>CAWUFW010009758.1:0-600000 GCA_963921515.1 Calotriton arnoldi | reverse complement strand
CAAGCAACTAATGATTTATTATTTTAGGAGGAAGGGTAAAGATGTGGCCATGTATTATGAGAAATAAACTACCCTCCGCCATAAGAATGCTGCAGATCACATCAGAGTTCTATGACTTCATAGAGCTGAATTAGCTCTCAACCTTCTCCTTCTATATGTACTTGGGAACTCCTTGGTGACTTGCAATATCCTTATAATTTATGGCAGAAGTTACCCTAACCAGTGTATTGATTATAAGTAGTACCTTCAGTGACTGCAGTGGACTGACTCTGAACTGTAGCCAATCAGAAGGCTCCACCCGGGCTCTGGCGGCCAGTGCTGCACGCGCGCGAGGGTGCAGGTGTAGAGAGGCTCGATGGATGCGGTGTCGGCGCAGCCGCCCTAAGCTCCGCTGCTTTGTTAGCTGAAAGTTAATTAATAGGCAGGATTAACAGCTGGTGGTGCTGGGGCGCTGCCATTTAATCAGAACGAGGCAGGCTTCCCGCACTCCACTCCCACAGTCCCCCTCAATGCTGTTCTCAAACTCTGCCTGAAATGAGCATGGAAATTAAACAATGAACAACAGCTGAAAAAAACACAAACAGCGCGGAATTAGCATTTGGAGCTGCGTGACACGCCATTGTTTCCCTGATGTAGGGAATTGTTGGTCCCTTATCTGCACTTCTCGCTGCAGATGTGACGGGCAATAGGAACTCCTTGAAAACGCCGTCTGTTTATGCAGAGGGAGATCACAGCCTGGCCTTTGTTCGGCACTTCTAAAGAGTTTCTATAATTTTATTGCCATGTGTTTTGTTCTATATTTATGCTGAGAATGTCAGTTTATTAGGAGCGTAAATTGACATCTCTTGTAAACTAAAGGTTCCCTTTGTCCTCTAAATAGGCACGTTACAGACAGCAGTGTTGTTGGCTTGATTTACAAACATGGGACAAGTACAGCAGGAGCAGGGTAAGCTTAATTTACATAAAGAGAAGAAAGGTACAGCGGGAGCAATGTAAGCTTCCTTTGCATATAGTAAACAGGCACAGTGGGAGCTATGCAAGCTTCATTGGAAATATAAACAGATTCAGCAACAGCAGGTGCAGTGTAGCTTAATTTGGATAGAGAGAACAAGTATTGCAAGAGCAGTGCAAGCCTCATTTGAAAAAAAGAGAACAGGTACAGCAGGAGCAGTGTAAGCTTCACTTACATATTGAGAACATATATATGAGAAGTGTAAGCTTCACTTACGTACAGAGAACAGGTACAGGAGAAGTGTGCGCTTCACGTGCATTTAGAGAACAGGTGCAGAAGGAGCAGTGTGAGCTTCACGCGCATACATAGAAAAGGTACAAAAGAAGTGCAAGCTTCACAAGCATGCAGAGAACAGGCATTGCAGGAGCAGTGTAAGCTTCGCTTACATATAAAGAACAGGTACAGCAAGAGTAGTGCAATCTTCATTGAGAAATAGAGAACAAATGCAGGATGAGCAGTGCATTTCATTTGGAAATAGAGAGCAGGTACAGCATGAACAGTGCAAGCTTCAGTTGGATGAAGTGAACAGGTGCAGCATGAGCAGTGATAGCTTTATTTAATGGCACAGGAGAAGTGTAAGCTTCACGTGCATATAGAGAAGAGGTACAGCAAGAGCAGTGTACGCTTCACACGCATATAGAGAACAGGTACAGCATGAGCAGTGCAAGCATCACTTGCATATAGAGAACTGGTACAGCAAAAGCAGAGTAAGCTTCACTTCAACATAGAGAACCGGTACAGCATGAGCAGTGCAAGCTTCAGTTGGATAAAGTGAACTGGTACACCAGGAGCAGTGCAAGCTTCACTTCCATATAGAGAACAGGTACAGCATGAGCAGTGCATGCTTCAGTTGGATAAGGCGAACAGGTACAGCAGGAGCAGTGCAATCTTCACTTGCATACGGGGCACAGGTTCAGCAGGAAAAGTTTAAGCTTCACTTTTATATAAAGAACACTTACAGCAGAAGCAGAGCAAGCATCACTTGGAAATAGAGAACAGGCACAGGAGAAATGTAAGCTCCACTTGTATATAGAGAACAGGTACAGCAGGAGCAGTGCAAGCTTCATTTGGAAATAGAGAACGAATGCAGCACGAGCAGTGCAAGCTTCATTTGGAAATAGAGAGCAGGTGCAGTGTGAGCAGTGCAAACGTCAGTTGGATAAAGTGACCAGGTACAGCAGGAGCAGTGCAAGCTTCACTTGCGTACAGACCACAGGTACATCAGGAAAAATGGAAGCTTCACTTGTATATGGAGAACAGGTACAGCAGGCGCAGTGCAGGCTTCATTTGGAAATAGAGAACAAATCCGGCAAGAGCAGTGCAAGCTTATTTTGGAAATAGAGAGCAGGTGCAGCATGACCAGTGAATGCTTCAGTTGGATGAATTGAACAGGTGCAGCATAAGCAGTGCTTTATTTACAAATAGACAACAGGTTCAGTGGGAGAAGTGCAAGGACAGGATGGGTACACCAGCAACAGTGCAGAATGTACTTGCAAACTGGTACCAGCGCTGCAAGAGCAGCAGTGCCCACTTACCCACTGAAACGTCAAAGGCACAACAGGATGAGTGCAAACTTTCCTTGCAAACACAGAAGAGGGGTAACACAAGATTGCCCTACAAATACTTGATGGGTACAGCAGGAACTTTACTAGATTCCCTTGAAAACACATAACAGGTTCACCAGGAGCAGTGTGAGTTTTTTTTCTCAAACACAAAACCACAGAACAAGTTCGGCAGTAGAAGTACAGGCTTCACTCAAGTACAGAGTACAAGAGAAACAGAACAAGGTTGCAAAACAAACACAACCCAGGAATATTAGGAACAGTGAAAACATTCCTTAAAACCACAGAACAAGGGAGGCTAAGATTCCCCCACAAATACACAAAAGGTACAGTAGGAGCCATGCCGACTTGTCTTGAAAACACAGAACAGGAAACACTGCAATTTTTTTTTTTTATTGGACTTTCCTCATGAGAGTTGCATGTCTCTACATTGTACAGGTAAATGTACACAGATTACATGTATTGTAGGCAATCATAGCATGCATACTATATCTATAGAGAACTTTAAAACATCTTGAAAAAGAGAAACTAGCACCACAAACCCATCTCAGTATAGACCATGAAATGAATTTCGACATATCTATCCCACCGTATTCAGACCGCCCCCATCTTAGGAGCATAATGTACAAAAAGTCTTCGGCTTCCCTATTTACGGATAGCAAATATGCCACGTATGGGGCCCAAAAGTCTTTTGGCTTTGATGCTTCAGGCAGTTCTTCTGCATATGTTTCGACCTGTGTCTCACAGTAGGCCAAATCTCGCATCCACTCTGACTGCTTTGGTACCTTTTTCCCACCCCAACAGATAGATACTCTTCGCTTGGCCAATAACAGAGCCACAGCCACAAACTTGCGCTTCGTATTTGATATGATCTTGAGGAGACCCAATAAACCTACATCGGGAGAGCATTGAATTCTGGTTCCCACCATTGCCGTTAGTACCTGCGTTATCTGCTTCCAATATTGCACAATTGGGCTACAGGCCCATGCTAGATGAAGGAAATCTTCCTCCGCCACCCCACATCTTTTACATTTCGACTCTGGGCACAGCCCATATTTGTGCAGTTGCTGGGGGGTGTAATTAGCTTTCTGTAGGTATTTAAAATGAATTATTTTTAGGTCGCTGTTTGAGGTGAGTCTCTCTAGTAGCCCGCAACAGGACTCCCAGTCCTCTCGTGTTAGAGGTGTGTCTAGGGTTGTGTTCCACCGCTCCCTGGCTGCATCTATTGGGACCTTGCAATCCTTCTGAGAGGTCTTTTACAGTAAGTTGTCAGTTTATACCTGTCAGCACTCTCTAACATGGTCTGCAAAGACAGAAATTCGGGTGGGGCTTGAGGGAAGCAAGGGTACAATGCCTTCAGTGCCATCCTCAATCTACGGTACACGAATCTCTGCATTAGAGTGCCACTCCGACTACCAATAAACTCAGTTAACGAGATAAACGATCCCGCAGGGAAGGCATCCCCCAGGGTTCTGAGCCCCACTTCCTGCAGTATTATCAGTGCTCCAGCTTCTCTAGTAACTGATATAGAGGGGTGATGCAGTAGGGGTAATTTGGCAGCATATAATGGGGTCTTGTTTGCTCACGCTGTAAGTAGTTTCCACGCTCTGTTTGTACTGTTTAGTGGACTTACAGTTTTGAGGTTAGTCACTGGGCACTCATGCGTTAGCATCGCATCAAGGAGGTTCGGATATATTTAATCAGACTCAATTGCTGTGTGTGCAATGTAACTTTGGGGGTGATACCAGTAGTGAGCGAAGTGAGCGTGAGCACATAGATAGTAAAGGTAAAGATCTGTGGCATCAAACCCACCCTGTGCGTAAGGGCATGTGAGTGTCTGCCAGCTTATCCTGGGCTGTTTGCCTGCCCAGATAAGAGTTATCATGTAAGATTGCAATGTTTTCAAAAATTCTTGTGTGAGGGGGATGAGATTGTTGACAAATAATATAAAAATTTGGGCAGAATAACCATCTTCATTATTGCCAGCCAGCGACAGAGGAAGCCTAATGCAGCGCGCTATTTGATCATGCAGTTTTGCAATAGCGGTGACGTAATTTTGGCGTTTAACTTTTTCGGGGTCCCTGTGTATCCAAACTCCCAGATACTTTAGTGACTCCGTGCACCACTCCAGCGGGAATTCTATTGAGTGAGGCGTGGTTGCCGGCGTTAGTGGGAACACCGCTGATAGTACCATTCAAATTCGATATATTCCCTCAACATGGGTTCCAGGTTTGTGCTCGGGTCTCTAAAATAAACCACCATATCGTCCGCGTAGAGTGATATCGCGAGAGGCCGTTGTCGTAAACGCAGGGCTGCGGATGAGGGTAAATAAGATCGGGGACAGCGGACATCCCTGCCTCGTTCCTCTGCATATTTTTACTGGCTCTGATGTTATGCCATTGACCCGAACACAGACGACCGGGTCCGTGTACAGCAGTTGGATCCATTTCAAGAACGCTTGTGGCATTCCCATTCTGGCTAAGACCGTAAACATGTAAGGCCACTGTATGGAATCAAATGCCTTGGCGGCGTCTAAGAAGACCGCCGCCGCAGGCAATGAGGGGTTTATTTGATGCATAACTGCAAATAGCGTATGGAGGTTGTGTGTGGTAGACCTCAAAGTTATAAAACCTGCTTTAGTCTGGTAGCACCAGGTCCTGCATTAGCGGCTGGAGCCGCAATGCCATGATCTTTGCTAGAATCTTTATGTCCGTATTGATTAGCGAAAGCGGGCGGTATGAGTCTACCTGCTCGGGTGGTTTCCCGGGTTTCAGCAGCGTTATTAATAACGCCTCACGAAGGGAGGGGGGAAGAGATTGTTTGTCATATGCCTCCTGATACATAGCTAATAGGTGAGGCGTTAGCAGGTCAGAGAAAGTTTTGTAGAGTTCACTTGGGATCCCATCGCTGCCAGGCAACTTTCCGTTGGGTAGGGAACAGATAGCATCACCCACCTCCTCTTCCGTTATTGGCTGCACCAGGTATTCCCTCTGCCCTGGTGATAGCCATGCTAACGCTATGTCATTTAAATATGTATTTGTATCGCCCATAGTGTCAGACTGTCGGCCACTCTAGAGTTTCGCATAGTAATCCACAAAACTTTTGAGAATTTCCTGGGAATCATGCTGTTGCGCTCCGTCTTGCGTGCTAAGGGTCAGCACCTGGGGTATGTCATGAGGCCCTTTTATTTTGGTGGCTAAGCTGCTCCTCGGTCTCCCTCCCTCTCCGTATGCCCTCGCCACCCATCTTTTGGATAAGAAGTGAATCTCTTGGTCCGCTGTCTCTGTGTACTCTTGAAGATGTGTTCTGATCTCTGCCAGCGTTTGGGGTTTTGAATTGGTTTTGTATGCTCTCTCGAGCGTCTGTAGCTGTGTTTCAAGTTGGGACATTCTGGTGCGTAATGACGATAGGACCCCAGCCCTTAGTCCAATGCATGCGCCTCGTATGGTAATCTTGAAGGTCTCCCACAGTAACCCCGCTGTGTCTACCGACCCCTCATTTTCCCTGAAATATTGTATAATAGCCGTCCTTTCCCCATCCCTGTAAACCGCATCTGGGAGGGCCAAGGCCTGCAGTTTCCATTGGAACTGTCAAGGGGTGCCAGTTGGCAGGGCCAGTGACAATAACTGGGGAATGATCGGACAGTGTTTTAGGCAAATGTTTCACCACATGTGTCCAGTTATTCACTTGACGGATTACCAGCCAGTAATCCACATGTTGTGTGCAATCGATATGTATGTGCCCTCTGTCTTTCCCGGGTTCCGAAGCCGCCAGATATCGCTAAGCTCCCAATCCATCATCCCCTCTTTGAGTACCTTACTTGCTTGTTTGATCAGACCTGCATGGGCTCCGGAACTGTCTACAGCCGGATCCAATGGAAAATTAAAATCCCCTCCCCAGACGATAGTGGAGGGTTGCAGTTTATATATTCGATTATATATCGTAGTGAAGAGTTCGGGGTCGTCCACATTGGTACCATACAGGTTTATAAAAGTGAGTGCTGTGCCTCTACAGTTCTCCTGCCAGATAACGAATCTTCCCTGGTTGTCCATTTTGGAGTGTATCGTAGTGAAGGGAATTCCCTTGCGGACTAGGGTGAGTACTCCCTGGGAGTAGGAGGAGTATGAGGATGCCACTTTTTCGTGTGCCCATCGTGCTCCTATATGCGTCGCTGTTTGCGGTGTGAGGTGCGTCTCATGAATAGGTGCAATGTCCACTTGGTGCCTGTAGAGATATGCGAAAACCTGCTTAACTTTTTGGGGGTTGTTTAGCCCTCGCATGTTCCACGTGATTAGCTTGAGAGCCTGTGTTCTATTGGTCATCTACGGATCCCATTGTTTTGTGGGTTTGCGTGGGTGGTGGTCTCTAGGTAGAAGTGTGTTCAAGTGGGCTGCAGTGCAAGAGGAATGTGCTCAGGGTGACCATATAATATAAACAGTAACAACCCTTCCCTCTACCCACTTTGGCGGTAGGAATGTGCCAAAGCCATACCCATCAGAAAGACATTGCAGTTAAACAACATGGTATCAATAGGCCATGTGGGCCCATGATATAAAACAAACATTCAAATTTGGTGAGGTGTCTGCCCTTGTTGGGGGTCACAAGAGCGCTTTACCCTACAATGGTACGAAGGGGGTCGGGAATACTATAAGTGGGGCCCAGTCCACCATTTCCGGCCTTTGAGAGGAGGGCAAGCACCTCACCCGACCCTGCCCTATTGACCTTCACTGTAATACTATGGTGCAGCGGTATATCGTTGCACAGTGTACCTTAACAGTGCATATGCAATCCTCCCTGCCAGTTCCCCTTCCTGGGCATTGCACCCTTACCCCCCCCCCATTTTTGCAGTAATTTGTACTCCCCCTAGATATCACTTATCTGTGCAGACAGTTCGTTGATGTTATTTAGTCTCTTTAAAGTGGGATTCACCATCAACTGTTTCTCTGTTCGGGGAGAGGGCCTGGGGTCTTCCCACTTTCTTGATGAACTCCATTGCTGCTTTGGGAGTGCTGAGTATAATAGGACGGCCTTCCTGTTCCACTCTCAGGCGAGCTGGATATAGCATGGCGTATTTTAGGCCCAGTGACTTCAGCTTCTTCTTCGCAGGCCCAAATTTGCGCCGTGCTGCTTGTACTGCGACCGTGAAGTCTGGATAAAATAATATCTTGTTCCCGTTGAATTTAATAATGCCGCGCTCCCGGGAGAGTCGTAGCACCGCATCCCGATCTCTATAAGTTAAGAGTTTAGCGATGATCGGGCGCGGTGGGGCACCAGGAGGCTGTCGCGCCTGTAAGGATCTATGTGCCCGTTCTACTATGAGCACTGCCGACAACTCCTCACTACCGAAGATGTTCCTCAGCATCTCTTCCACATAGTTTTCCAGGCGGGTCAGAGGTACCTACCTCCCCTGGATCTCGCCGGTCTCATTGCAGGCTGTGTCAGCGCACCGGGATCTCGAAGCAACGGCGCAGTCCTACCCCTGCCGCACGGCCTCGTTTACCAGCTACCAGCCTCCGCCGGAGTCCGCCATTTTCATAGGGGTGACCCGGCCCCTCGCGCTCGCCGTTTTAGCCACGTGGTTAGTTGCACAGCAGTTCTTTTCTATCCTTCGTGCGAGGTTTGTGCTGCAATAGATTTACTCTGTTTCTGGGGCCGTTGATAGCTACATGAGGCCCGGATATAGGTCGGATTCTTATCTTCAAGACTTTGAAGGAATTAATGCCTTCGATTCATATTGTCTGTAGACAGACGGCCTCACACACCCGAGCAGATAACATGCTATCAATGATCTAAGGCAATTATCCTTTTAAGATTTTATTGAACGGACGTGACAGTGATCACAAGCGTATTGACACTACATCTGGCAATAAATTAAGCTTCTGGGTGATCATCAATACGATAATCTCAATATGAATCGAAGGCATTAATTCCTTCAAAGTCTTTATCTAACAGACGCTACAGTGGTTATAATAGAGAAACCTCTTGGTGATCTTCAAAAAGACAATTCCAACCCTGATGAAGTCCATGTTGGACGAAACGCGTTGGCTGGGCTGATGCATTTGAGAACAAATAAAGAATAATTGAAAATAAGAAATCTCAAGACTCCTTGCACTCCATTTTTGCATGTATTTTGTGGATCCCATTACATTTTGTATAATTTGGGGGAATGAAAGGGAAAAAAAAGATGTTTAATTACATGCTTGTGCATAATTAATGAAGGTATTACGTTCAATTGTATGCTCCTTTTCAGAACCTAATTACATAAAAGGTACAGCAGGAATGATGTAGACTTCCCCCATAAACACATAACAGGTACAGCAGGAATGATGTAGACTTCACCCACAAACACAGCAGGAATGGTGTAGACTTCACACACAAACACATAACAGGTAGAGCAGGAATGGTGTAGACTTCACCCACAAACGCATAACAGGTACAGCAGGAATGGTGTAGACTTCACCCACAAACATAGCAGGAATGGTGTAGACTTCACCCACAAACACATAACAGGTAGAGCAGGAATGGTGTAGACTTCACCCACAAACGCATAATAGGTAGAGCAGGAATGGCATAGACTTCACCCACAAACACATAACAGTTACAGCAGGAATGGTGTAGGCTTCACCCACAAACGCATAACAGGTACAGCAGGAATGATGTAGGCTTCACTCACAAATGCATAACAGGTACAGCAGGAATGGTGTAGGCTTCACTCAGAAACTCATTACAGGTACCGCCGGAACAGTGCAAGGTTCTCTTATAAATATACAACAAGCGCAGAAAGAATCACGGAGGATACACTTTCACACATAGGAGAGTTACAACAAGAAATGTTCCTGCCTCCCCCAGAAACATGAAATAATGCTGTATATTTACTTTATTCATAAAGACAAAAAGACAGCATACTTAGCAACAGTGCAAACTTCCGTGACACATAGATCAACAGCGTCCACACAACTTTCCACCACTATAGAGCATATGCAGCAGACAAGCTTGTTTGCATTCACACAGCTGGTACAGCACAGCAGTGCTATCTACACACACGCGCACGCGCGGACGCACGCACTCTCTCTCTCTCTCTCCCTCTCTCTCTCTCTCTCTCTCTCTCTCTTTCTCTCTCTCTCTACCCACCCACCAGGTATGTCACAGGCCGAGCAGTGCAAGCATTTCTGACACATACTTGTGCAGTAATATGGAGAACATAAGGAGAAAAACCTCAAGCCATAATTGAACATCGAATCACATGGCATAGACACTAAAATGTGACAGTATTGAAAGCATGTGTGTGTTGTTTGTGTACTGATGTGTTTGTCTATGTGGGCAGGTACGTCAATCACACAATAAGTGAACAGACCGCACTACATACAGATTGTAAAGTCTGACTGAATCAGACAAACGTCAGGACGAGGGACTAGGCCTCATAAAATATTTTCAAGTTCTTAACATCTTTCAGTATATTTTGAAAAAATATTATTTTGAAGAAACATTACTTTGGTCTTCAGCACAAGATGTAAGGCCTGCCTGAAATACCATTTTGCCAGCATACACTTGTGCAATTTCATGAATTTTGTGTTATGCGTGTTCTGCAAAGTTCCCAAAATTACTCCATACAGCAGGGGCGTAAAAACACTGTGGCAATATTTTTGCATTACAGTATAGGAACAACAAGAATGACCAGACATCAACCAGCTTTTGCTTATGGCACAATGAAGGACCAAAGCAAACACAAGGATATGATGGATGGAGCGCTGAAACGTTTCAGACACTCACCCCCAGTCACCGATCTGGGTTGAATCCATCATCGTTCTTTAGTTCACATCGCCACCCCAGTTCAGACCCAGCTATATTCAAATCAGTCTTGACCTCATGGGAACAGTCCAGCCCGAACTGCCAAGCCAGGTCTTCCCTGGACCGGAAACAAGCATCCTGGGACCGGTTTCAGCAGAACTTTGTAGTCCACTGACATCACTCTCCATTGACCAATGGATCAAATTCCTCCATCACTGCCTATTCTTCATTCAAGCAGTCCATGAAACAAAGAGGACAGAGTTCCCTTGAATTATTATTGGCTTCTTTGGCTTGGGTGATTTTGGCCCATCAGGCACCTCTTCAAAGAACAGTTGTTTTAGGAAAAAACGCTTTCCATCATGGTCCTCAGCGGCATTTTGCAGCAACATCCTAAAGGCACAAGTCCCTAAGAGTAAGCTTGAGTTTGAAAGGCTTGTTGAGTGCTGGACCAAGCTCTGCATATTTTCAGGTCTTGGAGGCTAAGGATGTGACCTGAGTCCAATCAGATGCTATTCTTTCTTCAAAACGTGATAGACTAAATTAGCAGGGTCAAGGATTGCTTGGTAGGGGTTTTTATGAAGCCATCACCCATTATCTTATTTTTAAGCTAGAGCTGGATATTGATTTTTTTCAAATTAGTTGACTGCTTCAAAACAGGTCCTTTGACATTCAATATGTGAGGAAGGCCTGAGGGTCACAAAGACAAGGAGGCCTCTTGCAGATGATTGGTAGGAGGTGGAGTCACACACTGGTCTCAGGTCTGTCCCAGTCCTCCCCAGTGCATAATGTTAAATGCAATTTAATGCCCTCCATAACTTACAGTTTTCTTGTATTCACTTGATTGTTGAAATGCAGCAAGTGCTGTCAGCCCTTGACACAAGTGTTTTGTTCTCCTGAACTTCAAGCAGGGCTAAGAGTATGTTAGGGGGAACAAGCACAGCTGATTAGTGCCTGTAGATGAGTGCCTTTCTTAGGATGTTTTGCTGTTTGAAGAAAGTGTTTTTTAAATGCCATCAGCTAAGGGATCTACTAAGAATTGCGTGGGGCATGAGTTAAGGTTTTTATTATGCATCTGCTGGACATGGCCCTTTTTGTAGGGCCATACCCAAACTTTTTGCCTTCACCCTCCTGCTTTCTGAACCCGTTTTTGTTGGTTTTTCGGTCTCTGAACACTTTACCACTTCTAACCATTGCTAAAGTGTTTGTGTTCTCTCCATAAATGTGGTTAGATTGACTTACACCCAATTGGCATATTTAATTTACTTGTAAGTCCCTATTAAAGTGGTACCACCTGTGCCCAGGGCCTATAAATTAAAGGCTACTATTGAGCCTGCAGCACTGATTATGTCACCCACTTAAGTAGCACTTTAAACATGTCTCAGGCCTGCCATCATAGCCTGTGTGTGAAGTTTTAAATTGCCATTTCGATCCGACAAAGTGAACCTTTTGCCAGGCCCAAACCTTCCCTTTTATTACATATAAGTCACCACTAGGGTAGGCCCTGGACTGCTTAGAGGACATGGTGCAGTGTATTAAAAAAATTGGACATGTACTTTTAAGTTATACATGTCCTGGTAGTGAAAAACTCTTAAGCTTGTTTTTCACTGCTGCAAGGCCTACCTCTCCCATAGGATGGCATTGGAGTTACCTTATTACATTTAAACAGCTATAATTTCTACGTGGGAGCAGGTAACCAATTCACGTTTGCTATCTTTGGAAGTGTAATGAAAATTCCTAACTTATGGTGAAGTCAGATTTTAAATTACAATTTTGAAAAGACCACTTTTAGAAATTTGACATTTGCCTGCCTTAGCCATTTGGTGCCTGCAGCCTGTCTCTGGGTCACATGACTGGGTGTAGTTGACAGTTGGGCTTTGTGTATTCTTCCTAGACAGCCACACACAATAGGGAGCTTAGGTGTGCATGGATGGGCCATTTCTGGCAGGATGGGAGGGAGGAGCTGGACCCAGTCCCACTTACACTTGAATTGGCTGTGCCCTGCCTCCACACAAAGGGCAGCATACCACCTATAGTAAGTCCGGAGCCAAGGCCAAGAAGGAAGTACACCTGTGCACTTCAAAGGCATGTCTCTAGATGCTTCTCCACCACTTCAAAAGCTCAACTGAGTATAAATACTGGATCTAAGACACCAACTCTTCTGTATACTTCTGGACCTGTGGATAATCTGCCAGGAAGATAGACTGCTGTGCTGCTGAAAGGACTTCCTCCCTGCTGGACTGCTACTCTGAAGAACTGCTGTGCTACTGTGTTGACCTGCTGCCAGCTGCCCTCTTTCCTGGGTGAGAAGGAGTGAACTTCCATCTGTTGTACCCAGGACCCCAGAGTGACTCCAATGGCTAGTGGGCTTGTCTCCTGATCTGAAGCCTAAGGGACACAACAGGCTTCCAACAACTTTCCACCTGCACCTTGACACTGCCATCTGTGAGCCTACCCTGCCAAGTGGTTCCACCCCAGTCCTGAACCCTTGGTAGTGGGCTTAAAGTGCTCCGCCAGCCTCTGTCGATCCAGCTGAACGGACGCATCTCCTCTGCTGCGTGGTACAACCTCAAGCAGAACCGACGCATCGCCGCTGCTGCGTGGATTGGACCCATCGCAAAGACCCACATCGCCTCAGCAGCCCACGACCTCTTTGGAACCGCTGCTGCGTGATGCATCCTCGGCGCAGGCCCTCACATCCCTCATCGACGGCTGCCTTGAAAACGACTCCGGATACCACATATCAGCCTTGCAGCTCCTCGGAACATAGGCATCACCTTGATTGAGTGACCCATCCTCAACGCCAGCCTTCACATCGCCAGCCATCATTGGCGGGATTCTCAACAATGATGCAGGACCCCTGTCCTAGACGCCCAGGAAGTTAAGGACCTCGACGCGGCTTTGAGAGCCGAAGAGGTATCCAAAGCAATCTGCTCCTTGCAGTCTGGTAAGGCCATGGGCCCGAGTGGCCTCCCAATCGAACTATATAAATCTAACGCTACGACCATCGCCCCATTCTTAGTGCGAATGTATGAGGAAAGCGCTACCCGGGGTACTCTGCCTGAGACGCAGAGACTAGCGAATATCGTAGTAATTCATAAAAAGGGTAAGCCCCCCGAACAATGTAGTTCTTATCGGCCTATCTCTCTATTGGACCCTGAGGTTAAGATCCTAGCAAAGATTCTGGCGCAACGTCTCTCCCCGTGCCTCCTCAAGCTAGTTCATCCTGATCAGTCCGGCTTTATGCCCACTAGAAATACGGCACTGAATCTCCGCCGGCTATACAGTGTCTTGGGCAGAGCCTCCACTATACAGGAGGATTCCATTATTATGTCCCTTGACGCCAAAATGGCCTTTGACATGATCGAATGGCCTTTTTTGTTCGCCGTACTTGAACGATATGGCTTTGGTAGTCGTTTTCTGTCTGTCCTGGGTGCGCGTTCTTTACTCTGAGCCCCTGGCAAGGATCTCGGTAAATGGAGCTCGTTCGGTGCCCTTTGCGTTGGGAAAAGGCACAAGACAGGGTTGCCCGCTTTCACCCCTGCTCTTTGCCTTGGCACTGGAACCCCATGCGATCTGGATAAGGGGAGACTCCCTTATTAGGGGCCTAAATTGGTCAGTGGAATGGACGGATAAGATTTCCCTCTACGCCGACGACATTTTGCTATACTTGGCTAAACCCCCCTTTTCTATTCGTAGAGTGCTACACATCTTTGCTCTCTTTCAAAAATAATTTATGTCTTGAGTGGGGACCCTCCGTGTCTACCATCAGATTCTGCGTTAGAATAGTAACAGACGGCTTTCATTACTTAGGAATATATGTTACGCCAGATCCCTCCGTTTTCTACGAGCGTAATTTAATGCCCCCCTTGAACCACCTCCGAGCGGACGTACTCCATTGGAAAACGTTACCCCTTACACTTTTAGGTAGAGCAGCCCTTTACAAGATGATGGCGCTCCCACGCTTTTTGTATGCCCTGCAAAATACACCATACTTGGCCCCACAGCAGTATTTCCAATTAATAGATTCCGAAGTGCGCGCTTTGCTTTGGAATCAGGGCATTCCCCGTATTGCCCTCACCAAGCTAACTAAAAGCTGGTATGACGGGGGCATTGCCGCCATTAGATCTTACTACTGGGCCTCACAATTAGTCGTTCTGAATCATTGGGTCCATCGACCCATATCAAACCCGGCTTATAGAATGGATAGACATAACATGCTCCCTGGCACCTATCTGAGGGCACTGTATGGTGGGGCAAAGTACACACCCAGATTTACCCCTACGTCCTCTACTGTCGCCTTATGGCTCACAGCAGTACGTGTTCTGGGATGGAAAGACAAAATAACCCAAGTTACTCCGCTATTGGAAACAGCCCGTTTAGGTATGTTATCGCAACAACCAGGATTCGACAAATGGGACTTGATTGGCCTCTTGACAGTGAGAGACATGTGGGTTAAGGGTAGTGATCCCATTTAGCAACCTGCAAAGAGACTACCAGCTGGACGATAGGGAAACCTTTCGCTACCTACAGGCTAGAAATGCGCTGTACAAAGCAATTCCGAGAGATTCGGATTTGCCGGTCTCCTCGCCTCTGGAAGACAGATTGTTAGACGACTATCTCCCCGAAAGAGCCAGCTCCTTGACCTACCGTTAAATTCTCAATCATACCCCCGACGCACAAGAAAGAATCCGGATGAAGTGGGCAGATGACGTGGGTGACCTGGATGACGACAACTGGTGGGAAGCTTTGGCCTCCCCCCACGAAGTTGCGATCCGCTCCAGATTCAAACTTATTCAACTTAAATTGTTGCACCGTTTTTTTTTACACAAGCTCGGTACTGGTCAAGATGGGTGTAATGGAATCCCCGGACTGTCCCCGTGGGTGCGGTAGTATGGGTACCTATATACATCAATGGTGGCAATGCCCGATCCTCCAGAAATATTGGGAAAGAGTTATTACTAGCATGTCCCGAATATGTAAGCTACCGATAGATGTTTCCCCCCGGTTATGTCTGTTAAATATCTGGGATGCCACCGATCTGTCACGCACTGAGCAATTATGGGTTACTTTGGGATGTATGGTGGCGAAGCGTAATATAGCTAGAACATGGAAGGGAGAAACGCAGCCTAGATATACTGACTGGGAGTCGGACATGGACTGGTGCATGCAGGCGGAGAGGGTTGTCTACGAAAGTAGGGGTTGCCCACATAAATGGACAATAATATGGGGCCCCTGGAATGAGAGCAGAGGCTTGTTGTGTACTCCGTTCAGCCTCCCTCCCTCCCTTGTGATTGATGACGAAGACATTTAATGAGCTAAAGTATGGAAAGATGTTATGTGTTCTTTGTAAGTAACCCAATGCCTGGACCTATATGTCTATTGTATACCATTATTTTTGATTGTCCGAATCAATGCACTGTACTGCATCTGTTTTGGTTGTGTTTTTGTATTTTATGTTATTCTTTCAATAAAAAAGATTTAAAAAAAAAAAAAAAAACAATGATGCAGGACCTCGCATTGCAGCCTTGCTGCACCTCGGAACCGATGCATTGCCTCGGCTGCACGACGCATCTTTGACCCAGATCCTTGCAATGTTCTGCAAACTAGGATTTATTCAGAGGGCCTCACTGGGTCCCTGTAGCCAGCTCATGCTCCATCTCGGTCTGCCTGAACTTTTGACTTTGTCCCAGACCAGCATGTCCAGGGACCCGCAGTTGGGGCTTTGTGCTTTTGGTGCTATTTTCACTGAAATCTTTAAAATTGCATTTCTCTGGTTCTACTGAGTGGATTTGTGCCCTTTTGGCCTTGTTTTAGTTATAAAAAATAACTGTATTTTTCTAACTTGGTGTGGAATCCATTTTGTGTGGTGTCTTTCACTTTATTACTGTTTCAAGGGTTGCACAAATGCATTACACATTTACCTTTAAGTTAAGCCTGACAGCTTTGTGCCAAGCTACCAGAGGGTTGAACACAGTTTAATTTAGGTTTGGCTTGTGCCTCACTGTGACAAGAATTGTGGTTGCTGCTTGACCTAGGCTCACACACCAGCCAACCAACAACCCAATGTCTTATGATGTCACACATCAAGATGGGCAAATTTCGAGAAATTTTTAGTTTTGTGCTTCTTGAACCATAACTGACATTTAAATGTGTTTTTTTCATTATATTTCATTTACTTTACCATGTACCACATTTACCAGCCATGTACCCATTAGTCACAGAGTGTGCCTGGTCTAGTACTGGGCTTAAGTTGCTAGCTGCCAAATTTCTTTGCACATTCATCGAACAGCACAAAAGTTATTTGTGAATGAGACTTTTTATTTTCTCTTTCTCATTCATCTTTATCACCCTCATAGGATGTGCCCTCCTTTTTACCTAACCAACAGAAAGCTAAGCATGCTTAAAAGATTCCAAATTTTGAATTTTGTACAGAATCATCAAATTTTACAACATGTGTAAGCATTTGAACAATTCTTTGTTTCCCTCATACCAGTGTAGGGTGTCGGAGCAGTTTGCATCACACACATATTACACAGAGGCAATCAATCATGTGTGTAAATCAGTGATTAGGAAATGTTACATAAGTCAGAGGTCTACAATGTGTTGGGGTGACATGTCATCCATACTGGCAGGCAGTATAAAGAGTGCTTGGTCTGGAGAAGCACAAACTCAGAAATGAAAACGTAACATTTTAATAATAGGAATCGATTTCGACTCAAATGAGCCTTTTTTGCAACATTAATCTATGCTCTAATCTATACTTTGCAGTGTGCATGCAATTCTCTGATGACAGTTACTAATTCACTGTTCTACATTAGGATTTTGACTTATAAACTGCAAGTAACAAAAGGATGTCTCTTAACCCCTTCGCTGCTAGGCCTTTTCCCCCCCTGTGCTAAGCCTTTTTTTGGCTATTTGGGGTAGTTTGCGCTTAGGCCCCTGTAACTTTTTGACCACATAAGGTATCCACGCCAAATTTGCGTCCTTTTCTTCCAACATCATGGGGATTCTAAAGGTACCCAGGGTTTGTGGATTCCCCTGGAGTGGACCCAGAAATTTGCCAAAATACAGCTAAATTTTGTTTTTTTTGGGAAAAATGGGAAAAAGGTGCTGCAAATGAAAGCGTCTGGGTTTTTCCCTGCAAATGGTATCAAAAAAGGGTTTGTGGGGCTGAAATCACCATTTTCCCAGATTTTAGGGAATGACAGACTTTTGTCAGAAAACCAAATTTATTTACACAGTTTTGGCATTTTTCTGGGACATAGCCTATTTTTGTTATTTTTTGTGCTTTCAACCTCCTTACAGTTAATGGTAGAAATGGGTATGAAAGCAATAATGGATCCTGTAAAGCTATACATTTTAGTAAAGTAGACAAAATTTTGAATTCAGCAAGGGGTCATTTGTGGAGATACTTCAAGGTTTCTTTATAGAAACTAACAGTTAAATATAGGAAAAATTGAAAATTAGTTGAAAAAAACAGCCTTTTGTGTTAACATTTTCACCTGTAACTTCTTCTAATTATGACAGCTCTTTGAGAGCAATATACCGTTACATCAGCGAGACCTTACTGGTTGTGGGGATATATAGGACTTGTAGGTTCACCAAGAACCCGACGAACCCAGAGCCAAAAACTGAGCAGCGACTTGCAATGGTTTTTTATTATGTACCGGGTATATAGCAATTATTCTGGGAAAATGTATACATGGAAAAATCGGTATGAAAGACACCTATGTATTTCTGAAATGGGAACAAAATATAGAGTTTAGAAACAGTAGATATTTGCACATTTCCGAAATTGGGAATACTCATACTAGCATGAGAATTATCGGTCGTTTTTCAAAATGACTTCTTTTTTACATATTGTCTTTCATTTGGAAGGCAGAAATGCATTGAAAGTCAATAGGTAATAACAGTTGCTTTACAAATCTGAATTACCCTAAGTCTCCCGATAAAAATGGTACCTCACTTGTGTGGGTAGGCATAGTGCCCACCACACGAAACGGCTCAAAACGCAACGTGAACACACCACATTTTCACAATGAAAAATTACCCTTTTTTTGCAAAGTGCCTAGCTGTAGTTTTTGTACCCTAGCTCTGTCGGCACCTAGGGAAACCTAGCAAACCTATACATTTTTGAAAACTAGACACCCAGGGGAATGCAGTATGGGGTGACTTGACTGGCTTTCACCAGGTTCTGTTACCCAGAATCCCTTGCAAACCTAAACAAATGTAAAAAAAAAACATTTTCCTCACATTTCTGAGGTGGAAAGTTCTGGAATCTGCGTGGATCCACAAATTTCCACCCACCCCACGTTTCCCAAAGTCTTCCGAGAAAAATGGTACCTCACTTGCATGGGTAGGCCTAGTGCCCGCGACAGGAAACGGCGCAAAACGCAACATGGACACACCACAATTTAACAGTGAAAAATGACCCTTTTTTGGCAAAGTGCCTAGCTGTAGTTTTTGAACCCTAGCTCTGCCGGCACCTAAGGAAACCTAGCAAACCTATACATTTTTGAAAACTAGACACCCAGGGGAATCCAGGATGGGGTGACTTGACTGGCTCTCACCAGGTTCTGCTACCCAGAATCCCTTGCAAACCTAAACAAATGTAAAAAAAAACAAATTTTCCTCACATTTCTGTGGTGGAAAATTCTGGAATCTGCTTGGATCCACAAATTTCCACCCACCCCACGTTCCCCAAAGTCTTCAGAGAAAAATTGTACCTCATTTGTGTGGGTAGGCCTAGTGCCCGCGACAGGAAACGGTGCAAAACGCAATGTGGACACACCACAATTTTACAGTGAAAAATGACCCTTTTTTGGCAAACTGCCTAGCTGTAGTTTTTAACCCTAGCTCTGCCGGCACCTAGGAAACTTAGCAAACCTATACATTTTTGAAAACTAGACACCCAGGGGAATCCAGGATGGGGTGACTTGACTGCCTCTCACCAGGTTCTGTTACTCAGAATCCCTTGCAAACCTAACAAATTGTCCAAAAAACACATTTTCCTCACATTTCTGTGGTGGAAAGTTCTGGAATCTGCGTGGATCCACAAATTTCCACCCACCCCGCGTTCCCCAAAGTCTTCCAAGAAAAATGGTACCTCACTTGCGTGGGTAGGCCTATTTCCCACGACAGGAAACGGCGCAAAACGCAACGTGGACACACCACAATTTCACAGTGAAAAATTACCCTTTTTTGGCAAAGTGCCTAGCTGTAGTTTTTGAACACTAGCTGTGCCGGCACCTAGGGAAACCTAGAAAACCTATATATTTTTGAAAACTAGACACCCAGAGGAATCCAATATGGGGTGACTTCACTGCCTCTCCCCAGGTTCTGTTACTGACACTCCCTTGCAAACCCAAAAAATTGTTATAAAAATACACATTTCTGTGTCGGAAAGTTCTGGGATCTGCGTGGTTCCACAAATTTCCAAGCAACCCGCGTTCCCCAAAGTCTTCTGAGAAAAATGGTACCTCACTTCCATGGGTAGGCCTAGTGCCCGCGACAGGAAACGGCGCAAAACGCAACGTGGACACACCACTATTTCACAGGGAAAAATGACCCTTTTTTGGCAAAGTGCCTAGCAGTAGTTTTTGAACCCTATCTCTGCCGGCACCTAGGGAAACCCTGCAAACCTATACATTTTTGAAACCTAGACACCCGGGGGATTCCAGGGAGGTATGGCTTGCGTGGATCCCCCAACGTTTCCTTACCCAGAATCCCCTGCAAACCTCAAATTTAGCTGAAAAAAATCACTTTTTTCATACATTTTTGTGTGGGAAAGTTGTGGCATCACCGGGCTGACACAAATTTCCTACCACCCAGCGTTCCCCCGGGTCTCCCGATAAAAATGGTGCCTCACTCGTGTGGGAGGCCCAAGTACACGCGGCAGACAAGGGCCCAAAACGTATTGAGGCGACATCAAGATTGCCTATCTCAAAACGACCTGGTTTTGCAAGGGGGGTCACCTGGGTTTTTGGCCCTGTGCTCGGCGGCCATCTAGGGAAACCTACCAAACCCACACATTTCTGAAAACTAGACACCCGGGGAATTCCAGGGAGGTATGGCTTGCGAGGATCCCCCAACGTTTCCTTACCCAGAATCCCCTGCAAACCTCAAATTTAGCTGGAAAAATCACTTTTTTCACACATTTTTGTGTGGGAAAGTTGTTGCATCACCGGGCTGACACAAATTTCCTACCACCCAGCGTTCCCCCAGGTCTCCCGATTAAAATGGTGCCTCACTCGTGTGGGAGGCCCAAGTACAGCGGCAGACAAGGGCCCAAAACGTATTGAGCGACATCAAAATTGCCTATCTCAAACCGACCTGCTTTTGCAAGGGGGGTCACCTGGGTTTTTGGCCCCGTGCATGGCGGCCATCTAGGGAAACCTACCAAACCCACACATTTCTGAAAACTAGACACCCGGGGGATTCCAGGGAGGTATGGTTTACGTGGATCCCCCAACGTTTCCTTACCCAGAATCTCCTGCAAACCTCAAATTTAGCTGACAAAAATCACTTTTTTCACACATTTTTCTGTGGGAAGGTTGTGGCATCACCGGGGTGACACAAATTTCCTACCACCCAGCGTTCCCCCGGGTCTCCCAATAAAAATGGTGCCTCACTCATGTGGGAGGCCCAAGTACACGCGGCAGACAAGGGCCCAAAACGTATTGAGGCGACATCAAAATTGCCTATCTCAAAATGACCTGGTTTTGCAAGGGGGGTGACCTGGGTTTTTGGCCCCGTGCTCGGCGGGAATATAGGGAAACCTACCAAACCCACACATTTCTGAAAACTAGACACCCGGGGGATTCCAGGGAGGTATGGCTTGCGTGGATCCCCCAACGTTTCCTTACCCAGAATCCCCTGCAAACCTCAAATTTAGCTGAAAAAATCACTTTTTCACACATTTCTGTGTGGGAAAGTTGTGGCATCACCAGGCTGACACAAATTTCCTACCACCCAGCGTTCCCCCGGGTCTCCCGATAAAAATGGTGCCTCACTCGTGTGGGAGGCCCAACTACACGCGGCAGACAATGGCCCAAAACATATTGAGGCGACATCAAAATTGCCTATCTCAAAACGACCTGGTTTTGCAAGGGGGTCACCTGGGTTTTGGCCCGTGCTCGGCGGCCATCTAGGGAAACCTACCAAACCCACACATTTCTGAAAACTAGACACCCGGGGATTCCAGGGAGGTATGGCTTGCATGGATCCCCCAACGTTTCTTACCCAGAATCCCCTGCAAACCTCAAATTTAGCTGAAAAAATTACTTTTTCACATATTTTTGTGTGGGAAAGTTGTGGCATCACCGGGCTGACACAAATTTCCTACCACCCAGCGGTCCCCCGGGTCTCCCGATAAAACTGGTGCCTCACTCGTGTGGGAGGCCCAAGTGAACGCGACAGGCAAGGGCCCAAAACATTTTGTGATAGACAATTTTGATGTTGCCTCATAACGTTTTGGGCCCTTGCCTGTCGCAGGTACTTGGGCCTCCCACACGAGTGAGGCACCATTTTTATTGGGAGACCCTGGGGAACGCTGGGTGGTAGGAAATTTGTGTCAGCCCGGTGATGCCACAACTTTCCCACAGAAGAATGTGTGAAAAAAGTGACCTTTTAAGCAAAATTTGAGGTTTGCAAGGGATTCTGGGTAAGGAAACGTTGGGAGATCCACGCAAGCCATACCTCCTTGCAATCCCCTGGGTGTTTAGTTTTCAGAAATGTTTGGGTTTGGTAGGTTTCCCTAGATGGCCTCCGAGCACGAGGCCAAAACCCAGGTGACCCCTTGCAAAACCAGGTCATTTTGAGATAGGCAATTTTGATGTCGCCTCAAAGCGTTTTGGGCCCTTGCCTGTCGCGGGTACTGGGCCTCCCACACGAGTGAGGCACCATTTTATCGGGAGACCCTGAGGAACGCTGGGTGGTTGGAAATTTGCATCAGCCTGGTGATGCCACTACTTTCCCACGCAAAAATGTGTGAAAAAGTGACTTTTCAGCAAAATTTGAGATTTGCAGGGGATTCTGAGTGGAAACGTTGGGGATGCATGCAAGCCATACCTCCCTGGAATCCCCGGGTGTCTAGTTTTCAGAAATGTGGAGTTTGGTAGGTTTCCTAGATGGCCGCCGAGCATGGAGCCAAAATCCCAGGTGACCCCTTGCAAAACCAGGTCATTTTGAGATAGGCAATTTTGATGTTGCCTCAAAACATTTTGGGCCCATGCCTGTCGCGGGTACTTGGGCCTCTCACACGAGTGAGGCACCATTTTTATCGGGAGCCCCTGGGGAATGCTGGGTGGTAGGAAATTTGTGTCAGCCCGGTGATGCCACAACTTTCCCACACAAAAATGTGTGAAAAAAGTGACTTTTTCAGCAAAATTTGAGGTTTGCAGAGGATTCTGGGTAAGGAAGCTTTGGGGATGCATGCAAGCCATACCTCCCTGGAATCCCCGGGTGTCTGGATTTTCAGAAATGTGTGGGTTTGGTAGGTTTCCCTAGGCGGCCGCCGAGCATGGGGCCAAAATCCCAGGTGACCCCCCTTGCAAAACCAGGTTGTTTTGACATAGGCAATTTTGATGTCGCCTCAAAACGTTTTGGGCCCTTGCCTGTCGCGGGTACTTGGGCCTCCCACACGAGTGAGGCACCATTTTTATCGGGAGACCCTGGGGAACGCTGGGTGGTAGGAAATTTGCGTCAGCCTGGTGATGCCACTACTTTCCCACACAAAAATGTGTGAAAAAAAGGTCTTTTTCAGCAAAATTTGAGGTTTGCAGGGGTTTCTGGGTAAGGAAACGTTGGGGGATCCACGCAAGCCATACCTCCCTGGAATCCCCCGGGTGTCTAGTTTTCAGAAATGTGTGGGTTTGGTAGGTTTACCTAGATGGCCGCCGAGCACGGGGCCAAAAACCCAGGTGACCCCCCTTGCAAAACCATGTTTTTTTTTGATAGGCAATTTTGATGTCGCCTCAAAACGTTTTGGGCCCTTGCCTGTCGCGGGTACTTGGGCCTCCCACACGAGTAAGGCACCATTTTTATCGGGAGACCCGGGGGAACACTGGGTGGTAGGAAATTTGTGTCAGCCCGGTGATGCCACAACTTTCCCACACAAAAATGTGTGGAAAAAGTGATTTTTTCAGCTAAATTTGAGGTTTGCAGGGGATTCTGGGTAAGAAAACGTTGGGTGATCCATGCAAGCCACACCTCCCTGAAATCCCCCGGGTGTCTAGTTTTCAGAAATGTGTGGTTTTGGTAGGTTTCCCTAGCTGGCCGCCGAGCACGGGCCAAAAACCCAGGTGACCCCCCTTGCAAAACCAGGTTGTTTTATGATAGGCAATTTTGATGTCGCCTCACTACGTTTTGGGCCCTTGCCTGTCGCGGGTACTTGGGCCTCCCACACGAGTGAGGCACCATTTTTATCGGGAGACCCGGGGGAACACTGGGTGGTAGGAAATTTGTGTCAGCCCGGTGATGCCACAACTTTCCCACACAAGAATGTGTGGAAAAAGTGATTTTTTCAGCTAAATTTGAGGTTTGCAGGGGATTCTGGGTAAGAAAACGTTGGGGGATCCACGCAAGCCACACCTCCCTGAAATCCCCCGGATGTCTAGTTTTCAGAAATGTGTGGTTTTGGTAGTTTTCCCTAGCTGGCCGCCGAGCACGGGGCCAAAAACCCAGGTGATCCCCCTTGCAAAACCAGGTTGTTTTGTGATAGGCAATTTTGATGTCGCCTCACTACGTTTTGGGCCCTTGCCTGTCGCGGGTACCTGGGCCTCCCACGCGAGTGAGGCACCATTTTTATCGGGAGACCCTGGGGAACGCTGGGTGGTAGGACACTTGTGTCAGCCCGGTGATGCTACAACTTTCCCACACAAAAAAGGGTGAAAAAAAGTTACTTTTTCAGCAAAATTTGAGGTTTGGAGGGAATTCTGGGTAAGGAAACGTCGGGGATCCACGCAAACCATACCTCCCTGGAATCCCCCGGGTGTCTACTTTTCAGAAATGTGTGGGTTTGGTAGGTTTCCCTAGATGGCCGCCGAGCACGGGGCCAAAAACCCAGGTGACCCCCCTTGCAAAACCAGGTCGTTTTGAGATAGGCAATTTTGACGTCGCCTCAAAATGTTTTGGGCCCTTGCCTGTCACGGGTACTTGGGCCTCCCACACGAGTGAGGCACCATTTTTATCGGGAGACCCTGGGGAACGCTGGGTGGTAGGAAATTTGTGTCAGCCCGGTGATGCCACAATTTTCCCACACAAAAATGTGTGAAAAAAGTGACTTTTTCAGCAAAATTTGAGGTTTGCAGGGGATTCTGGGTAAGGAAACATTGGGGGATCCACGCAAGCCATACCTCCCTGGAATCCCCTGCGTGTCTAGTTTTCCGAAATGTGTGGGTTTGGTAGGTTTCCCTAGCTGGCCTCCGAGCACGGGGCCAAAAACCCAGGTGACCCCCCTTGCAAAACCAGGTTGTTTAGTGATAGGCAATTTTGATGTCGCCTCACTACGTTTTGGGCCCTTGCCTGTCTCGGGTACTTGGGCCTCCCACACGAGTGAGGCACCATTTTTATCGGGAGACCCAGGGGAACACTGGGTGGTAGGAAATTTGTGTCAGCCCGGTGATGCCACAATTTCCCACACAAAAATGTGTGGTAAAAGTGATTTTTTCAGTTAAATTTCAGGTTTGCAGGGATTCTGGCTAAGAAAACGTTGGGGGATCCACGCAAGCCACACCTCCCTGAAATCCCCCAGGTATCTAGTTTTCAGAAATGTGTGTGTTTGGTAGGTTTCCCTAGCTGGCCGCCGAGCACAAGGCCAAAAACCCAGGTGACCCCCCTTGCAAAACCAGGTTGTTTTGTGATAGGTAATTTTGATGTCGCCTCACTACGTTTTGGGCCCTTGCCTGTCGCGGGTACTTGGGCCTCCCACACGAGTGAGGCACCATTTTTATCGGGAGACCCAGGGGAACACTGGGTGGTAGGAAATTTGTGTCAGCCCGGTGATGCCACAATTTCCCACACAAAAATGTGTGGTAAAAGTGATTTTTTCAGTTAAATTTCAGGTTTGCAGGGGATTCTGGCTAAGAAAACGTTGGGGGATCCACGCAAGCCACACCTCCCTGAAATCCCCCAGGTATCTAGTTTTCAGAAATGTGTGTGTTTGGTAGGTTTCCCTAGCTGGCCGCCGAGCACAAGGCCAAAAACCCAGGTGACCCCCCTTGCAAAACCAGGTTGTTTTGTGATAGGTAATTTTGATGTCGCCTCACTACGTTTTGGGCCCTTGCCTGTCGCGGGTACTTGGGCCTCCCACACGAGTGAGGCACCATTTTTATTGGGAGACCCAGGGGAACACTGGGTGGTAGGAAATTTGTGTCAGCCCGGTGATGCCACAATTTCCCACACAAAAATGTGTGGTAAAAGTGATTTTTTCAGTTAAATTTCAGGTTTGCAGGGGATTCTGGCTAAGAAAACGTTGGGGGATCCACGCAAGCCACACCTCCCTGAAATCCCCCGGGTATCTAGTTTTCAGAAATGTGTGTGTTTGGTAGGTTTCCCTAGCTGGCCGCCGAGCACAAGGCCAAAAACCCAGGTGACCCCCCTTGCAAAACCAGGTTGTTTTGTGATAGGCAATTTTGATGTCGCCTCACTACATTTGGGCACTTGCCTGTCGCAGGTACTTGGGCCTCCCACACGAGTGAGGCACCATTTTTATCGGGAGACGCAGGGGAACACTGGGTGGTAGGAAATTTGTGTCAGCCCGGTGATGCCACAATTTCCCACACAAAAATGTGTGGTAAAAGTGATTTTTTCAGTTAAATTTCAGGTTTGCAGGGGATTCTGGCTAAGAAAACGTTGGGGGATCCACGCAAGCCACACCTCCCTGAAATCCCCCGGGTATCTAGTTTTCAGAAATGTGTGTGTTTGGTAGGTTTCCCTAGCTGGCCGCCGAGCACAAGGCCAAAAACCCAGGTGACCCCCCTTGCAAAACCAGGTTGTTTTGTGATAGGCAATTTTGATGTCGCCTCACTACGTCTTGGGCCCTTGCCTGTCGCGGGTACTTGGGCCTCCCACGCGAGTGATGTACCATTTCTATTGGGATACTTGGAGAAAGGCGGGGGTAGGAAATGTGTTGTTTCTTTCTGCAGCGTGAACATTTTGGCACAATAATGCAAGGAAAATGTGACAGACATTTTGAGGTTTGCAGGGCATTGTGGGTAAGATAACGTGTTGGTATCCACAAGAGAGACATCACCATGTACTCCCATGGGTGTTTAGTTTACGACAATATCTACAGTTGGTAGGTTATTCTTAGATAGAATGTACACCTTGGCAGAGAGACTAAAAAGACAAAGATTACTGCACAGCCATCTATTCCTCAAGCACACACACATACTGGTTGGATTTGGCACGAGGGCGAGTGATGGTTCAGTATATAAAATTTTATTAACAAGAGATTTCACAAAAATGAAATACACTGTCAATAATTAAAAGGACAAAAAACTGAACCAGTGACTCGCAGCTCGAGAGCTGTAAAGCCACGGCAAGGCACCAACCGCTTTACAGGCCATTCACACACCTTTCATACGTGATACACACAAGACCATTCACACCACCAGGCACGAAACCAACACATTACAACACTCACAAAAAGGGACAAGGTACACCCTGCTTGAGAAAGACAGAAAAGACAAATATTTCTGCACAACCACCTATTCTTCAAGCACACAGACATACTGGTTGGATTTGGTACGAGGGTGAGTGATGGTTCAGTATATACAGTTGTATTAACCAGAGATTTCACAAAAATGAAATGCACTGTTAATAATTGAAAGGACGAGAAACTGAACCATTGACTCACAGCTCGTGAGCTGTAAAGCCACGACAAGGCACCAACCGCTTTACAGGCCATTCAGATACCTTTCATACGTGTGACACATACAAAACCATTCACACCGCCAGCCGCGGGCCCAGCACATTACAACACTCACACCAGCAGACAGCGCCATTCAAGGGCCCATCACTTTCACACGCCCACATTCCTGACACAGCAACCACACCAGCTCACGGATTGCGTGGAGTGGCGTTTAGCTAGCAGTGTGTTTAGTAACCAGCAGCAAGTCACTACTCACACACCGCCAGCCAAGCACCCGTCCACGCACACCGCCAGCCAAGCTCCAATCCACGCACACCGCCAGCCAAGCACCAATCCACACACACCGCCAGCCAAGCACCAATCCACGCACACCGCCAGCCAAGCGCCTGTCCACTCACCACCAGCCAAGCTCCAGTCCACTCACCGCCAGCCAAGCGCCAGTCCACGCACACCACCAACCAAGCTCCAGTCCATGCACACCGCCAGCCAAGCGCCAGTCCACGCACACCATCATACATTTGTTTTAAACAAGAAAGAAAACACAAACAAATTGCAACTAAATACAAAACTTTAACTACAAAAACAACAGCAGTAACTAAAGACATCATTCTATTGCCAAACGTTAAACTGAACAACTATGTAAAACCATACAGACCAGGCAGTACACTATTAGACTCATGGTTGCTCCCAAAAACTCTTTTGAGTGTGATACAATCTGAAACATATGGGCACACACAGCCCAGGATTAGAAGGACAATCGGCACAGTGCATACAACTCTCCTTCCGCACACCTCTTCGCAAGCAGACTCTACATCTCTCACAGGGATTGTTTTTTTTGGGCGTGGGAGGAATTAAATCAGGAAAGTGGCGATCTTTCAATCTAGCCACATCCTCCACCACTCCAACTCTAGGAACACTTGCCTGTTCCACAACAACAAGGCTGCCTATCACAGACTCCTGAAACTGAACAAAAGTCAACTTTGACGCAGGAGAACACTCCTTGAACACAACAAAAGCATTGAAAGTTGCTGAATTGAAGAGATGGATGGCCAACTTCTTATACCAAATGTAAGCCTTACGAATAGCAGTGTAAGGTTCCAACCTCTGATCTACTCTATCAACACCACCCATGTGCTTATTGTAGTCTAAAATGCACACAGGTTTGCGCACTTCAGCAATCTGACCCCAAACAGCCACAGGTGAAGTACTCTCATCATGGATGGTAGTCAGCATGTACACATCCCTCCTGTCCACAAATTTCACAGCTAGTAGTTCATCACTACGCAAGGAACTGCACTGTCCCCTCTGAAGTTTTTTGTAAGCAAGCTCTTTTGGATAACCTTTACGGTTAGAGCGGATTGTACCACAAGCAAAAGTGTCCACTTTGAACAATTCCTTAAACAATTGCACAGCAGTGTAGAAGTTATCAAGGTACAAATGGTGGCCTCTGTTAAACAGTCCTCTAGCAAGATCCCACACAATTTTCTCTGAAACTCCAAAAGTGGACGGACAACCAGGGGGGTCAATAGTGGAATCCCTACCAGTGTACACACGGAAATTAAAAACATATCCTGTCCTACTCTCAGACAACATATACAGCTTAATTCTATAACGTGCCCTCTTGCTAGGAATGTACTGCCTAAAAACCAAACGGCCCTTGAACAGGACCAAAGTCTCATCAATAGATATTTCTTTCCCTGGAGTATAGATCTCTGAAAATCGATCTAAAAAGTGATCAAGAACAGGCCGAATCTTAAAAAGACGGTCACAGTCAGGGTGATCTCGTGACAACGCCAAAGCATTATCAACAAAATGCAGCATCCGAAGCAAAAGTAAATACCGATCACGAGTCATAATTGCAGGAAATATGGCCGTTGCCATCAAGGGACTGGTAGACCAATATGAAGCCATGGACGGCTTCCTTATCAAACCCATCAATAAAGTCAAACCCAAAAACTTCTTCATCTCTTCCAGATTTGTGGGAGTACACCGGGTAGCTCTAGAGTGGGGCCTAAGTCTGGCACTGTTGTCCCTCAAAAACTGTTCAGCATACAAATTAGTCTGCTCAACAATCTCACCCAAAAATACATCATCCATAAACAACTGAAAAAACTATTTAGGCAAAAAATGTTCATAATCCACTCTACACCCTGCATCACCACTAAAGGCAGGCAACACCGGCTGCACCATGTTTGGATCAACCCAGAGTCCAGCACTTCCAATGGGAAGCCTTAAAGCCCCAGGCTGCAATCCAGATGCCTCTTGCACCATCGGCACAGCAGTGTCCTCCTCTAAAACAGGCACTTCATCCGCACTGAGAGTAGCTTCATCCACACCGAGAGTAGCTTCATCCGCACTGAGAGTAGCTTCATCATCCGATGATTCCATGTGGAGAAAAACTCACTGCCTGAATCTTCCCCTCCCTCCTCTCCCTCAGACGCACTGTCAGTCTCATAATCCTGCTCAGAGGAAGCTTCAAGAAGCATACCAACCACCTGCTGAGCAGTCATTTTACGGCTAGCCATAATGCTTACTAATAAAGGTAACTTGTCAAACAAGTCAACAACAACAAACCCTTTGTAAAAAAAGAAATAAACAAAATGTAGCTTTATCACAAAGACCTATATACTCCAACACTATACTACTCACTTGACAGAAGCAGCTAGACTCACGACCACCTACTCTGCACAGACACAGTAAGGATCAACAATATCCCACTAAAAAAGAAACAGAACAAAAAAAATTACACATAAGAGAATGCAAAACACATCGCAAAGAATTTCATGCTCAGAACACTAACAAATATGCTGCCATTATTACACCACTTTCAAAAAATTCATTCATGCATGACAATAATACTCATTTGGAGTAAACACAACAAAAATGTTTTACTTTCCAAATAAATGCAATTACGCAAAACTGCAGAACAACCACTGCCGAAACCGCAAACAGGAATCAAAAGCTTTACACTAGAATAAAAGGAGAAAAAAAAACATTACAATCACATATTCAAATAATGCACCAGTCCACACACAATCCACCAGCTAAGCTAAGGGGTAGGTGGGCCTAAGAGTATAAATAAAATATTCACCCCTGTAAAAGGAGCAACCCTGCCCTTGAGGCCACTCCCGACACAAAAATTTAAAAACCCTGTTGTCTAGTGGCTTCTGCCCCCTTGGGGGCAGATGGGCCTAAAAACATACTGCTGATCTGCCATCCAAAGAGGACAGAAATGGCCACAATCATCCTCCCATAAAGGGAGCGACCCTTGCCCAAGGGGCCACTCCCCACAAACAAATCCCTGGTGGTCTAGTGGGCCCAAACATGACAAGCCCCAGCCCCCAAAGGAGAGCGACCCTTGCCCAAGGGGTCACTCTCCCCCCAAAAAATCCCTAGTGGGCCCTAGATTTAAAAAAAAGGCGAGATCTGCCCCCCCAATGGGGGCAGACAGCCAAAAACATAGCCCCCAAAGGGGAGTGACCCTTGCCCAAGGGGCCACTCCCCACAAAGTATTCCCTGGTGTTCCAGTGGGCCACTTTAAAAACAAATGGCAAAATCTGCCCCCCAGGGGGGCAGACAAAGCCAAAAAACATTGACCCCTTAAGGGGAGCGACCCTTGCCCAAGGGGTAACTCCCCACAAACAAATCCCTGGTGGTCTAGCGGGCCTAACATGGGGAAACACAGCCCCCAAAGGAGAGCGACCCGTGCCCAAGGGGTCACTCTCCCAAAAACAATTCCCGGGTGGCCTAGTGGGCCCTAGATAAAAAAAAAGGTGAGATCTGCCCCCCGCCCCATGGGGGCAGACAACCAAAAACATAGCCCCCGAAGGGGAGTGACCCTTGCCCAAGGGACCACTCCCCACAAAGTATTCCCTGGTGGTCCAGTGGTCCACTTTAAAAAAAAATGGCGAAACCTGCCCCCCAGAGGGGCAGACAAAGCCAAAAAACATTGCCCCCATAAGGGGAGCGACCCTTGCCCAAGGGGCCACTCCCCACAAACAAATCCCTGGTGGTCTAGTGGGCCAAATATGGGGAGAGACAGCCTCCAAAGGAGCGCAACCCTTGCCCAAGGGGTCACTATCCCCCCAAAAAATCCCTGGTGGCCTAGTGGGCCCTAGATAAAAAAAGGCAAGATCTGCCCCCCCCCCCCATGGGGGCAGACAGCCAAAAACATACCCCCAAGGGGAGTGACCCTTGCCCAAGGGGCCACTCCCCACAAAGTATTGCCTGGTGGTCCAGTGGGCCAATTTAAAAAAAAAAATATTGATAAATCTGCCCCCCAGGGAGGCAGACAAAGCCAATTATGTATGCCCCCATAAGGAGTGACCCTTGCCTAAGGGGCCGCTCCCCAAACAGTAAATCGATTTTAGATTTTAAAAAAATAAATCCCTGGGTCTAGTGGGCATTCCTGCTGCACGATCGCACGATCGTGCAGCAGGAATGCACAAAAAGCATCAGGGGAAAGGAAAACCCTTTCCTTTCCCCGATGCCTCTTTTGCTGAAATCCCCCAGAGACAAAACTTACCTCTTTGTTTCCGACGCGCTGGAAGCAAATGGCTTCCAGCGCGTCGGGAAACAAAGGAAAACCTCCAACAACGTCAGCGCGCCGCGCGCTGACATCATTGATGACGTGGAGGGGCGGGGGAGGCAGGGGAGGCAGGGGAAGGGCTTTCCTGCCTTCCCGGTGGGGGCACGAAGATGGGCGTCCCACGGGGGGAGCGCCAGCACTTCCCCATGGGTGGGTGCCAGGACGGCCGGGAGCCGTCATGAGCACAGGCCCACTGTGTCTCATGACGGCTCCCGGCCGTCATGAGCACCGAAGGGGTTAAAAAAGAAGTAACCCTCTGACCTATTTACATTATATGCACTCTGTGATCTGAATGGCACATGTTCTTTGAAGCAGGCACACTAACCCTCTGTGCTATTTTTTGATTTGTCAAAGCCTCAACTAGACAAAACTCTGGTCTCTCTCCAGGAAGAACATTCATCATGGAAGTTATCTTGACATTTTTATTGTTGCCTGAAAGTTGCTGGAGGTAAGGAAGGCAGCAGCAGGTGCTTTTAAAACCAAAATAAACTTGTAAACATGGCGGCCCCTGAAGTCAGCATCAGGTGCGGTGGCAACGGTCGCACCGTTTGCACAGCCCTAATGCCAGCCCTGCTGAGAAAACCAAGGGATGATTACGGATGCTAAGTCTCTGCCAGATTTCATGCAGATCCAAAAAAACAGTGCAAATGTTATTAGTAAATCAAAAAATGCTTTCCTCAGATTGGATCTGCTTGGAATCTGAACTACCGGCACTGGGCATAGCTTGCTAATTGCCTGTCATATTTGAGGCCGCGGTATCAATCAGTGCTAAAGTTATAAACAAATCAACATGTTTGCCTCTTATTAACTCCCTCCCCCTGCTCAATGGATTGGCACAAAACTTGACATACCAAAAGAAATCCAATCCTTCCAAGCTTCTGGCAAATTTTGTGCAGATTTGTCTCATAATGGCAATGTCATTAGTAAATGAACACATTTTGCTCCCCCTTTTTAACTCAACCCCCCTTGATGGATCTGCACAGACTTCAAAATAACAGGAGTGGGCTACATGTACCAATCTCTGTCAAATTTGGTGCAAATCTGTCAAACGGTGCCCAAGATATTATTAGGTCAAAAATGTTTTTGGCAAGCACCCACCCACCCCTGGTTTAACTTTGGCCCAACATTAGATCTTCACAAAACCTTAAATACGTGCACTATGTGTAACTCACTATCTGATGACAACATTAGAGACAGATTCATCAAATAAGTCTCGAGTTGTAACCAAATGCCCCCAATCCTATAGAAACTAATCCTTCCAAGCTTTTGCAATTTTTGTGCAGATTCATCACCATCATTGCCAAACTTATTAGCAAATTACCAAATCCTCCCCACACCCTTTTTAACAGGACCCGCCCCTTGATGGATCTGCATGAATTTGCAAATACATAGAGCGATATCAGCATACTAAGGGGCATATTCTCAAGGCGATATCGCCGCGTTAGCGGCACTTTTCTGCTGCTAAAGCTGCGATATTTCTATCGCCGTATTCACAAGCTGTCGCTAACAGCCGTTAGCGACAGCTTCCTGGCCATAGCGGGCGCTTATAACATCGCCAACGATGTTAGCGACAACTAACGCTAATCATATGCAATGTAGGCGTTCCCGTGTTAAAACGCACGCTAACCCCACTTCGCAATATTCTCAACGATAGCCCGGACCGGCGATACGTTAAAAAAACAGCCGCTAAGGCCCGTTAGCTGCTGGGACTTAAGACCAGAAAATAGCTGGTCTTAAAAATGGGGATAACACTTGGGGCCACATCCCAGCAGGTTTTGGTGCTGGACAGCGCTGCAAGCACTGTTGCAGCGCTGCCCTGCAACAAAACTACAGTGCAGGAATGCGCACCATCAATAAGATAGCGCGCATTCCTGGGCCCCAGTCATGAAAAGTGTTGCAACACTGCGACAAGACAGCGTTGCAACACTTCTCACTACGCCCTTCTTGAGACTGCATGGATGCGCTGTATTCACTGGACAGCGCTCCATGATGCAAGTAATGACAGATACGTCAGGAATCCTGACGTATCGCATTGCTGCAGTCGTGTCACAACCATGACGCAACTCCAGCAATGCATGGGGCCAGCCTATCCCTGTGGCACTGCGTCACCCTCATGCCTGCCTTCAGGCAGGCGGAAGGTACTGATGCAGTGCCGTTCATGAGGGGTGCCCGAATGTCGGCGCTGTTAGAGATCCATCGGTGGTGGTTGCGCGCTGCGGTGTCATCGTTTGGAAGCATTGGTGGAGTGTTGGTGCGGAGGAGTTGATGAGACGTTCTTCGTGGCCTTGATCCAGCTGTGAGGGGGTGCGATGATGGCGGTGGCGTCCGGTGGGCAAGGTGAAGACGTGATGTTACCAATGATGGTCAGTCCAGGAGAGTCCGGTGTTGTGGCTGTAGTTGAAGTTCCCGCTGGCGGAGGTGACGTGCTCGACCGTGCGTCCTACCATGTGGCATGTTGAGGTGACTTGCTGCTTGCGTCTGATGTAGGGGAACTTCCCCAGGAGGGGGTGGTGTCCTGGTCACTGGGGTTGTCCAGGTGGAACTTGAGTTCACCGAGTAGGATGTCGTCGGTGGATGGGAGACCCTGGGGTGCAATGAGGTCTACAATGTAATTGGAGAATGGGGGGCCATGGCCCGGGCGCCCTGCACATGAGGGTGCCACAGAGGATGTGCTTGGGCTTGGTCCGGATCTGGGAGTTGAGCTGGTCCATGATCACCCTTGGGTCATTAGAGTGCGTGGTCAGTCGGAGTCTGCTTCTGTAGGTGATGGCAATGCCTCCACCTTGATGGTCGGGGTGCTCCTTGCGGGTGATACTGCAGCCATCAGTGATGGCGATGGCGATGTCTGGTCCGGAGCAGAGGTTGGTCCCGGCAGGCGAGGTGGCATCCAGGGTTGATGGCGAGGAGGGTGCTGGCGTTGTAGCGGTGGAGTGTCCAAGAGGAAGGCTCCTTGGTGCTGAGCGCGGTCCAGGGGCAGACGGACGCAAACGGCGTAGCCTATGGGTTGCCTTTGGCACGGGAGACAACCATTACAATGCAGGCAGTACATCGTTAACAGCGCAACTCCGACAACGCTGGTGCCTTTACATCGCATTTGATTACACCGCATTGTGAGGTCAGTAATGGGGTAATTTAAAGTTTTTCGGGTGGATATGGGTTTCGGATGTAAAATAAGAAGATTGGAGTGTGTTTTGGGGTAAAACATGATAATTGGGGTGTGCATTTGGGGTGAAATATGAAAATTGGGGGGTGTTTTGGGGTAAAATATGAAATTTGGGGTGTGTTTTTGGGGTAAAATATGAAATTTGGGGTGTGTTTTGGGGGCTCAAAAAGGAATTCCAGGGTTCACGGTTGGGTTTGGGGTGCAAAGGTTAGTTTTGGGTTGCACTCACTGACGTGGGAATAGTGATATTTATGTCTCCACTATGCAACACCTACCCTACTGTTGCAATGTGCCTAGTATTAGTATGCATTGGAATGGAATGCAATGTTATGTCATGCGTCGTAACTACATATGTGCTTTTGGCACATGAGTGGTACACCCGCTGTGCATGGGCGCACAACGGCCGCCATTGAGAATGCTGGGGGGGGCGGGACAGCTGTGAGGTGGTAAACGCCGGAAAGAATACTGGATGGGACGTGTACGCGGGGATGTGTGTGTGAGCGGGTGTTGTAAATATTTCAATGAGGGAAGTCTTACCTCAAAGCCGGGTCCCGTGTCTTCGTAGCTCCTGCTCTCCTGCGTCTGCTTCCAGGAAAAGGAAGTAAGCAGTCAGGCTCCCTCCCCTGAGTCAATCACAATGCTGCGAGTCGGTGGTGGGATTGCTAATTGGCAACAGGACAAGTCATGCAGCCAGGGGCCGGAGGGGTGGGCATGTTCTCCATGCAGGCTGTAATGCAGCCTGCATTGCGAACAGGGAAGTGCGCATGACTGCTTTGGGCAGACTGAGTGGGCCGGCCAAACAGTCATTGCGCACTTGAGTGGTCTTGCCAATCCGCACATGCCCTGCTCCCTGTTTGGAGCAGTCCTACCCACCCTTTCCCCCCCCCCCCTGAGGATACATAGCATGATTACATCAGTCAGTTATCCCTTGTTTTTCCCTTTTGAATCTGTTTTTTGGTTTCTCTGAGCCCGCGCTACCCACTTTCCGCCGCTGCTGCCCCTGCAGCCCCACCCCCCTGGCCTTGCCCGTTCACGCCTCCCAGCTGATCATTCCTCCCCCTCCCCTACTAAATGGTGGCCGCTGCGGAGTCGCGCGCAGCGGGCGCGCCTAAGGCAAGCCCGTCTGCACCTGTCTGCGACCCGACCGCGACCAGCGCCAAGAACCCTGGATCTCGAGCCACCCACTGCTACAGCACAGCCACCCTCCACGCACTCATCCCCGGAAAACTCAGAGACTGCCAACAGGCCTCGCCAAACATGACCCACGGCCAGTTATGCTGCCTACACTGCCGCCAGACCTTAACCACCCCCCCGGCCTCCAACACATCCGACGCCAGCACCGGCGACACCCTAAGATGCATCCTCCTCAACGTGCGCTTCGTGCACAAACACCCCGTGGCCCTACTCGCCGCCACAGACGACAACCGCACCCTCCTGGACCAAGGCCACTCTGCAGGCCTCATCCTACTTGACCTTTCAGCGGCCTTTGACACCGTCTCCCACCGCTCACTAGTTGGCAGACTACACGACGCCGGCATACAAGGAACAGCCCTAGACTGGATCCGATCAGTCCTCACCGGAAGAAGCCAAAGGATCAGACTGCTACCCTTCCTCTCCGATTCCATGTAAATCACCTGCGGAGTCCCACAGGGATCATCTCTGAGCCCGACCCTCTTCAACATCTACATGGCCCCCCTCCCCGCCATCGTCCGACAACACGGCCTCAACATCGTATCCTACGCTGATGACACCCAGCTCATTCTCTCCCTCACCAAAGACCCCACCACCGCCAGACTCAACTTCCAGAAGGGTATGCAAGACGTCGCAGTCTGGATGACCGACAGCTGCCTGAAGCTCAATGCCGAGAAGACCGAAGTCCTCGCCCTTGGAGCCACCCCTTCAGCATGGGACAACACCTGGTGGCCGACTGCCCTCGGAGGCCCACCTACCCCCTCAGACCATGCCAAAAACCTCGGCCTCGTACTCGACTCATCCCTCACCATGAACCGACAGGTCAATGCCGTCACCTCCAGGTGCTTCAACACCCTCCGCATCCTCCGCAAGACCTTCCAGTGGATCCCCCCGGAGTGAAGGAAGACAGTCACCCATGCACTCATCACCAGCAGACTGGACTATGGAAACGCACTCTACTCCGGCATTAACAAGTCCCTACTCCGCAAACTCCAGACATTACAGAACACCGCCGCCAGATTCGTCCTCTGCATCACCCTGCACGAACGCATCAGCCAACATCTATGAAGACTCCACTGGCTCCCCGTGGAGAAAAGAGTCACCTTCTAAGTCCTCACTCACGCCTACAAATGCCTACACAACAACGGACCCAAATACCTCAATGTTCAATGACAGAATCAACTTCCACGTACCCAAAAGAAACCTCTGATCTTCCAACCTCGCACTGGCTGAAACCCCGCGCATCCACAGAGCCAGAGCAGGTAGAAGATCCTTCTCCCAGATTGCAGCCAAGACCTGGAACGAGCTGCCAGCAGACATCAGACGTGCCCCCTCCCTGAACACCTTCAGGAAGACCCTCAAGACATGGCTCTTCGGCTAACAGATCTGCGGACCTCCCCCTGCGCCTTGAGACCCTCACGGGTGAGTAGCGGGCTTTCAATTCTGCTGATTGGTTGATTGATTGAGTTTTCTTCATGTGATGATTGTTCCTCTTCTGCACTGCTTGAGGCAGTGGGGCAACGCTTTTCCACCATTGCGGTACTGCCTCCACTGGGGGTGCGTCATCTACGTGTGATAGGCCTGAGCGACTCGCCCCCCGGCCCTCCTGCGCTACGCGTCCCACCTTCTCCTTACCTGGACATTGACACCGTGGCGCACTCCACTGCACTCTCTCCAAATCTGTGCCTCAGCCAGCAGGAGCCTCAGCCCGGTGTGATTTCACTAGGCTGGGTACAGCAGTCGCCGCATAGTCCGCTGGTGGACCTCCCAATGCAGTTGACGCAGCAGGGCCCCCTTAGGCGTGAAGTTGCAGCGCTCATGCCACACAAGTTCGGCGTAGCACAGGGGCCTCACCCTCCACAGCATATGGCCAGTCCAACATCATGGGGCCTGTGATGCAGGGAGACGGCACACAGCGTTGGTAATCCCCTTCGTGCACCCCGGTGTAGTGGTGGATCGTAGTATGCGATGCGGAACTCACCACGTTGGTGCGCAGGATCGCCTCTACCATTGACAGCCCCAAGGGTCGCAAGGCGGTTTTCTCACACAGGTCAGCAACGTGTCTCCATGCGACCTGCCAGACTTCACCAGCAGTTACGGGCGATCGTCACGCCTCAATGTCTACCGCCACGGCTCATCAACTCCACAGCTCCTCCACATCCCACTCCAGGCTCCAGGCGCAGGTCCGGCAAGGCATCCAGGCTCCAGACGCAGGTCCAGCAAGGCATCCAGGCTCCAGACGCAGGTCCAGCAAGGCATCCAGGCTCCAGACGCAGATCCAGTGAGGCATCCAGGCTCCAGACGCAGGTCCAGCAAGGCATCCAGGCTCCAGACGCAGGACCAGCAAGGCATCCAGGCTCCAGATGCAGGTCCAGCAAGGCATCCAGGCTCCAGACGCAGGTCCAGCGAGGCATCCAGGCTCCAGACGCAGGTCCAGCAAGGCATCCAGGCTTCAGACGCAGGTCCAGCGAGGCATCCAGGCTCCAGGCGCAGGTCCAGCGAGGCATCCAGGCTCCAGCTGCAGGTCCAGCAAGGCATCCAGGCTCCAGCTGCAGGTCCAGCAAGGAATCCAGGCTCCAGACGCAGGTCCAGCAAGGCATCCAGGCTCCAGACGCAGGTCCAGCAAGGCATCCAGGCTCCAGCCACAGGTCCAGCGAGGCATCCAGGCTCCAGACGCAGGTCCAGCGAGGCATCCAGGCTCCAGACGCAGGTCCAGCGAGGCATCAAGGCTCCAGGCGCAGGTCCAGCGAGGCATCAAGGCTCACATCCTGGTCATCCTGGATGTTGGCTGGCTTGCAGGGGTTGTTGATGTGTGCTGCACTTGGCCCTGGCTGCTCCATTCTGCATGTTATTGTTTTTTATGCCTATTTTCTATTGGCGGTTGACTGATAGGCTACTTTTTGCATTAGAGGAAAGAAAGCTCACGCTTGGCTGACTAACGTGAGTTTTCTTGCCACTAATGGGCCTATCGCTGGATTTTGCCCGCTAACGCCGGAATTCCTATCGCCATCGCGCTAACGTTAGCGGCAGTTTTCACCTCCTAACCCTGATACTATCGCCATGTAGCGGTGGCTTGGTAATACGCCGCTAACATGGCAATAGTTTTCAGGGTTATGCTCGCGATAAGAAAACTAGTGTTAGCGACAGTTATCGCCATTTCTTGTGAATATGCCCCTGAGTGTCTAATTTTTCTACTAAGTGCCTCATTTTTCTCCACCTTTTTGTGTGCCTAGAGGCCTCCATGGTTATTGCCTACTGGCCTCCATCAGAAAATTGTGTTTCAGTGCTCCGGGATCCCTGGAGCTCCTTCATGCTTGTTTATTTTTTGATAAATGTAATGTTTGTTAACATTATGGGCAGTTTTTGTTGACATACCCTTTGCCAAAAACAACATCAGTGAATTAAAGCAACATTTCACGAACAAATCCAGTACACCAGTCATTAGGGTTACCCATAACTGCTTGTGAACATTTACTTTAGAGTAATTATGATGTTTTGCAAAATAGAGTGTAAGTGCCACTCCCAGAGAACAACCCCTTTACCTGCTTTGTCTTTGCTTCTCCCACTGCATGAATGATTTTGTGAAGGGTGCTTTCCTTGTAGTCTACCAGAGGAGGAACGTTCTGCCTCAGCTGAGAAGTGAATCTCTGAACTTTTAAGAATCTCAGGACACTGAGTTCCAGGGTGCATCTGTCCAAATGCCCAACTTTAGCACTATTGGCTGAAGCTTTCCCACAGCTCACTGGTCATCTCTTGGACTTGCAGCTACATAGACCCTTGTTCGGGTGGTGCATCTTGAATTTGAATCCAACGTTCAGACTTCTTTCTTCATGCTAGGTCTGAGCCTCAAAGACCGCTGAAACACAGCTTACCTGTTACGCTACTGCTTCCAACCTTGCCCGGGTGGAATCCCCAAGGAGTCCAGAAATACTAAATACAAAGAGAATTCAGAAGAAAGAAGGGATGGGCTGTGTGCAGAATTGCCCTTGATGACTCCAGCAGCTTCAGAACATCCGCTGAGCCTTTCAAATTCCCCACCAAAGATGGGAGTTGGCTCCCTGAGAGGCCGACTGCTACAACTTGTAGGTGAGATGGTGTTTATACTCCCTAGCCATCCACCTCTTTCTGCACCAACTTTTGACATCTTTATATTTTATCCATCTTGCATGCGACCATCCAGCTAGTCAGATCCTTGTGGTCTATTGCATGCTCCATATGCTTCAAGCCTTGGTGCCCGTGTCCATATCGACACTCGGAGATCAGCATACCTCCCCCATTTACGCAAGTTAACACACAAACACTAAAACGTTGTCCTTTTTCCTTGCAACACACTTGACACTTCAGTTGCACTGTGCTTGCTTTGCTTTGCAATGACTGTGTAGATGTACACACTCTTTTGGGTTTGGAGATGCCAATCAGTTAAAAAGATACATAGTAATCCATTTTAGTGGGAACCCTGCAAGCCTCTGTTTTGCTACACAGAGGGCCACTGGAATTATGCGATTCTGCGGCCATGTCTTTTTCTGCATAATTGTTCATTTGCCGCATTTGCCACATAATCCATCATCTGCTGCGTAATTTGCATATTTTAACAAAAAAATGTTTCTGACTCAAACGGATCTTATGTTACTAAAAATGTGATGATGTGTTCGCACGCGGAGGAAGGTCCTTCGCATAGGTTAACTGGTCATCTTTCAGTTGCTTATTTCTGGATTAAGTTGTTAAACTGGTACTAATGGAGTGAAATCATTGCCCAGACAGTCTTACCATGTGGAAAAATTACAAAATAATGACATAATACTATCAATAAATGTGCCGCGTTATGCTGCATGATTTGCTTTTTCTTGCTGCATAATTTAGTCAACCCTGCCGCATAATTCGGTGCACCCCTCCCACATAATTCTAGTGCCCTAGCTACATTGCTCTCTTAGCTTTCATAACCAATAGCCCATTGCGAACCCTGTCTTTCAATTTCCCTACTAAATTTCAGTGGTTCTGTATTCTTTCCATTACAAGTGTGTTCCGAGCCTCGTAAACATTATAGCTCTGCAAACATTAGAGCCTGGAGAATATTAATTATATCGAGTGTTTAGAGTGGGCCTCGCTTTAACTGCCGTATAGTGTGTTTACCATCTGTTCTATTCATTTACAGGTTTCCCTGTTCATTGTATAAATACTGACTTATATTTTGTGTGTTGTGCATTCTGTTCATCCTCTTTTCTGTTTCATAAGTGTTTATACTGACATATCTTTAAAATATCTGGCATTTTATTAGGTGTTGTGTAACGCACACCCTTGGATGGACATGCATATTGTATTGCAGCTTTGAATATTTTGTTATTCTGTACATAGATCCCCTAAAACTTCCCCTTCTGCAGAATTCGGCTTGACAAAATCCTTCCAATGACGTCTACCAGTCATCCGGTGCCTTTGCTTCTGACGTGGTTAGTTCTGTCAGCAATCACTTTACTCTGGGGTGACTCTCCCTCCCATGATACACTAAAGTTGGGGTGGGCGTCACTCGTGTAATTTTCTGTAGTGCAATTATGCAAAATATGAGCAAAATTATGCGAGATCGTGCAGAATTACGTGAGAAGCGTAACCCAGGATTCAGTATTAATTTCATAGCGGTAACTGCACTCTCGCATATAAAATGGACTTGAGAATACATTTTGCACTAATAGTGCTAAATGCAACAGAATACGAATAGCTGCAGCCGCACATGCTCGCTAAGGGGCATATTATCAAGGGCTGGCGATAACATTATCGCCGTTTTAGCGTCCGTTTTCGGGCGAAAAGCAGCGATAATATTATCACTTCATTAACAAGGACACGCTTGCGCGTGTTTCCTTGCCTTAGCGCCCGTTGTCAGCACGCCTCGCATCGCATCGTTAATGAGATGCAAAGGAGACGTGCCTGACAAAACTCCATGGGAAAATATCGCTAACCCAGCTTCGCGATATCATCAACGAGGGGTAGCGATATTTGAAATCGCGTTAACTATGCCTTAACGCTGGAATTTAACATCTGTTAAATTCCAGACTAAGGCATACCTAACATGGGGGGTGGATTGTGTGGCTAAGACCACAGGCCCTATCATCAAGGATATCGCCGTTTTCCATGGAACATCGCTGGAAAACCAGCGATGTTCCATGGAAAACACCGCTATCGCTGGAATAATTATCGCCATTGCACTAAGCGTTGTTAATACAGCGCTAGCATGGCGATAATTTCCAGCGATAGCCGGCGATAACAAATCTCACGCTAAGCGCGGCCAGCGATATTTATCGCTGCCGCTTGATAATATGCCCCTAAATTCGTTATTCCTGTGCTCCTGCACTAGGATTTTGGTGCCATATTACTCATAAATACACGAACGACATAAGCGTGTAATTTTGGATTATTAGAAGAGTCACACTAAATTACCAAAATTACTCCGATTATTCTGGCGTGATTAAAATTTTACCTAGGCCTATAAAAGAGGAGAATGTTATAATATGTTATGCTAAGTGTAGTGTAGAGCGCGCATGTTATATCCTGTCCCTTTGGCTCGCTCCTGACCTCCCCTCTCCTCCTGTCTCCTTTGGTTTCACCTTAGAATCCTCAGGTGGAGGTTGCTTTAGAATGTTGGGGGTTCTGCCTGGCGTGTGAGAAATGCGCCCAGGACTGGCAAGCTGAAGGTGTTATGTTCATTACTGGAAAATAAATATATTCGAACTTACTTGCTGCGTCCCTCCTTTCTTCATTTTGGCGACGAGCTTCGGGATGCGGTGACAGGGACAGCGCTGCACCTTCACCCTGTTGATTTTCGCCTTGCCAGTCGATAAGGGTCTTGCTTTAAGTCCATTGATGTTGCATCCTTCCAGTTGGTGAGGAAACCATTCTGCTGGCATGGAGGTTGTTTCCTGTGGTGAGTGACTCTCGCTGAGCCTTTCTGCGCCTGATTTGCTTTGCTCGTGGGACCATCTGCTCTCCGGGCGACCGTCTGCCTGTGTCTTCCAAGGCTTGCTGCTACCGGTTTGGGAACTGGTACCTGGGGTGTTGTCGTTTGTCTCCGAAGTTTGACGTTATCACCTTTGCTCCAGTGAAGTGTGTGGGGAGTTCCCCTCCCACGCGTCCTTTTCAGGCTGATCGGTGCTCTGTGGCTCTACGAGGGTGTCTCCTTTTTGTCCTGACTTGCACTCTTAAAGCCACTAGGACTGTTTGTGAGCCGCTTGCCGCTTGAGCACCTGTGGATCCTCCTGTGTGTTAGCTTGCACTGTGACTGTTCCTCTTGCTCACTCCTGCTCCCTCATTTTACTTGCAGTGGCCTGTCGTGAAGCGGTGATTTTCCTCACAGCTGGAGGCGCACTGTGGAAGATCTTACGTCCTGTCAATTTCACTCCGTTTCATCGCTGCTGGGAGGTGTTTGCCTCAACATTGGCGGGGGATTTATTGACTGGAATTGGTTTACACCGGTTGTTCTCGACGTGGGATTCTCGTCACCCATAAGTTTCCTCTGCTTTTCTCTCAGGAACTTCCTCTCTTCGCCACGCCCTTAATCTTCACAGCCTCCTGGTGGCAGAACACTACCATAGAAAGAGAACTTCCATTTTCAGCTTTACCTCTAAAGCTTTTCAGGCTTTACCATGAATGTGGAACTACATAACCAGTGTATTACTTAAGTGTCTCCTCATACCTTATTATTGTTATTTTGCCCACAATCCAGCCCAGCTCTTGGTCCATAGCTCCTTTCTTACTTATAAGGTACCTTGCCTCACCATCTCCATGGCAGGAGCAGGCATGAGCCAGCCACCCCCCTTTCTTAACGAGGTTGGAGAACCTGACATACCTTGGTGAAGGTGGGAATGCATTTTTAAATCATACCTCATAGCTATTGGTGGAGGTAATTTCTCGTCTATAAGATAACAGCACATTCTCTTGCACAATTTGGGCATACAAGGTAGGAAAGTCTATGAGGATATTACAGGAAGGCTGATTGAAGAGGAACCTAATGGGGAAGAAGCAGGTGTAGATGTCTATGAGGTCACTTTAAGGAAGTTAGAGTCACACTTTAAAGAAAAGATAAATGTTGTCTTGGAGAGGCACACATTTTTCAATAGAATCCAGAAAAAAGATGAGAAGGTTTCCCCTTATGTGGCAGCTTTAAGAGGCATGTCAGCCACGTGTGATTTTGGAGCCCTTACGGATTCCCTCATCAGGGACCAGTTAGTTAGATGCACAAATGACAGGAAGGTACAGGAAGAACTGCTCACCAGAGATCCTGACCTTTCTCAAGCCATCAGTATAGCTAAGGGCTTAGAGCACACAGCATTGTGTATTAAGGAGATGAAGACATCAGCAGGGTTGAATAAAGATAATGGGGAAGCTAAGAACACTGTCAGTGAGGAAGTGGTGTGTAAAGTAGGTGAGAAGAGTAAAGAGGGTTCCCGTAGTAAGGCAGATAACTTTCAGTGCTTTAGGTGTGGGAGTCCCAACCACCTTGCTAACAATTGGAAATGCCCAGCTAGAAGTGTTATTTGCAGGAAATGTAATAAGAAGGGACATTTTTCTAAAGTTTGCAAAGCATTTAGTGCTAAGGTACACTTGGTAAAGGGTCCTGAAGTTGAGATGGAGGAGAATAAAGGGTTCGTCTTTCAGATAGACCAAGTGGAAGTGGGGGAAAGAATACAATACCCTACATGTGACATAAGTCTTGATGGAGAAAAGGTTCAAGTATATGCAGATTCATGTTCTCCTTTTACCCTGATTGAAAAGAAACTGTTTGATGAAAAGTTTGCTAAACATAATGTCATTTTAGAAAATGATGATATTTGTCCTGCCGGGTACAACAAAGAACCCATCCCTTTAGAGGGGATGGTGAGAACGAGAATTTCTTTTAAGGACAGGCACACAGTGGGAAAAGTATATGTTACCAAAAAGGGTTCAGACCTATTGGGGTGGAAACACCAGAAAGAATTGGGCATCACCCTTGATCCCAACAATGTGGACCAGGTGTTGTTAGTCGAACCTCCAGTGGTAGGTGGTAACCTTTCCAAAGAGTTTCCCGAAGTATTTACGGAAAAATTAGGAATGTTGAAACGTTATATGCACAAGATTGTACTCAAAGATGGAGCTTGCCCTGTAGTACACAAGACTCGCTCCGTACCACTACTCATGAGGGAACCATTAAGGTTGGAACTTGAGAAACTGGTCAACCAGGGTGTTATACAAGAAATTGAAAGTTCTGAGTGGTTAGCACCCATTGTCCTTACAACCAAGGACACTGGTAAGAACATTCGTTTATGTGTGGACTTGAGGGACCTCAACGCAAACATCATGGTTGACAGACATCCCTTACCAAGGATACACGAGATGTTGAGTACCATTCAGGAGGCAAAGTTTTTTAGTGTGCTTGATTTGTCATTGGCCTACCATCAGGTTAATCTCCACCCTGAGTCCCAGCTGTTAACGGCATTCACTACCCCATTTGGCAATTTCAAGTTTTTAAGGATGCCGTTTGGACTGGCGTCAGCCGCCTCAGCATTTCAAAGGATAATGCAACATATTCTCAGGGATTGCATCAAAACTTTGTGTTTTCAGGACAATATACTAATTTATGGTTCCAGTGAAGATGAGCACAATTCCAATGTCAGTAAGGTGTTGAACAATCTCAGAGAGGCGGGGTTCACCACTAAAGAAAGTAAATGTAAATTGGGAGTGACATCTGTTGACTATCTGGGTCACACGATTTCAGAGGAGGGCATCAAGCCTAAAATTGAGTTGGTTGAGGCGGTGAGGAGAGCTCCCACTCCCACTTCTAAAGAGGAGATTTTGTCATTTTTGGGCTTAGCTGAGTATATGGCCAAATACATAAAGAATTTTTCAATATTGACTCAACCGTTGAGGGACCTGCTAAAGAAGGGAACTACATATGAGTGGGGAGTGGATCATGAAAGGGCATTTGAAAGCATAAAAAAAGCCATTATCACAGCTCCCCATATTGGTAATTTCAGTGTTGAAAGAGATACCATTATATCCACTGATGCCAGCAGCAAAGGAATTGGGGCAACACTATCTCAGAGAGTAAACAACAAAGAGAAGGTGGTGGCCTTTGCTTCCAGAACCCTCACTGGGGCAGAGACTAACTATTCCACTGTGGAAAAGGAGGCATTGGCCGTTTTTTGGGCAATAAAACACTTCAAATTTTATGTTTGGGGCTTGCCTTTTGAACTATGCACTGATCACAATCCTTTGCTGTCTTTGTTTACAAAAAAAGACATGGAGAATATGACGCCTCGCATTGCCAAATGGGTTTTGGGCCTTCAAGGTTTTAATTACAAAATGGTCTATGTTCCGGGGGCAAAGAACAATGTAGCAGATTGTTTATCCAGGGCCCCAGTTGAAGTTGAAGGGGACAGTTCTTCCCCCAATGATGCAATTCTGGAGATTGTCCTGCCTGCTGTGTCACAAGAACAATGGGATCTCCATATGGAGCAGGACGAAGACCTTAAGAGAGTCAAAGAATACGTCATCAAGGGGTGGCCCTGTAAATGCAAGGACTTACCCGATGAAGTACAGACCTATTGGAACGTGAGGGATGAGTTGTCCGTAGAGGGTGATATCCTTCTCAAATCAGGGAAGATTGTCCCACCCTGTGGCTTACGGGACCACCTTATAAACCTTACTCATGAAGGACACTTGGGGAGAAGTCTCAGTAAGGCCAGGTTAAGATCAGAGTATTGGTTTCTCTATATGGATCAGTGGATGGAGGAGAAGGTGCGGGATTGCCAAGCCCTCAGCCTCAGTGATGAATCCAAAATTCTGAGGCGCGTTCTCCTTATTCCCGTTGAGGTTCCCACAGTTCCGTGGAACAAGTTGAGACTTGACATTGCTGGACTCATCCATGCCTTGGGACCTCAGGATAAGTACCTTTTTGTACTCATTGATTACTATTCCAACTGGATCACACACAAGTTTGTGAACAAGATCAACACCAAGTCCCTCACAAATTTTTTAAGTGAGGTGTTTTCCAAGGAAGGTATTCCGTCCACTATCACTACGGACAATGGGGTACAGTTTGTTTCGGATGAAATGAAGGATTTTCTGGCAGATATGTCCATCGCACATGTGCGCACGCCTCTGTACTGTCCCAAGGCTAACGGTAAAGTGGCGAGAGCAAACAGAATGTTAAAAGAGACTATACAATTGGCTGTTGCTTCTGGCAAACCCATTGAAGCTGCTGTTAGAGATATGCTATGGTCGTACCATACCACACCCAACCTCACCACCGGTCGCTCTCCCTTTGAACTGTTGAGAGGGAGGAAGGCGGGTTCTAAGTTGACTCCCAATTGGCTTTTCCAGAACAAGGAGATCACTATTAATCCGGATGAGTTGGGGATGAGAGTGATGAGAAGACAAAAAGGGTACAAAGAGGAGTACGACAAAAAATGGGGTACCAAAAACAAGTCCTGGAAGCAGGGGCAATGGGTTTTGGTCAGAAAACCCTATGTGGCAGGTAGCAAGGGTGACAAATTCTATGCTCCTGAGAAGATCAAGGAAGTTGAGAATAATGTGGTGATTCTTGAAAATGGGAAAATGTGGAGTATGGATCGCATAACCACATGCAGTGCTTAGCACCGGCACTTATTCATCAGGGTCGGGTCTAGACCTGAGTGCCAAATTACATCAACGACTGCAGAACGTATGCCACAAAAATATAATGGGCTCCGGTGAAGAGTGCTTAGCTAATAATAAATGCATGCCTGCCCTTCAGTTAGTACTGCCGGTGGGCGGGCCACTGATTGGGCTGGATTTGGTCCTGACTGTGGGTCTGTGCTGCGCAGCCACGTGCGTAACCTTTTTGAAATTCCGCGCAGCAGCCAGCCATGCCGGCCTGTCAGCCCGCCATATCATCATTCATGAGGCACACACATGAGTCACGACACACGCACCGGCAGCTCAGCACGACGCTACTATCATTTGAAGCAGTGTGTCCAGCAGTAGGCCTCTAAATGCAGTAAATGTAACTGTAACCCAGTAAGTAACCAACACTTCTTTTTCTTGAGAAGCAAGTCCAGTCGGGGCTTTTCGGCTCTGGGGTGGGCTTATCCTTGGTGCTGGACTTCGGAGACGCCTATGCCTGCTATTACCTCACTAACATCGCCATGGTGAGCTCTTTCCCACCCCTGGGGATATTGCAGTTGATTAGTTGTACTGGGTGGGAGTGGGGAGGGGGTGGGGGAGAGACAGTATTATTGCCGAGATAGAGGCGCACCGCATAAACAAGATGAAGGACGGGGCAGATGCCTTCAATCCAGCATGAGACGAACCCAATAACAGCGTCCAAAAACCTGTATAATATTCCCAAGAGGCGTGTGTTCCATCACTCTTCAGTCTCCTGCGGGAGTGTGTTTTACTTGGGTTTGAGTTAGAGAGGCTTAGAGCCATCACCCAACTCAGCCCAATCTAGTTTCCGTACTTGATTGTCGGTTTGAAAAATTTGAGGCTGATGTAAGGATTCCATCTCGTATTTCCATTTTCATCAGAATACATTTCAAAAGAGCTGAGCAAGTCGCTGAAAGCTGGTATCTTGCTCTGGCTCAGCTTGAGGTCCTCTTGGACCGTCGAACCCAAAATGAGTTTAACTTTCATTTGGCTTCTGCGTGCCACCAACGCTCAATCCGTACACACAAAGAATTCAAAACAGAGCAGTTACCTTTGATGTAAAAAAAAAAAAAAAGTAAAGAGAAAGAAATACACATCTAGTGTTGCCCAATGTCAAGTAGTAGTCTATCATAGTAGTTAGGTTGCGTGGCCGGCCCTCCCTCACAGGAGTCAGATGTTTCTAACTGCATTAAGGCCCTCCCTCACGGGAGTCAGTTGTTTCTGACTGCATTAGTGTAGTGTTATTGCCTCATGACTGGAGTCACAGTGCTGTATCAGTCATGTGCAACAACTTCTGTGGGGCACAAGTCCTCGAGCACCAGCAATATTTCAGCTCAGGGGCTTATAAAAGTGCACCAAACTCCAGGTCCTTCAAGGCAACAGAGGTGCCAACAGTGAGACTTTCTTAGCAATTCAGAACAGATAGTTGCTGCTGCTATACAACGTGACAACTGAAAAAGTGAGATTGCAGATGTGTTATGACAGGGTTCACACAATAAGGGTATTTTTATTGTAATGAGTAGTAACGTTTTGAACATGCTCTATTGCTTTAGAAAATAGTGAATGTCTACCAATTATCACTAGAATTCGAACGTCTGCGCATAAAATGCAGGCACTGACATTTCACTGCTTGCTTGATTAATCTGATTGTTTCAAAGAAAATCAAAACATGAAACTTAATTTTTTTAAACTCTTTGACACGTCCATTGTCATTTGTGATACATTCAGTCCAGTCATGGCTTTCCAGGCACCTAAGATTTACACACTGGGACTTGTAGATTTTTTAAAACCTTGTACCTAGCGACTCCTAATCCCAAAATTAAATATTTTGCTGGCTAAAAATCCAACACTGTCTGAAGGAGTCACACTGGACATAAGATTACTTGAAAGCTGTGTTTGTAATGTAGTAAGTGGTCTTGTCCATTTTCATTGTTACTCCTTGATCCGCATATACAACCAAATATAAATCTGGTTCACCTATTTGATGACAGTGTAATATTCAACTTTCATCATGCATAAAAACCAGCAAAAAGGCCATTTTGTTTTGAATTGTGTGAAGAGCAAAGTTTTTACCAAGCTTCACTAACAGATATAGCAGGGGCAGCAGCAGGGCAAGTATTTTTAAAACACACGCAGATTGAAAAAAGAGGAGTGTCAGTGGGAATGTGCATGAGAGTGAGAGTGTGTTTGAGAAAATCTGAGTGTGAGAGCATGTGAGAGTGTATGAGAATTTGAGCATATCTGAGAGTGTGTGCACGCAGGGTGTAAGAGTATTATGCTTGGGATTGTATTCCTGCCCTGGCATACTGGAGGTAATTCTTGGCTAATGGGCAAGTTCTCCCTTGGCATATGGATACTTATCCTGGCATATTGGATATATAATTCTTGGTAGGTGGGGCAACCCATGCAAAATCCTGGTTCTGACATATTTGAGGCAATTCTTGGCATAGGAGAGGGCACCCATAGTATAGGGGCACACAAGTCAAATTCTGGACTTTGCATACCAGAGGTAATTTTTAAATATGGGGCACCTATGGTGCATTAGGGATATGTGTGTATATGATAACACAAAGCACCTTTGCACATATCCCAGTATTGTCCTTTCCCCAAATCGGCACATAGAGCACTGGAATATTTCCTGTGCCCCTTTTCAATGCATTAGTCATTTTAGCAAATGTATTCCAAAATTGTGCTTCAAATGCACTTTTGATTTAATCTTTTTCAAACCTTGCTTGAGAAAGGCTCCTGTGCTGAAATTCAGATCAGGTATTACATCTGGCTTTCAGTAGTGCCAGTTGAGGATGTGGGTGGAGCCAATGGAGGAAGTGGGCGAGCCAATGGAGAAAGTGGTGGAGCCGGGGAAAGTGGATGTTGTCTCCGAGAAACATTTGAGCACCTGGACTTCATATTTTACAAATTAAGTACTGACCACATGTCCTGACAATTTGATTCCTAGTGAAGGAATGGTGGTGGGTACCAACAATACACATTTGGAGCAAGTGCTGGGTAAAAAGGGGGAAAGACTCAAGCAATCCCCTTGCTGGCACAAAGATTATAAAATGTCGTAGTTACCATCTGTAGCTTAATGTACAGTGTTTCTGTTTGGGTCTTCTGCGCAAGACCACCCCATGCTGTGTTTCTCCCTTTTCACTGCTGTATTCTTTTCCTTCCCCTGCCTTTGCTGTATCCTGTTCTTTCTGTGTCTCTCTCTCTCGCTCTCTTTTTCTTTTTCTTTCTCTTTCTCTTTCTCTCCCACTCTCTCTCTTTCTCTCCTGCTCTTTCCTATTACCTCACCCTCACTTCTGTTCCTTTTCCCTTCAGGAGGGAGATGTGTTATATCCTGTCCCTTTGGCTCGTTCCTGACCTCCCCTCCCCTCCTGTCTCCTTTGGTTCCACCTTAGAATCCTCAGGTGGAGGTTGCTTTAGAATGTTGGGGGTTCTGCCTGGCGTGTGAGAAATGCGCCCAGGACTGGCAAGCTGAAGGTGTTATGTTCATTACTGGAAAATAAATATATTCGAACTTACTTGCTGCGTCCCTCCTTTCTTCAGCACATCTCACCCAGGAGGTTATCTTGCGCTGAAGAGAAAAGGGTGTTGCTGACCACCCTTGCTAGGTACTATGCAAAGAGCCATGTTTTAGGTTTCTTACTGAATTCTAGGACTGAGCTGGTGGTCATATTGTGAGCAGGTTGTTCATTCCAGGCTTTAGGAACCAAATTCAAGATTGCGCAGCCAACAGCCCTTGCTCTTTTGATATGATGGATGTTGGACTTGGCCCTTTTTGGCAGGTTCACCCCTGAACTTTTTGCCTGGTCTGTGACCTAGTGTTGGTGGTTTTAGGCCTCTGGGCACTTTCGCACTGTGGTCCAGTGGAAAGTGCGTGCGCGCTCTGTGCGCATTTAGTGAGATGGGCCTGCCCTCCCATAGGAATGCATGGGGGAGATGTGTGTCCATGGTAATTCCTGGTGTGAGAGGAGTGCAGGGGCGAGTTTAGTATGTGCGAACTCGTGAGAATAAATGCTGCGCAATGGTGTGCGCAGATTTATTATAACTTGTGTAGAAATGCCACTTCTAGAAGTTGGCATTTATGTGTGCTCTGTGTCTGCCTGCCTGATGTGAATTGCATGTCTGGCTTGTGAGTGACAGGGGCAGGGTGAGTCAGCGCAGTGGTGAATAGAGAGATCTGCATCTAGATGGGAGGGAGGAGTTGCACCTGGGACCTGAATAGGGCTGTGCCTTCCCTCTACAATGCTGGCTCCACCCCCTGTGGTGCGTCTGATGTCCCTAGCCTGTCCTGTGAAAGGAGAGAGGAGCTGAGCAAAACAAAGTGCTCCAAAGCTCCCCCAAACCAGTTGCGTCTGGTTTTCCCCAGCCCTGTGCTGTGACACAAAGGGAAATGTGTATAAAAGAAGGGGCTGTGACCCCATGAAAATGTTCAGTGTTCAGTTCTCTGTGCTTGGGTGCTGTTCCTGACGCTGCCGGGCGTGCTGCTGGGGCCTAGGGGGCTGCCATGAGGGCTGCCTCCCTGGGCCCTGCATTGCCCCTTGATGCCTAAAGGATTTGATGGGACCCTTTTTCTTCTTCTTTTGCACTCCAGGACCTTGAAAAGACTTTTGCTGCATTCTTGGCGCCCTGGGAGTGCTGTGCTCTATTTCTTTTACTTTCCCCAAAGGAGGAGAGCCTGGGGCTGCGCAGCGCTGAGCTGCAGCCCTTGGTGAGGGAATCCCCATCGTAGGGATTCCCCCGTGGTGCCAGGAAGCGGGTGCCCCCCGCTTGTGCTTTTATTTAATTACGGGAGCCTACCCCGTCTTATGAGTATTTTAAAGGCGGGAGCCCACCCGCGTTTCACCGCCGCGGCCCGAGTCGCGGCAAAAGCGGAAGTCAGGCAACATGGTGCCTGGCGGCGGGCGGGACTTCTGGTTTTGCGGAGGAAGTCCCGCGCCCGCCCCCGCAGCCTGAGGAGACGTCCGGAGCCCTGCAGGCTCCATGCTGAAGTCCCGGTCCCATGAGAGGAACCGGGCGAAGAGCGGAGTGCCGGCCCTGGGAGCTCCCGTGACTGAGGAGAGCCCCGCATCTGGCAGAATGCCGGTCCCGAGTCTAGCGAAGGAGACCCGAAGAGCCGGCGAGAGAAGGAGAAGAGTCCCCGCCAGGAGAGCCGGTGAGTTGAGCTGGCTGGGGGGAACAAAGTCGAGGCACCACGCCGGTGCCTCTTTCCCGAGCGGCCCCGCTGACAGAGGGCCGCTCCACCGATGGGCGCAGTTTGGTGGTGCCAGTAAAGGCACCGTGTTTAGGTTTCTTGAGCGGCCCCGTTTGGCAGCGGGCCGCTCCAACGTGGCGATATTTGTTTAAAAGGCCCCCGGGGGGGGCCCGAGGTCCCGTGGGCCCGTGCTGCCCATATTGGGTATTATTCTCAAGCTGCCCCACTTTGCAGGGGTCAGCTCCAACGCTTGGGCAGAACTATTTTAGAGCCCCGTGTGGCTCCAACAGGGGCAATATCAAGAGCCCCAGCAAGGCCCAGAGGGCACAGTTGTGCCAGGGCGTATTATTGATTCACAGCTGCACCGCACCAGCGCGGGCAGCTGCAACGTTTGCTCACCTTTGTACAGGAGGGCACAGTAGTGCCAGGCCTGGTTTGCATTCACAGCTGCCCCGCAAGTAGGGGGCAGCTGCAACGTTTAGGCTGTTAGTTCTTGGGGGCATTTTGTTAGAGAGACCGGAGTGAGATGCACTCCTCTGCCCCAGTACTTTCCCAGCTGCCCAGCAAGTAGTGGGCAGCTGCTACGTTTAGGTTTGCGCAGTTGCGCACCCTTGACTTTCGCTGCTTAGGCAGCAGCCCTGACTCTTGGACATAGGGCATTTGAGCCCCTTTAGATGGCCAGTTGGCCCAAGGGGAATGTAAGGTTTATAGGGCGCCAGGCCCTAATGTGATTCATGTGCTAATGTGATTTTGGGTGCTAGGAAATGTAATTCATGTAGTATGATTTACGCACCCTGTTTTATACCTCTAATGTAATTATGATTATGAGGTTATTTGCATACTGTGGTTATGCTGGTGAGGTTGGCGCCGAATGTAATTCGCGCCTGATGTGATACTGTGCATAATGTAGTTTATGTTACAGGCTGATGCTAAGTACCGTAACTACCAGTGAGTACTGGTGGTACGTTTATGATGTTCTACAGTTATTATAAGTTCTACATGTACTAAGTTCGCTTTGTGCTGGTTCTGACAGTGGTCCAGTTGGCCCTGTCAGGTGTAAATAATCCCTTGTAAATATGACCTAGTGCCAGGTGGCACCATGTATATTATGTGAGTACTATTCTAATGTGTTATGATAATACAAAGGCTATTTTTGATATAACCTTGTGTGGAGTTCCTTTTTGTGGTGTGCCTAGTATGTTGTTGCTGTGGGTGTGTTGCGCAAACGCTTTACACATTGCCTCCGGGATAAGCCTGACTGCTCGTGCCAAGCTACCAAGGGGGTGAGCAGGGGTTATCTGGGATGTGTAACTCCCTTGCCCTGACTAGAGTGGTGGTCTCTGCCTGGCTTTGGCGCAAGCCTTAGCCAACCAGAGATCCCATTTCTAACATTGGTTGTCAGCGGTGGGGATTAGGACTTGCGTTTGCGCAATACCACAGCGACAACTGGCTGCATTACAAAACTCTGCATTTTAGATAGTCACATGGAAAGGGATTATTGTTTCTGAGTTTGTTTTAAGTGTCATTTCTTTTTGAAATGTGTTTCTTGTGCACTATGAGTTAAGTGTCCTGCCAAGGACAGAAACCAGAGAATCTGGAGGAGTGACTGCCCTTGTGCAGACTGCTATTGGGTTGGCCTAAAGCTGGAGGAGGGACTGCCCTTGAGCCATTGTGCTGGTTCTTGGGTTGGCCTGCAGCTGAGGGAGGGACTGCCCCTGTGCTGTCTGCTAGTTCTTGGGTTGGCCTACAGTGGGGACTTAATTGGTATGAAGTCACTAGCTCGGGAGGGTAGATTATCCCCTAAGTGCAGTGTGAGTTTTCTGGATTCACCAGTAAGGGTGGGATCCAGTGGTGGCAGCGAAGTGTGTGTCCAGTGCATGAATTCCCGTCCCGTTCCCAGAGTATGGTACCTGGGGCTCAGTAAGAGGGGTGCAGGTTGAGATTCAGGGGCAGTAGATACTGTCTCACCGGTCTGGGGGGGTGTGTGTGGATAAATGGTGTGTTGCACTGGACGAGTGGGTGTGAGTTCTCTGAAATAAGGAGCTTGCTGAATACTTGGGTGTGAGTTCTCTGAAATAAGGAGCTTGCTGAATACTTGGGTGTGAGTTCTCTGAAATAAGGAGCTTGCTGAATACTTGGGTGTGAGTTCTCTGAAATAAGGAGCTTGCTGAATACTTGGGTGTGAGTTCTCTGAAATAAGGAGCTTGCTGAATACTTGGGTGTGAGTTCTCTGAAATAAGGAGCTTGCATGGGGAGTGAGTCCAATAAGAGTGGCTCGGGTATCTTCCGGTCCTGTGTGGTGGAAGAGGTTCAGTGTAGCCCAGCTAGGTCCCAGTGTAGCGGGAGGGGTGTAGGGGCTCACGTCCTGTCTCAGAGGAGGAGGAGTGAGTGTGCCCGAAACCCAGTCCCAGGGCCTGGATGGTTTCTTCAGGGAACACCAGGTTGGGGGCCTAGGCTGTACTTGTAGGCCATTTGAGGAGGATCTCCCAGTGTCTAGAGAACGTGGAGCCTCTGTAAGCAGAGTTCCAGTAGTTCTTGTGTCTGGCGGTGCCACTCCCTTGGGAGGGTGCAGAAGTCCAGAGTGAGGGGTGAGAGGGGGAAAAAGTACCCAGTGGAAGAGCCAGTGGGTCAGGGGCCAGCCAGCGGGGCTGAGTCGCCAATGAGTGACCATGGTGATGCCACTTCTGCCCTGGGTTTGCGCCGGGCAGACTGTCACACGACCCATTAGTTATGTGTCACCCTCGTGAAGTCCTGGTTCGCCGGGCATCTGACCAAAGGGTACGTCCCTGGGTTGGGGAGCCAGTAGCCGGTGTTTCCGGATCTGGACGGCAGGGCAGCTGTAATCAGTGTCCTGGCCGGTTTTGCCTTTAGGGGGTACCACTCCAGTTGGGAGGGTATCGGACTCTGGAAGGGGGTGCAGAGGGAGGGAGTCCTCGCCTCTGACCCCGGTGCAGCCGGTGAATTTATTTCCCAGGTGGTAGACCAGTGATGGAGAGAGGTCCTAAACTGGTGGGAGAGTTGTGTTCTGGTAGGTGCTTCTCCTGGGAGAGCGCGAAACGTCAGAAATAGAGGTAGGGGAAGAGGATGCTTCGCCCGTGACCTCTGGTCAGCCTGAGGGTGCGGACCCTAGGTTGAAGGATCAGTGGTAGTTTGGAACTACACTGAGGGAGAGTGGAGAATGGCTATTGTATGCCAGGGGTTACTGCCCCCCCACTCTGGATTGGCAAGGACCAGTGGCATCTGGGTGGCCTAGGGCCTGGTCCTGGCCGTGGACAACTAAGGAGTACCGGTGGGGTAGCCTAGTTGGTCCTGAGTTTTTTTTTCTTTTTTTTTTTTTTCTCTCTCTTAGATGGATTCCAGGGTTTCCAAGTGGCGTAGAACCGGAGGGTGTCCCTGCAGTGCGGGCCCGCGTCCGTGTTCTATCGCCCCAAGCAGGGAAGCCCATCACGGTGGTGATTGGTCTGCCCTGTGTTTTGGCTGGAAGGGGGTTGTGTTGGACTTGGCCCTTTTTGGCAGGTTCACCCCTGAACTTTTGCCTGGTCTGTGACCTAGTGTTGGTGGTTTTAGGCCTCTGGGCACTTTCGCACTGTGGTCCAGTGGAAAGTGCGTGCGCGCTCTGTGCGCATTTAGTGAGATGGGCCTGCCCTCCCATAGGAATGCATGGGGGAGATGTGTGTCCATGGTAATTCCTGGTGTGAGAGGAGTGCAGGGGCGAGTTTAGTATGTGCGAACTCGTGAGAATAAATGCTGCGCAATGGTGTGCGCAGATTTATTATAACTTGTGTAGAAATGCCACTTCTAGAAGTTGGCATTTATGTGTGCTCTGTGTCTGCCTGCCTGATGTGAATTGCATGTCTGGCTTGTGAGTGACAGGGGCAGGGTGAGTCAGCGCAGTGGTGAATAGAGAGATCTGCATCTAGATGGGAGGGAGGAGTTGCACCTGGGACCTGAATAGGGCTGTGCCTTCCCTCTACAATGCTGGCTCCACCCCTGTGGTGCGTCTGATGTCCCTAGCCTGTCCTGTGAAAGGAGAGAGGAGCTGAGCAAAACAAAGTGCTCCAAAGCTCCCCAAACCAGTTGCGTCTGGTTTTTCCCCAGCCCTGTGCTGTGACACAAAGGGAAATGTGTATAAAAGAAGGGGCTGTGACCCCATGAAAATGTTCAGTGTTCAGTTCTCTGTGCTTGGGTGCTGTTCCTGACGCTGCCGGGCGTGCTGCTGGGGCCTAGGGGGCTGCCATGAGGGCTGCCTCCTGGGCCCTGCATTGCCCCTTGATGCCTAAAGGATTTGATGGGACCCTTTTTCTTCTTCTTTTGCACTCCAGGACCTTGAAAAGACTTTTGCTGCATTCTTGGCGCCCTGGGAGTGCTGTGCTCTATTTCTTTTACTTTCCCCAAAGGAGGAGAGCCTGGGGCTGCGCAGCGCTGAGCTGCAGCCCTTGGTGAGGGAATCCCCATCGTAGGGATTCCCCGTGGTGCCAGGAAAGCGGGTGCCCCCCGCTTGTGCTTTTATTTAATTACGGGAGCCTACCCCGTCTTATGAGTATTTTAAAGGCGGGAGCCCACCCCGCGTTTCACCGCCGCGGCCCGAGTCGCGGCAAAAGCGGAAGTCAGGCAACATGGTGCCTGGCGGCGGGCGGGACTTCTGGTTTTGCGGAGGAAGTCCCGCGCCCGCCCCCGCAGCCTGAGGAGACGTCCGGAGCCCTGCAGGCTCCATGCTGGAAGTCCCGGTCCCATGAGAGGAACCGGGCGAAGAGCGGAGTGCCGGCCCTGGGAGCTCCCGTGACTGAGGAGAGCCCCGCATCTGGCAGAATGCCGGTCCCGAGTCTAGCGAAGGAGACCCGAAGAGCCGGCGAGAGAAGGAGAAGAGTCCCCGCCAGGAGAGCCGGTGAGTTGAGCTGGCTGGGGGAACAAAGTCGAGGCACCACGCCGGTGCCTCTTTCCGAGCGGCCCCGCTGACAGAGGGCCGCTCCACCGATGGGCGCAGTTTGGTGGTGCCAGTAAAGGCACCGTGTTTAGGTTTCTTGAGCGGCCCCGTTTGGCAGCGGGCCGCTCCAACGTGGCGATATTTGTTTAAGAGGCCCCCGGGGGGCCCGAGGTCCCGTGGGCCCGTGCTGCCCATATTGGGTATTATTCTCAAGCTGCCCCACTTTGCAGGGGTCAGCTCCAACGCTTGGGCAGAACTATTTTAGAGCCCCGTGTGGCTCCAACAGGGGCAATATCAAGAGCCCCAGCAAGGCCCAGAGGGCACAGTTGTGCCAGGGCGTATTATTGATTCACAGCTGCACCGCACCAGCGCGGGCAGCTGCAACGTTTGCTCACCTTTGTACAGGAGGGCACAGTAGTGCCAGGCCTGGTTTGCATTCACAGCTGCCCCGCAAGTAGGGGGCAGCTGCAACGTTAGGCTGTTAGTTCTTGGGGGCATTTTGTTAGAGAGACCGGAGTGAGATGCACTCCTCTGCCCCAGTACTTTCCCAGCTGCCCAGCAAGTAGTGGGCAGCTGCTACGTGTTAGGTTTGCGCAGTTGCGCACCCTTGACTTTCGCTGCTTAGGCAGCAGCCCTGACTCTTGGACATAGGGCATTTGAGCCCCTTTAGATGGCCAGTTGGCCCAAGGGGAATGTAAGGTTTATAGGGCGCCAGGCCCTAATGTGATTCATGTGCTAATGTGATTTTGGGTGCTAGGAAATGTAATTCATGTAGTATGATTTACGCACCCTGTTTTATACCTCTAATGTAATTATGATTATGAGGTTATTTGCATACTGTGGTTATGCTGGTGAGGTTGGCGCCGAATGTAATTCGCGCCTGATGTGATACTGTGCATAATGTAGTTTATGTTACAGGCTGATGCTAAGTACCGTAACTACCAGTGAGTACTGGTGGTACGTTTATGATGTTCTACAGTTATTATAAGTTCTACATGTACTAAGTTCGCTTTGTGCTGGTTCTGACAGTGGTCCAGTTGGCCCTGTCAGGTGTAAATAATCCCTTGTAAATATGACCTAGTGCCAGGTGGCACCATGTATATTATGTGAGTACTATTCTAATGTGTTATGATAATACAAAGGCTATTTTTGATATAACCTTGTGTGGAGTTCCTTTTTGTGGTGTGCCTAGTATGTTGTTGCTGTGGGTGTGTTGCGCAAACGCTTTACACATTGCCTCCGGGATAAGCCTGACTGCTCGTGCCAAGCTACCAAGGGGGTGAGCAGGGGTTATCTGGGATGTGTAACTCCCTTGCCCTGACTAGAGTGGTGGTCTCTGCCTGGCTTTGGCGCAAGCCTTAGCCAACCAGAGATCCCATTTCTAACAATGGACATGGGCAAGCAGGAGGTTTGCAGAGCAGAGGGTCTGGTGAGAGTGAGAAAGCAGATATGGTTGTGCAGGAAGACAGTGCCTAATTTGTGGAGTGCTTTGTATATGTGGATGAGTAGTTTGAATTGTGCACGTTTGTGTATGGGGAGAGGTGTGACTGAATTGGAGGGAGGTTGAGAGTGAGTTTTGCTGCTATATTCTGAATGGTCTAATGTAGTCTAACATTCTGGTGATGTGTGCTTGGGTGATTGTTCATCTAGTGCCGAAAGGAAGCTACCTGAAGATTTCTTTGAGTTGGTTCAGGGTGTGGAAGCAGGAGGTGATGGCCGAGTTGACCAAGCTGGCCATTGATAGTTTGTTATCGACTACAATTCCCAGGTTTCTGGGTGGGCTGGAGGGCAAAGAGGTGGGGCCAAGTTCTGATGGCCCCCTGGCTGAGGTTAAAGCATAGGGTCTTTTCTGAATAATACTGCCTCCATCTTGTTAGAGTTGAGGTGGAGGCTATTGGACTTCATTTAGCGGGTAACTTCAAACTTGCACTCTGAGATCTTGGCTTGGGTATTGGACATGTCTTTCGAGAGTGAGAGGATGAGTTGAGTGCCATCGGTATAAGAGATAATGTTGATTCCGATGGTTTTCATGATGTTGGTGAGTGGGGCCATATAGATATTTAAGAGTGTGGGGGTGAGTTATGAACCATGTGGGACTCAGTAGATGAACTGGGTGAGAAGTAGGGAAGAAGGCTGACATTCTTTGTACGAACAGTGAGGAATGAGCGGATTCATTGGGTGGCTGTTCCACGGATGCCTGACTCGCGGAGGTGTTGGATGAGACTATGATAGGAGACAGTGTTTAAGGCCACAGAAAGGTTGAGAAGGATGAGGGCCGTGGTGTTGTCTTGGTCCATGAGATGTGGATTTTGTTGGTTGCGGCAATGAGGATGATTTCTGTGCTGTGGTTTTGAAGCCAGATTGAGATGAGTTGAGGAGCTGATTGTTATCCAGGTTGGTAGCTAATCTCTTGTTGATCAGTTTCTCAATGACCTTTTCTGGGTAGGGAAGCAATGACATAGGCCTGTAGTTGCCTTGCTTGCGAGAGCAGGTCTGCTGTAGGTTTCTTCAGTAGAGGTTGGATTGTTGCATGTTTCCAAGGGTTTTGGAATGTAACCGTAGTAATGGAGTCATTGAGGTTTGGGGTGAGTGTGGTGTAGATAGGCTTGAGACTTCTGGTGAAGACAAAGTTTGGACAAGGATCTGATGGGACATCTGAGTGGATGGATCTTATGGCGGTGGTGGTGTCCTCGAGGGTAATGGTGGGTCAAAAGGTCAGGGTGGTTCTTTAGAAGCTGTTGTTGACCCTGAGGAGGGCCATCATAATGGAAGGGTTTGGTTGGGGATTGAAATGGTTGTAGATGGCATTAATCTTGCCAGGAAGAAAAGTGTGAGCTAGGAGCAGAGTTCTTGATAGGGACCATTGGCGGTGGAGCTGGCTGCTGGTGAGGTAAATTCTTTAATGATGGAAAAGACCTCCTTGGTGCTGTTGGTGATGTTATCTAACAGTTTTTTAGGGCTGTGCGCTTGGTGGCTTTCAGTTGATGGAGGTAATGTCAGAGTGATGATTTGTAGGTCTGTTAGGCAGGATGTTTGTGGGTAAGTCCCCAATGACACTCGGGCTGCTTGCAGTGGTGCCTGGAGCGTCGAGGTCATTGCTGTATGAGCTGACATGTGGTCTGGTCCTGGCAGAGATCTTGGTTTTTTCAGGGGGCCAAGGCATCTGTGCATACAGTGGTCCATGAGTTGAAGTTGTCAACTAAACGGGTGAGGTCCTTTTAGTGTGGAAGGTGGTAGGTATAAACTTTTGTTTTCCTGGTTTCTTCATAGATGGTGATCCAGTTGAGGCAGGAGGGTTTGTGGGGGAGATTTGGTAGAAGTTGAAGTGGAGGCCGAAACGGACAAGCAAGTGGTCAGTCCAGGTGAGGAGAGTGGGTTAGTTGACCACAATGTTATCAAAAGTAGTAGAGTAAATGGTCTAAAGTCTCAGTGTGTTCAGGCTGTTCAGGAGGTTGGTGGTGTTTGGGTCAGTGAATACCCCGAGCAGGATGAAGCAGCTGGAGTTGAGTATGAGGGTGGCAATGGTTTCTACAATGGAGTTTCTGAACTCTGCTCTTGGTCCTGGTGGTTGGTAAAGCAGGGCTTCTCCCTGGGTGATGGTATTGGAGATGTTGAGTTTGAAGGTCAGGTATTCTGGTTTGTCCCTGGTGTCGGCATCTATGAGGGAATAGTATATGTGTTCCTTGTAGATAATTTCAGTTGCTCCTCCCTGTCTTGTTGGACCTTTTCTGTCTAGTGATCTTCTATCTGTTGTGGAGGGAAAGATAGCAATGCTGGGAGCTTAAGGAGGTATCTGCCAGATGTCCATGTCCGTGAGGAAGAGCAGACCAGGAAAAAATCATGAAGGAGGTCCCAGATTTTGACGGGGTGTTCGATGTGAAAGCAGGCATTCAGGAGGGTGCTTGAAAGTGGTGGGTGGGTGTGGAGTGTGTCAACATTGTCAGCTGTGGGAGTGTGAGTGGATTGGGGTTGGGGTGTGCTGGAAGGCTTGCAGGAGAAGCAGCAGCTTGCGTGTTCGTAGGAGCGATCCTTCAACATCACATGTAGATGCATGACAGGTTCAGGCCGCAAGATGAGGTGAGGTAATGTCTGGGGCTGTGCTGGGGTGACAGAAGATCAAGGTTCCTGGTGCTGGGCACTGGCATAGGCTAGGCATGGACAGACACAGCCAAGCTTGCCCTTTGGGCTCTATCGGCGCGTTAGCTGCAGCTGCAATTAAGAAGGTGAGTGGGAAGAACCTTTTGGTGGTGGGTTGGGCTGGGAGGGTCCAGGCAAGGGCAGGAAAAACGTGCATGGTGGGAAGGAGCAGGTGATGGTGCTTGGTAGGAGTTACAAAAGAGAAAGGGAGGAGACATAACAGGACAAAAAGGAGTGAATGAGCGCTAGAGACTCTAAGAGGTGCAGAGAAAAAGTACGTACATTAGCAAAAAGAGAGACAAAGAGTTATGAAAGACAGAGAGAGAAAGAAAGCAGGAGCAAGTAGGCTAAGTGAGGCAGGGTCTCACATGAGCAGCAGAGATGTGGAGTCAGGAAGGGCCATGCCTGGTTGGAGTAAAAAACAACACAGTGTTAACAGGATTCATACTCGCTGGGCCCACCGCTAACGCCAAGAAAAAGAATGCAGCTAGAAGGAGCAACAACCCACTGAATGCAGGACTTACGCCCACCTAATTGCAATCCTCGAGTGACAATCGGAAAGGTGCAGCAGTGACTAATTAAAGCAAAAGAATGGACGAATACCTAGGAGAAAAGCATTGAATGAACCAGAGAACCTCAAACTACAAACCCCTAAACCCCTCAGGTGTACATATGTTTATTCTGACATGGACACTTAAGGCGTGGTACCACACACACACATAGAGACCTTTTGAATGCACCCTGTCTATACATAGGAGCAGTGCACAGTGGGTGTCCTACACCAAATTAGTACAGCCCTGAGGAAGACTGTCACCTCAAATAGCGGTACCCCGACAGAAGGCCAAAATGTGTTGGCATACATATAAGGTTGAGGAGAGTGAGGCACATTGTTGGATAGTTCCCTGTACAAGGACTCATCCAACATTTATAAAAAGAAGGAAGGGACATCTGTAAAATGTCACTCCCAAACCAAACGGGGCCGCTGATTATTCAGTTATTAATGCATTTTGATTTCAGGTCTGTATGTATTTGTATGATGAACACTTTTTATGTCATAATCAATATATTTGTTAGACACTTGAATATGTAAAAAGTGGTTTTGATTTGGTGTAGCTGTGTACCTTTTATTTTAAGTCTTGTGTCAGCAATGTTTATATATGTTTTCGCAAAACAAATCTAGTAAATTTGCTTGAATTTAAGGTCCACGAAACTTCGATTGTTGCGCTCCATTAATAATTTGCATGCCTAACCATAAAAAGGTGAATATGATTTGGTAATGGGACAATGTTTTTTTTGTTTTTCAGGTAACTGATTTCTACATAGTATACCTTGACTGAATCCTTTATGCACTCACAAAAAGAAATTGCTATGATCCCTGGTCAGTGGGGGTTTTTACTGTATTTGGCTGGAGGGACAAGGGAGACAGGTAAGGAGGCCAGGCAGAGTCTGGAAAAACCTTCTTAACCACATTCACTCTGGTAAGAAATTGGCACTACTATGGATCACAGCGCTACTCTACTCTTTCCTGTACCCAATTTGAAAATAATCGTGCACACTTTGCCCTTCTATTAACAATCTAAATAATTCTTTTAGTGAGGAGTAGGGCTGCTGATTCCTTGGTGACTACTTTTATGAAAAAGCAAAAGCTGATTCACTCATAAAAGCTTTGTCCAACTAAAAAGTCATCCCAGCCAGTGAAGCCATCCAGATGTTACCTTACTACATTAGTTTCGAAGATGGAAGCCATGAGGTTACACAGGTCTTGCTGTAGGTCCAAGATGTGTTTGACACTGTCAACCACCAGGACATCCTTTATTTTTCTAGTTTGTATTAGGTGGTACTGAAATCAAGTGTTGTTCAAACCCATGGTCTGCTAGCAAACAAATCTTATAGAGTGACATGGATCAGCTAAATCAAACTACTTAAGGAAAAAGTAGGTTTTAAGTTTTTTCATAATATTAACACATTTCCCTCCTTTCTAGATGGAACGTAGCATTGGTGGTTATATTCAAAAGCATATGTAGATTTACTTGAGCATTGTATGCACCAAATGTGTAGGTGTGTTGACTCTTTCTGATCTCATGTGTACAGACCCTTTTGAGTTTAAAACACAGTGTTATCCAATATAAAATAAGTATTACTTTCACAGGTGATGCATCCATTAGTACGCGTCAGTGGCAGTTATGGAGCAAGATGAGGGCCGTGCCACCACCGCATTTCTTCTGGCCACTCTTTGTTGCCATTGCCATTGTTTTCAATGCCATTATGGTATCTGAAGCTAGATTGCTCAAGGAAAATCTAGCAGCAGCATGAATGTAATGTAATGCAATGTAGTGTAATGTTCTGTTATGTTTTGTTTTGTTATGTTATGTTATGTCGTGTCATCTTATTAAGGGCAAGATCACCAGTGGTTTCTTGGTGCTATGGGGTACTTACCAAACAAAATCCTAAGGTACACTTAAAGGCAGAAATATGCTTGTTTACAAATCCAGGTCTTTAGATCTTTCCTGAAGCAGACATAATGAGTCTGAGAAGCTCCTGAGTGTAAGAGTACTTGTTAATTCTTTTTGCTAGGAATTATTATGAAAAAATGGCTCCAAATTGAATGATTCATGTGAGATGTCTGTCTTAGGGTGTGCATTTCTTTCACACATTTGCAAGAAAGGCAAGTTTCACCATTAAATATACTATTTTAAAAAAGCCTTAAAAGTCAAACAGTGCATGACACATGTAGTATATGTTGTTTTACTCTGTAAGCTCCATGTCAATGTGGCAATAAACAACATTGGCCATCTGCTAGTTGGTTGCTGCATCAGATAGCTTCTATGCTTTATTTTGTAGAAACTGCGTGACCATGCAGTAGTTACTAGCTAGTACATTAAGGCCAATATATGTGTTGGTGGAGAGTGAACTCTGTCGCAACAATGACAGAGTTTCCTCTCTGCCAACATAGTGGCTCTCCTGCTGAATTTAGATGCGGGCAGACCATAGTTTGACAACGGCGGAGACTACTCTGTCTCCACCATGGCCAAAGTTCTCTGGCAGCCTGAAGAAGTGAGTGCCATCGGAGAATTCGCTTCATGTCTGCTCGCCCAATTTAGATGGGTGGGCATATTGCCGTTTTATACTCTCCGTCACCACCAAGCAAACCCTGCCGTAAGGGGCAGTAATAAATAAAAAATGCCCCCCTTGCAATGGAAAATGATTCCCATGGGTGAGGGGCATCATTTTATTTTTATTTTTCAAATAGAACATCCAGCTTCAGGATTTTCTTTTTGAAAATAAAATAAAAATGAAACTTTGACGGACGGCTCCGTCATGTTTGATGGAGCTTTCTGTCAAAGTTACAATGCATTGATAGGAAGTGCTGTGACAGCGGTTCCTGCCAATGCTAGAAATGTCCGCCGGCCTGATGGACATTTCTTAATCTGACGGGTGGTATCTCCCTCAGGGCAACAACGTTATTTTCTCTGTTGCCCTGGCAGAGAAAAGGGCCATCGCCAGGATGTAAATGATCCCCTCAATCTTTACAAAGCACATGCCAAGTGTTTAGTGATAACATGGATTGTCTATGAATCACAGATTGCAGACAAGGGGGTCCCCATACATCAGCAAAGGAGCATACCTCTTCAAATCAGGGCAGAACCATATATACATACATTTATATATTTCTAAGGAAAGAGCAAGAATAGATCTTTTGCAATACAACACCAAGACCAAAGATATGGCCAATGGGAAAGACCCTGAACCCACTAGACTTATCCTCACATTTTCCAAACAGGAAAAACAATTAAGGGCACTAGTTAGACGTAATTGGCCCATTGTGCGGGATGACCCAGTAATAGGCAAGCTTTTACCCTCCAATGCAGCTATTGCATTTAGAAAAACTGCCAGTATGGGCAATTCACTGGTTAAAAGCAGCCCGGAAGATCTGGGAAAGGGGATGTGGTTGACGGCTAGAAAAGGATTTTTTAAGTGCTCGACATGTAAAGCTTGTCAACAGTGCATCAATACAACTTCATATCAAACTGCATTCAGTAACAAAACTCAAACCTTTAAACAACATCTTACTTGTAAAACTGAATTTTTGTTTATATTTTGGAATGCAGCTGCAAATTGAAATATATTGGCAGTACGAAGCTGGCAGTGCATAAGAGAATATTACAACACATGAGGGCCATTACAAACAATGATGCTAGCTACCCTGTGGCAAGGCATTTCAGGGAACATCACAGTAGTGACCTCAGACATCTCAAATATTATGCGATTGAGTCAATACCGCCACAGAAGAGAGGTGGGGACCGGGAAGCCAAATTAAGACGCCTGGAAACAAGATACATTTTAGAATTTGATTCTAAGCATCCAGGAGGTCTAAACACCACGGAGGACCTGCACACCTTCCTATAACGCAACATGATTTATCATATTTGAGTCCTTTTTATAAAGTTTTTTTTAGGGGATCTTATTAAGATTTTTTATAGAAATTTTATAGAATTTTCATGTGATTTGTTCTTCCTTTCTTCTCAAACAAACTATGAGAAACAAGTGTTAATATCTTCTGGATTACACAGCACTCACATCAGATTCTATGTTCGTTACCACAACCAACATTTTATAACATTTACCTGTGTGAAATACGTTGTAGTGTAGCTCCTATTTCCCTTATAGGCTCTGCGCATTGGAATAATATATCCTATAGGTTTGACATAGGACTAAGGTCGGTATGTCCCTATCGAGTATATTAAACTTAATTACTTGTGCCAGCTAGCTCAGAGGCCACTAGAAACTTCTTGACGACAAGAAGGGAGTAGTTTCTGGCAGCCGCAAAACATGACCACTGTGTTTCCCTTACAGAATCAGGACGTGTCCCAGAGTCATAGAAACAATAGATAACTATTTCACTCAGCTCAGTCGTGCATGTTTTGGTTACTCTCAAAGTTACACAGAAATAACAGACGAGCGTTTTCAATAAAAAGGTTTATTGAACAGTCTTGTTTCTGTTGTAAGTTAAATGTGCTGTTACGATCACAAGTATGCGAGATAAATAATGTACAGAGTGAGCAGTAGAAATAAATAATACTGCGTTAGCATTATCTTTTCAGCATATATGCATTTACATAAAATGACACAGCCTAAAAATGCGAGTACTCATACGATGCGTTTCTAGCCTAGTTCTACCCCAGTGTACCTAACCTATCCTAGGTGTAGGGAGAAGTAGAAGTAGGTGATGTAATCCTGACTAGAGTATACTAAGAGTATGTTCCGCCTAGCATGCCAAGAGTCTAGTATGCCAAGAGTCCCTCTAGGTTCTAGTCTGCTCCATACCTGAAGAATGAGAGAGGTAGGAATCTCTTTCCCAGACTCGAACTCCAACACCCCGCAAGGGAAGTTAGATCACTGGAAGCTGGACTCTCTTCGTGCAGGAATGACAGTGTCTTATCAGTGCGTCCGGCCGGGAATCGGGCTCCTCTGAAGTCGAGGTCTCCTCTGATTTACAGGGGTTTGGGAAGGTATATTTATACCTGAAAATGTTAGCATTGACGTGAGTTGGGCAAGCGAAAGACATCATGAATGAATCCCTAAGGAATAATGGTTCATGCATAATATATGAGTCCTTGAAGAAATCAATAGTCCTGGGCAAGGGAAACTCCCGCAGCCTAAGGGTCTGTTTTTTCATGAACTCGTTGTGAGGCTAGGGTGGACGGATGTCGGAATCCATGCCTGTATTTGGAGTGCATGGTTTATGCCTAAATAAGGTCTGGGATTTTATGCCTATATAAGGGCAAGGCGAATTGTGCCTATATAAGGACATGAGTCTGGAAAGCCCGTTTATGGACACCCTAGGAAATATACAACACCCACTCCTCTTTCGTTTGTACGATAATACTAAAATGCTAAACATATAAAAAATGCTAAAACATTAAAATGGAGTACTGCATATTAAAAATATTTTCTAAAAGCATTAAAAAACATATTGAAAATGCAAGGGTTTCCGTACATCATTAAGCAATGTCTTCATTTCCAGCATAAAGTTCGAAATAAATGCAATCAGAATGAAACATAAAAGCAATAATTACATATGATGAAAATGATCGATAACTTAATACAAATTCGAAGTTATTTCCTGTCATAAAAATTAAATGAACTGTTCTAGACACACAAGATGACTAAGTGTCCCTGGAAGTACTGCCAAGTCCGTATTATAAAGCTAGTTCTACTTTAAGCAGATCAAAGTGCCATTTTCGTTCGAAAAAATGGGAAAAAGTTCAAATTTGGTAGAGTTCCAAGTGTTTGAAAAATGAAGGCCAAATTGTTACTGCATCTCTGGAACACAGTATGCTGATTCAGAGTCAGTTTATGGGTCTGGTGTAAACATGAGATCATCTATTTCAATAGACAAAACATCATCCACAGTCGTTGGTGTAAGTTGGAACACCTCGTGTAAGAGATTGACCGCACAAAGATGTGAAGCATCGCTCTCAGCATAGGTCGCCGCAGCAATGTTCGCGTCCGTTGTTACCTGTGTGCCTGGAGTTGTCTCTCGTACCTCAGCAGCAGCCGGAAGCATCTGTGAGATCTCAATGAATGCTGACATCAGGATTGGTAGCCTCTGGGGACAACACAAAGCATGGGCCGTTATCGGGACCAGCAAAGTATCGACGTCCTTTGGCGTGGCTGATGGATATGTTAGACAAGCGTCCAACACGCATTCTTTACCGCATAGCAGGCATCGTAGAACAGGTAAGATGCAATCTTGCCAGATTGGTCTGAATGACAGGAACCAAGTTTTATTAAGGTCCCTTAGACGAGTCATGCCCAATAGCTGTACTATTCGCTCACAGCACTTTCTTTCAAGGAGAGCTTTCTCCATTTCGCTCAGAGTGATGTCTGCGAATAGGCTGGCCATAGCGCAATAGTAGAAAGATGAATAAAATTCCGGCAACAAGTGCGAGAATTAATGGTATGCCACCAAACACCGAATGTGCAAAGTTGGGGATGATTCCAAGTATTGCCTGGAAAGGTGCTAACAGACCGGAGCAAATGCTCTTAAATACATGTACAATTCCGGTCGTATCTGACATGTTAAAGATACGTGATACCATTTCTACGAAATGTATAGGGCAGTTTGTACGTATTAAAGTCTGTATCTCAGCCGAAGTCCTTGCTACTTGTAGATCATAGGTTTCTTTGGCCGAGGTCAAAGACACTGTTTGCTGTAAAAGCATGGCTTTCATTCTGCTTAAAGTATCAAATCTTATAAAAGAGACGTTCAGCGAAGGCCATAGCGGCGACTCCCTGACTGTGTCTATTGGGGCAAACAATACTTGCATACAGCAAGTGACCCTGGAGTTGACCGTTACTAGATATGGGATGCCTGGCAACATTCCACAGCAACTCTGATCATTCAGCATGAGGTAACTCCCGTTAGAAAGTTGTCCAAACGCTGGATTAATCACAGCCGCTGGTGTACCATGCTGATGGCAAGACAAATTTGCCACTGAACCATTACAAGTCCCATGTAAAGAAATGTCCTGACACATAAGTGAACCGGTCAGTGCATTTTTACAGTTGGTACCGCTAAGAAACACTTCACGATCCCCACTCCAACATCTATGTGTATACGGTAAATCCCAAAATGTCTTAATGTATTCCTTACCCAACCTTTCATATTTGCCTGCTTGCATTTGTCTGAGGCAATACTGAAACTGAAAAGTTGTCACAGGTAATGTTATTTTGCCATGAATAACCCATTCTGTAGCTGGTTTTTCTGCCACTGTGAATGGTAACTTCTCCAGTTTTTCAATGCTTAGCACTGTATACCTTGCTCCTCTTTGTGCCAATTCGATCTGTTTATCAGTGAGATTGTATTCTGCAAACAGAGATGACGTGTTGATGAAACGCCAAGGCACATAGCCCGCTCGCAAAGATTGCAGCGTCCAGCTCAATAACACTATAGAACGTAATTGAGATTGACCTTGTTGTAACATAGCCAAATCTTGTTCTAGAATGTCGATAGCAGATGATACAATGCCATCCAAAGAATATATTCTGGAGGACAAAGTTGTTAACCCATTGTCGACCACAGAGAGTGTTTTCTCTAAATTAATACGATCAAGTTCACGTATTCGTTCTGCGGCCTCTATCTGTGACACTTTCCAGGCTTCATTATAAGCAGCATAAATGCCGGCATATATGAAACCTTTTTTACGCGGTGTTCTTGGTCCAAGCAAGAATTCCCTAAGATCTGCGTCTCCTGTAAGTAAGGATAAGTGTTGTTTCACATCCTGTAGTGTAGATCTATGCAGCCATTCGAGGCATAATTTTCCTACACTGTACGTTGTTACTACCCCCGGATATTGTCTTTGGACATATCTTGGGTCTGGCCTATGAAGAGTAAAGCCCTGAGTTTTGTTCAAGAACCTTTCCTGACAGTTGTTTGTGTCTATGGGCCAGATCAACCATTTCTTCCAATTTGGATCAGATCTGTTGAATTGTAGTATATTGTCAACTGTCACCACTGCCTTTGTATTATTATCACTGGCAGGTGTTGGCACAGAAGGTGATTTCATCTCTTTGATCTTGGCCAATCCAAGACAAGATGTTTGTTGGACGGTTTCATTCAAAAACAGTATTTGTTCAGGGATGATACAGGCTCTAAATAAAGCTTCTATACCCTGTACTTGCCAATCTTTACTACCCCAGACAGTTTTTGTCTCTATTGTGTCTTTCTATAAGTCGAAACCCTGTGTTGACAGTTGGGCAATGAATGCTGCAGAGTAAATCTGTTTCGTATTTGTTAGCATAATTTTCAGTCCTGTTTTGTTTACATTTCTGTAGAAAAACGTTGCTGGGTTAGATGTATTGTAACCTAAAAAATATGGAAACTTACTAGCAAAAGTTTTTGAACTACCTTGTGGTGGTGTAGGACAATGTTCCCATTGGTTAAACATAAACACATTTCTTGGATATGCAGTTTTATGCAAATAATGATGACCATAGTGGTTATAACAATACAGTTCTTCATAGTCTGATGAACCCTCTAAATATTCATTTTAAGAAAATGCAGCAGATTTTTCTAGATCAAACATTATGTCAGTCACATTCTCAAAGTCCCAATCATCTGAATAGGTACTGGACGTAATTAAATCACTTAGTGAAATTTTAAACAAATGTGGAATGTTCAATTGTTCCGTTGGTCCGAAAATTTCATAATCTGTTTTGTCCCACACTATACCATCCTGTATAGGAACAGCTGTGATGTTCACTGATGACAAGTCTCTTGCTTCACGATGGGAAGATTTATGTGGTTTCAAAAGTACGTTAACGCCTTTTCCTTCACTATCCACATGGATGTATCTGCCACTTATAAGCATGCTTATAGTTGTTACCAAAGCTAACCAGAGCAGGAAAACAAAAAGTCCAGATGTAATCCAGAGTTCAATCCATGGAGAAACCAGATAAGTCTTTTTCAGAAAGTGAATAAAGTCTTGTACTTGCTGCTTTAGTTTGAAAGTTGCTGGCGTCGTTTCAGGTTCGCTTGGATCTTTTGAGAACGTATCAAAGTCAATGAAATAGCCAGAAGCAGTTCTGTCAATTGTTGGAATTGAATCAGGATTTGTAGAAATCACAGGAGACAGTTCATCATGTGTCACGTTGGTGTAGACAGGTGTATTTGGACGAACTGTTATTTGGTTGTCAAGAGGGATGAGTTCCATGGCTTGGTTGCTTAGTCCTTCATTTGTTACAGCTGAATTCTCGATCGTGATCAGTCTTTCAGTCTGAACCTCTTGAATAGTAGCGAGAGGAGTGCGTCTGCTACTAGGTCGGAGTCCACGAGGCCTACTGCTTAGTATTGGCCACATACTGTGGTTTGATCAGGTCGATGGACACAAATCTTTTCTCCTTTCTTCCAGCAAGGGGCGGCAGAAGTACTGTCCTTGTTCCTTGAACAGCTAGAACAGGTACCGGTATACTGTAAGAAGGTCCAAATTCCTTCTTGTCCGCGATTTTTTCTCTGACTAGATCCCCAACTTCTGGAATCCAGACAGGCCTTGCTGTGACCGCCGATATTTCCCCAGTGGTGGTTGGCTGTAGGGACACGTTGCTTTGTTTCGTTCTTAATTTGTTAAGATCCTGTAAAACAGCCAAACGATCTTTGATATCAAATGGTTTATTTTCCACCACTGTGCCTACGTGTTCTAAGTCTGGAACCCACATTCTTGTCCCAAATAGGACCTCATATGGAGTGACCCCCCTAGAGAACTTCTTGGCAGATTGTTGAGAGCGCGCTGTACGCTATTGAGGTGTTTGACCCACCCATCACCCGAACCTAATACCCTAGCTGTTATAGACTGCTTTATGTCCTGGTTTTTCCTTTCCACAACAGAATTTCCCTCAGGATGGAATGGAGAGGAGTACCGCAATGCAACGCCCAGACTGGCCATGGCCTCCTTGTAAGCCCTAGAGCTAAACGCAGGACCCTGGTCAGAATGTAGCGTGCCTATTGCGTATGTGCAGATAAAGACTCGCAAATCATTTATAACAGTTCGAGCGTCAGCCGAGCGATGAGGCCATAACCATAGGAACCTAGAGCATGAATCCACTGCAACCATGATGTATTTATAATTACTGTCCCTTTGCAAGGGACCGCAGTGGTTCAGGTAAACACAAGCTAATGGTTTGTCTGAAATTAACAAGGGTGTCTGCGCAGGACGTTTCACTGTTGATACTTTCATCCGTTGGCAAATTTCACATTCTAAAACATAGTTCTTAGTTTGTTTCCGAATGCCAGGCCACCAATATCTTTGCTTGAGTAAAGATACTGTCGCAGAAACACCTGCATGGGCAGAAGCTATCCCTTCGTGTGCTGGTAGGATTAGTCCTAATCTGCGTTCCTTGTTTGGAATTACCCTATCCCCCACTCCAGGGATTCGAGCAAAAGGAACGTTGTTCGCATCAATTACATAAGAGTACTTGAGTGGAAACTTTTTTGGTAACGCTGCACTGCTGCCTTTGCTTGAAGCATTGACAGCTAACATTATCTCACCGTCTATTTTTGTTTTTGAACGAGTGATCGCATCTACGGAAGCCGTTTGCACAGCCCCCTTTGCGGCTTCGTCAGCCAATGAATTCCCTGCAACGTGAACGCCATCACGCTGATGACTCAATGTGTGAAGCACGTGAGCCTTTGGTAGTTCGTTTTTCAACTGAACTACTTGTTCCCAAAGCAGTTTGTGCTTTATTGTGCCACCTTTCGCATCTTTGAAACCATTATCAAGACAGTTTTGTATATAGTTATTATACGACTGAACACAGTAAAAGGAATCGCACACGATTAGTGTGAGGAATTCTCGATCCGTACTCTCAAGTGCCAGTTTGAATGCTTGTAGTTCAGCTCGCTGAGCTGTACAATCACCTAGTGATTGAGTTTTTGTGACCATAGGTCTGAAGATGCCATTTCGCATGCGACCTTTAACGATAGCAAACGCTGCACTGTAAGCTTGCTTACTCCCTGTTGCGGGCTGTGCGGATCCGTCAGTGTAAATTATGAATTCATACTGATCGAGAGGCAGAATCTCAGTGGGCAGAGGACATTCTTGTTCATATTGGAGAAATGCTTGTGTTTTTAAATCTGGATCAAAAACGTATTCAACATCAGGTGCAGCAAGAGAATTAACCCATTGTATCCATCTCGGATGTAGTGCTTTAGCATTTGGAATGCTTGCTTTTGTGACCGCTTCTAAAGCTGGTACTGGGGTTACGACAATTATGCGTTTCCCTTGGGCTAAGGCTCTTTCTTTTGCTACAGCTGTTTGAACTGCTGTTAGAATTTTTCAGTAGAACTGAATCGCATTTCCGCTTGTGTGTACAAATGTGATTTGTACGCAATTGGTACTTTTTCACCCTCATTGAAGGTTAAGTAGGTGAATCCACATTGACCCGAAATTATTCGGATCACCAAATTTCTTTGACTTACGCGTGTTTGTAAGTGTTTGGTTGCTAACATGTTAGCCTGGAGTGAACGCAAAATTTCTGTGTGTTCCTGTGTCCAGTTTTTGATAGAAAAATCAGGTTTGATTAATGCATAGAGAGGTTTAACCCTTTCTGCATAGTTTAGTATGTACGTTCTTCCAAAATATAGGAAACCCAGGATGGATTGTAAGTTTTAGCGTCTTTGGAGGTTGGAGCAGCGCACATTTCTCTAAAAAGTTAGCTGCCAAGCTCTTGCCTTCACTTGAAAGCTCATATCCCAAAAATAGGACATTGAGATGGGCAATTCTGGACTTTTTAAAGTTGAACTTGTAGCCCTCAGAGGCGAATCCCAGTATAATGGTGCTCACCCTGTTCAAGTGTTTTTTCTAAGTCATCGTCTGTCAGATAAATGTCATCGACATAGGACAATGCCTCGTTGTCATAGATTTGTAGTAACTCCGTTACCCTCGCTGAGAATAAACCTGGGCTGTTTTTGAACCCTTGTGGGAGTCGACAAAAGTGACGCTGGGTCCCCATTATGGAGAATGCCGTTAAGTACCTACTTTCAGGTGCTATATTTTGACAAAAGAAACCATTTGAGATGTCTAATGTTGTTTTGTATTTTTTACGCACAATGTTATTCATTAATGCTGTGCTATGTGCAATTTGCACTGCAAAAGTTTTAGAACAAGTGTTTAAATGTCTGTAGTCCAAAACTAGACGATATGTATTGTCTGGTTTGGAGACAGGAAACAAAGGATTGCTCATTGCGGAGGTGCATGTTTCAATCACCCCTTGATATTCAAGTTGATCTAAGATCTCCCTGACCTGTTTTTTAGCTTCTTGCTTAATAGGATACTGCCTCTGTGCAGTTGGTTCATGTTTCAGATTTATTTTATGGTGAGGTGAGTCCTCATCCCATCCTACATGATTTTTATATAATGCTGGAGCCTGGGCCACTGCCCATTTTCTGGCATATGTATATTTTCGGTGAATTGGTATGTGATTGGAGAAGGCAGGCATAATAATGTCCTCGCCATGTGGGCACTCCCTGACAAATTGTGGTGGCCAGTCCTTTTCTGCTAGAAGTATGTCATAACCCTTTGATAGTTTTTCCCAAAAGAGTGCTTTAACCTGTCTAGGTTTGTCTCCCTCCATCCGGAGTGTTATGTCAAATAACTTTTGTGGAGTACTAACCCTGGTGTCTACAGTCTCTACCGTAATGTACTCATTCAAGTCCACTATCTCCAGAAGTTCCTTCAGGTTCTGGCGAGCTATTGTGACTTCTGCTGCACTGTCCAGCATTGTCTGAGCCCATTCTCTGTTCTTGAGTTGTGTTCTCAGTATTCTCGGCATTTCTGATCTTCAGACCTGCTACTTTCTTTTTGGAGAATTGAGGTTTTGCCTTAGTTTTTGGAGCATGTTTGTCGTCTTTCGATTTCACGCGTTCTTCTCTATGTTCTGTTCGTCCTCTTCTTTCCGATGTCTGTGATGAGACCTGAAAGGGACGAGAGGAACGTGTATCAGTATCTTGATACCTATCAGGTTTTCTCAAATTATCCCTATTCCTGAGGTTATACCTCCTTTCAGAGGGCTCCTTTTGAGGAGACCTACCTCGGGATTGAGAACCTTTCTCATTTGAATTTTGTTTATTAGACTCCCACTTCTTTTTAGAGGATGTAGGAGTTTGTTTAATTGAGTCCTTTTCAGGACTTTCAAATAGTTTCGGTTTAACTGGTCTCCCACCCAAACTATCTCTGCCTAATTCTGCATAAGATTGTTCTATAATTCTGGGTAGCTCTGTTTGATGTTCTGTAACATCAAATTCCCTTAATTTTTGTCGGATCGCCACTGCTGCTGCCTCCCCTTTAATATTAGATAATATTATTGTTGAGACCTGGTCGAAATTTTTCAGTAATTTCATACCTAAATTTAAAGCAGGCTCTGCCCCGTATTCGTTTTTAATTTGTTTTAGGACATCAGGTATTACCTCAATTGACGGAATGCCGTGTGTTTTAGTGTAGATGGCAGCAAAGACTGAGCCCCAAGTGGTGCAGTCTTCCAGTTGTGGTGTGATCCCCATTGGTAAACTAATGGTTAGGATTCTGTGTTTCTCATGTGGGCTAGTATTTGGAAATACTGCTTCGATTTGAGTAATTTTTGAGCTATCCAAAATGGAATTTGCTCCCGCTTAGTGGGCATTTTACCCATGACTGCGTATAGAGTCTGTGGTGTAATTTTTAAAGTATTCCCCTGGTGAGGGGTTTGATTTGGAATTGTTAATGGTGGTTGGACAGTAAATGTCCGCATGACATATTGAACCAATTGTCTGTAGATTTTTATTAACTCTGTGAGTTGAGTAAGTAGTTTCTCATCTGACATTATGTCGATGTCGGGATGAGGTGTATAGCCGGCTAGAATCGGCCATGTTGCTCCTGGTCTACCTAGTGGACCGAGCCTGGTTATGTTTTTGTGATGTTTTAGGGCGCCTTTAAACCAGAGCTGATGCTCTTGGTATGTTAATGGAATTTCTATATCCTCGAAAGGGATGTGGTGGTTCATCTTCTTTGTAGAAGTGAAACGTGTGTTACTGGATTGGATTCAGGAAATATTACCCATGAATAGAATACCTCTATCTGAAAGGATTCATGTGCCTCAATCACGAAAACTGCTCTACCTCCTCTCGGTGATAGGCCATGTTTTATAAGTTTTAGAGTAATGGCTCTTCTTAAGTTTGGAGCGATGTCGATGACACCCTCCTCGGTTTCATTTAAACCTGTGTTGTTAAAAAGTGCTGGCTGGGCTGGATCAGCCGCAGCTCCACCGTTTCCGGCGGGATTGTCCCCGTTTAAGGACATTTTGTTTTATGAAAAATGTAGAACAAGTTTCAAGGAAACAAAGATAAGGTGCACAATATTGTGGAACACTGTATCCTTCAACGTTGAGCAAACCAAACAGCTAATATATAGGGTACTGCCCTATGTAGCCATGGCGGATACTAACCCTGCCCACTCCAGACGTCTTTTGGAGTATATGGGTAAGGGTCTCTGAGAGAAAAAGAAGAAGCACGGCTGAGTTACTCAGTATCTAACGTTGAATTACTGCCTTACCAAACGTTGGGCGCCATGTAGTGTAGCTCCTATTTCCCTTATAGGCTCTGCGCATTGGAATAATATATCCTATAGGTTTGACATAGGACTAAGGTCGGTATGTCCCTATCGAGTATATTAAACTTAATTACTTGTGCCAGCTAGCTCAGAGGCCACTAGAAACTTCTTGACGACAAGAAGGGAGTCGTTTCTGGCAGCCGCAAAACATGACCACTGTGTTTCCCTTACAGAATCAGGACGTGTCCCAGAGTCGTAGAAACAATAGATAACTATTTCACTCAGCTCAGTCGTGCATGTTTTGGTTACTCTCAAAGTTACACAGAAATAACAGACGGGCGTTTTCAATAAAAAGGTTTATTGAACAGTCTTGTTTCTGTTGTAAGTTAAATGTGCTGTTACGATCACAAGACAGTATGCGAGATAAATAACGTACAGAGTGAGCAGTAGAAATAAATAATACTGCGTTAGCATTATCTTTTCAGCATATATGCATTTACATAAAATGACACAGCCTAAAAATGCGAGTACTCATACGATGCGTTTCTAGCCTAGTTCTACCCCAGTGTACCTAACCTATCCTAGGTGTAGGGAGAAGTAGAAGTAGGTGATGTAATCCTGACTAGAGTATACTAAGAGTATGTTGCGCCTAGCATGCCAAGAGTCTAGTATGCCAAGAGTCCCTCTAGGTTCTAGTCTGCTCCATACCTGAAGAATGAGAGAGGTAGGAATCTCTTTCCCAGACTCGAACTCCAACACCCTGCAAGGGAAGTTAGATCACTGGAAGCTGGACTCTCTGCATGCAGGAATGACAGTGTCTTATCAGTGCGTCCGTCCGGGAATCGGGCTCCTCTGAAGTCGAGGTCTCCTCTGATTTACAGGGGTTTGGGAAGGTATATTTATACCTGAAAATGTTAGCATTGACGTGAGTTGGGCAGCGAAAGACATCGTGAATGAATCCCTAAGGAATAATGGTTCATGCATAATATATGAGTCCTTGAAGAAATCAATAGTCCTGGGCAAGGGAAACTCCCGCAGCCTAAGGGTCTGTTTTTTCATGAACTCGTTGTGAGGCTAGGGTGGACGATGCCGGAATCCATACCTGTATTTGGAGTGCATGGTTTATGCCTAAATAAGGTCTGGGATTTTATGCCTATATAAGGGCAAGGCGAATTGTGCCTATATAAGGACATGAGTCTGGAAAGCCCGTTTATGGACACCCTAGGAAATATACAACAATGTAATATTTATTTATACATTTTTATGTACGTATTTATTACATTATATATGCAATTTTATCAAAGGATTTTAATTATATATGTATTTATTCATTTTAGTAGCTGGAGTTTTTTCCATACTATTACAATATGTACATATATGTATTTATGACATGATGTTTTGTATGCCGAAGGGACCCAACTGCTGATGGATGTAATACATATAAGGATTGAACCTTTAGATTATTTGCCCAAATCCCCAGTTTGCACTTTTAGGCATACTCTACATAGAATCCTATGTATAGCTCATGTGATCTTTTGAATAAGAGTATGCCTATGATTAATCTTACATATCTTTTTAGCGAAATTTGCACAATTCACTATAGCACTTTTTTGCCAGTTAATGAAGAGACAATGTGGTCTCTTAACGGCAACATGTAGCACATAGCACCTTTGCACAATTTATGCACCTTAATTTAATATTCAAATTAGATATTTTTTTATTTTTTTAGCACTTCGTCATTTTTTAGCATTAATTAATAGAATTGAGGCTAACTGTGATGAAATACACGGATTTATGGGGACAAGCACTTTCAAAAGCTATCAACCGATTTTCAACTTCTATTAAGGGCGATTTAGGCATATTCAGCATTGATGCAGATATCAATAAAAGCTCTTGTGCCCTCATAATATTGTGACTACATGCTTTAATATTATATAAGTTTTTTTTATATTATATTATTATCAGCAATTGTCATTTATGGTGGAAATATTATTCTCTATATCGCATTTAGGCGTCAAAGTCTTAATGAAGCCATAGTCTGTTGTCTATGTTGTTTATCGAGCTGTATGCACTGGCACTTTAAATAAGGGTTACACTGTTTTAGCTGTGTCATGTGATCAAGGCCGTGAACCGGCTGAAACGCGTCATGGCGGACTGAATTGGTGGCAATAAAGAAACTTACTTGCACAATAGCTGGGTCCACGCTCGTTTTTCTGACAGAAACGAAGTTACCGACGAGGGTTTGGATATATATATATATATATATATATATATATATATATATATATATATATCCCAAGACCTCGCCACAAAGTCCTCCTCCAGGGAGAATAACGAAAGCAGACCCAATACTTTGTGCTGGTGATTTTATTCCTCACACCACTCCGCCATATATATATATGTATGTTTTAAAGGACCACAAGCTGCGCAAAAATATTTTTTAAATGATTTGTGGCACTGAAGAAGGTAATATACCGAAACGCGTCTGCTCAATAAATCATTTCAAAGACCCCGTGAGTGCTCCAATTTCTTACCGTAGTTGTTGTGCAACAAACGACCTCACCCGTCGCATGGAAGCACCCGCCGAGTGTTCGGCCACCTGGTGGAATGTTGCTGGGATAAAATTGGCGTGCCTGAACCGCCGCTACCAGAGCCTGCCGACCGTGATGGAAGCAGACTATCCAAGTCTGTGGTGCACCGACCATATGAGGGACACCAGCAGGAGCTGTGCGAAATGAAATCAGCAGCAGGCGAGGGAGAAATGCCCAGCCTGATAAACGAACATTAAGTGGCTACCAATCTGGGAAGGACATTAAAGAGAAGTGGCTGCAACGAAATAATTTCCACTAATGGATGTTGAATTATGGGACATTGAGGCTCCTTTCTCTTTACGTGCGAAATATGCAGATGCAGAAAGATTGAGGTTGTTTCCTGATTGGTGATAGCCCCACCAATGGAGTGGTTAGTTGTTTAAAAGGACCGCAAGCTGTGCAAAAATATTTTTTAAATGATTTGTGGCACTGAAGAAGGTAATATACCGAAACGCGTCTGCTCAATAAATCATTTCAAAGACCCCGTGAGTGCTCCGATTTCTTACCGTAGTTGTTGTGCAACAAACGACCACACCCGTCGCACGGAAGCCCTCGCCGAGTGTTCGGCCGCCTCGTGGAACGTTGTTGGGATACAATTGGCGTGCCTGAACCGCCGCTACCAGATCCTGCCGACCGTGATGGAAGCGGACTATCCAAGTCTGTGGTGCACCGACCATATGAGGGACACCAGCAGGAGCTGTGCGAAATTAAATCAGCGGCAGGCGAGGGAGAAATGCCCAGCCTGATAAACGAACATTAAGTGGCTACCAATCTGGGAAGGACATTAAATGGATGTTGCATTATGGCACTGAAGAAGGCAATATACTGAAACGCGTCTGCTCAATAAATCATTTCAAAGACCCCGTGAGTGCTCAGATTTCTTACCGTAGTTGTTGTGCAACAAACGACCTCACCCGTCGCACGGAAGCACCCGCCGAGTGTTCGGCCGCCTGCTGGAACGTTGTTGGGATATGTATATATATATATATATATATATATATATATATATATATATATATATATATATATTCTACTGGCGGTCGCCAGTAGATAGTTATAGTTAGGACCTAGTTTCGATAGGAAACTCGTTTTTTGTTTTCTCAATATCTTTGGTGCCGGTTGACGAATCTTCGCGAAATTTTCAAAACTCGTAGCTTGCTCCGGTCAGCTCCTGTCTTGAACGTTTCGGGGTGATTCGGCAAGCGGGGGCCGAGAAAAAAGGGGGGTCCCAAAACGTGTTTTCTCCATGTTAATTCCCATAGGAAACTTTAGACACGGCTACAGCTCGAACTGCTGAACGGAATTACACCACATTTGGCAAAAAGGTAGCCCTTGTTTCAGAAAGAGACCTTTTTTTAAATGGAGTAAATCCGTTCTGTAGTTCCTGAGAAATTCAAAAAATAGTGGTCGGAAAATCAATTTTTCATAGGAAACTTTAGACACGGTTACAGCCGAAACTGCTGAACGGAATTACACCAAATTTGGCAAAAAGGTAGCCCTTGGTTCAAAAAGAGAATTTTGTTTTTAAATGGTGTAAATCCGTTCAGTAGGTGCTGAGAAAATCAAAAAATAAAAATTTTGATATCTATGGCCGCGCTGGATCCGCGCACCCTCCCGATCACGAGCTTTATTCTATTTGGCTGTCAACACTCCAAACCAGGAAGTGTTGGCAGCCATCTTGTGGCTCGGTAACCGAGGCACAAGAAAACAGAAAAACAAAAGGTGAAAAATAACAAAAGGGGGCAGGGTAGAAACACCCTGACCCCCTAGGCCTGCTCAGGGGATCCCACAAGGACCCCCAGGGCCCAAAAAAGCATATTTAAAAAAAAAAAAAAAATCAGCCGAATTCGCGCTGGGTGCGCGAATCCGGCCGAAAATGAAAAAAAACGAAGCGCGGACTCCCGCGCTTCGTTATTATTTAGCCCCCGGGTGGGCCAAGTCCCGGGGGCATGTGGAAATTTAATCGCGGGGGCCCAGGGGTCCCCCGCAGCCCCGGGGACCACCACCCCCGGGGCTTTTATCAAATATTTGCAGGGGGCACAAGGCCCCCCGCAGCCCCGGGGACCGCCACCCCCGGGGCTTGATTTTAAAAAAGAAATAAACCTGTGTGGGGGGCTCGAGCCCCCAACACGCCCGGGACTGCCACCTCCCGGGGCACTAAAATGCTAATTTGGGGGTCCGTTACGGACCCCGAGCCCCGGGGACCACCACCTCCCGGGGCTGTGCATGTGATGGGAGGGGGCAGCGCGGCTCCCTCCTGGAGCCTGTGATGGCCCTGGGGACCGCCACCCCCAGGGCCGGCTCCTGCAGTGTCCCGGGGTGCCCACCCCGGGACACTGCTGTTTGCTATGACAGGGTGGGAGCCGCGCGGCACCCGCCCTGTCATAGCAAACACTGGTTTGGATTTTGGAAGAGAGAGCAGGAAACCTGCTCTCTCTGTCAGCAGCTCCCCATGTGGAAAAGCAATGCCGGCTCCCGCAGGACGCGGGGAACCGGCAGGGACCGTGGGGGCATTGGGGCTCCCCCCACGTTCCCCAACGAGAGGCCAGGCCCCAGGGGATGGGCTCCCCGGGGCCAGAAGTGGCCAGGGAGGGGGGTCACGCGGCCCCCCTCCCCCATAATAAAATTACAAAAAAAAACACGCAAAGCCCGGCCCCGGGGGATGGGGTCCCCGGGGCCATAAATGGCCTGAGGAGGGGGGCCACGCAGCCCCCCTCCAAATAAAAAAAAAAAAAACACTGGCCATGCCCCGGGGGATGGGGTCCCCGGGGCCGAATATGGCCTCGGGAGGGAGCCACGCGGCCCCCTTCCATTTAAAAAAAAATAGGGGTCAGGCCCTGGGGGATGGGGTCCCCAGGGCCCATAAATTAGGAAAAAAAGGAAGGCCACACAGCCCCCCTTCTTAAAAAAAAAAAAAGACGCGATCGTGCTGGAGGCCCCGCCCCCTCCCAGCAACACTCTGCAAACGCGCCCTGTGGCGCGTTTTAAGTTGGGGAATTAATTCCCCTTCAATACTGGGGGTCCCTGAGGGCCAACTAGCCCCTTTTTACACCTCTCTGGAACGCAGCTCTGTGGCGCTTACTGGAGGTACCTGGTGGGCTAGTTGGACCCCAGGGACCCTCAGGATTCAAGGGGACTTTATCCTCCAACTTAAAACGTGCCACGGGGCGCGTTTGCACAGTGGTGAAGGGAGGGGGCGGGCCTGAGGTGACATGTGTGCAAACACGCCCTGTGGCGCATTTTAAGTTGGGGAATTAAGTCCCCTTCAATCCTGAGGGCCCCTGTGGGCCTACTAGCCCACCAGGTATCTCCAGTAAGCGCCACAGGCCTGCATTGCAGAGAGGTGGTCCAGGCCACGCCCCTTTTTACACCTCTCTGCAACGCAGCTCTGTGGCATTACACTGGCTAGGAAGGAATATAGAGAGGCGCAGCGAAGAGCAAAACTAGACTGGGATGAAGCTAGATGGCAAAAGCTAAAATGTGCGAGTCTTGCAAGGGACACCAATCTATTTTGGACACTACTTAGGAGGACAAATAGAGGAGAAGCAGATCAAATCCTCAATCATATTACCCCCGAAGCTTGGTCTGTTCATTTTGGCAACCTCTATTCTGGGCCTAACAACACATGTATAGATAGTTATTCTTGAACTAATTCTAGGACAAATAATAGAAGCATGGGTGATGTCCCTTCATTTAATTTTAGGCCTGCTGAGGGTGATCTTTTTAAGCTAAAAGAAGTAAAGGTGGCTATAGGTAGGCTGGTTCCTGCAAAGGCCCCGGGACCATATGGCATACCTGGCGATTTGTTTCTAGTAGACCAGGATAAATGGGCCGAGTATGTCCTCCTCCTAATTAATTCCATCTCTAGAGGATGCCCAGTCCCAGATTCTTGGAAGGGGGCAGAGGTAGTGCCCATTTATAAAAAGGGAGATAGAGAAGATCCTTCCAACTACAGACCAATTAGTCTTATAGACACAATGCAAAAGGTAGTTGGGAGGGTAGTCTTACAGCGAATCCAGACTTGGGCTGAGGAGGAGGATATCCTCTCCGAGTATCAGGCGGGTTTTCGGTCCAATACGAGCACGGTGGACCAGGTTTTTAGATTTCTCATGATTCATGGGAAAGTAGTAACGGTAGGCAAGGGCAGTCTTTATCTCGCTTTTATTGACTTAAGGACTGCCTTTGACTTGGTCCCTAGGAAAAAATTGTGGGAAATATTACGAGAGATGGGTATCCCTCCAATGATCCTTAATCTCTTAGAGAGGCTCCATGAGGGCAATTATGCCCAGGCAAGATGGGGGTCTCAAGGGCAGCTCACTAAAAAGATCCCAGTAAACAGGGGAGTTCGCCAGGGCTGTGTGATGGCACCCACCCTGTTTTCTTTATATGTAAATGGGGTGGTCAGCTTCTTACAAGAAACCCCGGCTGACGCCCCTACCCTGGCAGGCAAAAAAGTGCCAACTCTCCTGTTTGCTGACGATACACTGCTCATCTCTAAGACACCCGTAGGTTTGCAAACCCTCTTAAATAGGTTCCAAACCTTTTGTAACTCCCGGGGGTTGATTATAAATACAACGAAAACTAAACTAATGGTTTTCAACCCCCACAAATCATTTAGGAACAATTTTACTCTAGATGGGACTCGACTAGAGAGGGTTTCCACCTTTGACTATTTGGGTATTCGGCTATCAGAGAAACTGCAGTGGAGACCCCATCTAGATAAAATGCTACTCAACCATAAAAGGGCCACTGGGGCACTGAGCAGAGAACATCGCTCTTCTTTTAGTAGACCGGTAGCCCCGGCACTTATTGTATATGGAGCCAAGGCCGTAAGCTCGGCTTTATATGGTGCCGAGCTTTGGGGCTTCGAAAACCTCGATGAGATCAGCAGATCGGAAAACAAGTTCTTTAGGGACTTGATTATGTTGCCGCGAGGAGTTCCTCTAATCCCTTTGTTCTATGATCTGGGTAGGTTTAATTTTAAAGACTTGGCAAAACTTCGACCTTTGCTTTACTGGGCACGTCTTAGGCGAACCCCAGAATTAATTAATTATGCTGAGGCACTTACTGAAATAATGCGCATCGACACCAAGAAGGAGATCAAATGGATCTCCAATCTCAAATCATTATTAATTGTTCTTGACTTTAAGGACTCTTGGGATACCCAAATTCCACCAAGCAAAGAGGACCTTAAACGGGCCTATTGGGCCTGGATTGAGGCTAAGGAACTTAGTAATTCTAACATGGGAAGACTTACGGAGGAGTTCTTCCAACATAAGCTCCAGAGAGGTTTAGAATCATACATGGACACAATTCAGGTCCCCAGAGACAGGACATTGTACATTCAATTTAGGTTTGGCTCCCTCCCAGTTCGGGAATATACCGCAAAATGGCTACCACCGCACCGCACTACTGCAGAATGCCCCTGTGCGGCACCATAAAGGAGAGTGTTGCACACCTTCTGTTTGCGTGTCCTGCACACGCAGGCGCAAGGTCCAGGTGGCTTGTGCCCATATGCAAACAACTAGGCTCTCTGGATTACAGAGTTGCTTTACGCATACTTAAATCGGACACGAGCACCCTGTTTGTTTGCGGAGTAGCCAAGTTTTTGGGATGCGCATGGATTACCAGGTGTGGGGCTATACAGAGGACAGCCCCTTCTGTCGATGAGTAGCTGGTGAATCCAATGAGCGGGGCCAAGGATCCATGGTACAGAATATATGGGGTTTGATTTCGTATAGCATTCAGTTGGTTTTAATTATTTTAAACTTTTTAAATGAATCTAGAATCTAGTGAAAATAGCTTTAGGTCTTAACGGTTTTGGAATTGTATCTTTTTATTTTTATTGTTTGTATATGATTGTATTTTTTTTTTTCTTTTAAACTTCTCTTCCCTTTAACTTTATTTGATATATTTGATGAATTGGTCGATGCTTTTATGATATTTATATCGAAATAAAGCTATTTATGATGATGACATACACACTCACTGATTCTTAGGTCTAGACACACATCCACTCACACACACATCCACTCACTCACCCGTACAGTCACTCATACTTACGGTCACTCAGTACAGGACTATCATATGCACTCATACACCTATATAGACACTGACACACCGCCACTCATCCATAGAGGTACTCACACACCTAGTCAGTCTTGCAAATAATTAATTACACTGCCATTTACTCACCTATACAGTTATACACACACCAGCTCACTTACTCATACAAATACTAGCACATTCTTACGCTCTTATACAATCACTGATACAAGTACACACTCATCGATACAGCCACTCTCACAATCACACACTCTCACTTATAGCCATTTATATACTCCAACACACATATATACTGCCTTTCACATATGTAGTTACTCACACATGTACCACTGAGATATACATTCACTCACTAACACACCCATACACATACTCACCCACCCATACAGTCCATCACAGATGCACTCTTGAAACCATGCACCCAGTGAATCACCCACTCACACATCTATGCACAGAGTCACACACACCCCACCCACACAAACACTCAGGCACCCATACAGATACTCAGACAACCAATCAATAACCCATGTAGACACTCATGTAGCTATTCGCAAACCCATGCAGCCGCTTACACACCAACAGACAGACGGATACAGACATTCACACAGTTTAGTCACTAACCCATGCATTCAGTAAGATACGTTTAATCACTCACTTATAGAGTCAGTCACGCACCTACTAAATCATCCATTCAGACACTTATACACCCACTCATTCTTCAATAAGCCTTTCCCTATATATATTAAACATATTTAAACTTTACAGAAACACACAGTCACTGGATGATGTCATCAGTGATGTCATCAGTGATGTCACTGACCATGTCATGAGTGATGTAATATGTGACGTCATCAGCAGTGCATTATGGGCGCGAGTTATAGTTAGCTGAACTAACTATAACGGGGAATTTCTCTGGTTTTGTACGAGTGAAATGTCCAACTAACTATAACTTTCCCTAAAACCTATGGTTTTTTCAGTGAATTTCTAAGGTTTTTTAAATGCTAATTTCTAACTATAACGTGCCTGAAACCTATGGTTTTTTCAGTGAATTTCAAAGGTTTTTTAAATGCTAATTTCTAACTATAACATGCCTGAAACCTATGGTTTTTTAAGTGAATATATATATATATATATATGCTTTACTAGACATGCAATTTCACTATTGTTCCCATGATAAAATTCTCACCAAGAAAACAAGCTGGCGTACAATAGGTGAGGAAATGGAGCTTCCCTTAAAAGTGTGATTAGGAGCTTTGGCTGCAGCAAGCCAATGCTGACTAGTCCTCCATTTGGTAGATGATGGGTTTAGTTGAGGCCAGCCTTTTGACTTTCTTCCTGGTCACTGTCAGTGTGGCTGTTGATAGCCAGGTGCCAAATATTCACACCTCTTTGTGCCTCTTATGGTTCCTACAAACTGGAGATTACCCTTATGTGTGGACAGTAGCGGTTGGCACGGATCGGTGGTTTGTAGGGCATTATAAAAAAAAGAAAAAAAATGCACCTTAGCGCCGCGTCTTTCTGTCGTCCCTCCTCGGGAATGGAACAGGAAGCAGGCAGCCAGTCTCCCATGACCAATCACAACGTTGCAATGCAGTGTTGTGATTGGTAAGCACCCAGGCTCCCCTGACCATGGTTCGGCGATCAGCCAGGGACTGGGGGCCTGGGTATGTTCTCCACACAGGCTGTACTGCAGCCTGCATGGAGAACATGCAAAGTGCGAATGACTGCTTGGCCGGCCTGAGAAGGTCGGCCAAACAGTCATTGCGCACTTAGGAGGGTGGTACCACTCCTAGCCTGCTCTCTGAGCAGAGTAGCCCTGCCCCTTCACGCAAAGCTGCCGCAACAGGACAAAATAAAATGATAATAGCATTACATTTTTATCAATTTATTTTTCCTTTCTTTCACTGCTTCAAAGCAGTGGGCCAACGCTCCTCTGCCTTAACGGAGGAGCCACCACTGTATGTGGTGCACCACTCTACAAAAAGGAAGAGTCTGAAAGTCAGCCTGCCAAGGACAAATGAAAGGAAACCCAACATAAACTGATTCTGAAAGTACATACAGAGAATATACAGCCCTTACCTGTTATTCTATTTCCATGTTCTCTCTGATCAAAGAGATGATGCTCTTTACAATTCCCAGAGGACTGCTGTGCAGCCAAAGCTGGGGTCTGCCTCACAGCCAGCTTCCCATATGTGAAAGGACATCACCTGGAGTCAGATCGGAAGGAAGAGTGTCTTCCTGTGCTGAAGCACCTGGAGGTACCCAGCCTTAGAGAAAAAGGAAGGAGTGAGTGAACTCTGCAGGATGAGCTGTCTGTCAGTGTGAACAAGAAGCAGCTAGGCTTTAAGCAGAGGATGCATTCACCAGAGACTCCCAAGAGTGTGACTGGAGTGCTCTTGGATCAGAACCTGTCACCCTCGATGTGGCAGAGGATCCACACCGCTTGCCTGAAGAGGGCCCGAACAGATCAATCCGCTGAAATCTGCCTGCTGCTAGTCCATAGCACTTGTCTGATGTGTGCCCAAATGGACTGTGAAAAGGTTAGAATGTGGCATTTGATGAAAGTGTTCCTGAGTCAAGAGTGCAGCTCAAACTGAAGCTGAGAGGCACCTCCGTGAAGTGTGGGCAAGCGGACCCTGCGACCCTGAATGCAGCTGCTGAGGTGCTGAGGTGTACCCGATTGGACTGCAGCTCAACCTGAAAGTGACTTGAAGCTGCCTACTGGTGCCTGTCGGTATCGTGATCCAAAGCAGACTACATTGTCGCCTGGACCATGAACCTGCCCAGCTGATCTGTCAACTCACCAACGAGTACGTGTGGTGTTGAGGCCACACCACTGTCAAAGGAGGGGACCCCACTCTGATTTGCAACATCTGACTTCCAGCCAACTTATAGTGTGCCTGGAAGAGAGCCAGCATGCCAAAGACAGCTTGTGATTCTGACCTCAACAGCCACCTGACTTTGAATGCAGCCCCTGCCTTTTCTTTGCCTACCTTCTCAGCCTATTCTCTTTTTCTGGCCCCTCTATGCCTCTCTCTCTCTCTCTTCTCATTTCATTTATAAGGTCTCGCCTAGAGTTGCAGCGTATGCGCTGCACGCTTTGCGAGGCATGTAGTATATACTATAGTGGGGAAGCTTCATGTAAGCTCCGCCCACTCTCCGCCCATCTTTTTGTTAGGCTTACATCTTAAATGCTGCCTTCTGATTGGTTTTCGGCTCTTTAGTCCCTCCTCCTAACGTCCACGGCGTAATTTGTACACTTCCGAGGCTATTGGCCCCTTTACTCAACACAATTTTTTTCGCTGTGTCCCCCCGCCCCCTCACGCAGTCCGTGATTTTTCGCCAACCCCTCACCCCCCCCACTCCCGTTCGTGCCTTCTTTGACGCCCGCACTCCCATTTTCAATGCAATACGTCTCGCGTAAATGCGAGTCATAATGCATTGCAAATGCTTGTTTTAAAGTAGTGCGCAGGCATCCCGGAAATGACATCCCTGGGGTGCACCGCACAAAAAACCCTTGGTTGCTCCGGAAGTCTTTGGGCCCTCGGTTCTCTCGTTGTGAGTTCTGCTGCTGTTACAACCCGTGTTATAAGCCCGCTCCTCACACTCTCTACAGAGGGGCCCCGTGTTCTCTGCTTGCACCTGGGGTTCTCGCTCCTGGTTCACATGTGTTCCAGCAGTTTGTCTTCCGGCTCGCTCACAGGCCTAGCGTGCAGTAGCGGCCTGTGGAGGGAGTTCCGTGGGGCGGTGAGGCGGGGGAGGGGCAGGGTGGGGGGTAGTAAACACCGGAATATGGATGAACGGAGGTAAGTAAACAGTTAAATAAATAAAACGAATTTCGTTGCGCGCGCTGCAACGCATTTTGCAATGCAGCGCGCGCAACGAAATTCGTTTTATTTATTTAAATGTTTACTTACCTCCGTTCATCCATATTCCGGTGTTTACTACCCCCCACCCTGCCCCTCCCCCGCCCCGCCTCACCGCCCCACGGAACTCCCTCCACGGGCCGCTACTGCTAGCGTGTTCCTGTGAGTCTCCTGCCGGTGCATTCAGTGCACACGTTCAACGCCTCAAGCTCTGTGGTCTTTGTGTTTCTAAGTTCTTAAAGTCACCCTGCCTGTCCCTTTTATGTTCCAGACTGAGGGGGCGAGGCTCGGTGTGTTTATTTGCGCTTCTTTTGTTTTCATCTGGATTTTGGATACATTGCAGCCATACCGTGTGCTCACTTCCGCCCTAACACCCTCACTCGCTGCAAGGCGGGGGTATAGGGTCACTCCAGCTAGGTTTGCGGGCATGTGTTTTCTTTCCCCGCTGTATTTTTTGCTCACTTCTTTCCTGCCGCTGCAGCCCCTGTGACCCTGCCCCCCCGACACAACATTGCTTCCGCCTCCCTTCCTCTGGTCCCGCCCCCTCCCCTACTTAATGCCGACTGCTGCGGGGGAGCGCGTGTGAAGCCTTGACCTCTGGTCCAGGCCAGCACTCTCCCCAGCAGCTCCATCTATCAGCCGCACCGCTCCGGTACTGAGACCTCCCTCGAAGCAGTGTTCGCACCGGCAGCCCATCCCAGCGCCTCAGGTGTTTTCCACTTTTGCCTGCCGGTGCCGTATTTCGTATAATTCCTCATTTGTTGCTTGGACTTTTGTTACTGTATTTCTCCGTGTTTTCTTTCCCCGCTGTATTTTTTGCTCACTTCTTTCCCGCCGCTGCTGCCCCTGCGGCCCCGCCCCCCTGACACAGCATCGCTCCCGCCTCCCTTCCTCTGGTCCCGCCCCCCTCCCCTACTTAATGCCGACCGCTGCGGGGGAGCGCGTGTGAAGGCTTGACCTCTGGTCCAGGCCAGCACTCTCCCCAGCAGCTCTGTCTATCAGCCGCACCGCTCCGGTACTGAGACCTCCTTCGAAGCAGTGTTCGCGCCGGCAGCCCGTCCCAGCGCCTCAGGTGTTTTCCACTTTTGCCTGCCGGTGCCGTATTTCATATAATTCCTCATTTGTTGCTTGTACTTTTGTTACTGTATTACTCTGTATTTTCTTTCCCCGCTGTATTTTTTGCTCATTTCTTTCCCGCCGCTGCTGCCCCTGTGGCCCTGCCCCCCCGACACAGCATCGCTCCTGCCTCCCTTCCTCTGGTCCCGCCCCCTCCCCTACTTAATGCCGACCGCTGCAGGGGAGCGTGTGTGAAGCCTTGACCTCTGGTCCAGGCCAGCACTCTCCCCAGCAGCTCTGTCTATCAGCCGCACCGCTCCGGTACTGAGACCTCCCTCGAAGCAGAGTTCGCGCCGGCAGCCCGTCCCAGCTCCTCAGGTGTTTTCCACTTTTGCCTGCCGGTGCCGTATTTCGTATAATTCCTCATTTGTTGCTTGGACTTTTGTTACTGTATTACTCTGTGTTTTCTTTCCCCGCTGTATTTTCTGCTCACTTCTTTCCCGCCGCTGCTGCCCCTGTGGCCCCGCCCCCCGACACAGCATCGCTCCCGCCTCCCTTCCTCTGGTCCCGCCCCCTCCCCTACTTAATGCCGACCACTGCGTGGTCGCGCCGCTGGCGCGCTGTAGGCGCACCTAAGGCAAGCCCGTCTGCGCCCGTCCGTGACCCGACCGCGACCAGCGGCAGGAACCCTGGTTCTCCTAGGCCCCACCGCTACGACTCCACCACCCTCCACGCACTCAATCCCGGAAGACACACCGACTGCGGAAGGGCCTCGCCGAACACCACCCATGGACAGTTCTCGTGCAGACCCTGCCGCAGATCCTTCACCATCGACAAAGCTCCCACAACCACCGAAGGCCCGCCTGATGCACGCACCGCCGAAACCTTCACATGCATCCTCCTCAACGTGCGCTCCATGCACCGACACGCCGTAGAGATCTGGGACCTGATCGACACCCTCTCGCCCAACGTCGCCTTCTTCACCAAAACCTGGACCAACGCCACCTCCGGCCCCGACATCGCCACTGCCATCCCCGACGGCTACAAGATCCAGAGAAAAGACTGCCCCCACCGCCCAGGAGGAGGACTAGCCATCGCACACAAGACCCCCCTCCGACTCTCCACATCCAGCATGAGTGACCCCCACTCCAACACAGAACACCTCCACTTCCAGATCCAGAACAGCCCAAGGACCACGCTACACGGCACCCTCATCTACAGACCGCCAGGACCTCGCACCCAGCCCGCAACTACCATCGCCGAGCTTGCCGCACCCCATGCCATCACCTCCACGGACTACATCCTACTCGGGTACCTGAACTTCCACCTCAATAACTGCAACGACCCCGACTCCACCACCCTCCTTGACAACCTCGACAACCTCGGACTTAAGCAGCTGGTCAACACGCCCACCCACAAAGCTGGACACACCCTCGACCCCATCTTCGCGGGAGGGACAAACATCTGCTTCAGCCACACCACCCAGCCCCTCTGGATGGACCATAACTGCGTCCACTTCACCTTCAACACCACCACCGCACCCGCGCCCGCCCCGCCCCGCGCCCGCCATGACGGAACTGGAGCAAGGTCACAGAGGAGCACCTCAACACCACCCTCCTCCAGAACCCCCCCAGAGCCACGACCGACACCAACTCCGCAGCCACAGAACTTCACCGCTGGATCTCCTGGTGCGCCGACGAGCTCGCACCCCTCCGCCACCCCACCAAACAACGCCCTCTGAAGGCCGCCTGGTTCACCACTGAACTACAAAAAGCCAGACGCTCAGAAAAAAACCTGGCAAAACCAGAAAACCACGGAAGCACGGAACAACCACAGGAGCGCCCTGAAGGAATACCACCAGCGCATAAGAGACACCAAACGGACCTTCATAAGAGAAAAAGTCCAGACCAACGCGACCAACGCCAAGGAACTGTTCAACGTCATACAGCAGTTCACAAAACCCACCAGCAAAGCCAGGGACGTCACCCCTTCCCAGGAACTCTGCGACAAGCTCAGCTCCTACTTCCATTGGAAGATCAAGGTCCTCTACGACAATTTCAGCGAACCGGCACCGGACACCACCCCCCTCCCCACCGCCGCCGACAAACCAACCATCATGACCTGGGATCCCGCCACTGTCTAGCACACCATCACAACCATGAAGAAAACCCACTCAGCAGCCCCAATGGACCCCTGCCCACCACACATATTCCACAGGGCCGCCGCCGACATCGCACCTGAACTAGGACGGACCATCAATGCCTCCCTCAGATCCGGCATGTGCCCAGACGACTGGAAGCGGGCGGAGGTTAAACCCCTCCTCAAGAAACCAACAGCCGACCCTACGGACCTGAAAAACTACCGGCCCATCTCCCTCCTCCCCTTCGCGGCCAAAGTCACCGAGAGAATCGTAAACGCCCAGATGACCGCCTTCGTCGAAGAGAACTCCATCCTAGACGCCTCCAGTCTGGATTCCGCAGCAACCACAGCACAGAGACCGCCCTCCTGGCCGCCACTGACGACATCCGCAAGCTACTCGACCAGGGACACACTGCGGACCTTATCCTCCTAGACCTCTCCGCAGCCTTCGACACCGTTTCACATCGCACGCTCGCAGCCAGACTTCACGACGCAGGGATACAAGGGACCGCCCTCGACTGGATCCAATCCTTTCTCTCCGGCAGAACCCAGAGGATCAGACACCCCCTTCCTCTCCGAACACACCGATATCAACTGCGGAGTACCCCAAGGATCATCGCTCAGCCCCACGCTCTTCAACATCTACATGGCCCCCCTCGCCGCCATCGTCAGACAGCATCGGCTCAGCATTGTGTCCTACGCCGACGACACCCAGCTCATCCTCTCACTCACGAAGAACCCCGAGGACACCAGACTCTGCTTCCAGGAAGGAATGAGGAACGTGGCAGCCTGGATGAAAGACAGCTGCTTGAAGCTCAACTCAGAGAAGACCGAGGTCCTCATCCTCGGAACCTGCACCTCCGCCTGGGACAACACCTGGTGGCCCTCCGCCCTCGGGAATCCAACCACCCCTACAGACCATGCACGAAACCTCGGCATCATCCTTGACTCCTCCCTCTCAATGAACCGCCAGTCAATGCCGTCGCCTCCACTAGTTTCAATTGCCTGCGCATCCTCCGTAAGACCTTCAAATGGATCCCCCCCCGACTGCCGAAGGACCATCACCCATGCGCTCATATCCAGCAGACTGGACTACGGCAGCGCCCTATACGCCGGAATCAACAGAACTCTTCTACACAAACTCCAAACCATCCAGAACGCCACAGCCAGACTCGTCCTCGGGACACCACGTCACGAACACATGACCCAACACCTACGAGGCCTCCACTGGCTCCCCGTCGAGAAGAGGGTCACCTTCAAACTCCTCACCCACGCCTACAAATCCCTCAACAACATCGGACCCAAATACCTCAACGAGAGAGTATCCTTCCACGTACCCAAGAGGAACCTCCGCCGACCTCGCCCTGGCAGAGGTCCCCCGCATCCGCAGAAACAGAACAGGCGGGAGAGCCTTCTCCTACATCGCAGCCAAGACCTGGAACGAGCTCCCGGTGAACATCAGACGCTCCCCGACCCTGCACACGTTCAGGAAGGACCTCAAGACCTGGCCCTTCGACTGATCCGGAGCCGCTCCCCCCCCAGCACTTTGAGACCCTCACGAGTGAGTAACGCGCTTCATAAACCCCTGATTGATTGATTGATTGATTGATCTTTACCGACTCCGCTTTCAACTTAAGTAAAACCTCTGCCGTGACGTCAGCCGCAGGCAGACCTCCTAGAGATGTTAAACAGACACCCAAGAGAAACCCCCTATCCCACACCGTCCCTAATCTGTAAAGGACTTATCGGATGGGTCCAGGTGACCTATAAACAACCTGACAGCTGAAAGGGCTCCAGGGTGATCCTGTCCTCTCTGCCACCCTGCTTGTAGTTGTGATTTTGCAAGCCGGTGCGTTTTATGGGTTTAAAACCAGCGGAATGTTCCAGGGAGGTAAGGAAAGGCCATGGCACTTTTCTGCCGTTATTCTATCTCACCAAAAGATGTTTTTTATAAGCTAGTTCAAAAAAGAGTTCCTGGAGAGGATTCCCTTCTAGATGGATGCTCAGTGTGTTGTGTGTTGCCAGCCCCTGTGCGGCTCAGGTTCTGCTCTTGCTGCCACCTGCCGGGAGAATCGGCAGCTGCACAGGGCGCCGTGGGCTTGTGTGGGAGAGGCTGCCACTGGGCAGAGCCTCCTGGGGAGGCTAAGACAGGCACAGGCCTGTCCAGGGATTCAGGGTGTACATTCTGGCACCCCATAGCGTGAATGCTTTACAGAAGATGCTATACCCCGTTCCCAGGCGCTAGAGGAGTTTAAGCCTTTATTTCACGAGAGCTTTGGTTATTTGCAGGCGTAGCCCGAGATAATATAGCAGCTTCACCCATTTATTGTGGGGAGAGATGTGCAGCTTTCCGGGGTGAATGTTTTGCTTATTTACACACCTAGCTGAGATCACGAGTGCCCAACTCCCAGGCATCACAGCATAGTCTACTGGTGGATTACCTCATGTGTTGTACGAGCTATCAGGATGCAAGCTGGACTATAAGCGAAAACAGGTTCAAATTGGCACAACGGCGTCCGGGTCCATTTCGTACACGTGGAAATAGACTCAGTTGGGGATGGAGTGGTATTTGAGTTGGGGATAACTTGCAACCTAACTCCACTCCCTGAAAAACAGCAAGACATATTCTGCTGAAATTGATTTTCTAGCTGTGTCCCGTTTACAGTGACATTTACATATCAAGCTCTAAATCAGTGCACATCCCTTAAATTGGCCCAAAAGATCTACTCCTGCCTTCATCATCCTGTCCCACGCAAAGCGGCTTGTGAGGAGTTTGTTAATCACCCAATCAGGGGCATGTCCATCCAGCCATACCACGGGATAGTACCCATAATATTTTATCACTGCGGCTCTGCATATTTTTATACAACCTGTAGGGTGTTTAATAGCCTTGCAAAGCAAAAAAATTCTCGCATTCGTTATTGTGAGATGCAAGGTAATTAACCCTGTTAGCAGTTAAAAACAACAAGTGCCAAATATACTGCCACACTTATAATCACTGCCACATAGTCCATTGCAGTAATATGGGATAATATAATGCATGTGTAAACACTTATAAAATCCCAAAGGCGAGACCGATCGCATTGCAAATGCTTGTCTACCTCTATTTACCCCTCTGCTTCTTATTGTGAGCTCTCTCTTTCACTCTTTTTCACATCCACTCCTTCTTTCTCCAACCCTTTCCTTCTGCCGTCTCTCCTGTCTGCCCCCTCTCTAACTATTCCCTCTCTCCATAATTCTTTCTGTATATATCTTTCCCTCCATACACCCTCGTCCCCGTCTCTTGTTTCGCTAAATCTGTTTCTCTTTATACCACATTCTGCTGCCTCCTCTCTCTTCCCTGCTCTCTCTTTCTCCTCCTGTCTGTCTCTTGTAACCACCTCGTTTCTCTCTCTCCTCTTCTCCACTTCACTGCCTCTTTTTCTCTCTTTTCTCTCCTTTCCACCATGTAACTTTATCATCTTCTCTTTCTTTCTCCTTTTTGTGCTCTCTCTTTCTACATTTGTCTTTCTCTGCTTGCTGCCCCTCTCTCCCTCTTCTCTCTTTCTCGCTTTCTCTCCCCTCTAATTCTCTCTTTCTGCCAGCCAATGCTCCATGTGTATAGTCTCTGGGCCTGATTCACAAAGGTAAAATTATACTTACACATACACTTTTTGGTATTCACAAACTACGAGTTAATAGTAAGTTTACAGCTGCAAAGACTCCGCAGTCGGGGCAGAGAACTCCACACATAAAAAGATAGGATAGGTCTAAACTTACAATTAACTTGTAGTTTGTGAATACCGACAAAAATGTAAACTTACACAAAAGTGTGCGTTTATGTTTGTGAATCAGGCCTTTTGTTCGCACTGATAATTTAGTATATACACAATTGCAACCAGAGTAGGATGTGCATGTCTACTTTTAACTTATAAGTGACAAGGAGTTCTCAGCAGACTGAAATTTAAAATTTCACTACGACAATTAGGCTTACCTATATCAAATTATGTTTGTAAGTACTATTGAGGGTGACAAATATGCTAAGTAGTCAAGTAATCAGAAATCCCAACTTAAGTCGCTCATAACCCTGATGAATTGCATTAGGGGTTATTGAGACTCTTGGATCTATAGCTATTTAACAAAACATCACAACTTCCTTGATTTCTGGGATTTGTAGCCCAGTTAATCCCATTGTAAAATAGAACTACAAGTCCCAAATTGCTAAGGAAATAAACAAGACTGTTTGAGTTACTCAACCATGGACGGTGGAAACTTGAAAGTTCTAGCATTTTTCTTCATTGTGATTGCAAACTAAGGGGCCAAATTACATATGTTTCACCATTTCATCTGCACTGACAGTCCAATAGAATCAACCACTGGCAATGCCAATAGGTCTGGCTTTTAACTGTAAGTGCCGCTTCAGTTTCTGGTGAGTTTATGGACTCATAAATGCACTTAGACCCTCATTCTTGCACTCATGCATTCATTCATCCACTCACTATTTCATGCTTGCCTTCAAACACTTATGCAAACACATGCAAAAGCTCAGTAACCATATGTAAGGGAAATTAGAAGAAGAAATGTAGAAAGAACATGCTGTTGCCTAAACAGTATTTTTTTAGTAAACAATAAAATACAACATAGCAGTGGGCGGCCAGCATGTAATGCTATTATGCATAGTATATATTTTTTTTATATTTTCAGCACAAATGCCCCATTTACAGGGAGCATGTAGTCCATCTTAGAACAATAAACAATGGTATGAATATATTGTGGACAATACCATTCCAAGATGGTGGTCCGATTTAAAAGCAGAGGCCACGTAGGATACAGCACATTGCAGATGAAATGAGGAGCAAGTGGGGGCCAGTAGCACTGCAAAGTAGTATCTAACAATAATAAAATAAAAGGAGGAAAGAACGAAATGAACAGGCATCTATAAAATGGAAAATGAAATCCTAAAGGACTGGCCCACCAGCCCTGGCACTGAACTCATTTTCAGACAGAGGTAAATGTGATCCATCACAATGCCGTCACTCATAGGGCAATCGAGTCAGTGGCTGAAGTAGACTGACCCATGGTCCCATGCTGCATGCTGTCACGGATGAAAGTACAGTGAGAACGACCCTCGAACTGACCAATGTCAGAAGAGCGATGATCCAAAGCCTTTCTACGTACCTAAACGTATGGATTCCACCCTTAACTAGCCATTGGTTTCAACAAATACTTTTTACACTAAATAAGTCAAGCCTACTGCCTTTGTCATAACGTTTCATATTAAGGAGATCAGGGAGAGCGGACATTTGGCATACGTCATAATTTTTCCCAATGAAATTCACACACTTAGGGCCTCATTTACTACAAAATTACGCAGCGTGGCGCCGCAAGCCATTATGCTGCGCCGAGCTGCGTCATTTTAAAAGCACAGAGTTGCATCTTATTAACAACAATACGACACATCTGTGTGCTTTTCCCTGTGCTGGCGCACAATTGACTGCCATGCGCTAGCGCAGTCACCCTTGCATCATGTTGCAGGGGTGCCTGCGTTGCGGGAATGATTGTTTTGTGCAGGAAGGTACACCTTCCTGCACAAAAACAATAATTGATGGCATTTACCTCTTTCTATGCATGCTGAAGAATGCAGCAGGCATAGAAAGAGGAAAAAACAAGGAGAAATAAAAGTATTTCTCTTCATTGCACCACTCCTACACCTCCCCTGGGGAGGCGTAAGATTCTGATTCATTCCCAGCTTTACAAAATGTTGTAAACCTGGGAATGTGTCAGGTTCCATGGATGTTGCATGGGAATACCCACAGCAACACCCATGGAACACCCCTTTCCCACAGACTAATGCATGAAAGGGGCCTATATGTAAAAGGCCATAAAAGGTCGCGCAGGGTTACTTTACGCGGCCTTGTAAATATGGGCAAGTCGATTGCGCCGCCAGTGCGTCAATAAAAGTGATGCACCAATGGCGCAATGGGTTTGCAAATTAGGCCCTGGGCCTTTATCATTGGCTTGTCACTATGAGCTGCTCAAACCTACTGTCCTGTGCATCAATTGGCAAACATAAGGCATGCAGTGATAAAAGTGCAAATATGTATAAAATTACTTATTGAATTAAATCTGTGACCCCTTTCAAAAGGGCCTAACAATGATTATGACATTTTAAAGCTTTAATCTCAAAGGTTTGTCAGAGGGGATGACCAACACCAAAAACTTTGCCTAGTGCAGATGTTCCACATAGCAAGATATTTGTCTTCACACTGTACTAAAAATCTACCATTAAAACTGTATTGTTTTAAAATATGCTTTTCACCATAAGTAGTTCAGGTCTACTGCCTTCGCAGTAAATGTTCATAATAAGCTGATCACACATATGGCATCTAATTTGACCTTTCCCAGTGAACCAACTCAGTTCTATTGCCTTTAATTTTGGATTGTCACAATAACAAACTCCGGCCAAATGTATTGAGCACAAGCTTTACTATAGGGCATCCATCCGGCATAGAGTCATGAAAATACAATCATTTATGAAAATCAAATCTGCAAATCCATCAAGCCAGATCAAACAAAGAAACCAAAGAAATCATTAAAACAATGTAATTGCATATTTTGATCATTACAATGTTTTTGCATTGGTGGTCGATTCAAATTTCACTGGTCGGGGATGCAAATGCCGGAGCATACTTGATTTTGTATACTTGATTATATAAGTTAAAAACAAGCATTGGCATAGCCAATAGGTCTCGCCTTTGGGACCTTATAAGTGTTTAGCCATGCAATACTTGATGTTGTTGCACCAAGGATATTGTGCTGCATAACTAAATACTTATAGGGTCCCAAAAGCGAGACCTATTGGCTATGCCAATCAAGTAGCAGTGAAGAAGATGTGTAAGTATGTGGCATTCTTGTCTATCATATAGCACTTCATATAGCACACTAGATATTGATGGCTATTAGTAACACCTGTTATTTATAGAACTTAGAAAAGTCAGACGTGTGGCATTTAGTGCTACGTGAAAACAACTTATAATGTCTAACGGTCATGTGTGCATGGATACACGTCACTGTGTATTAGGCTCTGTTTATTTGGCTTGTGTACATGTCAGTTTGTGGGTTTATTGTAACTTGTATATAGATCCTGTTATCTTTTTATCAGTGTACAGTAAGTGCCCTGCAAGTTTTTGGTCTGAGTGCAAAGATTCCTGTATGTCAGCGTATGTGATTATGTCCATCTGTGTATGTATGTAACGCGTCTGCTTTTTATTTACTTTGTAAACGCAGTGCCTCAACTTTAGCTGTAGCTGTGATTCGGACATGCCAGAATCGCTAGAGTTTCAGATTGCTGGTATGCATTTACTTCTTTTAATTCGAGTGGCTTCATATTTCCATTTCCTGCAGTGTGCATGCTGCCCTGGGCGTCTGTATTGGGCGATGGCTCATTTTTGGGCACACGTGGTAGTAGTTTTCTGGCATATATCAGTCCTCCTTGAAAGCAGTGTATTTTTCGAACTTGTATTTTTTCTTACACTTGCATGTTCTGTATATTTCCATGTGGTCTGAAAATCGTGCCCTTTTAAGTTGGTTTCGATGAGTGTTAGAACACCAGCCAGGTTCTTTATTGACACGACATATGACAAAGGGAATTAGATGAGGCAAATTATACTGTTAAGGCGGGGGTTTGAGTCCAGAGCTGTTTTGCCGACGGGACCGACGCCAGGGAAGCGGAAGGCAGTACAAGTGGGAGGGACAGCGGAACGAGGACAGTGAATGCGCGTTTGTCCTGCTGCACTGGCCATGCGAGCAGCTTGAAAGCTCTAGTTGTGACGGTTCCAGAGAAGATATTCCACCTTCAAAGGATATGGATGTGACGGCGAGAATGCCCGCGACAGCTGCAGAATCCTGTGGCGCAGTGTCATTCCCATTGCAACGGGACACTTTGAAGGTTGAAAGTGCTGCTTTTAAATCAACACGGGAGGTCCTGGATTTTGAGGGGTGAGGGGGGCGAGGGTGAGGCTCACAAGAGACATTCAGAAATCGAATCATCCTATTTAGATTGGATTGCTAGGGCCTAATGTACTTTTTCTTTGCATCGGTGTTGACTGGTTCCAGCAGTCCCTACTTAGAGTAGCGGGTGTATGATGCAAACAAGCGGGCTTGTGGTTAAAAGGCGCGTGGCCTCCAAATTAAAATAATGAAACCCGCGATGTTAAAATGAAAGCGGACTTGTAGTTAAAAGGCGCGCAGCCTCCAAATTAAAATAATGAAACCCGCGATGTTAAAATGAAAGCGGGCTTGTAGTTAAAAGGTGCACGGCCTCCAAATCAAAATAATAAAACCTGCGATGTTAAAATGGAAGCGGGCGTGTAGTTAAAAGGCGGGCGGCATCCAACAAAGTTTGTTTACAGACTCATAACACGCTACCTTCTGTCAGCTGAGCGTCAAGTGCGTTTCACTCCAAAAGCACAAAAACACCACATTCCAACACATGAGCAGAGAAGAAAAAAACAAGCGCGGCCGCGAAAGTGAAAGCGACCGCGCTGTGTTTATTTAGTAACCTGATGCACGACGAGGGAGGAATGCAGCTGCCACAAAGCGCGCCGCTGCTCGCTCCCGAGACCCAAACGCCGTGGGAGTGAACATTTGAAGAAGAGGTGGGACATGCACCTGCCTATGGCCATTTGCGTGCTTTCATTATTGAAAGCCACACGCAAAGGCCAATCAAATGTGTGGGTGGAGTCACACCCACACGGAGAAGTTTGGAGTGCTCACAAGAAGCCTCCCATAGAGCAGCACATGCGCGCTGCGCTAGGCTCGACCTAACAAGGACGATGGACACATATACAAAAGTGGCAAGGATGCTCAGTGGGTATGTAATGCTTGTGGCATTACTTTCTGCCAATGGAAAAAAAGGCAAATGTCATCATTGTATTGCCCTATTTTCTTCCTTCTCTCACTTAACACAATGCCTTCACAATTCTCTGCTATGGTTTCCCAGAGCAGAGAGGCACGGGCTCCTCCCAAAATCCTTCATTTCTAAAGGGACTCCTAATATCTGCTTCACTCCTGCAGTAGGTGCTGAGTCTTCATGGGCTGCACTTAGGACAAGAGGGACAGGCTGGTGGGTGTATTGTGGTTGGCAGGGAGGGCACCAACAGCCCTCAGCAAGGCTTAGGAGCACCAGCACTGGCGGCCTTCGCAGGCAGCAACTGAAGCATGTGCTGAACTTGTTTAATGCAGGGCTCATTACAGTGGTGGTGTAAGCTAGCCACCTAAGTCACACAAAGCCAGAGGATGGGTTCACGAAGAGGGTTGACAGGTCATTATTTTAACTTTCACTGTGTCTTTTATTTCGTATTTCACAATTCTGCATTTCAGCACTATGACATTGGCTATCAATATGTATTTTGTCAGCCAGCAGCATGTTGCATTGTGAGGCTTGTAGTTTTACTTTTAACAGTTTGATTATGGGCTCAAAATCCCAGCTTGCAAAGTGCTATTAGCTAAAAAACAAAATTGGCTAGATGTGTTATGCATGACTTGGAATCACTTTTCAGCTATGTTTTAGATTTACAAAGTTACCTACTACATTTTAAAAAAAAAGCTTGTTTGACTCTTGTTGGAAGCCGGAGTCCCCGTCCCGCACCACTGTCACCAAATGTGAGACCCGGGACTCCTCACTCAACGTTAGGCCAAGTAAGGACACCGTTTGAGATAGCCCTGCTCACCCCCTTAGTAGCTTGGCACGAGCAGCCAGGCCTATCTCCAAGGCACGAGTGTACAGTATGTGCAACCACATTCACAACAACCCACTGGCGACACCACAAATGGACTCCACACAAGTTTGATAAAACGAGTATAAACTTTATGTAAAAAGATATACGATCAGACCACAGGATACATAACCCAACATGTAATAAAGGGTAATATTCGTTCCAGCTGGCTGGTAGGTTCAAATCCCAACCACCGCTTTCAAAATGCTATGCTGGTCGCAATGCTAGAATCACACACGTTGCAATGGACAAACAATAGTGCGCTGCGTAACGATACAATCCTGTGCTGGGCAAAGGAGAAATAATACAATGCGTAACGATACACCCCGGTACCTGGCAATGGGAGAAATAATGCAATGCGTACCGCTACAATCATGTACTGCGCAATGAAGGAATAATGCAATGCTTCACACCCCAATCACGTACTTTGCAATGAAGAAATAAGGCAATGCGCGCCGCTACAATCATGTACTTTGCAATGAAGGAATAATGCAATGCGTAGCTACAATCATGTACTTTGCAATGAAGAAATAATGTAATGTGGGCCGCTACAATCCTGTACTTTGCAATGGAGAAATAATGCAATGCGTAGCGCTACAATCGTGTACTTCGTTATGCAGAAATAATGTCAGGCGTCATAAGACAGTCCGGCAGTTCGTTAGCAGCAATATTGGCAATGTGTATTACGACAGTCAGCCTCTTCGATAACAGTTGCCCCCCACACGTATCAACGATGACATAAAGTACAGCTTCTCACTCTGGCCCCAGTACTGCCACTCCTGAACGTAGTACGGGCCCCCAATCTGAGCCGAAGCAAAGGCTCACGTCGCCAGAAGGACTGAGAGGCCGAGAGAGTGTCCCTCCGAGCCCGGGCCCCTCCCAGGCAGTGATCCACGTTACCTGGGGGCGCGACCCCATTCTCCTCTCCTCCTTCACCGAACTGAGCCTTCCGTGTAGAGCTTTCTCAATGGGCCTCAGCGGCTCGGCCTGGCAGCTTAGCTCCTCCGGGGCTGCCGGTCCGGGCCGCGACTGTTAGGAAGGTCTCAGGCGGCCGCAGGGCACACGTACCCCACGCCCCTGAGATTACGTTACTCCGGGTGCACGTTCACCACAGCACCCTCCGGGTCTCCTCTGGCATGAAGCCACACACACAACGCTGATGGGACTTTACGTCGACTCCGAGTGCACGTTCACCAGGCACTCCTTCCTGCGGTCTCAGTTGGCACCAAGACCCACACACCGCGCTGCAGAGACGCACTTTCTTCCGGTGCACACAATGATCAGCCGATCACCTCCACAGTCCCAGGTTGCACCAAAGCACGCACACTGCTTCACTTAGACTAACTCCAACTCTGGTGCCCCGATATCCAGGCGCTCTTCACCAACGCCTTCGGCCGCACCCCGACACGCTCACCTTGTCCGAGCCTCACTTCTCCTCCGGTGCACTCGATGACCAAGCGCTCTTCACCAGCGCCTCCGGTGCACCCCGACACGCACCCTGCGCATCTGAGACTCACTCCACTTCCGATGCACACGTTGACCAGGCGCTCCTCACTGACGCATCCTGTGCACCATGACACGCACCCTGCGCATCCGAGACTCACTTCACCTTCGATGCACACGTTGACCAGGCGCTCTTCACCAGCGCCTGCGGTGCACCACGACACGCACCCTGCGCGTCCGAGTCTCACGTCACCTCCGATGCACACGCTGACCATGCGCTCTTCACCAATGCCTGCTGTGCACCACGACACGCACCCTGCGCGTCCGAGACTCACTTCACCTTCGGTGCACACGTTGACCAGGCGCTCTTCACCAACGCCTCCTGTGCACCACAACACGCACCCAGCGCGTCCGAGTCTCACTTCTCCTCCGTGTGTCCAAGATCACAGGGCACACCTTCCGAGGGTCTCAAGCTGCCACAACATGCGCCCACCGCGTCGCTTGAAACTTCTCCGGAAACTTTTATGTTCCTGTGTTTCCAAACAGGGAGCCAGCTCACCTCGGGCCCTTGGGGTAACAAGACACAGCACAAAGCACAGTCTTCTTCAAGCAGGGGGACCCAGCGCACAAATCACAGTCCCAACAGCCTCTTCCTTGGTTAAAACAGCAAACTGCAGACCAGCCCCAGATCACGAAGCAAGGGTTGGTCCTTCCCAGCAGTCTCTTCAGTTGTTCCTTCCTTAGCAGAGGTTCCTCTTGACCACAAAATGGGTCCAAGCCTTTTCAGTCTCAATCCATTTCTATTCCCACGTTCAGGGGTCTCAGCTCTCATAGTTATACCCCTAAATGTCTTTGAAGTTCGTTGTGCTCAGGGGTCCCTGACTCCTGCCTAAATCAGTTCTGGGTGTCTCCCTCCCAATGTCACCTTTCTCCCTTTGATACTGGGGGTCTGGATCCTTAATCACTCAGCAGGAGATAGGTCAATTATTTTATAGCCGCAACCCAGGCCTCTTCACCTCCCAGTGCTTTTCCTCGCCTACTCTCCAGATGCAGGTCAGCCTGGTGCCATCTCAACCCCTCCCTGGGTCAAGACCTCCCCCAGCTCCTCTCCCTTCTCAGATCCAGACAGTCAATCCACATTCATCAGAGACACACAGAAATGCTTAAAGCACAAAACTCAGCCACTTTCTAAAAGAGTGGTTTCTGAACACACAGTGACAAAACCACTTTCATAGAAGGATGTGTTATGACACTGTGAGTTCATACATACTAAACTTCACCTCTCCATTTTAAACTTACGGGAAACTAGGCTAACAAACACAATACCCAGCCTCCCCATTCTGTCCTATGGGCAGGATGGCCTTTCACGTGTGAAAAACAAAATGGAGTGTTTTCCACTGTCAGGACATAACACACACCTCAGTATATGTCCTGCCTTTTACTTACACTGCACCCTGCCCAGGGGTTACCTGGGACCTACCACAGGGGTGCCCACTGTGTACGCAAAAGGGAAAGTAAGGCCTGACAAGTGGTTGCACTTGTCAGGACAACATGCTAACTTAGCAAACTGTGCGCAGGTCCTACACTGCAGGCCTGAGTTCCCTTCTCCGCGCACCTTTGCATTACTAGCCCTGGCACACACAGTGCACATCACTAGGGACTTTAGTAGTAAGGCAACATACCAATCATGGCCAATCAATTACCATTACACTTTACACAGGGAACACTTGTACTTTGACACTGATCAGCAGTGGCAAAGTTCCCAAAGCATCTAAATTGGCAACTCTATGTCAGGAAAACGGTCTAGGGGGAAAGCAAAAAGTTTAGGGAACTTTAGCCAAAAAGGCCAAGTCCTACAACTGTCAAAACCAAAAGAAAACTGTCACATATTTTGTGAGAGTTCACTCTTTCACTCAAAAGCATTGGCAATGTGGTTTGATTTTTCATTTGTGTAATAGAAAGTTTAATACAGAGCCTCACAACACAAAGGTACAACATGGATAGCCACAGCACAACCTATCCTAACACAAAATATAAATACAGGACAGCTGGCAATAGCAAAAGACCATAACTCTATTCTCTTACACAAACAGGACAGAAAAAACACAGGTAGCTAACACATTAAAAGTGAGTGAGAGTTGTTAAAGTACTGTTGTATGATTTCAATAAGCACACATAATGATATAAAAGGTAGAAATATTTCTGCGAGAAACAGCGAAACCTCTTATGGAATTACCATACACTAATGCTCTCATATAGGATGATCAACACTCAGCTACCTAGTATGGCATGCTTCATTCGTTGAGGGTAACCTAGGTAAGGCTAAAAGATCTCTCCGCTCGCAGGTCACCTTCTGGTCCTCCCTATCACTTTCAGTGATGGGTTGAGTGTAATCCTGGGCGTAGTTTGCATAGTAGCACTACACGTAGCTACACGAAGTACATTTTGAACTACACATAGCCATGCAAATTGTGTAGTGTGTAGCTGTGTGCTTGACTACACTGTACAATAATTGCCAAAAGAATCTTGCACAGTGCAAGTTTAAATAAAATAAATATCTCTGTCTTTATATGCTAAAAATGCATATAGTCATTTCACAAAAGTGAAAACAATAAATTAACAAGCAGTGAGAGGTGATGATTTTGGGATCCTCCTAACCTAGGGAGAGAACCAAGCAGATGCCTTGAAAACAAAAAGCACATCTTTGAACGATTCGGTGGTGGTCCCATCCTCTTAGGACCACCCAAGCACACTATTGGCAAAAATAAATTCCACTAAGGCCCTGCAAAGCATTATGGGACGAGATTAGCAGTGGGCAATGAATATTATAGTATCCAATATCCAAATAATTCTACAAAGAGCTGCAGTTCCACTAGTCGTTACTAGATGTCCCTCACGAGTCAAATGCAAAAGCTTCATGAAAGGGTTTCAATGCTTTTGCATTTGACTCGTGAGGGACATCTAGTAACGACTAGTGGAACTGCAGCTTGATGTATTAATAATTTCAATGCTTTTGCATTTGACTCGTGAGGGACATCTAGTAACGACTAGTTGAACTGCAGCTCTTTGTAGAATTATTTTGATATTGGACACTATAATATTCACTGCCCACTGCTAATCTCGGCCCATAATGCTTTGCAGGGCCTTTGGTTGGGATTGTATTTTTGCCCATAACTGTGCTTGGGGTGGTCCTAGGAGGAAGGGACCACCACTGAATCGTTCACATGATATGCTTTTTGTGTTCAAGGCATCTGCTTGGTCCTCCCCCTAGGTTAGGGGGGACCCCAAAATCATCACCTCTCTCATTGCTTGAAATTTTATTGTAAAAGTTCACTTTTGTGAATTGGTTATATGCGTTTTAGCATAGAAAATTGCTTTATCAAAGCATTTGTAGGTGTTTATTATACTGCTGCTTTGCTACGTCAATTAGCATAGTTTTTCACTCTGCTATGTGCGTAGTGCGTAGTAACGCAAACTTTGCATGCTCCGTGAGCGTAGCGAAGTATGATGCCCAGGGTTAGTTGAGTGGCAATTTCAAAAATGGTAGTTCTACCCCGGCTACTGTACTTTTTCACTAATCTGCCGGTTGTGATTCCGACCCCGCTTCTTAACTCCCTGAACACTACACTCTCTGCATTAATTTGCGACTCCGGCCGCCGTAGAGTGGGGCTAACCAAGCTGCAGTTGGACACCGATAAGGGTGGACTAGGTGCCCCGGATTTTCGGGCATACTGTTTCGCGAGCCAATTACAATGGCTCTCGTATTGGCTGGCTGGACGCAATTTATATGAAATTGATTATTCTCCCGCTGATATAGACCGAGGGCGGTTGCATACCTTGCTCCTACCGTTGGCTAAGATCCCGGCCGACACCCCGACGCTCCTGCGCACGGCGCTCATATACTGGAGAAAATCCATACATTACACGCGTAGCTGCCTTCCTTACTCTGATACCACACCACTTCTTGGAATCCCTACCCCCACTGGCCTCCTCACTAAAAGACGATTGCTTCCCTGGACGGAGGGTGGCGTGACCACTGTGGGGGACTTATTTGATGAAGGCAAACTTATGGATCATGGTAATTTTGTCCGACGGCAGGGAGTCACTGACGCATTTTATCTAATACACGCCGTAGTCTTGCAATATGTAAAGAAACACTGGGACCCCCATAGAGAGGAACCCCCACGGCATGAAATGGTCTTCATGACCTACCTAATGGGAGAAGGCCGTCATCTCACCAAGTGGCTCTACAAAGGTATTACTACCTACACTAGAATCCCACTAACGGACTTGCGCAACAAATGGTCCACGGACCTTGGCACAGACTTGACGGATGGGGACTGGAGCAGGGCCTTGGCATACCCTAAGAAAATCCCGCATAACGCCAAATACAAATTCATTCAATATATGATCTTACATAGGGCGTACCTTACCCCACATCGGTTGCAACGTATATTCCCGACCACACAACACTGCTGCCCCAGATGTAAATTAGAGGACGTTGGCTTACTACATATGTTGTGGCGGTGCCCTGTGCTAGTGCCTTATTGGTCAGAGGTACTTTCCTTGCTCGAAGCCGCAGTTGGGATTCCCGTCCCGGGCACACCCGCAATGTGCCTCTTGGGATTGATACGGCGCCCTAAGACGCAGAAAGTGCAGCTTCGCTTCATAGACTTATCTCTACTCCTGACTAAATGCTCCATCACTATGAGGTGGAAATCGGTCACACCCCCACAGCTGCATGTATGGCACGGGGAGGTGGTGAGATGGGGTGGTGCAGAGAGCGCAGCTATCCGCCAGGAGGAAGCCCGGGGATTGCGTAAAAAGACCATCTCTCTAGAATGGGACGGCATTCTGGAAGCGTTCAAGGCCCTGGCTCCGCCGCCTGTCCCGGTAACTCGGAACTAATGGCAGCTTTGTTACCCAGCCCCATTTCCAGTCCACGTTAACACTGATTTACATTTATTTATTTATTTATAAAGTTTTATATAGCGCGAACGTGACCCACGAGGGTATCAGAGCGCTTTACAGTATAAGAACATAAATGGTTGAGGTGGTATACACGCATTCAAATGTGTCACTTTGTACAATAGAAATATAAAAAAATATGAATAAACAAACATAGAGGACCATGATTCTGCAGGACGTTGTACAATAGACAGTTAATGAACTTTAGGTGATTGTGCAAGCAAACATATTTTATTTATTTTATTTATTTAATGAGTTTTATATAGCGCTGGCTAGACCCGAAGGTATCAGAGCGCTTTACATGAGGTTCCACAAAGTTACAAAAATTACATCATGAAACAGGTTACATCAGATTACTAATAAAACATTTAAAGAGTATAGAAAATGAGATAAATGGAGCGTAGAAGGGTAAGGGGGTAGGGTGAAGGGGTAGGAGGGAGATACGACGGCGAGACGAGGGAAAGTCTGCCCCAAGTCCGGCTGGGTAGGTGATGGCCTAGGGGAAGTCCATGGCCTATCTCCTCTTTAGCTATCAGGTAGCTCCACCGGGCATCGGCCAAATAGCAAGGTCTCGGTTAAAAAACATATAAAGAGCATAGGAAGGCGAGATAAATGGAGCGTAGAAGGGTAGGGGGAAGGTTAAAGGGGTAGGGGGGAGATACGACATCGAGACGAAGGAAAGGCTGCCCAAAGTCCGGCTGGGTAGGTGACGGCCGAGGTGGAAGTCCACAACCCATCTCCTCTTTAGCTAACAGGTAGCTCCACCGGGCATCGGTCAGCTAGCTAGGTCTCAACGGTCAGAAGAAGATCACATAGTTTATGTCATGATGGGAGAGGCGGTGGGGGAGGATGGTGGGGGAGCACCCCTAGCCTCGCTGGTGTAAGCTCGATGAGCCAGTCCATGGAGTCCGGTGTGGTTGGAGGGGCTTCTCTATTAGCTGCAGACCGGTGAAGCGAGAAGGGAGTGGGTGGTGTAAGGGCTTCGAGAGTGAGGGATAGTAGGTAGGAGCCTAGTTGTTAAGTCCGTTTGTGTGGTGGCCATGACGAGGTCTGGCACCTGGGTATTCTGAGATCTCTCATCCGCTGCCTCCTGATGATTGGGGCTCGCACGGCCGCCATGTTGGAGTCAGGCATCCTCCTCCATGAGTGTATTCTCGCCTGACCCCCTTCACCCCCACACTGTTTTTCCGAGGGGCCAGGGACTGGGGGGGGGGTCCAGGTGTAGACAGCCGCCCTCAGTTGCCCCCTGTTGACGTCCTGAATGCACCGCACAACTAAGACGAGGCGGGGGGAGGGGGAGGCGCTCACCTCTGCTTTCCGCTACAAGTGTTTCTGGGAACATGTCCGGTATCCCCGATTGCAGCCGCGGCTTCTTTTTACACACAGCGGCCGGGTCTGACAAGCGGATGGAGGCTCCTGTACGCCTGGATCGCGCCTGGATGAATCCTCAGGGCTGAGTCTTCCGCGCCATCATAGAATCAGCCTACAATAACATCAAAATTCGCTCTGGAGTTGTAACTTGGATATATTAGGTCATACATGGTGTTTTCCACGTGACTCAAGCGCTGCCACAGTGCAAGTGCACCCTCATCAGAACTGCAGCACTCGGGATCACCAGGGGCAGGAATACTGTCTCGTCTTCACGAGTCTGCCATCTTAAGGTCAGGCACCATATACGGAAGGATTCATCAGGGAGTCAGACCCCCCAAGAGGCACCCCTCATGAGTCACTCGCTCTGCATCAACAACGGATGCACAAAAGCACAGTCTCTTCTTCGCTACCTCGCTGCACTCGGGAACGTCGGTCCTCGCGTTGCATCAAGCCGCCATCTTAGAGTCAGGCTTCATTACGACAAGAGCACCGCAGGGTATTAAAATGTGGCAGTACCGGTACAAATGCCGAACCGGAAGGTGTATCCGGGTAAATCCTTGTGAAATAAGTGTTCGAAAGGGTTCTCAAAGGCCCAGTTGCCTCCAAGTTAGTCCGTGGGGCCGTTGTTCTCAATACGCCATTTTGTGTCGCCGCCGATCCACACTTGGCCAAAATACGGACGACTAATGTGCTCAAGGCAGCACTCCATGTTCAACAATGATGGTACCATCCGAAGGAGCGCATCATCGCAGATCGAATTCTGGCACACTGGTAAGCCACCGATCTCGATATCTCCGGAATCATCGCATACAGTCTCCACCTGAGACAGAGAGAAGCGATCCGGCGGCCATCGTCTGGGTGGGCGGGGCTACAATACAAATTACAAAACATACAAATTACAGCCTCTATCAATTCATAGATTCCATGTAGACCTCGCATTATACAGGGTATATTTACATCTTGAACATTTGTGTGCAACTGGGAGTAGCTAGCGGAACACCTTGATAAATAAGCTGTAGGTGGATGGTGCCAGACGAAGTTGGGGTGGGGGAGAGGGATGGGATAATTGCATTTATGTGATACGCAATTCTTTTATATTATGGTGCAATTGCATTGCACGGCGATTACAATGTGATGCATTAATGTGTATAATTACAATAAGATGCAACTGACGGGATGAAAATTGAAAATCAATAAAAATTTGTTTTAAAAAAAAGTATGGCATGCTTCATCAGCAGGGTTCCATGTCTTACACTGGGAAGCATTCAAGAGTACTACTGTTTACTGTTTGTACAGTTTCCCAATTATGGGTTCTCTAGTTTGGGTGAGGTCAAGTTAAACTATTAGATTTACATGTATTGTATGTGGGTGATCCAAAAATGTGTTTACTGGTGTCTCCCTATCACAAAAATTTAAATCAATAGGGCTGAGCAATAGACCCTACTTATCTTTTCCGTGAGCATGTTTTGGTGCTTGAAAATTGCCCCTTTGGGCTCAGGCATCTTCCCCAGGAATACTAGTATCTCACATCAAACGTTCTGAAATAATCCCTGCTCTATACAGCATGTTCATCAGCCTCAGAAGGTGGGGTGGGGGCAATGGGGAACATTTTCTCAGGTCCCACTGCTTGGAAAGGTCTTGCAACATGCTACTGGTAATGCTGTCGGCACATGGAGCATGTTTCACAGGGTGAGTCATTGTAATCGTAGCCTGTACTATGAAACAGGCCACACCAAGCCACACTCACAGCTAACCTGCGTATAGACAGCGGGAGTGCATAGGCCTTGAGACTGCATACTATGCAACCAACAGCAAAGTACTTTCTTTTTAATGCAGCCCGTTTTCCTTTAAGGAAAACGGGAAGCATTCAAAAAAGAAAAATGAAATGTTTCTGTTTCATTTTCTAAGAGTAGGCTCTTAAAAAATATTTTCGCATCCATTCACAAAGGGGAATGGGTCCCCTGGGGACCTCTTCCCGTTTGCGAGTGGTTTACCACCTACTTGAAGTAGGTGGTAAACTGCGAGTGTTTTGCAACTGCAAATGTGGTCACAAAACAATGGTACATGTCATTCTGACTCGCTATTAGGAAGAGATGCCCATGGCACGCTCCTTCCTAATAGCGACTCACAAACACATGATTCTAAGAGTCACAGACTAGCAAAATAGCGTTTGTACATACCAACACCCTTTTTTGCTGTCAAAAACGGGCAGATATCCCATTTGCGACCACAAGAAACGGTCGTACATCTGCCCCCTTTATTAGAATTAGTGAACCATACCCTTTGAGTGGTACCAATTTTTTTTAATGGCTCACGAGGCAAGTCACTTGTTTTGTTTCCTCTATATAAACCTATATTTTTGTATAGCTACAGAAACATTATGGTCTCTTAAACCATATACAAGAGAGGTTGTGTACAGAGTGCATCCTGAACTTTTGCAAGGTGTTCTCAAATGTGGTGATCATGAATAAGGAGGCACAGTGAAGAAATGTAAGAGCCTAGGGTCACACTGTTTGCTCAAGCCTGGACGCTTGTTTGGAAACCAGGGGGCATATCTACAAGGGCTGGCGATAAAATTATCGCCGCTTTAGCGTCTGTTTTCGGACGAAAAGCGGCGATAATTTTAACGCCCTATTAGCAAGGACACGCTAACGCGTGAATCCATGCTTCTTCGCCCTTTCACATATCGCCCAGCTTTGCATCTCTAATGAGATGCAAAGTGGGCGTTCCTCCCCAGGATAACGGGAGAAATGTCGCTAAGCGACATTTCTCCTATTATGTAGCCTCACGCTACGAAGCATGGCGACAAGAAAAGTAGCGATAACCTCTGTTATCGCTACTTCCCTTACGCCTGCTTTGACACTGACTTAGCCATGATATCCTATGGAAGGTGGATATCATGGCTAAGTATGTGTAGCCCTATCAGCAAGCTATCGCCAGAGTTGTGCGATTATCGCTGGATTTCCAGCGATAATCGCACAGTTGGCAGCTTGCGCTCTGAATTTTATCGCTTTGGAGATAAGCGTTGCTGATAGCACGCTATCTCCGCGATAAAATTCAGAGTTGGCCGGCGATAATTATCCTCACGCTAAGAGCGCTGAGCGATAATTATCGCCAGCCCTTGTAGATATGCCCCTAGGTTTCCTAATGACACATTGTGCAATTCAGATCCTGGATTAATAACACATTCTTTTCCTCTTTTACCCTGATTACAATTTTATTAGTGACCCAAGAGGCAAGTTGGTTGCCTTGTGCCTTCTATGAAAGCCCTTTATTGTTGTTATAGATGGAACAACACTATAGGCTAATATACCATACTGAAGAGAGGTTATAGTACAGTGCACATCTCGAAATGAAATATTTGACCGTGCTCTCAAATGTGGACATCATTGAAAAAGAGTGAAGAAAAGTAATTACCCAGGGTCACACAATTTGTCAGGGCCCCACAAACCAACTTCTAATAGTTTAAAAATGAACCACATTTCACCATATTCCGCATAGGCAGTATTTTACGATTGCCATTTCAGCTGAAGTTTGGAAGATGTGTGCTATATTTCTAATTTATTGGCCACAGTAAAGAAGGGGGTGATAAGGAGCAAACCAATGGCTAAAGGAAGGGAAAAAATGGAGAACATACATTAGAAGTATAACAATGATGAACTAAGTGATGGGCTGTACCTCGCTGCAGGGCCTATCTTTAATATTTTAGTTCCTGGACCAAGTGCAAATAACTGTGCCTGATCAGGTATCGCTTGAGACAAGACATGAAGGCATTGATAATTTTTGATCTCACCTAAGACAACACATGCCCTATCTGTTGTGAGGTTTGATAGCTTACATGGGCTTGGAGCCTGCCCAGTGTTACCATTGGTTGACCTCATTGTCACTCTCATTTACTTGCTTCCTATTTGATGGATTGTGTGGGCTTTACTTCCGCTTCATGAGATTATCCCTTCCTTGAAACATACACGTATTAGTGTGTCCTTATGTTACTCCTTTTTTTAATGCTACTTTTTTCTTTTCAATTAAGCACTCTACAAGCCTTTGTGTACTTTCCAGCTCCCTCTGTCATGTGGGTTTATGCCCCCGTATCTCCATGTTGCTCTGTCTCGCCATGTGCTTCTCTGATTTCCGCCCCCAGAATCCATGTAGCTCTGTCTCACCACGTGCTTCTCTATTCCTCCTGTGGTGTTTCTGTTTTGGAGGTTTTCCATTTTGTGCATGAAAAATGGTGATTAACGTGCCCTGTTATTTATGAATTTGCATTTATATAGAGAATAAATGTTTTCAATTGTTAAAAATTTACTGTGATGTGTAGAAATTGATTTGTTTATGTGTTTTAGTTGTGCCACATTTCTATATGCAACGCTATCTTAGACCATCTCTGTCAATCACTCATGTTTCCCCCGCCCTCATTATCTACTCAGAGGCTTCACAGAGCACAGACAAACTGATGAGTAATGGTTTATTCCACTGTTATGATTACATTGCTTTCAATAAACTCATCTTGCTCACTAGGATATGTAACAGCATCAAGGTCCCTACTGGCATTGCTTAATTTGTGCCGGTGCTTTCCGGTGCTTAGCACCGGCACTTATTCATCAGGGCCGGGTCTAGACCTGAGTGCCAAATTACAACAACGACTGCAGAACGTATGCCACAAAAATATAATGGGCTCCGGGTGAAGAGTGCTTAGTTAATAATAAATGCATGCCTGCCCTTCAGTTAGTACTGCCGGTGGGCGGGCAACTGATTGGGCTGGATTTGGTCCTGACTGTGGGTCTGTGCTGCGCAGCCGCGTGCGTAACATTTTTGAAATTCCACGCAGCAGCCAGCCGTGCCGGCCTGTCAGCCCGCCATATCATCATTCATGAGGCACACTCATGAGTCACGATGCACGCACCGGCAGCTCAGCACGACGCTACTATCATTTGAAGCAGTGTGTCCAGCAGTAGGCCTCTAAATGCAGTAACCGTAACTGTAACCCAGTAAGTAACCAACACTTCTTTTTCTTGAGGGTGGTCACTGTGATAGTTGCAGTGGAAAAAACTTGGTATGAAAACGTTACGTAATGACTCCTCCAGTCAGACATCGAGGCATAGGATGATCGGGATGGGCATGAACTTGCAGTTTCTGGGCCGGGACCTCTCCCTCTATCTGAAGCAGCAAGTCCAGTCGGGGCTTTTCGGCTCTGGGGTGGGTTTGTCCTTGGTGCTGGGCTTCGGAGATGCCTATGCCTGCTATTACCTCAGTAACATCGCCAAGGTGAGCTCTTTCCCACCCCTGGGGATATTGCAGTTGATTAGTTGTACTGGGTGGGAGCGGGCAGGGGGTGGGGGAGAGACAGTATTATTGCCGAGATAGAGGCAGCACTGCATAAACAAGATAAAGGACGGGGCAGATGCCTTCAATCCAGCACGAGACGAACCCAATAACAGCGTCCAAAAACCTGTATAATATTCCCAAGAGGCGTGTGTTCCATCACTCTTCAGTCTCCTGCGGGAGTGTGTTTTACTTGGGTTTGAGTTAGAGAGGCTTAGAGCCAGCACCCAGCTCAGCCCAATCTAGTTTCCGTACTTGATTCTCAGTTTGAAAAATTTGAGGCTGATGTAAGGATTCCATCTCGTATTTCCAGTTTCATCAGAATACATTTCAAAAGAGCTGAGCAAGTCGCTGAAAGCTGGTATCTTGCTCTGGCTCAGCTTGAGGTCCTCTTGGACCGTCGAACCCAAAATGAGTTTAACTCTCATTTGGCTTCTGCGTGCCACCAACGCTCAATCCGTACACACAAAGAATTAAAAACAGAGCAGTTACCTTTGATGTAAAAAAAAAAAGTAAAGAGAAAGAAATACACATCTAGTGTTGCCCAATGTCAAGTAGTAGTCTATCATAGTAGTTAGGTTGCGTGGCCGGCCCTCCCTCACAGGAGTCAGATATTTCTTGTGTTCAGAATACTTTATTGAATTTTTAGTTAACAGATAGACAATACAAAAAATAGTACAATAAAAGTACCTAATAAGAATATATGACAATTATCAACACCATAAAGTTATAATAAGTACAATATAATATAATATCTTATTATATTAATACAGAAAATTTTAAAGGGAGGGAGAAAGAACAATTATACATATAATATTAATAATCATTAAAATAGAACTACTATTAAATAGTAGCTATGCAAAAATATCAATGAATATGTAACTTATAGAAAAAATGCATTTTAAGAAGATAAATAGATATCAATAGGTTTCCAGAATAAGTGAAAATAATTATAATTATGAATAACACCTTTCAAGGATAAATGGGCTCCTCTTCTAGTAAAAATAACCCATGACCACCACACATGAACAGATAACAATGAAACGTCTTTCCAACATGAGGTGATGGATTTTAACGCTGCTGATAACAGGAATTTAAAAAGTTTACCTTCTAAGTCAGTTAATTTATGAGAAAGAACGACAGATTTACAAATTAGCAAATTAAATGATAAATCATCATGAATATTAAGTATTTTTTTATAACATCCCAAACTTCAGTCCAAAATTTAAAAATAGAAGGACATTCAAAAGCATATGTTTTAACGAACCAGTATGTAAATTACAGTGCCAACATTTTGAAGTCGGGAGGAGTTTAGCTTGAAACAATCTCAGTGGAGACCATAGGCATTTATATAAAATATATGAATTTGTTTGATAAAGTGAAACAGGTAACCATCCTGAAATACTATTAAGCCAAATAGTTTTCCATGTTTCATAAGTTAAAGATAAAGAAAGCTCATTATTCCAAAATGTCAAAAGCATATTAATATTGTCACCCTTAAATGTAGTCATCTTTTTATACACTATTGAAACACCATGAGGCAAAGTAGAAAGAGTTTGAATATAAATTGATAAATCTGACTGAGCATTAGAAGGTATAAAATGAGGAAATGAATCTAAAATAGATTTGCATAAAAATTCATATTTAAATAAATCAGAAGAAGGTAAAGTAAATTTCTCCTTTAGATCATCAAAAGAGATAAAAGCATTGTTATGATAAATATCTTTAAGGCAAAAAATACCAGCCTTAATCCATGAGTGCCAAAATCTAACATTTTTGGTAAGGTTTATATTAGAATTATACCATAACGACATATCTTCAGTAATGGACATGGGTGATTGAAAAATTAAATCGAAATCATGTAATATTAACTTAGTGGACTTCAAAATAACAGATTCATTGAAAAATATAGATTTATTGGACATAGTTAACAAAGAAGGTAAATGAAACGGTTTAATTAAACTCTTTTCTATAGAAAGCCATGTAGGGGGATTATTCAAATGAGAGTGATTAAACCACAAAGAACTTTGTTTTAATATAAAAGCTTTGTGATAACACAAGAAATTTGGTACACCAAAACCTCTATTACCTTTAGGTAATTTTAATTTTTTATAACTAATACGAGGTGTCTTATTGCTCCAAAGAAATTTATTGAGAAGCCGATCTATATCTTTGTAAAACTTCATAGGAAATTGGGCAGGAATCATGGCTAAGGAGTAAAGAATTTTTGGTGCTATAGTCATTTTTAGGTCTCGCCTACGCAGCGCGCATGCGTTGCTTAGGAGGGCCTTTAGCCGTTGCTCTGCTCATTTTCAAGCACACACTCGTGCTTGTGGCGGCATCCAACTTGCGGGAGCGAGCAGCGGCGCGCCACAAGCACGAGTGCAGTGCTTGAAAATGAGCAGACTGCGCGCGCACGCACCACTCCCGGGCTCCCCTCCTGCTCCCCCTCTCTCTCACGCGCACACCACTCGCGGGCTGTGCATTTTCAGCCAGCGCTTCCCAGGAAGTTTCGTTGGTGAAGCTTTAAAAGGTTGTGTTATTTATGTGCTTTCTGTGGCAGCTGCAAGGCAGCGTGTGTCGCCTTATTATTTATTTGCTTTCTCTCAGCAAGGCAGCGTCTGCAGCCATAAAGGCTTTATGCTTTATTCTTAATGCTACACTTTATAGCGTCTGTAGCCTTTTCAAAGTTATTTCTTTGCTTTTTATCTTTGGTGTTGTATCAAACAATCTATAGTTTATTTCACAAAAATATCATTAAAATCAACTTTGAAACTAAAGCGTGTTTCGCCTTTTTCTTATTTGCTTCACATAGTTATATGTTCCTGTGTTGCCACTCGACCTTCGTTTTGCAACTTTATTTACATGTGGACATCACTTCATATATAAAGAACTATAAGCAAAGAAGAGCGGATGTTGTGTAACAGTTACAGCGTCTGACTTTAAAGCTGGGGATCCGGATTTGAGTCTCGGCGGGAGGCTCAACATCTTGTGATTCAGGGCAAATCATTTAATATCTCCGTGCCTAAAATAAATGTATCTGTAATACAACTGGTGCTGATGTGAAGAGCTTCCATCCGTTCGGGTCGAATTAGCAGTGTATAATACATCATAGCATTTCATAATACTTTATAGTGTCTTTGTAGCCTTTTCAAAGCTATTTCTTACTTTTTGTTTTCAGTGTTGTATCACGCGATCTCACTGCACCTCCCTTTTTGAGCCCTTGTGGAAAAAGCAGCCTGTTTTTCAGACACCCCCTTCACTTTTTCATCCGCCTCACAATATGGCTGACTATATCTTTTAGCACACAATGTATAAACAAAGAGGTGTGAAAGCTTTTAAGTTAACTAAAACAATGGCTATCTTTACAGCTAAGCTAAAATACTCTATGATATAGTAAAGCAGTCTCCTTCTAAACACAGCATTTACGTATGTATCCCCGTTCCAGCATGCATGAATCCATCCTCTAGCACCCCATACGTCTTCAACAAAGAGGTGCAAGTGCTTTAAAGTCAGCTAAGGTGCTGAAGGTAGCCTACAGGCTTCAAGCCACAAGCCAAAAAAAAATTATTAAAAGGCTGCACAATGCAACTTATGTCATCCCTGCTTTTATCAATAAACACCACTGTTGAATAGGCTCCAAGCCAGAAAATAAAAACAGAGAAGATTGTTGCCTACATTTCCAGTGGCGTACACTGACCTGGAGGCCTTGGAGACAGGTTTTATAAACCAAGGGCCTCTCTTAATTACTCTGGAATAACTAGATTTTGTTTACATTATTATTTATCAGTTTCACATATGTATATTTCACTGTGTTATCACTGGAACTTCGTTTTGTAACTACATTTACATTTGGTCTTCACCTGCTTCACATTTTAGAAATGTTATGCAAAGGAGACCGGATGTGGCATAACAGCTACAGTGGCCCACTTTAAAGCTGGGTAACCATGTTTAAGTCTTTGTGGGAGGCTTAATATCCTGTAATTTTGGGCAAACAGGACCGGCTTTACCTCTGGTGGCACTCAGTGCGACAATCTTTGTTGGAATCTTAGATTCATTCCGGTTATCTCACTTTCGAAAAATACACAAATGCCTATCCCCATCACCCTTTGGGTTAAACCTACCTGTGCTCATCAGAACTTTGGGGCATATTAGCAACAACAGGCGAAAATTATGGCTAACCGCGCTTAGCGCGTATTTTATTAACGCCGCCTATCGCTGGATATTATCGCAGAGATAACATGCTATTAGCAAGGTTTATCTCCAATGCGATAAAATATCCAGCGATAGCGGCGAAATGCGTGAATAATGCTGGAAATCCAGCGATATTCACGCATTAACGCCATGGTGGACTTAGGCTGACAATCCACCTTCTATTCTTCAAACAGGTAAGTCATGTTTTTAGCAGGTGTTAAATTCTAGCGATATTCGCGCTTAGCGCAAATTTTTTATTGCTTCGCCTGCGTTGCTAATAGGGGAAGCTGTGTTAGCGACTGTTTTCAGTCGCTTTTAGTTGGGAACGCCTACCTTGCATGTCATTAGCGATAATTATCGCTGGCATGCAAGGCGATGGAAAACGGGCCGCTATCGCCAGAAAGCTGTCGCTAACGCCTGTTAGCGACAGCTTGCTGATAGGGCGATAAAAAAATCGCAGCTTTGGCGGCAAAAAGTGCCGCTAAAGCGGCGATAAGGCCCTTGCTAATATGCCCCTGAGTGTTTATTGCAGATGCGTCCTTTATTGACCTCCCTGGAACACTTTTCTGTTTTTACAGATTGGGAGACCCTCTTTATATTGTGTTCATGATTTTATGTTGAAAACAAGGTTGTGCCGGTTCTGTTTTTACCCAACCCTGCTACTTCACCCCCTCCATGTGGTTAGCACAGGGCTCTTACAAGGTGTATTTTAAGAAATTTTAATTCCTCTACTTTTTTCAAGCAGTTCCAATCGCTTCATCATGTTCAGGGATTTTTCAGGAAATGTTATCTTTGGATTCTTATCTGTCTTGTTGCTCTTAGGAAACAGCAGTGATGATCTATCCACTTCAGATACTCCAGATTTGTTTTTTTAGTTATTCTTTCTCTCGTCTGAATTGATTAGATATTTTTTATATTTCCTGCAGAGTTTCTTTTGATCCTAGTATATTCTCTGGTCGGGTTGTTGTATTTGACACTCAGCACAATAAATTGCCTTTCTCAATCAACCAGTCATAGCACTTTAACCGAGTTTCAGTAACTTATATTGCACAACTGCTCACCAAGCTACAACTTACAACAAAAAACTGCTTATTATTAATAACATAGGCAAAACATTTTGCATTTACCAATGCTTGTTTATGTTGCATTCATGCAGGTAAACACTGGGCCGATGCCATGTTTATCATGCATACTCAGATGTGTACCACTCTAGGCACATAATAGGATTTAAAATGTAGCATTTACTGCAGTCGTTAAAACAAGAAAAGCATTTGGACATGAGGCAGACAGAGCAGAGGAGAGGCAAGAAGTGCAGACAGTGCAGGAGGGGCAATATATGCACAGTGCTAAATCCAGGAGGTGCACACAGATATAGGGCATTGTGTGGCACACAGAGGTGCATGCTGCTTGAACCAGCAAGTAGTACACATTTTAATAATAGCTGTGTTTGAAATGCAAAAATGTACATTTGTTGCTTCAGAAGGTACAAAAGACACTTGTTAAAAGTTATGTCCCTTATGATTTGACGCATTTCCCCTTAGACACAGAAGGGGTAAAAGCATTTGGTACATGAGGCCCTTAAAGTACTGGATCACTATAGGTTTATTGGTGTGGTGGAGACCGCTGCATATCACTGAAAAGTGTTGTCTGTTGTTCTGCCACTTGCTCCCATACAAAAGAGCTTGTTTAAAATGACACTGGTAAATAAATTGCTGTTCCTCACCTGGCATGTTGCTTGCAGTGAGTGAAAATACTGATGTTCGGATTGACACGAGAATAGCAAATAGAAGGAAATTACTAATTTCCGGAAGGCGCCCCTAGTCTGACTTATGTGACAGTTTAGGGGAATCATAATTTAAACAAGCATTGGCATAGCCAATAGGTCTCGCTTTTGGGACCTTATAAGTATTAAGTTATGCAGCACAATATCCTTGGTGCACCAACATTAACTGTTGCATGGTTAAACACGTATAAGGTCCCAAAGGCGAGACCTATTGGCTATACCAATGCTTGTTATGGAATCCATTTTCCCCCACCACGAAAGATGAAGTCAAGACCATTTAGATATTTTATCTTTAAAGTAACTTAAAATAGACTCACAATTTAATGATATCGTAGTTTTCATAGAAGATGAAAACAAAATGCCTAAGTATTTGAATTTTTCTCTTTGCCAAATTATATCCCGCAAGGGTAACATATCTGAGGTGCAAGGAATATTTATAGGAAAAAATTCTGTTTTATTAGTGTTTAACTTATAATCAGAAAGTATGGAATAAGATGAAATAATCTCAAATAAAGGAGTAAGTGAGGAGATAGGATTACTAATAAATAAAAGTACATCATCTGCATATGCTAACGTTTTAACTTTAACCTCCATAATATTAATACTATTAATATCATTACAATTCCTAATTGAAATAAGCAAAGGTTCAATTAGAAGAAGAAATAAGAGCGGGGATAGGGGACAACCCTGTCTGGTACCTCTGAAAAGAGAAAATTGGTTAGAAGTTTTGCCATTAATAAATAAACGAGCTGTAGGAGTAGAATAAAGCGCATAAATCATACGTATAAATATATCACCAAAATTAAATGTAAATAAAGTACGAAATATAAATTGCCAATGTACTTTATCAAAGGGTTTTTCTGCATCCAATGCTAACACTCCTGCTGGTAAAGGTAAATTGGATCCTTGTTCAATAACATGCAGTAATGTTCTCGTATTATTTGCAGAATATCTATTTCTCATAAACCCTGGTTGATCTGGATGAATAATAGAATGTAAAACAGAGGTTAATCTAGTTGCAAGTACTTTGGCATAGAGCTTACAATCTTGATTTAATAAGGAAATAGGACAATAATTGGAAACAAGTGAAGGGTCTTTATTAGGTTTAGGCAAAACAACAATTAATGCTTCAGTAAAAGAACCTGTAATAGTCCCTGTGGAGCTAAAAAAGGTAAATAAATTAAATAAATGAGGAATAAGTTGTAATTGAAATTCCTTGTAAAATTCTGCTGGAATGCCATCTGGTCCAGGGGATTTTTTTGTTTAAGAGATTTAATGGCTAATCGAATTTCATCTTCAGTAATGGGTAGATCTAATTTGTTTTTAGTTAAAAGGGGAATCTTGGGTAATCCACATTTATTTAAAAAATCAATTATAGAAGAATCAACAAAGTTAGGTTGATTATATAAAGTAGTATAATAATTTAGAAATTCATTAACAATATCATTTTGCGATATGGCAATTTTCCCATTGGGGCCATGATTCGAATTAATTTGGGTTTTATCTTTTTTAATGCGTAGATAATTAGCTAAAAGCCGTCCGGATGTGTTAGCATTAAAACAAAATTTGGCTTTAGAATTGGAGAGTTGAATACCAGCTCTTCTGCTAAGAATGGAATTAAATTTATATCTGAATTTTTGTAATTTCGCCTTATACTGAGGGTCATTAGAAGTAATAAAAAGCCTTTCAAATTTTGCAATCTGTTTATCCAATTCTTTAATTCTTACATTAAAAGTTTTGTTTTCATGTGCCATGAGAGAGATAGAAGTACCTCTAATACAAGCTTTAAAAGCATCCCATCTATTCACTAGGGATGTAGAACCTTCTGGGTTAAGTTGAAAATAATCCTGAATAGCATCTAATATTTTCAGTTTGTTTTGGTCATAAAAGAACAATATCAGAATTCATTCTCCATCTGGAATGTGATTTAAAATTTGAGTTAAATTGTAAAACAAAAGATATTAAAGCATGATCTGATATATCAATATTACCAATGGCAGGATTAACCACAGAATTAATTAATTGTCTGAAAATTAGTAAATAATCAAGTCTCGAATGTGATTTATGCGGATTTGAGAAAAAGGTAAACATTTTTCCGTAGGAAAATGCAATCGCCAAATATCAATTAATTTTGTAGTTTTAAAGAAAGATTTAAAAGTTAGAAAAGCTTTGGAGGTCGAAATTTAGTGAGAGACGATCTATCCAATAAAGGATCAGAAATAAGGTTAAAATCTCCTCCAACTATAAGAGGAACATTACCTAACTTAAGTACTTCAGTAGTTAAATTAGACCAAAACATAGGATCATCAGCAGTTGGACCATAAACATTAATTAAAAACATAACAGAATCATAAATTTAAATTTTAACAATGACATATCTACCTTCTAAATCAGATGATTTACTTAAAATTTGACAATGTAGTCTTTTAGCAAAAAGAATAGCAACACCATTTTTCTACCTTTAGCAGGAGAAGAGACAATAGTATCAACCCACTTTTTTTCATATAATCTAATATTTTATCTTCAATATGTGTTTCCTGAATAAAACAAATATCTGCTTTACAACTACCTAAATAATCTAAAATCTTTGTAACGTTTCACCGGATGTCTCAAACCCTTGACATGTAAAGAGGTTATTTTAACATTATGAACATTAGCCATAAGAAAAACAAAAGAGAGTAAAAAGAAATAAGATTTAAGAAGAGGAGAAAAAGTTGAAGAAAAATATAGAAAATAGTAGTTCTAGAACAATGTATAAGGAAAAGGAGGGAAAAGAAAATAGACAAACAAACATAAAAAAGACGACCACAAATAAACATTAATAACAGATTTGAAACGCACACGCGCTTTACAAGCATGACCGATCCGTTGGAGCCCAGCGTGAAGAGAACAGTAAAATTAGTCAGAAATATATGTTGTCACAATATTCAAGTAGCAGAATCATGCGTATCCATAGAATGCTGTGAGTGTTGTTCCAGGAATAACTTTAAATCTTCTGGACGTTGAAAGGACTTTGAAAAATTATCTTTCCAGATTCGCATTGTTGAAGGGTCAAATAGGCCATATTTAAAACCAAGACTTCTCAATTGATGACGAATGTCAGAGAATTCTTTGCGAATCCTAACAGTCTCTTTAGCAAAGTCTTGGTGAATGAAGATTTTATTGCCATTAACCATTAAGGATGGTATTTCTCGTGCTGCTTTTCTTATCAAGACCAAATGATGGTGACGTAGAACCTTAAAAATCATTTGTCTTGGCTTGGGGTGACGAGGATTGCGATGGGATGGAATCCTATGCGCTTTATCAATTTCAAATTTCTCCGGAAATTTAATGTTTAACAGACCAGGTATCAAATTCTCCAGATATAGGGGCCGATTCCGATCTCGGTCGGAGGCGCACCCAATACCATTCGGTCGGGAAAAAAGCCATGCGAAAGCCTGTTACCCGACCGAACCGTACGCGGGTCCGGCCGAGCGAGTACGATGCGACTCGCCGACCGACTCGTCCGGGCGACCCGACCGCTCCGACCGACTCGTACCCGGACCGTACCGCTCCGACCGACTCGGTCGGACCCGATTCGCACCGCGCAATGGAGACGTTTTCCGGCCGGGTAAGTACGATGCGCACCTCGACCGCTCCGACCGACTCGCGCCGTCCGACTCGAACTCGCTGTCGGAGCCGTACTTTGGGGGTCCGTGTCGGACCCCTGTACGCGTACCCGGTGCGGCGCACACAGGGGGACCCATGGGTCCCCCTACCTGTGCGTGTACGCCGCGAAGCGCTTCGCGGCGTACTCGCTGTAGGGCGCCCTTGTCCGCCTCGCACCCATTGAGGCAATGGGAGCCCGCGTACGCGTTGTACGACCGGCTCCCATTGAGTTCAATGGGAGTCCGACCGACTCGTGTCCGATAACATACGGACGCATCGGACTCGTTCGGTCGGACTGCACGGGTCCGATTCGGTCGGAAATCTCTCCGGGTCCGGCTCGGTCGGGGAAATTTCCGGCCCGAATCGGAATCGACCCCATAGTCTGCAATTAAAGCCTTCAACATCCTCTGGTAGATTAAAAATACGCAAATTGTATTGCCTATTACGATTTTCCATGTCCAGGAGAAGAGTAGACATAGGAGAAATTTTTGCCACAAGTGGTGCAAAAGCATCAATTTTAACTTTGTTATCTTGTATTTTAATGGAGTTATCTGAAACTTTCATTGACATACTAGCCATATCTTTACGTAGGCTTTTAATCTCTGACGCAATGGTATCAGTGTTGGTACGTAATGCATGAAGCTCGTAAAGAATTAATGCCAATGAGGGCTCACTAGATTCCACCACTTTAGATTTTACAGGAGGAGGAGAAATTTGCTGCTTCCTTTTATTATTAGGATTCTGCGCATTTTTATTCTCCATTGTCGTATAATAAAAAGAGTGGAGCAAATAAATGCAAAGTACAGTGAAATAATGTGAATGTAGAAAAAATACTGCAAGGAAAAGCTGGTGCAGCAGCTAAAACAGACTGTGGGTGTGGTTAGGCCAAAGCCAGGCCCTTTCCTGAACACTTGCCCCGCCCCCCTGACAGGAACTCTGGGCAGTACCTTAAGGCAGAGATGGCAGCAGAACCAGGAGGAAGAAAAACACCTCTTCCGACGTCAGAAACATCAGGGAAAGTCACCACAGCATCAGGTAAGTCATCAGAAGACTGTAGGGTTAATTTCCAGTAAATTCTGACTGGAATAGATGAGTTCGTCGACGAAAACGGGCCCCCTCGACACGGAGCTTACAATGCGGCGGCCATCTTGTTTTCGCACGCTCGCGCGTCCCTCCAGGAGTCAGATGTTTCTGACTGCATTAAGGCCATCCCTCACGGGAGTCAGTTGTTTCTGACTGCATTAGTGTAGTGTTATTGCCTCATGACTGGAGTCACAGTGCTGTATCAGTCATGTGCAACAACTTCTGTGGGGCACAAGTCCTCGAGCACCAGCAATATTTCAGCTCAGGGGCTTATAAAAGTGCACCAAACTCCAGGTCCTTCAAGGCAACAGAGGTGCCAACAGTGAGACTTTCTTAGCAATTCAGAACAGATAGTTGCTGCTGCTATACAACGTGACAACTGAAAAAGTGAGATTGCAGATGTGTTATGACATAGGGTTCACACAATAAGGGTATTTTTATTGTAATGAGTAGTAACGTTTTGAACATGCTCTATTGCTTTAGAAAATAGTGAATGTCTACCAATTATCACTAGAATTCGAACGTCTGCGCATAAAATGCAGGCACTGACATTTCACTGCTTGCTTGATTAATCTGATTGTTTCAAAGAAAATCAAAACATGAAACTTAATTTTTTTAAACTCTTTGACACGTCCATTGTCATTTGTGATACATTCAGTCCAGTCATGGCTTTCCAGGCACCTAAGATTTACACACTGGGACTTGTAGATTTTTAAAACCTTGTACCTAGCTGACTCCTAATCCCAAAATTAAATATTTTGCTGGCTAAAAATCCAACACTGTCTGGAAGGAGTCACACTGGACATAAGATTACTTGAAAGCTGTGTTTGTAATGTAGTAAGTGGTCTTGTCCATTTTCATTGTTACTCCTTGATCCGCATATACAACCAAATATAAATCTGGTTCACCTATTTGATGACAGTGTAATATTCAACTCTCATCATGCATAAAAACCAGCAAAAAGGCCATTTGTTTTGAATAGTGTGAAGAGCAAAGTTTTTACCAAGCTTCACTAACAGATATAGCAGGGGCAGCAGCAGGGCAAGTATTTTTAAAACACACGCAGATTGAAAAAAGAGGAGTGTAAGTGGGAATGTGCATGAGAGTGAGAGTGTGTTTGAGAAAATCTGAGTGTGAGAGCATGTGAGAGTGTATGAGAATTTGAGCATATCTGAGAGTGTGTGCACGCAGTGTGTATGTGAGTATAGCAGGGTGTAAGAGTATTATGCTTGGGATTGTATTCCTGCCCTGGCATACTGGAGGTAATTCTTGGCTAATGGGCAAGTTCTCCCTTGGCATATGGATACTTATCCTGGCATATTGGATATATAATTCTTGGTAGGTGGGGCAACCCATGGCAAAATCCTGGTTCTGACATATTTGAGGCAATTCTTGGCATAGGAGAGGGCACTCATAGTATAGGGGCACACAAGTCAAATTCTGGACTTTGCATACCAGAGGTAATTTTTAAATATGGGGCGCCTATGGTGCATTAGGGATGTGTGTGTATATGATAACACAAAGCACCTTTGCACATATCCCAGTATTGTCCTTTCCCCAAATCGGCACATAGAGCACAGGAATATTTCCTGTGCCCCTTTTCAATGCATTAGTCATTTTACCAAATGTATTCCAAAATTGTGCTTCAAATGCACTTTTGATTTAATCTTTTTCAAACCTTGCTTGATAAAGGCTCCTGTGCTGAAATTCAGATCAGGTATTACATCTGGCTTTCAGTAGTGCCAGTTGAGGATGTGGGTGGAGCCAATGGAGGAAGTGGGCGAGCCAATGGAGAAAGTGGTGGAGCTGGGGAAAGTGGATGTTGTCTCCGAGAAACATTTGAGCACCTGGACTTCATATTTTACAAATTAAGCACTGCCTACGGGTGTGTGTTTTCACTGGTTCATTCAGTAGCTGAAAGACCTATTGTTAGATGTTTTTCATTTGCTAGAACATCACTGGAGACAATAACATAGTGGGTGTTGAATAATAATATGGTGCTTGTGTGTTAACGTAATGATGTGTATTTTAGTCGTGTTCTGATTTGCTAAAGTAATTATACTTTTGCTCACCCTATGATGATTCTGCTGTTTTACTTATTTGTTATGCAAGAACTGTGTATAAGAACTCGTTGTAGGAAGCTGGCTCCGTGCATACTATACCAAAATGAGGTATAGTGTGCACAGAGTCCAGTGGAAACTCAAAGGTAGGCAGAGGTAAAAGTAGATAGCACCTTACTCTCTATTTGTAATAGTGTGGGCGAGCAGTAAGACTTTATCAGAGGGTAGTGTTAAGCATTTGTAGTACACACTAAGGCAGCAAATGATGTCACACACTCAAAGACTAAACTCAGACCAATTTGTTTGTATCAAAAATATTATTTAGTTATTACAAGCCAAGCCTGGTGCAGGTAAGTGAAATAAATGCTTTGCAAGATCTTATGCAATGTTTTGCAGTTGAATGCAGGTTCAAATGCAGTTGATTGAATTACAGGTAGGTCAATGTTTCGAAATTACTTTTCAGTTACTTTACAGATTACTTTGTACATTACTTTTTAGATTATTTTTTAAGTAACATTTTCTTCTCAGTGTGATATGCCTAGATATCACACTGGGACATTTCCTAGAGAAAAGGTAAGTAAATCAGTTTTTGTACATTTGCAGTTTTTCAGTGTTTCATACAAAGCAACTCCAGACACAGAACAATTTTCAAGAAAAGCAGTCAATGCAATCCTATAGAAGGAAATTGAGTTATTTGTTTACAGGTAAGTACAAGATTGTGGGAGTTGGTATTCTGGGGTTAGAACCAGGGTTCCCCCAGGGTTGAAGATGCACTCTCAAAGCACCCTCAGCAGCACTAGGGCGGCCGGGTGCAGAGTGCTGACGCCCAATGTTATCCAATGGGGATAGGGGGCCTCCGGTTGGTGGCTGCTCAAGAGCAGGCCACAAGGTTGTGGGAGCAAAGCTCCTGGTGTTAGGCTCAGGGCAAAGGGGGATCCAAGTTAGCACCCAAAGTACACCCGCGGCGGAGGAGTGGCAGCTGGGTGCAGGGTGCTGTTTTGGCGTCGGGTGCCCTGTTGTTTTCAAAGGGGATTCTCCGGTTGCAACAAAGACTGCAGGCTCAGGGACGAAGATCTTTTGGAGGCGACCACTGGTTGGAGAGGTAAGTAGGGATGCCTGGGGATGCTGGGACACCATCGGTTGGGCCACCCAAGGCTGTGGGATATCAGGTGCAGGGGTGTCTTTAGGCATCAGGTTTTCTTACAAGCTCCGGTCGCGGTCTTGGGGGCCCTCCAGAAAGAGACTGTAAGCGTTGTTTGGAGAGTCGAGGCAGGTCAGAGATCACCGGATCTCAGGTCAGGATCACCAGGGAGACCTCCTTGTGGTGTTGAGCCACTCGAACTCGGGCCGTAGGCGTCGGGTACAGAGTGGTGCAGACTCACGGTTTTGGCTGGGGCCAGAGTCTGTTGGTGAGCAAATCCGGTGCTGTCGGTAGACAAAGTCTTTGGCTTGGAAGGCAGGACAGGTCCTCTAGGTTCTTGAGCTTGCTGGCTGCAGGACACACCGGAATTCCACTTCTGCAGGTTCGAGGTGGGGACAGGCCGGTAGGGCTGGGGCCAAGTCAGGGGGCGTCCTTCTCTTCTTAGTTTCAGCGCGGCTTCTTCGGTCCTTCTTCTTTTCTTCTTATGGGTCTGTTCTTGTCTGAGGAGGCAAGGTTTGGGGTTGCCCCTAAATACTAAATTTAGGGGCATTACAGGTAAGTAAAGGTTGAGACCAATGGGTCCCTTCCTTGGGGTGGGTACACCCCCTATTATGCCACCATCCAGTGGGAGTGGGCATATGCCTCTCTCTGGTTGGCTAGGTACCCCCATCTGCAAGATGGAGGGGACTGAGAGTTGTGCCTCACCTCGCCTCCCCCACCTGAGGGGTGGGGTGGCAAAGGTGGGCACACCTCCGTTCCTCACTTGGTTTTTTCTGCCGATTCTCCCACCCAAAGTGGGGGTCAGAACCAGTGGGAGCCAGTTGCTGGAAGCAGCAAAGGGCTGGGGTAGCTCCCAAAGGTGGCAAGCCTTTGAAGCTTCCCCTTCGTGGACCCTGCCCTTCCTGGGGGAGGAAGCTTGGCACCTCGTCCCAGGATGTGCATTGTTTCAGACCCCCGAGAACAGCAGGCTCTCGACCCAGGGGTCCAGAAACATGTCTGGTGGTGGCAGCTGGTGAGCAGCCACTCAGCCAGGACACTAGTGTTAGGTCGTTTTTCAGGGGCCATCTCTAAGATGCACTCTGAGTGCATTTTTCATTAAATGCCACACTGTCATCAGTGTGGGTTTAATGTGCTGAGACGTTTGATACCAAACTTCCCAATTTTCAGTAAAGCCATCGTAATGACAAACTCCCAGCACCATATACTCTTAATGGCATTACTGCACTTACAATGTCTAAGAATTGGCTTAGACACTGTCGGGGTACAGGGCTCATGCACCTGTACCCTCACCACTGGTATAGTGCACCCAGCTAGAGGGTTGGCTTACCTATGCCAGGGCAGTGTGTTGTAGGCATGGCACAGGGATGTGTGCCATGTCAACTCTTCACTTTGTTCTGCACCAAAACACGCATCCTGCAATGGCAGTGTGTGAGTGTAAGGGTACAGGGCCTCTAAGGGTGGCACAATAAGTGCTGCAGCCCTTAGAGGCCTTCTCTGGCCACAGTGCCCTTGGTACCTGTGGTACCATTTACAAGGGACTGACATGTGGCCAAAGAGTGCCAATTGGGTTTTGTCTCAATGCAATTTAGGGAAAGAACAAAGCCCCTGTGTACCTGTTTGGCAGGACCCCAGGGCACACTCAGTCAAAGTACATCAAAAGTTTGGCAAAAAGTGAGGGTGACCATGCAAAAGAGGGCACTTTCTCACCCCCCCCAAACGAAAGAGGATGAGACTAACCTTTCCCTAGAGAGTCTTCATTGTCTAAGTGGAAGAACCTGGAAGGTCCATCTGCATTGGCATGGGTCCCAAGTCCGTGTTCGACTATAAAGCCCATTCCCTGTAGGGAGATGGACCACCTCAAAAGTTTAGGATATTCACCCTTCATTTGCATTAGCCATTTGAGAGGTCTGTGGTCAGTTTGAACTAGGGAATGAGTGGCAAACAAGTATGGTCTCAGCTTCTTCAGGGACCAAACCACAGCAAAGGCCTCCATCTCAATGGCACTCCAACGCTGCTCCCTGGGGAGTAGCCTCCTGCTTATAAAAGCAACAGGTTAGTCTTGGCTTTCATCATTGTTCTGGGATAGGACCGCTCCTATCCCTAGCTCAGAGGCATCAGTCTACACAATGAACTGCTTGGTATAGTCTGGAGCCTTGAGAATTGGTGCTGAGCACATTGCCTCTTTCAGGGTGTCAAAAGCCTTTTGACAACTAACTCTCCAGTTTACCTTTTTGGGCATCTTCTTGGAGGTGAATTCTGTGAGGGGAATCGCAATGGACCCATTTCCCTTCACAAACCTCCTGTAGTACCCAGTCAAGCCAAGGAATGCCCTGACGTGTCTGGGTTGTTGGAGCTACCTAGTTCAGGATGACCTGGATCTTGGATTGTAAGGGTTGCACTTGGCCTCCACCAACAAGGTGGCCCAAGTATACCACTGTTCCCTGCCCTATCTGGCATTTGGATGGCTTGATAGTTAGGCCTGCAGTTTAAAACCTTCCCCAGGTGGTTCAGGTGATCTTGCCAGATGGAGCTAAAGACAGTAATATCATCTAGATATGCTGCATTAAAGGACTCCAATCCAGCAAGGACTTGATTCACCAACCTTTGGAAGGTGGCAGGGGCATTCTTTAAACCAAAAGGCAGAACAGTAAACTGATAATGCCCATTAGGTGTGGAGAATGCTACCTTTCCTTTTGCTCCTGGTGCCATGCCATGCCAATCTGCCAGTACCCTGCAGTTAAGTCAAAGGTACTTAGAAATTTGGCTGCACCCAATTTATCTCTCAGTTCATCAGCTCTTGGGATAGGGTGAGCATCTGTGCTGGTGACAGAGTTGAGCACTCTATAGTCCACACAGAACCTCATTTCTCTCTTTCCACCCTGTGGATGAGGTTTGGGGACTAGTACCACCGGGCTGGCTGGCCCAGGTGATCTCAGAGGGTTCAATAACCCCTAGCTCCAGCATCTTGCTGACTTCAGCTCTGATGCTCTCCTTAACTTGATCAGACTGACGATAGATTTCATTTTTGACCGGTACACTGTCCTCAGTGTCCACATCATGAGTACACCAGTTTGTCTGACCAGGGGTTAAGGAAAAGAGCTTAGCATACTATTGCAAGACTTGCTTGCAGTCAGCCTGATGTTGGGCAGAGAGGGTGTCTGAGTAGACAACTCCATCCACTGACCCATCTTTGGGGCTGTAAGAGAGGAGGTCAGGGAGAGGTTCATTATCTGTCTCCTGATCCTCATCAGTCACCATCAGCATGGTGATGTCAGCCCTGTCATGGAAAAGCTTAAGGCGATTCACATGGATCACCCTTTTGGGGGTCCTGCTTGTGCCCAGGTCAACCAAGTAGGTGACCTCACTTTTCTTTTCTAAGATGGGGTAAGGACCACTCCATTTGTCCTGGAGAGCCCTTGGTGCCACAGGCTCTAAAACCCACACCTTTTGCCCTGGTTGTAACTCCACCAGTGCAGCATTTTGGTCATACCAGTGCTTCTGGAGCTCCTGGCTGGCCTCAAGATTTTTGGAAGCTTTTTCTATGTACTCTGCCATTCTGGACCTTAGGCCTAGTACATAGTCTACAATGTCTTGTTTGGGTTCTTGGAGTCTTCTCCCAACCCACTTTTTTAAGATAGAGTGGTCCCCTAACAGGATGGCCAAACCGAAGTTCAAAGGGGGAAGACACTAAACCCTTCTGAGGCACCTCTCTGTAGGAGAAAAGCAAGCATGGTAAGAGGACATCCCATCTCCTTTTGACCTCTTCAGGGAGCCCCATAATCATGCCTTTCAATGTCTTGTTAAACCTCTCAACAAGACAATTGGTTTGTGGGTGATAGGGTGTAGTAAACTTGTACTGCACTCCACACTGTTCCCACATATGTTTTAGGTAAGCAGACATGAAGTTTGACCCTCTGTCTGAAACCATCTCCTTAGGATACCCTACCCTGGTGAAGACACCAATGAGGGCCTTGGCTACTGCAGGAGCTGTGGTTGGTAGCCCTAAGGGGAATTGCCTCAGGATACCTGGTGGCATGATCCACTATCACCAGTATAAATTTGTTTCCTGATACTGTGGGAGGTTCAAGGGGACCCACTATGTCCACACCTACCCTTTCAAAGGGAATCCCAACCAATGGTGGTGGAATTAACGGGGCCTTTGGGTGTCCCCCTGTTTTGCCACTGGCTTGACATGTGACACAGGAGCTGACAAACTCCTTTACCTTCGGAGACATCTGGGGCCAGTAAAAGTGGCTAACTAGCCTTTCCCAGGTTTTGGTTTGGCCCAGATGTCCAGCTAGGGGGATGTTATGAGCTAAAGTGAGTAAGAACTCCCTGTACTTCTGAGGCACTACCACTCTCCTAGTGGCTCCAGGGCTGGGGTCTCTGGCCTCAGTGTACAGTAGTCCCTCCTCCCAATAGACTCTGTGGGTACCACTGACATCTCCCTTTTCCTGTCAGCAGCTTGCTGCCTCAGGCTTTCAAGAGTTTCACAGGTCTGCTGTCCAAGGCACAGCTCTTCCCAAGTGGGTCCCCCTGGGCCTAAGAGCTCAACCTGGTAAGGGTCAAGTTCCATAGGCTCAGTTCCCTCTGGGGCTTCCAAGTCCTCTCCCTGACGATAGGGGTACTGATTATTTTGCTGTTCAGAAGTTGGTTTCCCAGTCTTCTTACCTTTCCTCTTGAAAGGTTGGGCCATTCTTTCAGGCTCCAACACTTCTTTTTCACCCTGCTTCCGTCTCTATGCTCTAGTGTTGACGCATACAATCTCAGGGATGTCCAGCATAGCTGCATGGGTTTTCAATTCTACCTCAGCCCATGCTGAGGTCTCCAGGTCATTACCAAGCAAACAGGCAGCTGGGAGCTTTGGAGAGACCACTACCTGTTTCAGGCCAGTAAACCCCCCCCCCAGTCTAGTGTCACCATAGCCATGGCATGGTTAGTAGTAACACTGTCAGCGTTGGTGACTGGAAACGTTTACCCAATCAGGTATTGCTCTGGAGAAACCAGTGTATCTCTCACCATAGTGACACTGGCACCTGTATTACTCAGGACCTCTATTCTAGTCCCATTGATACAGGGGTATTGCAAATACTTCTTTAAATTGGGTGGCCCTACAGCTAAAGTGGCAAACTCAACTTCACCCTCTGTGACTAGAACTGCTTCAGTGTGAACCCTGATTTGCTCCGGACACACTGTTGATCCCTTCTGGAGACTAACTACACCAGTAGTAGCTGTAGGAGGACTAGGGGGCTTCTTGTTAGGACAAGTAGCACCTCCATTTAAGTGTCCCAACTTCTTACAGTTGAAGCTCCAGGCCTTTAGGGGATCATTGTTTTTCCCTTTGCATCTATTACTGGACTGGGAAGAGTTTTGGGACCCAACCCCCTGTGCAGATTTTTGGGGCCCTTTTGAAGACTCAGGCTTTTTTTTATCTTTGGGGTTCTCACCTCCATTCCCCTGGAGAGGTTTTGTAACCCCTTTCTTTTGGTCACCACTAGTGGCTGTTTTTGTTACCCTTGTTTTGACCCAGTGGTCTGTCTTCTTTCCCAATTCTTGGGGCGAAATTAAACCTAGGTCTACCAAATGCTGATGTAACTTTTCATTAGTGCAATTACTCAAAATATGTTCCTTCATAAACAAATTGTAAAGTTCATTGAAATCATGCACATTATTTCCATTTAAACAACCATCTAGTGTCTTAACTGAGTACTCAACTAAGTCAATCCAGGACTGATTTTGGGTTTTGGGAGCCCCCCTGCATCTAATTCTGTATTCCTCAGTTGTGAGTCCAAAGCCCTAAATCAGAGTATTCTTCATGAGGTCCTAAGACCCAGCATCTGCCCCAGTAAGGGTCAGGAGTCTGTCCCTGCAGTTACCAGTGAACAGTTCCCAAAGGAGTGCCCCCCAGTGTGACTTCTTCACCTTTCTCATTTCACAGGCCCTCTCAAAGGCTGTGAACCATTTTGTGATATCATCACCCTCTTCATGTTTAGGGACAATCCCTTTGGGGATTTTAGGATCATAAGATTGCTCTCTATCCTTGTTTAGTAAATTGCTGCCACTATTGATGGGAGCTAAGCCCATCTCTGCTCTCTCTTTTTCCAGGACCAGGAGTCTCTAGATCTAATCTTTTTGTCAACCTTACTAAAAGGTTGGTCTCCTCATTGAGGCTGTCCTCAATGTCCTCAGAAGCACCTGACCCACCTGTGTGGGATCTAGGTACTGTGGGTTATATTCTTGGATTGAGATGCACTGGGGCCTTTCTTTTCCTATGAAGTGGGACGGGGGGGTTGTAGTTATCCTCATCCCCTCCCTCTTCTTCTTCATCTGAGAGGTCTTCACCATTCTCAGAAGGATGGTCCTTAGCATACCCTGCTAATAGCTCCTGGAGCTTTTGTTTGGAGGGATCGGACCCCATGGTAATATTTTTAAGTTTGCATAGAAACCTTAACTTCCTAAATTTTAAATGGAGATAAGGGGTGAGGTCGAGCTCCTCAAACTGGTTCTCTATGCTATTGTTTTCTTCACTAACAGCTGGGTTCTTGGTAAGAGACATTGTAAAAGAAAACTTCTAACCCCTCTTACCCCTATAAAGTGAATTTTTATTTTTCTAACATTCTAAAGGGACTTAACCAAGGCCCTAACAAGACTTTTAGTAATTTGGAAACATTTGTCGAATTCACAATTCCGAATTCTAAAGACAATTTAAGAGTTCTGTCGTGTGATCAGGTGTTGACCAAGTCAGTCCAACAAATGCAAAGCTGTATATCCCACCGCTGATCCACCAAAGTAGGAAGCTGGCTCTGTATATACTATACCAAAATGAGGTATAGTGTGCACAGAGTCCAGTGGAAACCCAAAGGTAGGCAGAGGTAAAAGTAGATAGCACCTTACTCTCTATTTGTGGTAGTGTGGGCGAGCAGTAAGGCTTTATCAGAGGGTAGTGTTAAGTATTTGTTGTACACACTCAGGCAGCAAATGTTGTCACACACTCAAAGACTGTTTGACCAATTTGTTTGTTCAAACATATTATTTAGTTATATTATTTCTAGAACCAAGCCAAGCCTGGTGCAGGTAAGTGAAATAAATGCTTTGCAAAATCTTATGCAATGTTTTACAGTTGAATGCAGGTTCAAATGCAGTTGATTGAATTACGGGTAAGTCAATGTTTTGAAATTACTTTTCAGTTACTTTACAGATTACTTTGTACGTTACTTTATAGATTATTTCTAAAGTAACTTTTATACTCCGTGTGATAATCCTAGCTATTACACTGGGACATTTCCTAGAGAAAAGATAAGTAAATCAGTTTTTGTACATTTGCAGTTTTTCAGTGTTTCATACAAACCAACTCCACACTTAGAACAATTTTCAAGAAAAGCAGTCAATGTAATCCTATGGAAGGAAATTGAGTTATCGATTTACAGGTAAGTACGAGTTTGAGGGAGTTGATATTCTGGGGTTAGAACCAGGGTTCCCCCAGGGTCGAGGATGCACTCTCAAAGCACCCTCAGCGACACTAGAGCGGCCAGGTGCAGAGTGCTGAGGCCCAATGTTAACCAATGGGGGGTAGGGGGCCTCCGGTTGGTGGCTGCTCACGAGCAGGCCACAAGGTTGTGGGAGCAAAGCTCCTGGTGTTAGGCTCAGGGCAAAGGGGGATCTGAGTTAGCACCCAAAGTACACCCGCAGGGGCGCAAGAGTGGCTGGGTGCAGGGTGCTGTTTTGGCATCGGGTGCCCTGTTGTTTTCGATGGGGATTCTCTGGTTGCAACAAAGACTTCAGGCTTGGGGACGAAGATCTTCTGGAGGCGACCACCGGTTGAAGAGGTAAGTTGGGATGCCTGGGGATGCTGGGACAATGTTGGTTGGGCCACCCAAGGCCAGGGGACGTCGGGTGCAGGGGTGTCTTTAGGCATCGGGTTTTCTTACCAACTCCGGTCGCGGTTGTGGGGGCCCTCCAGAAAGAGACTGCAGGTGTCGTTTGGAGAGTCGAGGCAGATCAGAGATCACCAGATCTAAGGTCAGGATCGCCGGGGAGACCTCCTCGTGGTGTTGGGCCACTCAAACTCAGGCCGCAGGCATTGGGTACATAGTGGTGCAGACTCACGGTTTTGGCTGAGGCCAGAGTCTGTTCGTGAGCAAATCCGGTGCTTATGGGAGACAAAGTCTTAGGCTTGGAAGGCAGGGCAGGGCGGGTCCCCCGGGTACTTGAGGTTGCTGGCTGCAGGACACACCGGGATTTCGCTGGAGCAGGTTCGAGGCGGTGACAGGCCACTAGGGCTCAGGCCAAGTCAGTGGCCGTCCTCCTCCTCTTAGCTTCAGCATGGCTTCTTTGGTCATTCTTCTTTCCTTCTTCTTGGTCGGTTCTGAGGAGGCAAGGTTCGGGGCTGCCCCAAAATACTAGATTTAGGGGCATTACAGGTAAGTAAAGGTTGGGACCAATGGGTCCCTTCCTTGAGGTGGGTACACCCCCTATTATGCCACCCTCCAGTGGGAAGGGGGCATATGCCTCTCTCTGGTTGGCTGGATCCCCCTATCTGCAAGATGGCGGGGACTGAGAGTTGTGCTTCACCTCGTCTCCCCCACCTGAGGAGTGGGGTTGGCAAAGGTGGGCACACCTCCCTTCCTCACTTGGTTTTCCTGCCGATTCTCCCACCCAAAGTGGGGGTCAGAACCGGTGGAGCCTGTTGCTGGAAGCAGCAAAGGGCTGGGGTAGCTCACAAGGCGGCCAGCCTTTGGAAGCTTCCGCTCGTGGACCCTCTGCCTATCCTGGGGGAGGAGGCTTGGCACATCGTACGAGGATGTGCATTGTTTCAGACCCCCGAGAGCAGCAGGCTCTCGACCCAGAGGTCCGGAAGCATGTCTGGTGGTGGCAGCTGGCGAGCAGCCACTCAGCCAGGACACTAGTGTTAGGTCATTTTTCAGGGGGCATCTCTAAGATGCCCTCTGAGTGCATTTTTGATTAAATCCCACACTGGCATCAGTGGGGGTTTAAAGTGCTGAGGAGTTTGATACCAAACTTCCCAGTTTTCAGTAAAGCCATTATGGTGCTGGGGAGTTCGTAATGACATACTCCCAGCACCATATAATCTTAATGGTGTTACTGCACTTACAATGTCTAAGAATTGGCTTAGACACTATAGGGGTACAGGGCTCATGCACCTGTACCCTCACCGCTGGTATAGTGCACCAAGCTAGAGTGGTGGCTTACCTATGCCAGGGCAGTGGGTTGTAGACATGGCACACAGGGATGTGTGCCATGTCGACTCTTCACTCTGTTCTGCACCAAAACACGCAGCCTGCAATGGAAGTGTGTGTGTGTAAAGTTACAGGGCCTCTAAGGGTGGCACAATAAGTGCTGCAACCCTTAGAGGCCTTCCCTGGCCACAGTGCCCTTGGTACCTGTGTTACCATTTACAAGGGACTGGCATGTGGCCAAAGAGTGCCAATTGGTTTTTGTCTCAATGGAGTTTAGGGAAAGAACATAGGCCCTGGGTACCTGTTTGGCAGGAACCCAGGGCACACTCAGTCAAAGTACATCAACAGTTTGACAAAACGTGGGGTTGACCATGCAAAAAGAGGGCACTTTCTCACACCCCTTGATTATGGGGGTGACCCAGGGATATTTTTGACGACTTTCATGTTCTACTTAGGATGTTGCCTGATTCTTTCCTGATTATGCTGCTCATTTAGGAAGTAAAATCATTTTCTGATTTTGACTCTTCTATATTACTTTGCATCTGGGAGCCCAGATGGCATTAATTGGGTACTGCTTATTTTTTTATCATATAATAAACCATTTTAACATGTCACTGATCTACAACTCAAATATTGAGTGGACACCATTAATTTTGACCTGAGTACTCTGTTATTTGATGCTGGGCTGGAGAGCTGCCTGGTATGGGCAAGATCAACCTATAGGAGAGCTGCACAAGGTACAGAAATGTTGGGGTGTCTACATTTTGGGGTTCAGTTTTGCTCCCACATTTCTGTTCCCTGAGTTGCTTCCCCATCTCTGTGTTGCTCTCTCTCTTGCTATGTGCTTCTCTGCTCCACGTCTCTGTGTTGCTTTGTCTTGCCTTTTGCTTCTATACTTCCTCTTGTTTTGCGTTGTCTCACCGTGTGCGTCTCAGCCCCTCCCATGTTGTTTCCATCCCCTGCATTGCTTCCACCCCACCCATGTCCCCAGTTTTGCATCCACTCCCCTCCTATCATTCAGAAACGCACTTCAGAAACGCAAGGCTGCACCATATTTACAAGGATATGGTGCAGCCTTGCGTTTCCCGCTGCGCTGGCGCTACACATAGCAGAGTAGCGCCAACGCAGGCACCTTTGCACCATAGTGCAAGGGTGTCTGCGTGCAGGGGAAGGTTGTTTATGTGTAGGAAGGTCCCTCGTCCTGCACATCGACAATCTTGAAATGCTATTTTGTCCCTTCTATGTGTGCTGCAGCACACATGGAAGTTACAAAATGTCATTTTTTTAAGGATTGTTTATGTGCAGGAAGGGTCACCTTCCTGTACATGAACAATCCAAGGCATTAAAGCAAAAACAAGGAGAAATAAAGCATTTCTCCTCGTTTCGCCAAGTTAAGACCAGGTTTTCCCTGGTCTTAATTTTGGCGCTGCCTCCTATTAACGCTGCCTTGTAAATAAGGGGCTGGACTGTTCCCATGAGGCACATGGTCAGACTGATTTGCATATGGCCATGTCTGAACTGGGGTGGCGGAGTGAGCTAAAGAATGATGATGGATTAAACCCAGATCAGTTGACTGGGGGTGAGTGCTTGCAATGTTCAACACTCCGTCCATCATCCCCTTTGGTTTTGCTTGTAAATAAGGAGCAGCATCAAAATCAATGGGTGTTGCGGTGGAACACCCCTCCGCAACACCCACTGCCCACCCCTTTCATGCTAAGCATAGCGTGAAAGGGGTCCATATTTACAAGGCAGCGTTAAGCCACGTTAAGTGGCTTAACGCTGCCTTGTAAATAAGGCAAAGCCCCTATCGCCACGGAAACGTCACAAAAAGTTACATTCCCGTGGCAATAGAAGCTTGTACATATGCCCCATAGTTATTTAGTTAGATAAGACAGACAACCTTCATCTGTCAAAAAGCTGCACAAAGTTCATCTGTCAAACTCACAGTTCCGCACCCCAAATAAAGGAGGGGGAACTCCTGTATTTCCACCAGAAAGCGTCAGCCGGCTCCATTTACTGAGACACTTGAGCTGACATCCAGCTTGCCGCATCACAGTGACGGTCACCCAGCCCTTTTCAAGGCTCTGTGAGTTGGATGAGAGTTCACATTGGAGCTTAATGGATCAAACTGGATAAACCTTCTGCTTGTAAGCAGTCCTGAATCGTAATCCAGGGGTCCCACACATGTTTTGCACTTTGCTGCTCTCCTGCCAGGTTTGCAATATATTAATACCCATATCATGCATGAATGAATAAATGAAAACATATAAAGTGAGAACATTCACCTAAAATAAGGTGCTAATTAAATTCAAACAGAAACAACTGTGAAGGAAAGATGCAGGAAAATGAGCATCTAAATTTAAGATGAGAAGAAATAGATTTAAGGCTTGCCGGAAGCATGCTCCGTTACTGCGATCTGTATAGCCAACAATCTTTCAGATCTTAGCTCCATTTGCATCAGAGCAGACTTCATAGAAATTCAACTGAGATGCAAGACCATGATATGGTGATCTAAAGGGTCTTTTTTGACAGTCGGGTCTGTTTGCATCCTAAACCAATGGTGTTCAGTGTCTGAAATGGTAGTGTTACTACACGTCAGATTGCTCTCATGCACTACAGCTACCTCTGCACATTTCTGCAAATCTACCTTTTGTATGTGATCTCCCCTGTTGGTCATCTCTCACTGGGTCATTTCACTGTGTATTGTCATCCTTTTTCGCCTCACATCTCTGTCCTCTTTTTGCTTTTCTTTCCACACCTATTAAAGTGATTCCCATATCATGCTGAGTCTAAATGGCAGAATTGGAAACCCTGATGTAATTTATTTCAGAGCCTGTTTGGCAGCTTAGCACCTGGATGCTAGTAACATGTCTATATCCTAATAAGTTGTGTGTCATATCAAAGCCAAGCATTTGGACCACCACATATACTGAGTCCCTACTATCAATTATCCACAAATTGTCAATGTACGTATACATAAGGAAGTGTTTACCATTCTTAACTCCACAAATACTTACCTAGATGCTATGTTGGTAGTTTATGTTATGGAGTCGACATAAGTGCCAGTCAATATTTAAACCTCGGAAATGTGATAGGGCGCCTCCTGCCCCCTTAGATATGTAGAAACCTGAAGATTCATTGCAAAGAGGCAATATCGACCTTGGAACCCTGGTTTATCACCTTGAGTAATGTGTAGTTTGCCTCTACCTGTCCATTCTAGTGTCTCGTAAATACCTGGGCAAACTCTTACTGGGAATTCAGAATGTGCCAGACCAGATGGTGATTGGCATCATGATCAGCTCCTACTTCTCGCCCATATTGAAAGAGTTGCCTAGACTAGCAGCAAATTGTAGGGTTGACATTTAAGTCAAGGAGGCCCCCTCCTTGTGGACGCCAGAATGGTGGCCGACCGATTTGGGTGCCTATCCTGCCCCCAAATCTACTGTGAAGAACTTGGGCGTTCGATTGGACCAAGCCCTTACAATGAAGGAACACACTGCGCAGACAGTGGATTCCTGCTTCCACACAATGAGCCTGCTCCGTCGAGTCTTTCCTTTGCTCCCTGACTCAACTCGGAAAACTATAACACAGGCCCTTGTACTAAGCCGCTTGGGCTACTGTAATGGGCTGTTGATCTCTGCCAATGAGGCCTCGCTCAGCAGACTACAGGTAGTCCAGAACACGGCAGCGCGATTGGTCCTCAATGCCCCCTCCAGGACTCACTCCCGCCCTCTGCTTCTGCAACTTCACTAGCTTCCTGTCCGTCAACGGATAAGATTTAAAGTCTGTTGCATAATACACAAGGCACTGTTCGACCTAGGCCCTTCTTACCTCTCAGAGAAATTCACTCCGTATTTACCTTCCAGATCTTTGCGCTCAGGTTCCAAACGTCTTCTGGTGGTACCCCGAATCAGAAAGGCTAGATTGGGAGGAAAGGCCCTCTCACATCTTGGTCCTCGTTACTGGAACGAACTCCCACTACTCCTGAGACAATGTACAGATTATTTGAATTTCAGGAAGCTGCTTAAGACCACCCTCTTCTGTCTTTGATTCTCCTGTCTTTGTCTCTGATTTAATTAAAGCCGCATTCCACCTATGCTGCCCGCCCAAAGCGCAGAGATACCCCTTCGGGGGTCGATTCAGGCGCTATACAAATAAATAAATAAATAAGTCCATTCTTTTTTTACTTAAATGCCTTTAGGTTTGATCCTCGCTTTCTTATATTTCAAATGTCAAATATTATGTCCTAGGAAGACACATCAGAACTTTCTTTTTAAAACGCCTGGTGAGAATTTGCTTCTGGAGGCAGATCCTCCAAGGAAGCTGCTGCTCATCTAATTTCCTTCTTTTGCCAATCCTTTTCTGTAAGATCAAAGAGCCTTCCTTATTTAGCAAAAATGTGTGGCTGTTTCAGAAATTGTATTTTGGGTACATCTTTTTGTGCAATTGCGACTTAGACCCGAAAAACATCTTCTTGTGGTAAAGCAGTTTTTAATAAACACATAACCAAGGACTACATCACATAAGATAACATGAAAAACATGCCACGCCATAATATCGCATAGCATGAAATAAGATCATTACATAACAGTGTAACATAACAGTATAAAAACATAATATGACATCATAACAAATACTTCCGGGTTATGGTGGGTCTTGGTAAATGCTTGCCACTTGGTGTGCATGAAGGCTTGAACTTTTAGCGCATTTTAAGGTATTTCGGCACGGCACACAAACCGTTCCCTAACATCACTTTTGGTTACTTTCTATTAGATGTATCTAAATTAAAATACAGTCTGAGGGCACATACAGCTATAGTTAACATTTTATATTTTGGATTCTTTGTTGTCCACAGGTACAGCACTGATATACACATTATGTGGCTTCCTGAAGAAGGCGGTTCGCCGAAACGCGTGTAGACAAAATTAAAATATCGATTGTAGCTGCAATTTTTACAGTAAAGTTGCTGTGCTAAAAATAAATGTTCTATTTGTTATAACTTGTTGCAGAAGCATACCAAAGCATAATAATTCATCTCTATGTACTGTTGTTTGTTGAATGCATGAAGCATTTGTATGTATGGGTATATGTGAGTAGTAGATAGTGATGTGGATGACATGTATTGTTTTTCTGACTTAATTGATGTGTATATATATATATATATATATATATATATATATATATATATATATATATATATATATATATATATAAAACACATATTTTGAATACAATAACTTTAAATAATAAACATCTTTATTTTGGTATAAAGACATACGTTTTTATTTTCATTCTGTGTGTATGTCCTTTCATTCTGTCCCGGAAATGAATAGCTGCCTAAGATTTTTTTTTTATTATTGATTTCTATCCCTTGCATTAGGAACTCCACTTGTGAGCATGGGAACTCCATTCTTTACATTAGCATAACAAAACATAGCATAACGTAACGTTACAAAACACCATAATATAACTTTAAAACATACCATAGGACAGCATAACAACATAGCAGCATAACATAAAAAGAGCAGCATAACAAAACAGCATAACATGATATAGCAATAGAACAGAACAACTAGACATAACACAAACTTACAAAACAGCAGCATAACATAACACATAACCTGTCAGAAGCTGTTCAGGAAGGGTGCTGGGTAGGCAGGATCTACTGGGCCACACCCATAGTGGTTAGGGCTTTTGCCACTGATCCCAGGGCCTTTCCTACCATGGCTCTGCAAACTGAGCCGAGTAAAACCCTTTCCATGCTTGACTCTCAATGATAACGAGGTCGAGCAGTCACAGGGCTCTCATGGAGGTTAGTGTGGGGGTACTCAAGCTCAAGAATCTGTACCACCCGCACAATCAGATAAATGTCCATTTCAGTTCTTCTCTTTGTAGAAAAGACACGTACTGTATTACACGGAAAACATAGAGTTACACTACACATTCATTAATGCAAGACTACCTGATTCACCAGTGTGAGTCCTTGTGCTTTTAAGGGCCTCTGCTGACTAATCCAATTACTCCTCCACCTGTCCCTTTATGGTTCCCCCTCCCCTTCTTTGTGTTCCCCCTCATGTTCAGATTTCCAGGTAAGGCCAATAGGTTCCATTCGTGCTCCTCTCGTTTGACCTTAGCTCTCAATCTCTCGTTCTTAGGCCCACTCAGTCTCTCACCCAGTTCATAGGAGCAGCTGTGGGTCACATTTGGCCTTCCTGCCTGAGTGGGATCTCATCGTTAGCCACAAGCTTCCAGGCTGCACACAGCAGTCTTCCAGGGAGCTGCATATCAGCCGGCCATTCAGTGTAGTGCTCGGAGGCTCATGGTAAGAGCCTCAAGGCTTATGTACTTTAGCCCTCTTCCGGGCAACTGGCTGTAGATCGTGGCTCACTGCAGTGAACACTTGACTCATGACGCAGCTCACTCCAATACTCCAGTGGGTACTTGAGGCACAGCCTGGCTTACTCTGACAACTCGTTAAGTAATTGGTGCTTCTTCTTTAACTGAATGACCACATAACCGTAGGTGATGGTTCATCAGCATGGTGGTCACTAGGTGCTATCTTTGGCATGCAGTGACATCTATTGTTCACGAGGTCCCCCAAGGGAACGTCTCTGATCACTTAGGGCCAGATTTATCAAGGGTTTGCATTGCCCTTGCATCTAGCAAGGTGAAACAAGGGCAATACAAGCCCTTATGCATGGCTCTGCATAGCATAGTAAATCTGGAGTAACGCAAGTCAGTGCCAGTCGCTGCCTTGCCTTACTCTGCTCTGGAATAAATTCCATGGGTGGAGCTTAGGTGTTCCCAAGCATCCACTCATGGTTTTTGGTGCAATCCAAGATTTACCAACACTAGTAAGCCTGGAAATGTATAAAAATGGTACACCTTCCCACGGGAGGCGTATCGAGGAGAAATATGTTTATTTCTCCACGTTTTTTCCTCTTTCTACATATGCTGCATTCTGCAGCACACATAGAAAGAGGAAAAAGTCTCAGTGAATTGTTTTTGTGCATGAAGGTGTTCCTTCCTGCACAAAATCAATCCTGACTGTAACATAGGCACCCTTGCACCAGCCCATATAGAGAGCAGGAATGCATCATATCTTGGTAGATATGGTGCATTCCTGCACTTTCCATTTGGTATAATGCAGCACAACAAGTTGTCTTGCCTCATTGCACTACGTCAAATGTTATCAAATCTGCCCCTTGGTCTTCAGGATGAGTCTTGACCCGTTGGTACACTTGGGTAGTACCACAGTCATGCAGTCCACTTATGGGGAACACGGGCCACTTGCAGACGCTTATCACAGCTATGGTTGGGCCTAACACTCAGGCACACATCTTCAGGTGCCTAGATAGATACAACAGGGATAAGTGACAAATATCGGACTGGCCTGTCCAGGAGTACCAAGATTTCTTTTCGCTCTTGCTTAGCCAGTCTCTGTCGGACGGACCCTAGACCATTGTCAATTACTGCTGTTCCTTCCACAACCAGCTCCTCTTGCAGGGTTGGTGCCACCTTCCCTTGTTCACAGGCAGGATGTCCTGGCTCCTAGGACAGTCCAGTCATTTCTCCTTCATATTGTACTCCAATTGATGTTGATTTTCTTCTGTGGAGTTGGATGTCAGTGCGACACCAACCCCTGGCTGCTTAGCAGTCCCTCAGTACTCTGTGGAGTACACCCTTCACGGTAGGAGAAACCACAACAATGGACACCAATGGGTCTTGAGCTCCCTTCTTTATATCGATTTTGCAGACAAAGGATGTGTATTCAAGGTTTACTGCCTTAGAACCTATTTCAGTTGGTCTTTTTTTTAATTGTCTTGGCCAGTCCACCTTCCATACCTGGTCTTTGTCTGCATTTCTGTTCTGCCCAGCAGGACAGTCTCCATGTGGAGTGTCCATCTCAGAAGTGCAAAGAGGTGTGAGTGGGGTACACCCAGCTATTTATGATGCCTCCTCTTGGAGATCAAGAAGAGAGACAATAATCTGTGCCCCTTTAGAGGGTTCATTTCCCTAACAACAGATACAACAGGCCTCACCCTGCACGCCCTGCCATCCTCCTAACTGCAGCTGCAGTCAGAGTCATTTACGGCCCAATGTATCAGGAAGAACCCTGGTACTTCTCAAGAAAGCCTGTCTCTTCTTTCCTCTCTCTAGCATCTGGTGTTCCCACCTCCCATCCCTAATGCTCTTTTGGGAAAGCAACATTTTCCTCCATCTTGTAGCCTGTTCAAGGCTGTGGGCTTCCAAAATGGAACTCACAGGGCTGTGTCACTTGAGCACAGCAGACTATTGATCCTAACACACATGCACAAATTCAACGCATCGGATGTCCAGTTGAGGCTTTCTGGTTCATCATGAGCAACGAAATTTTCGATGAATGGGTCTCTAAGCATGCATTCATGTGTATCAGGTAAGAAGGCCTGCCAATATAATTCACCAAACATGGTGTGCTGCCACCACCACGCTCCATGCATGAAAAGTGCAACAGGGATTGCAGACGTCTGTCTCTATGAGAGTGCCCTTAGTGCCCCCAACTTGGTTTAGAACAAGGTCCAGAACCAATCATTGTCAAAGACCGGGGCTAGGTCAATGTGCACACACAGGATTAGTGTGTGGCATTACAAAGATCAAATTGACAGGTATATGCAGTTCAGGTACACAGGACAGGGGACACAACTGTACATCATGCTGGGGACATTCCTACCTCAACATAACCTAACACATAACGCACAACTTAATATAGCACAACATCATAATGTAGCAGTGTAACATAACAACATGACATAACAGCATAATATAACATAACAGTATAATACAAATAACAACATAACATCAGCCAACACAACATATAACAACATAGTGCAGCACTTAAAACTTAGCAATTAGTGATCTTGGGTTTATTTCGCTGCTGTTCTTTATTGGCCAACCATACACAATATAAAAAAATGCGGATATGTAATCATTTGTGAACCAAATATGTATATGTGCATATTTTACAAAAATACAAAATTGTAGAGACACTCTTTATTAAAGAAACACATGGAATAAATAAATACCCAGTCATTGTGAGTCATCGCATTTAAAATGCTTGCCGTATAAAGCAATCCTGCTGTGTGGGTTTGTTGTAGACTTTTATTGTATGTTTAATTAAATACAATTGTCGAACTGCGTCTCTTTCCGTTCTTTGTTCAGAAAAGAAAGAAAAATCTCACTGATACACTGCTTGCCACCTCACTTTCTCAATGTTATTTTATGTATTGTCCCAAAACAGATTTTACAATTCAACAATTTTAAGAGTTAAATAAGGTTTTGTTATTTTTTTGTGAATGTGTTGTCTCAGAAGTCTAACAAAAGAAGGAGGCATGATGCCGGGGTGGGAGGTGGGATTCTGCATGATGGGATGGGTTGGATGATACACTGATGGCTGGGAGTAGACTCCGGGGTAGCAATTATATTTAATTGTCAGTAGAAATTTTAGAGTGGCACAAATCTCTGATTTAGGGGAAAATTCGATAATGTTTCCATATTTTTTTTTTGTCCTCATATCACCGTAGCGTCTGCAAATCTCCATTTACTCTATCTGTGCACCCCGTGGTCCAAAGCATTCGCTCTTGGCCCCTTTACTCAGCCCGGCCAAGCAGGGTCTTTACCTAGGGCGGTACCTCGGTGTAATCATAGGATTCTGTCCAGGCCTTTTCCCTAAGAGCCACTCCATCTGGAGAAGTCGGCCCATATCTCATATGTACTTCCTGTTTTGCATTCCAGATCCGAGCGCCAAACCCAGGTGGCCGCTTTAATCCATTCTGCGAACTTGGGTGAAGATAGATCAGTCCACTGCTCACAAATTTCCCTCCGTGCGATGAGTAGCAAATAGAACAGAAGACCGCTCTAATCCCAGCGCAGAAAGCTGCGTGATACCATCTCCACTCCCAGGAGAACTAACTGGGAGTTTATGGCTATTGCTACCCCAAAGATATCTTTTAGGATAGCCTCTATTCCAGACCAGAACGCTTTTATCCTAGATCACCAAAAGAAGCAACACCTTCTGCACATGGGGATGGGTGATAGGGCAAATGCAGCTATTTTTGATGGCTTCCAATACAGTCTATTAATAGTACAAAAATGGTTTCGCTTTAAATTTGCCTGTTTGACAACTGAGTATAATAGTTTCAGGGAGTCACACCAGATTGATTGAAAGTCCATCCCTTGGAAGGTGTCCCCCCACACCATATGTGATGATTTAAAATTCTTATTGTCTGCTTCCAGGAATTTCCAATACCAGACAGTGACCTCCTTTCTTTTAGGTCTAATATCCTGAAGGGAGGACTCAAATTCCCAATCCCCCCATTTCCAAATTCGAGGCCGCAAACCAGGAGGACAGTTGCACATATTTAAACCTGGACGGACTGTCTCCCACTCTTGCTCTAAGGACTTCCCAGGGTAACATCCCTTGCATTGTCATCAGATCCCCCCAGGTGGTAATCCCAGCTCTCCTTAGTGGACGACTCAGCCGATCCTTCATACATTCTGGGGTACCTGGGGAGTCCCATATTGGTGCGAAGTCAGAATAATATCCTACACTAAGCAATTTTCTCTCCCTGCACCAGAGAAGGAGTGTGGACCTTAGAACCTTCAGTAACACCTTTTAAAAAGATTTAGGGGCACTGAACATATGCAGAAACCCATCAGCGCTCACCTCCCTAATGACTTCTTCCAATAACCTTCCCCAAGTAGAATTATTGCGTTTTCCCTTTAACATCTGAATATTATTAAACTGAAACGCTATAGAATACATATATAGATCCAGGAGAGCCATCCCTCCCATATCAAGCCAACGCCTAAGCTTTTTCCATGCCAATCTGGCACCCCTAGAAGCCCAAATAAAACTAACTATTTTCCCCTGGATTTTATCTATACTCAATCTTGGGAATGTAAGGGGGATACAATTAAAGAGATATATTAACTTAGGGAGGATTGACATCTTTACTAAATTTACGCACCTGTAAATTGCTACGGGCAAGTTCTTTCACCTAGAGAGCAATACATCGACCTCCCTGGCTACCATTTTTAAGTTACACAGGGGAATTTCGTTCACCTTATTGACAATCATGATCCTAAGTACTTTATCTCCGAGCTAGCACTCTCACTCCACCCTTCTACATTCCAACACATTCTTTCCGTTTTAGAACTATTTACCAAGTACCCTGACAAGGATCCGAATTCCGCAACCAGCTGCTCCACTCTCGGCACAGTTATACAAAACGCTGCGGCACGTGCTATCCTTATGGTAGGCCCGAGGACACACATGACCCTTCACCTGATATCCTTGCACTGGCTCCCGGTGCGAAAGAGCATACACTTTAAAGCCCTAGTCCTGGCCTTTAAGGCTTTTCACAAAATAGGGGCCCCCTACATCAGGAACAGAATTCAACATTATGCTCCCCTTAGAACCCTGAGATCTTCTTCCCAGCGGCTGTCGACGGTGCCAAAATTCTCTCGCTCTCGCATGGGGGGCCGCTCCTTTAGGGTGGTGGCCTCACAGCTGTGGAACAGCCTGCTGCTCTCCTTAAGACAGGCTCAGGATCTCCTCAGTTTTAGGAGAAATCTAAAAACCTGGTTTTTCCAACTTCAGTAGTGATCTTTACGTTAGTTTGTGTTTGTGTTTCTGTCTCTGGCTCCTTCTTAGCGCCGGGACACTCTGTGGAGTAGCCGTGCGCTTTACAAGTGCCAAGTAACATAACATAACATAACATACCAGAGTCAGATGTATAGATTAACAAATCATCAGCGTGCAGCGCAATCGTACTGCTAAACGCTGATGAGTAGAAAGGCGCAACCTGTCTATCTGCCCTTAACTCTTGTGCCAGAGGTTCAATATAGATATTGAACAACAGAGGTGACAAGGGGCAGCCCTGACGCATGCCCCTTTGTATAGTGAAACTCCTTGTCAAAGAACCATTAAAAAAGATCATGGCCGATGAATTTTCATAGAGCTTCTGGAGAGTGAATATAAAACCAGGGCCAAACCCCATAGCACCCAGGACCTCCCACAGATATGACCAACATACCCTTACAAAAGCCTTAGCCGCATCTATCGTGACCACGGCCAGGGGAATCGAAAAAGTCGTGGGGAGGTTGATTGTGCCTATCAGTTGTTGCGTAAGCTCTTGGATTTGCCTCCTTGGGATAAACCCTTTCTGATCTACATGGATCAGCTGAGGGGCTAGCTTGGCCAATCTCCCCGCCAAAATACTCATAAAGAGTTTATAGTCTGCATTCAGCAGGGATATTGGTCGATAAGAATCTGCTTTCCTAGGATCCTTAGTGGGTTTTAAAACCAAGACAATTGTGGCCTCTTTCCATGTTCTTGGGATCTTCCCTCCCTGCAGGTATATTGAATTAAACAAGACCTCCCAAATTTGAATCAGTTCTTCTATTAAAAGCTTGTACACATCTACAGGCAAAGCATCAGGGCCTGCAGCCTTACCATTTCTATTCTGGAGTAGACATGTCCTAATTCATCCTTAGGAATAGGGGCATCCATAGCTTCTCTACCCTCCATTGTTAAGTCTTGGAGTTTGCACTTTATCTAGCCAGGCTCTAAGCAGCTCTTGGTCCGGGTGGACCTCCTCCATGTGTAAGACCCAGATTGCCAACGCTCCCTACACTTCATATCCAATTTAATCTTGTAGTTTAACCTCACATCTTCCAATTGACTTAATAGTTCCTCCCTTTCTACATTCAGCCTAAGGCCCTGCTGTTGGAGATCCTCCTCTAAAGCTCCCACTCTATCTTCCATTCATTTAAGATCCAGTCTCTCAGTCTTGTTCTTTAAGTGGGCCATATTTTGCAACACCTCTCTGATGAATGCCTTGAAAGTGTCCCAGACAACTTCAAAAGAGGCTGACCCTACATTATCAAGAAAGAAACCCACAGTAGCTTGTTTTAGAGCCTCAGTTACATCAGGATCTGGGAGAATGGCCCTTTTCAACGTCCACCTTGAGCTTGGCCAGCCCCCAAAGCATTTTAAGGACATACTGAACCCAGCATGACCCAAAATGTGGCCTGGTAAAATGCGGACCTCCTATACATTTTCCACCAGGGTTCTATCTACACAGATGTAGTCTAATCTAGAGAAGTGGCTATATTTCTTACTATGAAACGTAAAGCCCCCCTTGCTCCCTTTTATGCCTCCATACATCTGTCAGGGCTAAGTCCTGGAGCATATTCTTAAGGGCCTGTCTCACACAGGAGGCATGGGAATGACTCTTTGGGGTGGACCTCCGAGATTAGGGTCAAGGAGGACATTGAAATCCCCCCGATGATTATAGGAGATGCAACCTCCACTAAATTCCATTCCAAATTGGATAGGTGCCGGGGATCATCGATGTTCGGGCCATACAAATCAGCACATACAAACTCAAAATCTCCATTTCTCAAAGTTGCAATGATCCATCTTTCGGTACTATCAGTTTTTGAAGATTTTATCTCAACCGCAACTCCCCTTCTAATCAATATAGTCACTCCCTTACAATGCTCTGTTTGATCAGACACTATGTAGCTTTCTATCCAGCTCCACTTAGAACAAGCATTGGCATAGCCAATAGGTCTCGCTTTTGGGACCTTATAAGTATTTAGTTATGCAGCACAATATCCTTGGTGCAATAACATCAACTGTTGCATGGCTAAAAACTTATAAGGTTCCAAAGGCGATACCTATTGGCTATGCCAATGCTTGTTTTAATTGTTTGAGAGAATATTTGTGCTGGTCATGTTTATGTGTGTGTTCGTTTTTTATTTTGCCTAACAGAGTCTTTTTGCAGTAATTTAAACTTCAGCGGGGGGCGGCTCAGGCCCGAGGTACATCTTTTAAGAGTCTTAGCGGGATTGGATCCTGGGCCGGCCATTGTGTCAAGGATCACACGGCTCGACTTAAGTCCGCCGTACAAAAGTAGTGATAAGGAGGTGAACTCGGAGCTGACTGGCGAGATTACAGGCCCTGGAGACGGCGGTATCAGCAGCAAAGCTCCCCGCGGGGTCCCAGTCACAGAGAGGGGCTGATCAGACAGCTAAGGTTCAAGAAAGGGAGGCCCATGGAATGGAATGTGAGAGCAGCGCCGAGGAGACGGAGAGCAGAGCGGTGTGTGCTGAAGAACACAAGCAGAGCAGAGTGTGCCCACGCGCTAGACGGTTCTGAGACAGTAACCGGCATGGCACTGAGGCCTGGAAAGTAACTTCAGTAACGGAGCAGAGAGGCGGAGAAAGCGTGACGTAGACTCGTGGAAGAGAGAGCGGAGGCCCCTTCTAACACTAACGTGACAGCAAAGAGAGGGGGGCTGCCGCGTGTCACTGAAGGAGGGGCCACCTCCTGAGTAGGATTAAACTACGTACACTGGGCATGGGGGGAGGGAGTGGGAGAAGGGAGGGGTGTGTGAGAGCAGAGAGAAACCATTAACAGCGCGGCGCTCGTAAATGGGCGCTGTGCTGATTATGTTACAACAAGCCAGGACTATTGTCTTTGTCAATGGCTGTTAGATGCATAAGATAAAAAACAAGCCAGCGAAGGTCTGGTGTAACAAGCACGGAGGAGCGGGGGCGAGCGAGCGCGGCAGCCTGCAAAGCAGTCCCAAAAACGCTCGTGCGTCGTGGCTGGCCTTTGGATGAGTACGCGCGGCAGACATGTGTTTCCACTTATCGCGCCCGCGTCTGGGCACGATAATTGGAAACACATGTTTGCCGCGCGTACCCATCTCAAAAGGCCAGCCACGACGCACTGAGCGTTTCTTGGACTGCTTTGAAAACTCACTTACAATAAGTCTTCGCCTCTAAGCAGCGCTTGCGCGCTACTCGAGGCTCGACCTAAAAAAGAGCTCTACTCCCCGTAGCCATTAAATGGGTTTCTTGTAAAAGAATAACCTGGGCCCGGGTTTCTTCTAGATACCTCATAGCCAATCTCTGCGTACTAATCGATCTACAGCCATTCACGTTCCATGACAGTAGAGAGAGCTTGTTATTCCCCCCGCATTATTATTGCTATCCTTAAACATCGTATCGGGACCTTCTCACAACATTCCACTCCATCTTACTGCATACATATGGCTAGTTGATATTGAAAACTTACTTTTTTTCATTTTCCCCCTGCTCCCCACCCAGTGCCCTTGCCCATCCCCAACCCCGTGCCTCTATCCCCATCCCACCCTGGGGAAACCTCTCATACCTTTTAGGCATGATGCCTAATGAACTCCTCCCAGGAGGAATGATCATACTTGAATACGCTTGATAGCAGGCTCATCTCCCCAACCCCCCCACACCCCCTAGCCTCCCCCCGACACCATACCTCCACCTGGTTAAAATTCAAGAGCTCACTCCCTTTTTAATGAGATCAATCAGTCCATCCACTTCTTCCACTGACCGGTAATTGTACTTATGTTTGTTCCACATTACCCGAAGCATTGCTGGACATTTCAATTGTGCCTTAGCCTTAGTCGATGGGTTTGGATTGAGGTAAGTACCATCCATGATTGCGACTAATGATTGTGAAGGCGGCGAACCATTATTTTAATTTCTTTGATACTTCAATTTTTGCTATTTTTATTTGTGAATTTCTTTCATCATTCCTTTACATATTTTGGTTGCTCTCACCTGTATACCTGATCTGGTCTGTTAACCCAGTTTTGTTCTACTTTGTTTGCCAAACATTTTTTCACGATATAGTTGAGTGTTTGGAAAGTACATTCTCCTCATCAGAGGGTTTTAATCAGCTATACTCGGGCCTATCTTAAATTTCATGATCAACTGCCAGTCATTTAGGGCCTTTAATGTAATTCCCTTTTTTAACCACTGTTAAATGTATTCATGTAAAATGATATTAGGATAGTATCTCTCTTTTGACTTAGCCAGTGCTTGCCTATCTTTCACAGCTCACATCTTAAGGTAATGTGCCGGTCTTACACACACATATATAGTTCCATTTTATTAAATTATTCGTGCGACGTATGTTCGACAATTTTAATCACAGCAACTTTTCTTTTCATGTGCATTCTAGACATGAGCGTCTCTCCTTTACCTACAGCACTTTCTATTCTACTACAAAACACCACTTCCATCTGGTCATTCGGTGTGTATTCTTCTCTCTACCCTGCTGGCATGAAACAAACGCCTGAGCAAAGGGACAACTTTAGAATATGTTAAAGGTTGCTTCTTTATCCCATTGGTGGAAACACATCACTTTTTGTTAAGTATGCACTGACTGGAGATTTCTGTTTTAATCCTACATTCTTCACAGGTGTTTTACGAGAGCCCTCGAAATACTTTCTTTTGTGAAAGACTGGCTAATAAACTCATCTCATGAGAAATCACTTTTCTGGTATTCACTAATGGCGGGAGTTTAACTCAAAATTTACTGTAGATTTCAAGACATACAGAGCTCGTATTCCTAATTCAGTGGGAAAGCATTTAGATTAGGTCGTTGTGATTTAAATGCGCCCTTTATTTTTTATGACTCTATTAACTTCTAATAAATCCTCTTTTCTCCTTCCTAAAAAGATTTGCCGCCCTTCAGTTCCCTCTATTAACACATGTAAGTTATTTTAAATGGAACTGGCCTAGTGGGGGTATCCCATCGTTCCATCTCACGATGCATTTCCATATCGTGGCAGCCCCCTAAAATTATCCCCAGAGTATAAGATATTGAAGCTCTCCAAAAATACTAAGCAGAAGTTCTGTTTCAAGGAGAACAAGACACGATAACACCCCAATATTGCTAGCGATCAATTCCATCTCACAGGGAACAGGAAGCCCACCATGGCAGTACCACTAGAAGCACTGGAAGAGGGTTGCTGGGGGAAGCTGGAGGGCAGAGTGTTAAATTCCAGGCAGCGAGCTCCATATGCAGCCATTGAGCAGGCCGTTCCATAAGGAGTTATCAGAGACAGCGGTCCCTTTCAAAAGGAGTACAGACATGTAACTACAATACTACAATCAGGATTGGGTCTAAATGTGTTCAATGAAAAAATGTTAAAGATTTATTATCAAGAATTAAAGCATAAATATTACAAAAAAACATAAAGTGAGCAGGACGTGACGGGGTATCTGGAAATCAACAGATTTCCTTACCTCAGGCATAAAACTTAAAAGTGACTTGGTGGTAAGAATAGGCAATAACAACAGTCACGATAACAAAGACATCTTGTGCTCCGCATAAATCACAAATACAGGTAGGAGTTAAGATGTGGTTGTCGACGATGTTTCGATCCCCAACAACGGTTATGGGATCATCATCAGGACTAAACAATCAAAAGATGCCTGAGAAATTGCCTGGATAAGGCAGGGGTGAGGGGTAATGGAAGAGGGGAGAGCAAGGCAAGAAAGAGGTGGAGAAGGGGGGGGGAGAGAGGAAAAAACAGGGGGACAAGAAGAAAATAATTAGTAAGGAGGCGGGCGACTAGGTGGTATGACGCGCTTACATCAATGTGATTAGCCCAATTAATGGGAGCCCCGACTGGAAATGGACAGCTAAAGCAGTTTAAGATAACCAAAGTGAATCTAATCGGATCTACGGTTAGAAGGTGACGCTTAATTGAATGCAGTGAGAAAAGAGAAAAGGGTGCTTACTGAGAATGGGGAGAATTAGAGGCAGGGAATAGTGTCCCTACCATGACAGAGGAAACAGCGTCTCCTAAAATGGCCAAGTGGGCAAGCTCGGTGAGTCACGAGGCGAGGAGCACGGGCCCGTCCAGGGTGGCTGGTGCGGACGTACCAGGGGTACGAGTGTGCCTGGAAATAGAAGACAGTGACGAGAGTGAATAAGAAAACAATAGGAGGACGAGTGTAGCGTCAGGAAGGGAAGCAGGAGAATGCTTACCAGGCACAATTTGGCAGGAGAGCATGGTATCGGCACCACAGGAATCGTTCCCGGTAAGCATTCTCCTGCTTCCCTTCCTGACGCTACACTCGTCCTCCTATTGTTTCCTTATTCACTCTCGCACTGTCTTCTATTTCCAGGCACACTCGAACCCCTGGTACGTCCGCACCAGCCACCCTGGACGGGCCCGTGCTCCTCGCCTCGTGACTCACCGAGCTTGCCCACTTGGCCATTTTAGGAGATGCTGTTTCCTCTGTCGTGGTTGGGACACTATTCCCTGCCTCTAATTCTCCCCATTCTCAGTAAGCACCCTTTTCTCTTTTCTCACTGCATTCAATTAAGCGTCACCTTCTAACCGTAGTTCCGATTAGATTAACTTTGGTTATCTTAAACTGCCTTAGCTGTCCGTTTCGAGTCGGGGCTCCCATTAATTGGGCTACTCACATTGATGTAAGCGCATCATTCCACCTAGTCGCCCACCTCCTTACTAATTCTTTTCTTTTTGTCCCCCCCCGTTTTTTCCTCTCTTTCCCCCCCTTCTCCACCTCTTTCTTGCCTTGCCCTCCCCCCTTCCATTACCCCCTCGCCCCTGCCTTATCCAGGCAACTTCTCAGGCATCTTTTGATTGTTTAGTCCTGATGATGATCCCATAACCGTTGTTGGGGATCGAAACGTCAGTCGACAACCACATCTTAACTCCTACCTGTATTTGTGATTTATGCGGAGCACAAGATGTCTTTGTTATCGTGACTGTTGTTATTGCCTATTCTTACCACCAAGTCACATTTAAGTTTTATGCCTGAGGTAAGGAAATCTGTTGATTTCCAGATACCCCGTCAAGTCCTGCTCACTTTATGTTTTTTTGTAATATTTATGCTTTAATTCTTGATAATAAATCTTAATTTTTTTTCATTGAACACATTTAGACCCAATCCTGATTGTAGTATTGTGGTTACATGTCTGTACTCCTTTTGAAAGGGACCGCTGTCTCGGATAACGTACTACTACCCTTGGTCCCTTCCGACTATAAGGGTCCCCTTGTTCTGTGTTGATAGTTCCATAAAGAGTTATCAATCAGAGCTTTCTTTACTAAATCATTTTGACCAAGTCTGTAGTTCTACATTGACTACTGGGTTCAAGATGCATGAGTGGTCATCCCTACACACAGTGTGTAATTGATCAAAAATAAGTACAGTGTCCAAAGTTTTCCTTAGGGTCCCACAACCTGTGTTTCTGAACACAGGGATTACTAAATTCCAAGGGCCTCATCTATGAGGTTTTGACGTACAGCAGCGCCAAAGGAATCTTGCTGCGCTGCTCTACATCAAAACAAAAGGGCAGGAATGCTTTGTATCTATGTGATACGGCGCATTCTTTTCCTTTTCCCCACCCACAGCAACACCCATGGAACGCCCCTTTCATGTACTTTTCTGCATGAAAGGGGCACATATTTATAAGGCCATGAAAAGACTTATAAATATTCTATGGCACTTTGGGCCACCGAAACGTCAAAAAAGTGACATTCTGGCGGCGCGAAAGTGCTGGTAGGGCTTCATAAATGAGGCCCCAATGGTGCCTAGTTATGTTTTCACCTTAGGCCTCTTTTGCTCCTTTTTCATGCACTCCTTATACTCTTTTATATTATATCACTTATACCATTTAAAGTAATAGTATTTACAGTACTAGTTATAAGATCGCAAGTCACATCTTTTGTGAGAATACAGTGCATGGTTGAGTGGCGAGTTATATTTAATGTAGTGTGGGTACCAAGTTGAATACACTGTGTATGGAGGTGCACGGGTTGCAAAAATTTCAAGGTGATGCTTTATTTATAAATTAAAGGTATAAGTTTTCAATTTTAATTTTTTGTAGTTTGTTTGGCTTGTAGTTAAAGAATAAATAAAGTTATATTAATTTAAAGGTGGTGTAATGTATACATTTAAGGTATAACTATAACTTTAGAATTTTTAATGTTTGTGTATTTTAAGCTCAGTTTATATAGAAAGAATAAATAAAGTATTCATAACTATAAAAAGTTTTCACTTTTCTTTATTCTTTGATGTAAATGTTTTTCTATTTTAAAAAAAATGTGTTCTAATAGCATAGTTTACTGTCATCGAGTGGAGTGTCATTAAGTGGAGTGTGTTACTGTAGAGTGGAGGAGAGCGTTGTACAGTGTACTGTTGTAGAGTTTATTGTTGTACAGTGGAATACAGGGGAGTGGCGTACAGTGAAGTTGAGTACCGTGGAGTGGTGGAGAGTGCCGTGGCACAGAGTGGAGCATTGTAGAGTGGAGCTGGGTACAGAGGAGTCGAGTAGAGTGGAGTGGTTTAGAGTGGAGGGGAGTAAAGTGAAGTGTAATAGAGAAGAGTGGAGTAAAGTTCAGTGGCGTAGCATACAGTGGAGTAAATTGTTATATAGTGCAGTGGCGTGTTGTTTAGTACTGTGGCATGGAGTTCACTAGAGTAGACAGGCATTGTGTAGACTTGAGTAAAGTGTTATGCAGTGGCATGGAGTGCATGGAGTGCACTAGAGTAGACAGGCATCGTGTAGACTTGAGTAAAGTGTTATAAATTAGAGTGGCGTATTCTACAGTACAGTGGGAAGTGTTGTAGAGTGGGGTAGAGTTTTGTACACTGGAGTGTAGGGCATATAGTCGAGAAGAGGATTGTACAGTTTAGTATAGGCGCATAGAGTGGAGTACAGTGTTGTATAGTGGCACACAGTGTAGTACAGTCTTGTAGAGTCGAGTTGCATAGAGTTAAGTAGAAGTGAAGTGGGGCGGTGTACAGTGGAGTGTTATACAGTGCCCCAGAGTTGGATGAAGTGTTGTGCAGTGGAGTACAGTGGAGTTTAGTCCAGTGGAGTGGCATAGCATAGAGTGGAGCAGCGTGTTCTATAGTGCAGTGACATGGAGTTGAGGACAGTGGAATAGCGTAGTATACAGTGGAATAAAGTGTTGTAGAGTGGAGTGGTGTGTGGTACAGTGGAGTGGTGTGGTGTGTTGCAGAGTGTTGGAAAGTTTTGTAGAGTGAAGTAGAGTAGAGTGTCACAGAGTGGATGAAAGTGTTGTAAAGTGGAGTGGTGTGGAGTAGAGTAGAATGTGGTACATTATAGTAGAGTGGAGAGGGATAGACTTGTGCACTTGAGTGACATAGAGTAGCGTAGAGTGGAGTGGCAAAAAGTGCAGTAGCAGAGTACAGTGGAGTAATGACTCATACAGTAGGGTATATTAACTAGGGAGAAGGGGTGTAGAGGGCTTTGCTTAGAGTGTCATAGAATGGAGTACAATGATTTAAAGTGCTATAGAGTAAAGTAGGTGTTATACACTGGTATTGACAGGAATACATAGTTGTACAGTGTAGTGCTATAATGGAGTATAGTGTGGTACAGTGAAGGGGCATATACTGTTGTTGAGTGGAATGGAGTGTTGTTGAGTGGAGCATAGTGGAGTGGCGTGGGGTGTAGTTTGGTAAAGTGGAGTGGCGTAGAATGGAGTAGCGTAGAGTGGCATAGAGTGGAGCATTGCACAGTGGAGTGAGGTACATTGTAGTGGCATACAGTAGAGTGGCATGCAGTGGAATAGCATAAAGTGGAATGGTGTACAGGAGAGTGGCATAGAGTATAATGGCACAGAGTGGAGTGGTGGAGAGCTGAGTGGCGTACATTGGAATAGTGTGCAGTGGAATGGCATAGAGGGGAGTGGCATACAGTGGAATAGTGTACAGTTCACTAGCATACACGGAAACAGCATTTGGTAGAGTAGTGTAGAGTGGAGTGGAATACAGTGGCGTAACAAACACTGGAGGGGTGCAGACTGGAGTGGCACAGATTGGAATAGAGTACAATGGAGTGGCTCAGAGTGCAGTGGCAAAGAGAAGAGTGGGGTACAGTTGAATAGCGTACTGTGGAATAGCGCACAGTGGAGTGGCTTAGAGTGGAGTGGGTAGAGTGGAGTGGCCTACAGTGGAGAGGCGTAGAGTGGAATAGCATATAGTGGAGTGTTGTGTAGTGTAGTGTCATGGAATGGCATACAGTAGAATAGCGCACAGTGGCGTGGAGAAGAGTGGAATGGCGTAGAATGGAGTGTGGTATAGTGTAATAGCTTACAGTGAGTAACATGCAGTGCAGTGACATAGAGTGGAGAGGAGTACAGTGGAGTGAGGAACAGTGTAGTGGCATACAGTAGAATACCGTAGAGAGGAGTGGCGTACAGTGTAGTTCTGTAAAGTGAAATATTGTATAGTGGAGTGGCATAGAGTGGACTGGTGCAGAGTGAAATAGCGTAGAGTGGAGTGGCATTAAGTGGACTTGCGTAGAGTGGAATAGAGTATAGTAGAGTGGAGTGCCGCAGAGTGAAATAGCATAGAATGGAGTGGTAAGGGTGGATTCACGTACAGTGGAATAGCATTGATTGGAGTAGCATAAAGTGGAGCAGCATATAGTTAAATGGCACAGACTGGAGTGGCATAGAGTGTAGTGGCAAAGAGTGGAGTGTTGTAGAGTGGAGTGGGGTAGAGTAGAGTGGTGTAGAGTGAAGGGACGAACAAAAGAATAGCCTATAGTAGAGTGGCGTACAGTGGAGTGGCATAGAGTGGAATAGCATAGAGTGTAGTGTTGCATAGTGGAGAAGCATACAATGAAATAGTGTAGATTTGATTGTCATACAGTGTAGTGGTGTACATTGGAGTGGCTCAGACTGGAATGTTGTACAGTGGCGCAGCATACAGTAGAATTTCGTGCAGTGGAGTGGTATACAGTGTAGTGATATAGAGTGGAGTATGATAGAGTAGACTGGGGTATAATGGAATAGCGTAGAGTGGAGTAGCATAGAGTGGAGTAATGTAGAGTGAAGTAAGATACACTGTTCTGTCATACAGTCAAATAGCATAGAGTGGAGTGGTGTGGAGTGGCATAGAGTGTAATAGTGTACACTGGTGTGGGGTAGATTGGAGTGGCGTATAGTGAAATAGCATGGAGTGGAGTGGCGTATAGTGAAATAGCGTACAGTAGAGTGATGTGCATTGGAGTGAGATACAGTGTAGTGGCGTACAGTAGAATAGTGTAGACTGGAGTGGTGTACAGTGCAGTGGCATACAGTCGAGTGGCATAGAGTGGAGTGTTGTAAAGAGGAAAACAGTAGAGTTGAGTGTTTTAGATTAGAGCAGGGTAGAGTGTAGTGGCGTAGATTGTAGTGGTGTACAGTGTAACACCATACTGTGGAGTGACGTAGAGTGGAGTGGTGTCAAATGGAGTGGTGTACAGTGGAATAGAGTAGATTGGAGTGGCGTAGAGTGGAGTGGCATACAGTGGAGTGGCATGCAGTGGAGTACAGTAGAGCGGTGTAAAATAAAATGACATTGAGTGTTGTAGAGTGGAGTGTCATACAGTAGAATAGAGTAGAGTGTAGTAGGTTTGAGTGTGGTGGCATAAAGTGGCATAGAGTGGAGTGGTGTACAGTGCACTAGCGTACAGTAGATTGTCGTAAAGTGGAGTGGCATATACTGGAGTGACGTAGAGTGGAGTGGCATTGAGTGTAATAGCGTAGAGATTGGCGTAGAGTGGAAGGACTTAGCGTGGAGTGGCATAGAATGGAATATGGAAACCAAAACAGATCTACCGTCAAAGTGTGTGAACGGATTATGATGTAATGTGGCAGGAATATAAATTATAATGTGTAAAGGGTAATTTTTGGTAGTAAGTGTGAATAATGTAAGTAGTTTTAAAGTTATACGTTTTAAAAAACGTAGGGCTTGATTTTGACTTTCGCATTTGGAGTTGACCGTCTGGCTGGCGGTGTGCCGGCAGTGGTCTTGCCACAGTGGCCTGCTTCGGGTCACAGACTGAGCCTGAAGGCAATTCCCACCACACTGCAGCACCTGCACTGTTATGCCCACACTGTTGCCAAGCACACAGTGTGCGCGCAACAGTGCAGTCATATGGGGGCACAACATGTGGCCCCAGCCACAATTTTCAATGGGATAAAACACTAGGGAGGCCTGTTTGGGGCCCCTGCCCTGCCTTTCAGATGACCTTTTCATGGCGGGGTCCCCACCATGAAAAGATTAGTGGAAAGGCAACTTGTAATTCCAATGGCGGTGCCTACATTGGCACTGCTGCCATACGCCGCTGCTTTCCTGACCACTGCCAGTGGGGGATCCATGATTCTGTCGGTGGCGGCGGTCTTGCGACAGGCTTGAGGTGGTTTGACTGCCCTACTTGTAATAGGGCGGTCGGTCTGACGAGTAGGTGGCGGTCGGACCACCACCGTGGGTACAACAGTCTTCGGACTGCCATACTCATAATCGAACCCTTAGTTATATATTGTGCCATGGTACACCGTGGTAGTTTGTGGTATAAAATGGTACATGCAGATAAGAAGGCAGTATGTGATTGACTAATTGCTGCATTTTATGAAAGGTAAAAGGCAGCCATGTAGTTTTTTGCAAAGTTTGGCTGTGTTCCATGTTTTGCTGCGTTCTGGGTTAGGGTCTTAGATATAGATAAGTAGTAGATTTTATTGCTGTCCCCCACCTATTACCACATTTGATTAGAATTATGTAGCACAGTAATTATATCATGTATTATCGCGGTACTCCACAGACTCTTTTGTGCAGAGTTGAATATGTTAAAAACTGAAAATACACTGTATTACACTGAATTTGTAAAGTGCAGTGCAGTGTATTTTTAATAGGTGTGACTATGTGACTTAGAAGAATAGCTCTTGCCATTGATCTATAGAGCCTATCATCCCTGTTTCTCTATCTATAGGTATTCACAATATTATTGAAATACCAAGGTGAACCTAGATACGTGGAGATTCTACTGTTCATCCACGGCCAAATCTACTCATTGCAATAGGAAAAATTTGGCCCCTATTCGGAGGGAGTTATTTCACTTATTCTTTTCTCCATCTGAGGAGTGAACCAATAGTTATATGTTTTGCTCCTTCTTAATTATATTTCTATCATCAATAGGATATTGATGTGGCTGAGTCTTTTCGAGCACTCCTACTGACAGTTGATTGGTTTCCTTCTCTGTTCTCTTCAACTAGAGAGGATTTGTGAGTATTTGAGCTCCCTGACCTTCCTATGACTTTTTTTATTTTATTTTCTTTAACTCGGACTAAGGATTTCCATTTCTTCTAAATATTCATACACAATGATCTGTAGATTAAGCAGATCCCAGTTACAGCATGCCACAAGAGATATTTTCTGTTACAAACCATCTATCTTACTGTACTCTGCACGGGTGTTGGGTTTTATTTAGACAACATATTACCGCTAGCTTTACGGAAAACTATGCTCACTATATATCTATTGGAAAACTAGACGAGGGTGTTTGGACCTTGGGCATACTACCGGACACATGGGAAGTACATCTCTACCTGTATACCTCTAAGGCTACTTGGTGTGGCTAATCAAGCATGCTCTCGAACGATGGTTACATTGTATATATTTTGCAGCTGGTTTTGGATCAAGAATCTTTGGTTATACATAGATTTTTATTTTTCTAGGATCATTTGATGAAAATATTGCAGCTTTGCTTCTATTTTTTCCCCCTCTACCTCCGATATTTAAATCAAGTCAAGCTAGAGTGCCCCGAGGAAGGTTTTTGTTTCAAGTTGGCCCTTACCGAAACACGCGTCGGCACACAGCGTAACAGGAATATTTGAGCACTTCGGGAGTTGAAACACAATGGACTCTTATACTAATGTTTAAATGGTTTAGCAAAGAACAGTAATGATGTTAAGAACAACTGTGGAGATAGATTGTATGAAATCCTGAAGGATTTGGTCTATAATTATCTCAAGAGGATCTCTTCAGTAATTGATCTAGGATTGTAAGATCTGACATCTTGCCACTATTCCTGTTTTACGCACATCAAAGTTGATTTATTCTGATTTTTAGCCTGTTAGTTGCATGAGTACTGTTGTGGTATGAGTGAGAGTGGTTTTGAGGTGTGATTGATCTTGAATGAATGGTGAGGGGTGAGAGAAAAAAAGAAGAAATTAAATGTATGTATCACTATGTATATAGTGTTCACATGCTATTCATAATATAATTTTGATATGACACTTAAATGAATATTAAACAAACTTGAAAAAGTGTATGTAGTTATTTGAGGTGCATTATTTGAAATCTCGTTGCATGCCTATGATTTAAACTTATTTTTTATAAGCAAGATATTTCCGTTTTATTGTATCTGAGGCAGGTGGCAATTTCCCCTTTTAGGTGGTTTATTTGGCTCTCTTTTTAATATTATAACAGTTATTTATTTTTTATTTTTTAAGTACTACTGTACTCCCGAAGTACATTAAAAAAATATAAACACTTATTAATATATTCCTTACCTATTACCACTTTAATAAAGTGGTAAATGGTAGAGGAAAAATATAAAACCTAATACTTACCTATATCTATAAGCGTAACATAGATCATAGCCAAAGTGTTCCTAAAAACAACATGGCTGCTTTTACCTTTATTAAAGACAGTCATTAGCCTATCACATAATGACTTGTCATCGCTATGTACCATGGTACTCCTGCAAAATATTGTGAAATTTTGCTAAAGTACTGCAACAACAGATATCACTAAGCTAAAATGCCTTATAACTTAAGATACATTTACCCTACTTACCTGTAGTACCGGAAAGGATCATCTTCACACCCTGCCAAATTTCAGAGAAATTCAATTAGCGTTTTCGTGCTATGCGAGATACAAAATTCTATTGACAATGCATTAGTGGAATAATGAATCTTGAGACACCTCTTTTATCACCCTTCCCCCCAGTTGACCAGTCACCACAAAACTTTCCATCCTCCCCCAATGTAGAAAAAGCAATAGGTCCTGAAAGTTATGTAGAGAATCGTCGAACCGGGCAAAGTTATTAGTGACCAAACTTCAGAGGAACATTCCTAAACCTGGAAATCCTAACTTTAACTGATCATTTGAGAGGTCATCAGTGGTGTCACAGACCATATCATCAGTGATGTAATATGTGAGGTTATAAGCAGAGCATTGCAGGCACATAAGTTATAGTTAGCTCCAGTAACTAAGGGGCATATGTACAAGGGGATTGCGCCACCGGAACATCACTTTTACCGATGTTCCAGTGGTGCAATACCCTGCTCCATATTTACAAAGTGGCATGAAGCCACTTTTTGTGGCTAAACACCGCTTTGTAAATATGGTGCCTGTGTTGGAGCTAGACAGCTATTTTTAGTGTTAGCGCTAGGGAAAACACCATGGGGCATATTATCAAGGCGGCGTTAATGAATTATCGCCGCTTTAGCGTCCGTTTTCGGACGGAAAGCGGCGATAATTTTATCGCCTAATTAACAAGGACACGCTAGCGCGTGATTCCTGCATTAGCGTCCGTTTTCTGCACGCCTCCCATCGCATCGCTAATGAGATGCAAAGGAGGCGTGCCTGTGAAAACAACATGGGGAAATATCGCTAACCCAGGTATCGCCATATCAACAACGTGGGTTAGCGATATTTTCAATCGCGTTAAGTATGCCTTAACGCAGGAATTTAACATCTGCTAAATTCCTGACTAAGGCATACCTAACATGGGGGTGGATTGTGTGGCTAAGACCACAGGCCCTATCACCAAGGATATCGCCGTTTTCCATGGGACATCGCTGGAAAACCAGCGATGTTCCATGGAAAACATCGCTATCACTGGAAAATTATCGCCTTTGCGCTAAGCGTTGTTAATACAGCGCTAGCATGGCGATAATTTCCAGCGATAGCCGGCGATAGGATTCCTCGCGCTAACAGCGGCCAGCGATAATTATCGCTGCCGCTTGATAATATGCCCCCATGTTCTTGTAAATATGGTACATCCCTGTGTTTTAGAAATGGTGCAGCGTGGAGCTGCAAACTTTGCTGCTGTGCAGCGTCATTTCCTTGTACATATGTTCCTATAACTGCTGAATTTCACTTGTTTTGTATGAGTGAAATCTGAGCCTAACTATAACGTCCCTGTAACCTTTGTTTTTCAGTGAATTTCTAATGTTTTTAAATTCTATTTCCTAACAATACCATCCCTGTAACCTTTTTTTCCTATGAATTTCTATGTTTTTTAATTGTATTTCCTAACTGTAGCCTATAACCTTTGAGAGTGGGTGTGTGATTGGCTGCATAGGTAGGTGAGTGGGTGTGTGACTGACTGTGTGGGTCTCTGAGTGGGTGTGTCAGTATTTTCTGGGTGTGTGACTGGCTGTATGGGTCTATGAGTGGGTGTGTGAGTGACTGTATAGGTGGTGGACATGGCTGTGTGAGTGGGTATATGAGTGCCTGTGTGGATCTGAGAGTGGGTGTTTGAGTGTCTGAGTGGATCTGTGAGTGGGTGCATGAGTGGCTGAGTGGGTCTGTGACTGGATGCATGAGTGTCTGAGTGGGGCCTGTGACAGTGCATGGGTCTCTGGGTGGGTCTGTGATTGGGTGCATGAGTGCATGAGAGGGTCTGTGAGTGGATGGATGGATGAGTCTCTAAGTGGGTGGGTGAGTGGGTGTGTAAGACTCTGAGTGGCTATGTCAGTGGGTGTGTGAGTCTCTGAGTGGGTCTGTGAGTGGGTGCAGGAGTCTCTGAGTGACTCTATGAATGGGATCATGAGTGTCTGAGTGGGTCTGTGAATGGGTGAATGAGTCTCTCAGTGAGACTGTGAGTGGATGTGTGTCTCCGAGTGTGACTGGGAGTGGATGCATGAGTGTCTGAGTGGGTCTCTGAGTGGGTGTGTGAGTCTGTGAGTGTGTGTGAGTCTCTCAGTGGGTCTGTGAGTGGGTGCATGAGTGCTTAGATGGATCTGTGAGTGGGTGTATAAGTAGGTTGGTGAGTGGGTGAGTGACTATATGAGGTGGTCTGTGAGTGTGTGCACATTAAAAAAAGGAAGGGGGCACACAGATTGCTTTTTTGCCCGTTTTTTTGCCTATTCGCAGCTTGCTCCTGCCTTCTACTTTGCCTCTTTCTGATTGTTCTGCCCCTTATTTTGCCTCTTTCTGCTTGTTCCTGACCTTTATTTTGCCTCTTTCTGCTCGTTTCTGACCTTCGTTTTGCCTCTTTCTGTTCGTTTCTAACCCTTATCTTGCCTCTTTCTGTTCATTTATGACCCTTATCTTGCCTCTTTCAGCCTGTTTTTCTGCCTCTTCTCTGCTCTTTCTGCTAATTATTTTGCCTCTTTCTGCTCATTTCTGACTTTATTTTGCCTCTTTCTGCTCGTTTCTGACCGAGGTTATAAACTGTAGCTTTGAATGCTCGATGGACACAAACTGTGCCCAGTACTATCTGTTAACAAATGTAAACAGCTCAAGACTCAGGTGTATCAGAAGTGAAACATAGCTGCACTTTTATCATATCTGTCCTGAAGAGGTGCTCACGCTCATAGAGATGCAGATCGTGAGAGACAGAGACAGAGAATGCTGTGGGGGTTGGTATGCACATGTGTGTTTTGGAGACTGTGACAGTGCATGCCCCCACACCCAAAAATAACCAACAAAACAATATAAATTAATTTTAAAACACTTACTGGGACCCTGTTAGCTGAATACAAACCTGTAAACGACACGACCTGCGCTCAGCCTGGCCTCGGCTGCTTCTGGCAAACCTTCTCGACAACTTTAAATGGAAAAGTGCCCCGAAGTCTTTGATACAGAGATGAATATAGCCTGTCACCCACTTCTGTCTGTAAAGCTCTGTTTCTTCTGGGACACAGCATGTTCTCTGAAGGACAGCTAGGCCCAAATGACCCTACAACGTGTGAATGATAGACTGAATCTGCCGGATACAAGGCACTATAATCTTCTGAGTAACTGAATGAAGGGTGCACACATTCTATCCAATATGCACTATTTGTGTGGCTAGCACCTCTATGGCAGCCAGCCACTTCACAGCGCGAGCTGCCAAGCGACATGACTGTAGAGCCAGGAAGCTAATGTGCCAGCATGTTGAACAAACTATACTGTCTTCACAGAGCTTGCACACTAGTGGGTTCACTGCACAATCCGGGCCTGGACCCCTGGGGGCTGCTGTATAAGGACAAAAAAACAACAGGAGGGTCAAAGGGAAAATTTATAGACCTTAAACGGATTAAATCCCCTATTCCATTATTCACACAAACATCTATGTAATCAGTGGTCTCGTCTGCTGACTGTTTATCCCAATGTATGATTCACTGAAATAGAGCTATGTGCTTGGTAATTAAGACCCTAAGTGTCACTAGAAAAGTTAAGATGAAATAACCCTTTAGGATTATAGGAATCCCATCACACACCGAAGTGAGCCTTTATCATCATTTGGGTTCCTAAACAATCTTCCTTCTATCCTCTTGATCATTGAGGCATACTGGATAGATTGTCTCCTTTATTAGGTCTTCCAGAAAAGAAGAAAGACACAATAGAAAATAGGAGAATAATCTCCAATAGAAAAAGTGCAGTGCAAAAGATATAAAGTACGTGATTAAAATAGGATTTGCCAAAAGAAAAAGAACTTAATCTTCAGCCAATATCTAAGGCAATCCTAATTAAAACCAGTGAAAAAGAGTGGGAGAATTATTTCAGCAGTTCAAACAAATTACTAGCTTACGAACGGTCGACATGTTTCAGCCAATTGGACATCCGGTCCACGGCTTTCGTCAGGACCTCACCATAAACTTATCTGCTACTGCATTATTCCAAAAGTGAAAAAATTTAATTTATACATACATCCTGGTTGGATTTGATACAACCTCTGATATTGTACTGAACCTCTGAATCTACCAGATGTGTAGGACATCTGCAAAGCACAAAGGATAACATTAATAGTGACAACATAGTCAAATGATTCACATCACCCAGTCAGCTCTTAAATCAAAAAAACTTTTGTATAGATCTAATAAATAGACTAGCAATTATTCTCACCCGTAGAATACGAGGACTTAACCTCACCTCACCCGGCACCAACTCCAGTCCGAGAGACCCCGCTCTGCCAGGCGTAGCCACAGGGCCCAACATGGAAAAAACGGGGGAAGGAAGGGAAGGGGGAAGGTTTTTGTTTAAAACATGCTTAATATATCAACATGTGTTAATCACATGGATCACATTTTCTCTCTACAGTGTGTTTCTGAGAGAGTGGGTCTTTTAAGTATACACATTGGGTAAACAAAACCACTATCGATCAATGGCAAGCTCAGGAAAAAGCATATTAATGATGAACAGCCAGCCTGCACAGTCACACTTGTAACTGCGCTTCATACTGTCATATAAGGTGGACTTTCTCTAACTCGATACTAACTTACATATAACCAATGTGAAAGTTATCGCTATTCATTATCTAACTCACACATATTTACACCGAAGTGCTCACAACTATTCCTCTTATGGTATGGTAACTATTCAAAATTCGCCAGTGTTTTCTGACACATTTTTGTATACCATTTGTCAGAGAGCTGAAAGTGTTGACAAACGTGAGGCGACCTAAAGGCGGTTTGACCACTGGAGGTTCGAGAAGTGCCTCACGATTGTTATTGGAAGCTCGCTTCTGTGCTCGTTTGATAAGTTTCCTTGGATACTTCTTTTCTTTTAGTTGTTCGACTAGGCCTGCTGAATGCTCTTTATATTTATCCATTGTGGAACAGTTCCTCCGAACTCGGAGGAACTGGTCATATGGCAAATTTTCTCGCAGAGATTTAGGATGTTGGCTATCAAACCGTAGCAAAGAATTGCGAGCCATTGGTTTCCGATATAGTTCACTCTGTAGACCAGTCGGAGTTGTAAAAATTGACAGATCCAAAAAAGCTATTTTGTTTTTATCTGCTTCCACTGCAAATCTAAGGAAATCATTCCTAGTATTTAGCCAATTTTGGAATTCTGTTATGGAATCAAGATTACCTCGCCATACCACTAACACGTCATCAATATATCGCTTCCATAAGCGAATTGACTCAAAAAAAGGGTTAGTCAAAGAAAGAACATGCTGTTGTTCACTTTAAAAGAGCCTTGGTTGTCCTGGCCTCGTTACCTCCATTCCCAGCTCAGTCGGAGCACGAGGCAACGACGGACAGGTAAGGCGTGAGGAAGTCATTTCTCGCCAATACCGAGTTGTAGTACGTGTTGGCGAAAAGTGACTTTTTGTTCTTTAGCCTAGATTTAGTTGAGAAGCTATAGAGTGGCAAGGTCTATACAGGACAAGCAATTGTTGTCAACTATGCTTTACGACTATTTTTGCCACTATTATTTTTGCCATAGACATAAGCAGAAACGCTATCCGGTTTAGCGGTGGCGTGGTATTAGTCCTAGATATAACCATAAGAGGAATAGTTGTGAGCACTTCGGTGTAAATATGTGTGAGTTAGATAATGAATAGCGATAACTTTCACATTGGTTATATGTAAGTTAGTATCGAGTTAGAGAAAGTCCACCTTATATGACAGTATGAAGCGCAGTTACAAGTGTGACTGTGCAGGCTGGCTGTTCATCATTAATATGCTTTTTCCTGAGCTTGCCATTGATCGATAGTGGTTTTGTTTACCCAATGTGTATACTTAAAAGACACACTCTCTCAGAAACACAGTGTAGAGAGAAAATGTGATCCATGTGATTAACACATGTTGATATATTAAGCATGTTTTAAACAAAAACCTTCCCCCTTCCCTTCCTTCCCCGTTTTTTCCATGTTGGGCCCTGTAGCTACGCCTGGCAGAGCGGGGTCTCTCGGACTGGAGTTGGTGCCGGGTGAGGTGAGGTTAAGTCCTCGTATTCTACGGGTGAGAATAATTGTTAGTCTATTTATTAGATCTATACAAAAGTTTTTTTGATTTAAGAGCTGACTGGGTGATGTGAATCATTTGACTATGTTGTCACTATTAATGTTATCCTTTGTGCTTTGCAGATGTCCTACACATCTGGTAGATTCAGAGGTTCAGTACAATATCAGAGGTTTTATCAAATCCAACCAGGATGTATGTATAAATTACATTTTTTCACTTTTGGAATAATGCAGTAGCAGATAAGTTTATGGTGAGGTCCTGACGAAAGCCGTGGACCGGATGTCCAATTGGCTGAAACATGTCGACCGTTCGTAAGCAGTAATTTGTTTGAACTGCTGAAATAATTCTCCCACTCTTTTTCACTGGTTTTAATTAGGATTGCCTTAGATATTGGCTGAAGATTAAGTTCTTTTTCTTTTGGCAAATCCTATTTTAATCACGTACTTTATATCTTTTGCACTGCACTTTTTCTATTGGAGATTATTCTCCTATTTTCTATTGTGTCTTTCTTCTTTTCTGGAAAACCTAATAAAGGAGACAATCTATCCAGTATGCCTCAATGATTAAGAGGATAAAGGAAGATTGTTTAGGAACCCAAATGATGATAAAGGCTCACTTCGGTGTGTGATGGGATTCCTATAATCCTAAAGGGTTATTTCATCTTAACTTTTCTAGTGACACTTAGGGTCTTAATTACCAAGCACATAGCTCTATTTCAGTGAATCATACATGGGCTGCTGTATAAGGCCCTTGTCAGCTGCGCAGATCTCGCCACCTATCGCCAAATGTGGAAATCCCTTTTCAGGGATAGGTCATAAAGTTAACAATTTTAGTGAGATCATTATTTTTTTATGTCTATACATTATGCATTATTTCATGCTTTTAGAACATAGCGCAGGCACACGCTGTGAGCTCCAGGTTCTTATACTACAGCTTTGCATGTTTCTGCTCTGTGTGTTTTCATCTACAGGTATGCACCGTTAGCATCAGTGCATACTCATGCACTGCAGATTTGCATAAACCTGCAATGCCGGCTCTGCACATTTTTTTATTTTAATTGTTTGCAGTTTTATATAGCACAGACTCGAGCCGAAGGTATTTGAGCACTTTATATAGGCACTATTTGCATTTTTTTAGGCAAGGGGACTGTATCATTTGCACAGAATCACAGGATGTTGAGCCAACGCCAAGACTCGAACCTGGTCGCCAGTTCCCTGTAGCTCCAGCTGGACTCTCTTACACTCCGCACTGGAGATCTGGATGTGTCGCATGCCCTCTTTAAACATTTCTGCAACCCCGGCTCTGAACGTTAATATGCTGCAGCCCTGCATGTCACTGTACTTCAGCATAGCACATTCTGCATTGCAGCTACATATTAACTTCAATGCAACTGCACAATTAGTAACCTGCAGCTTCTTCTGTCAGTGCTACACATCGGCAGGCTCTGCACTGCGTCGATGCAAATTTTTCCCTGCATCCCTGTGAATTCTGCACTGCATAGTTGCAAATTTCTGCACTGCAGTCCTGCATCACAGCTGTGCTGGTTCTCAACACCCCAGCCCACCCCAGTCCCCCCTGTTTTGCAATGATTGCTGCACACAAACACACTGTGCGTACACAGATAAACACACACACACTAGACACAATACATGCATCCTAGACACCCATTCCTAACACACTTAAACCGCTCATTGTACACGATCACACACACAATTGAACACACAGGCACACTAACTATGAACAGAACTGCGCCTCATTCACAGCACACTAGACATGATCAAAATCACTGCTCTAGAAACCCCTGCACACACTCTGCATATATGCTCACACAGCCTGCATATTCTTTTCCCTTTACACACGACTGCATATTGCACACACACACGCACATACAAACCATGCATACACACCACTCAAGCGTTCTATATACACATACACTGCTGCACACATGCTTGCACCTCCTCAGCTCCCTGAAGCCCCCACCCTGAGGGCAATGCACAGATCGCTCCTGATTAACGGGGGCTGGTCCGCAGGAGAGCACATGGCTCCAGTCTGCTGACGGTCCGCAATATAAATTGTCTCTTGTCACTTCTGTTTCCCCAGAAGAGATCTTCAAACGGTTCACTCCGGGTGCACAGCATGTCCCCCTGGGGTGGAGTTCAGGCCTGCCGAGGTGGGCTGGGAGAGAGTGGCCACGCACCTCAAGGAGGCCTGGGGTTTACGAGGGTACATATCCACACTCCTAGGGCCTGCTAGTGACTGAGTGAAACGGGTCCCTCCGCCGAGAATTTGGCACATTCTAAGCCTTCGGGAGAGCACGGGAGAAATGGACGGCATAAATTCCACCTTCAGGTCAGAAGTGTCCATTCAAGTGCAAGTTTCTGGGTCATCTCTGGGGTCCCTGAGCTGCAACACCAGGTTGAGTATCCTTGGAACTTCTTTAAGTGGCAAACCGAGCTTTCACAATGCCAGGACCAACTCACTCATTTTGTGGCAACAAAACTGAGAGAATCCTCAGAGACAGCACATCTCCTCTGTGTATCTCCTCCATTCCATGAAGACCAAAGACATTGGGTGGTCATAGCCTGTGTTGTGGACACGCTTGAAGGTTCATGTGTAACCCACGTTACTGTGACATTTGCACTAATCTTTTCACCACCATAGACCGAATGGCGTAGGTGTCCCACATTGCCATCAAAGGAAACCTAGTCACTGAGGCATCGTAAAACAACCTTTCAGATTTCACGAGTACCTTCAGTTGAACCTCTGATTAGTATGTGATTGTTCCATGCCTGGGATGGCCCAGTGAGGAGAAAAACAATGCAATGGAATGTGACTGAGATGAATTCAGACATACCTTCCGACCCTTTTATTTGTACCTGTGGAAGTTGACATTTTTTTACGTAAATTTACCTCATAACAAAGTAGAAATGTGGTTTAACATCAACATAGAAAATGCATGTCAAAATAGTGGAGAGAGAGAATGTGTTTTATTAAACGTGCAAAAAGTGAAAATGCTGCTTATTTCTGGAAAAAGCTCCCATTTCCACAACTAGGCCCTAATACTTTCTTGATTATTTCCTACTCCTTTAATAAAATAAACACCTTTTTGTAAATGCTGATGTAACTTTATAACTGAACTGTAGAACTTGTGATCTTCATGAAATGTGCTGTATTTCTTTCCTTCCTCACACCATATAACTTCATTATTTTTTAGATTGTTTCCTCTGCCACATGCTTATAATGAACAAGTATATTAATGAAATAAAATGCTCACTGTAGGTTTAAGTTCCATGATTTAACCAGGGCATGCCATTTGTTAATGTTTATTTTCATAGAGCAGCTCATTGTTACACAATGGGACACTGACTAGCGAACAGAGGGGCATATTAACAACGAGGCGATAAGCAATTATCGCCGCTTTAGCGTCCGTTTTCGGACGGAAAGCGGCGATAATTCTATCGCCTAATCAGCAAGGTCACGCTATCGCGTGAATCCTTGCACTATCGCCCTTTCCCCCAACGCCCATCCTTGCATCTCTAATGAGATGCAAAGTGGGCGTTACAGGGCGTACCCCGGATGGGCTACGTTGCAAATATCGCCGATGTTCACATCGCGATATTTACAAGGCAGCCCACAGGATTATAGCAGACGTTAGATTTTGGCGAAAACTGCCGTTTTCGCCAAAATCTAACGTCTGCTATAATCCTGACTTACCTATGTTAGGCATAGGAGGTGGATTCTGCTGATACGACCACAGGGTCGTATCAGCAAGGTTATCGCCCTTTTGCAGGGAACATCGCTGGAAAACCAGCGATGTTCCCTGCAAAAGGGCGATAACCTCGCTATCTCTGGAATTTTTATCGCCCTGGAGTAACGCGTTGTTAATAACGCGCTACCAGGGCGATAAATGCCAGAGATAGCCTGCGATAATATAATTATCGCTAAGCACGGCCAGCGATAATTATCGCTGGCCGTTGTTAATATGCCCCAGAGTAGGTTTGCAAAGGTTCTTATGATAACCTTTCTAGATGTATCTTTTTGTAATACGATGTAGCCACATTCAAATTACTATATGTCGACATGGATGTTTAACACGGGAATCGAGGAAGAAGATGACAGACCATCAGAAGATCCTTTCCTATTGGTTAGAAATGATTCAACATTTATAGTTTGCAACATGTTTTGTGATTTATGAGATTTCTGGCCTCGCATACCCTTCAAAGAATAGAAATAGATAGGAACACAGACCGTTATAGGGTGGCCAGCAAACTATTTATCAACAAGGGCTTTTCACCTGAAAATAAATTATATCATGTTGGTTAGTCTAATTAGAGCAATGGACACAACCCAAGACTAAAGTACCCAGATTGCATTTGGTTGCCACACAAAAGCCCGGGGTTGGAAATAGTGTTTATAATGATATGGAGTGAGGTGTCACCAGCAGCGGCCGGTAGATAAGGGCGTTGGAGCGGAACCCTGCCTGTTTCCTGGGTGCTTGGTAAGGTCAACTTAATTCTGGCACAATAAAAAACATCCAATAATTCAATATGTGCATCCCACGGACCACGGAATTCGAGGTCTAATCTCATTCTCACCCTGTCCTCGAGGATCAGGCAACCAGGCACATTCGGGAGGCGAATTGCGCAGGTGGAAGTCTTCACGTATTTACGATGGGCTTTGTTGTGAACAGCCCTGGGGCTGGGTGCCTCACACAAAAGGTAGAGTTCAGGCACAGAGTGGAGCCTGTAACATCACTGTAGAAGGAAACTTGGGCACGTTTGGCTGCAGCTCATTGCGAGGCTGCACCTAAGTCAATCACGGTAACTGCGTCTGCAACATCCTGATGTTGCTCACACTGTGCCTTTTGTCCCAGCTACAAAAAGAAAACAAGCACAGAGACTACTTTAAATATCAACAGGCTGTACCTTGTCCTCCGCCCACCTGCCTGCAAAGAAGAGAACTGTGAGCCCAGGAGCAAAAATCTCGGCAGAAGCACCTTCGAGAACTTTTTCTGTTCCAATTGAAGTCCAGGTGATGGCAACATACATGTGAGTGTTACACTTTCAGACACTGACTTTTACAGTATTTTAAAGCAAAGCAGATGCCTGGGACCTGACTTTGAGTGCGCCCCAATTAAAAAGTCACAGACACTGCCAACACATATCATCATCTTTGGGTGCTCGTGGTAGCCATTGTTCATATTCTGTGTTGGGTCATTAATGTTTTGTTTTTTCTGCACAGTCTACAATAACTTGTGAACATGTTTTGCGTCACTTCACACGTTTAATATTTCTAAATGGCAAGTGTTTCACAATTTTTAAGCGTGCTCACAGAGTCACAGTGTGCACCTTGGAAGCATGAAATGCTGAGTGGGCCATGCTGAGTTCGGACTCATGACCAATAGTTTACAGCCATGTTTCAGCAAAAAATACTTAATTCACTTAGCCACTTTCGTGGGTTTCAACTACAATGATACCCCCTTCTCTCATTGTCCCTTCACATTTTCCCTGCAGTGCCAAGATTCAATACTCCATTACCCTCTCACTGTATTTTTTTCTTTCTTGCAGTGCCAGTGACATTCCCTTCCCTAGTTACCTCTATTTTCAGCTGTACAAGTTCCAGCTGGCCTATTAGGCAATCAGGGAGTGCCCGAAGGTCTGCTCCGGCAGGTCAGTGTGTGGGCTTCTGTGGGCCTGTTTTATGGTCTTTTTGGGGGGTACTGTACATTTCCTTGATAAAACATTAAAAATTGCCTGCAGCAAGCTCTAATTCATGTAGTCTTCCATACCTTGGAAAACATTTATGCCATATGTCTTCACAAATTTGCAATTGCCCCAAATTGCAAGCTTGGGCCTCTTTTTAGCTATCTAATTCACAAAGGAGTGGGACATTTGGAGGGGCATTTTTGCAAGAGCCAATCACCACCACAACGTCATTTTCCGGATGTTGTGGTGGCGATAGGGGCTTCGCCATATTTACAAGGCAGCGTTAAGCCACTTAACGTGGCTTAAGCTGCCTTGTAAATAAGGCACCCTTTCACGCTATACTTAGCGTGCAAGGGGAGGGCAATGGGTGTTGCTGTGGGCATTCCACCACAACACCCATTGATTTTGACGCAGCCCCATATTTTCAAGGGTGGCGTAAATATGGGGCAACGCCAAAATTAAGACCAGGGAAAACCTGGTCTCACCCTGGCGAAACGAGGAGAACATTTTAATTTCTCCTACTTTTTGCTGTTTCCATGTGTGCTGCGTTGTGCAGCACACATGAAAATAGCAAAACACCAATGATTGTTTATGTAGAGGAAGGAGCCCCTTTCTGCACATAAACAATCATTTTTAAAAAATGACGTTTTGCAACTTCTATGTGTGCTGCATTGAGCAGCACACATAGAAGTTACAAAACGCCATTTAAAGATTGTTTATGTGCAGGAAGGGACACCTTCCTGCACATAAACAATCTTCCCCTGCAACGCAGACACCCTTGCACTATGGTGCAAGGGTGCCTGCGTTGGCACTAGGCAGCTAAATTTAGCACCAGCACAGGGAGAAACGCAGGGCTGCACCATATTCTTGTACATATGGTGCAGCCCTGCATTTCTAAAATGACAGAGCGCGGCCTTCTTGGCTTAACGACAAGCTTCGCCACTTTACTTGTAAATATGCTCCTGAATTTGGTGTCCGGGCCATTATTTTATCACAGTATGATCCTGAATCTGTACACAGCAGTACCGGACATCTTTCCTACTTATTCTCAGTTTCCTAAATAAATTGTGCTGGAAAAAGTACCATTGTACCCCATTTAAAAAAAACCTTTTTGGAAGTGGGTGGGGGTTTCTTATGGATAGTAGGCCTCGCTTGCTCGTATCCAATACATACTGATCTAATCCTATGCCTCACCCTTTTCAAATTTAACCAGCCGCCACTGTGTGCCACTATAAGCTGTGTTGTCCCCTCACATGTTCTCAAGGTAATTCCTTTGTGGTATTTCCAGGCAGTCTGATGGTCTGGATAATAAGATACAGCCCCTTTCAGAGTAGAATGAAGCACATTCTGATTTGACAGCATATGCGCATGAACCCTATACTCTGTGGAAAAATGGGATTCTTCCATATTCTGCACCGTTGCATCAGAACATTCCATCAGTCATAACATTCATCATTCAAAACATGAGAGAAGAGTGAAAACAAATGATGTGCGCACGAGACTTCAATCTGTCTGAAAGCACAAAACAGAAGCCCTCATTGCCGGTGAGATGGAGGCCGCCTCCCGCCTCAGCTGCTAGGATGCGCCCACAGTTTGCATGGGTCCAAAGTAGATGTGCTGAATTATGGCCTGCATCCTGACTGGTAAGTAGTTTCTGAAAAGGCCACATTACGGATAATGAATGGATGGGTCCGAGCATCTATAAAACCTCACCATGGTAAATAAGGGACATAAAACACCGATAAAGAGGAGATGACATCCCTGTAAGTTATCATTACCAGCAACGCGCAGTGATAAATTGATCCGAAATGGAAATTCAACGAGTTTTTATGGAAATGAATTAAAATCTTCAGAAACTGAAGCCTTTTAATGAGTCTGGGAGGACGGCGGCCAAGTTCTGGTTCTTGTTGTCGCTTAGCTCTACAGAAAAAATATGAGCGGACATTAGTCTTGCAGGCCCCCTTGCCTCCTGAAAGCCACTTCGCTATGAAGGAGAGAGTCCTTTGGTATATACATTTGACATAATGCATAAACAAGAGAGGAGGCTTTGGTGGTAATGCTGGGCTGTGTCATGTATGTTCACCATTCATATTAAGTACACATTTCACAACCCTGGGTTTGGCAGTGCAATTCTCCCACTACTGTGTTCAAGGGAGGAATATATGACATTACAACGCGTACTAATACCACGCGTGCTATTACAACGCGGGTATTACTACCCCAATACCATTACAATGAACTACCAATACAACGCAATTTTTTACCACGTATATGCCATTACCATGCATGCTATTACAACGCAAAGGCATGCGTGGTAAAGACATAGACTTGGTAAAATTGGTGAAGGTAGGTAAATAACTCTATATATATATGTGTATATAAATATATATATATATATATTCACTGAAAAAACCATAGGTTTCAGGGACGTTATAGTTAGAAATTATCATTTAAAAAACCTTTGAAATTCACTGAAAAAACCATAGGTTTCAGGGACGTTATAGTTAGAAATTAGCATTTAAAAAACCATAGAAATTCACTGAAAAAACCATAGGTTTCAGGGACGTTATAGTTAGTTGGACATTTCACTCCTACAGAACCAGAGAAATTTGTCCATTATAGTTAGTTGAGCTAACTATAACTCGCGCCGCCGCAATGCACTGCTGATGATGTCACACATTACATCATTCATGACATGGTCAGTGACATCACTGATGACATCACTGATGACATCTCAAATGACATCACTGATGACATCATCCAGTGACTGTGTGTTTCTGTAAAGTTTAAATATGTTTTATTTATATACGCCAAGGTGTATTGAAGTATGAGTGGGTGTATGAGTGTCTGAATGGATGATTTAGTAGGTGCGTGACTGACTGTATAAGTGAGTGATTAAATGTGTCTTACTGAATGCATGGGTTAGTGAGTAAACTGTAAATGTCTGTATCAGTCTGTCAGTTGGTGTGTAAGCGGCTGCATGGGTTTGTGAGTAGCTACATGAGTGTCTATATGGGTTATTGATTGGTTGTCTGAGTATCTGTATGGGTGCCTGAGTATCTGTGTGGGTAGGTGGGGGTGTGTGACTCTGAGTGAGTGGGTAATTCACTGGGTGTATGGGTTCAAGAGTGTATCTGTGAAGGGCTGTACTGGTGGGTGAGCATGTGTATGGGTGTGTTGGTGAGTGAATGGATGTCTCAGTGGTACATGTGTGAGTAACTACATATGTTAAAGGCAGTATATGTGAGTGTTGGAGTATATAAATGACTATATGTGAGAGTGAATGATTGTGAGAGTGGCTGTATGGATGAGTGTGTGCTTGTATCAGTGATTGTATAAGAGAGTAAGTATGTGTTAGTATCTGTATGAATAAGTGAGGTGGTGTGTATATAACTGTATAGGTGAGTAAATGGGAGTGTGAATGATTCTTTGCATGATTGACTAGGTGTGTGAGTAACTCTATGGATGAGTGGCGATGTGTGAGTGTCTGTATAGGTGTATGAGTACAAATGATAGTGCTGTATTGATGAGTGACTGCATGTATGAGTGACTGTATGGGTGAATAAGTGGACGCGTGTGTAGACCTAGGAATCAGTGAGTAGGTATGTAGTAACTGGTATTGGTAAGTCTATGGTTTCGAAAATGGTAGTCTGTATTTTAGAGTTGGTGTATCAAAGGTTATATTAGGGTGTGAGGAGGTGCATCAGATTATCATGTGGATGATGTCATCAGTGATGTCATTTGAGATGTCATCAGTGATGTCATCAGTGATGTCACTGACCATGTCATGAATGATGTAATATGTGACGTCATCAGCAGTGCATTGCGGGGGCGCGAGTTATAGTTAGCTCAACTAACTATAACGGCTGAATTTCTCTGGTTTTGTACGAGTGAAATGTCCAACTAACTATAACATCCCTGAAACCTATGGTTTTTTCAGTGAATTTCTATGGGTTTTTAAATGCTAATTTCTAACTATAACGTCCCTGAAACCTATGTTTTTTCCAGTGAATTTCAAAGGTTTTTTAAAAGATAATTTCTAACTATAACGTCCTTGAAACCTATGGTTTTTTCAGTGAATTTCTAAGGTTTTTTAAATGATAATTTCTAACTATGCCTACATGTGAAGAAAGAGGAAGAAACGCGCAGAAAGAAGCAAGAGAAATGCAGAAAGAGGCAACAGAAGTCCAGAAAGACGAAGAAAAGTGCAGAAAGAAGTACGAGATATGCAGAAAGACCCAACAAATGCACAGAAAAGTCATCCTGTGCCCCCAAGTTTTTACTGACTGGTACTGGTGGTAACTGACTCTGCCTAACCAGGCCTAGAGCCAGTGCTATGCTAAAAGACACTTAGAATACAGTGAAAACACCTACATACACTAGGGAACACTATGCGTTGGGGTACCCCAGTGATTGGCATGACCTCCTCTGTAAGGCCCTAGTACATAATAGGGCAGGGGGATTAAAACTACCTTTAAGTCAGAGGTGCAGAAAGATACTTCTTTAAGTAGTAGTCACGTTTGCAGAGTGGTAGAGAAAGGGTGCTGGGCCTCCGACCAGCGCTCAGGAATTCCGCTGCGTAGGACTTACAGGAGGTACCAGGAGGGCTTTTCATATAGCGCGAACTTGACCTGAATCGGGTATCAGAGCGCTTTACAAAGCACCAGTTGCATTACATGAGGACACATTCATTTTTTTTGTTAGGCACGGGGAGATTAAGTGATTTGCCCAGAATCACAGGATGTTCAGCGTCATTGCCGAGACTCAAACCCAGTTCCCCAGATTCGAGGTTGACCGCCCTAGCCGTTAGGCCAACTCCTCTCCCCCTCAGGAGTAAAGTGGACTTCATCCCCCATACCGTAGCCTGCCAGGAGGCGCGTTTGCAGAGTGGTGGGGATGGGGGGCGTGGCCTCTGAAGACTTCTTAGCAATCCCACTGTGTGGGACATACTGGAGGTAACAAGCAGGGTACTTGGCTCCCAAGGACATCCCTGGGGGCCAACTACCCCTTCTATTACCTCCAGTAAGTACCCCACAGCAAGATTGCTAAGTTCTCATAACAGGCCACGCCCCCTTTGCCCACCACTCAGCAAACGCTCTCCCTGGCATGCTCTTGGATGGGGATTGAAGTCCCCTTCGCTGATGGGGGTCATTTAGGGGCCAACCAGCCTACCTCTTACCTCCAGTAAGCCCCACACAGTGGGATTGCTGAGAGGTGGACACAGGCCACGCCCCCTTCTTACACCACTCTGCAAATGCGACTCTTGGTGCACTGCTGCTCGGGGGATGAAGTTCACTTGTGCCCTGAGGTCCTCAGGACACAAGAGGACCTCATCAATTTCTTGAATTTCTCAGAAACTACTGAACAGATTCACACTATTTAAAAACAAGGTCTCTTTCTGAACCAAGGGCTACCTTTTTGCCAAATTTGGTGTATTTCCGTTCAGCAGTTCGGGCTGTAACCTGTTTCAAATTTCCTATGGAAATGAACATGGGGAAAACATGTTTTGGGACCCCCCTTTTTTCTCAGCCCCCGCTTGACGAATCACCCCGAAACTTTCAAGACAGGAGCTGACCTGAGTGAAACATTAGTTTTGAAAATTTCGTGAAGATTCGTCAAACGGCGCCAAAGATATTGGCAAAAGAAAAACGCTTTTAGAATAGAAACGAGGTCCTAACTATAACTACCTACTGGCGACCGCCAGTAGGTAATATATATATATATATATAGATATATATATATATATATATATATATATATATATATATATATATATATATATATATATATCTATATATATATATATATCCATTCAGCAGTTCGGGCTGTAGCCGTGTCTAAAATTTCCTATGTAAATTAACAAGGGGAAAATGCGTTTTGGGACCCCTCTTTTTTCTCGGCCCCCGCTTGATGAATCATCCTGAAACCTTCAACACAGGAGCTGACCGGTCTGCCCGATTAGTTTTGAAAATTTCGCGAAGATTCGTCAACCGGCGCCAAAGATATTGGCAAAAGAAAAAATGCTTTTTGAAAAGAAACGAGGTCGCCAGTAGGTAGTTATAGTAAGGACCTCGTTTGTATTCAAAAAGCGTTTTTTCTTTTGCCAATATCTTTAGCGCTTGTTGACGAATCTTCACAAAATTTTCAAAACTAATGGGGTGGACCGGTCAGCTCCTGTGTTGAAAGTTTCGGGGTGATTCGTCAAGCGGGGGCCGAGAAAAAAGTGGGGTCCCAAAACCCATTTTCCCCATGTTGATTTCCATAGGAAATTTTAGACACGGCTACAGCCCGAACTGCTGAACGGAATTACACCAAATTTGGCAAGAAGGTAGCCCTTGGTTCAGAAAGAGACCTTTTTTTTAAATGGTGTAAATCCGTTCAGTAGTTCCTGAGAAATTAAAAAAAGAAAAATATCGATATCTGAGCACCAAGGAGGGTTCGCGAACCCTCCCGGGCACGAGCTTCACTCTGATTGGCTGCCAACACTCCACACCAGGAAGTGTTGGCAGCCATTTTGTGACTCGGTAGAACCGAGTCACAAGAAAAGAGAAAGAAGAAGATGAAAAACAAGAAAAGGGGGCAGGTTAGAAACAACCTTACCCCCTAGGCCTAATCAGGGGGTCCCACAAGGACCCCCAGGGCCAAAAAAAGCATTAAAAAAAAATCAGCAGAATTCGCGCTGGGGTCGCGTATCCTGTAGAGAAAATAAAAAAAAATGAAGCGCGGACTCCCGCGCTTCATTTTAATGATCCCCCGGGTGGGCCAGGTCCCGGGGGCAATGCCAAAATTAAGTAGCGGGGGCTCGCGGGGGCCCCTGCAGCCCCAGGGACTGCAACCTCCTGGGACTATGCAAATTATATGCGGGGGGCACGTGGCCCCCCGCAGCCCCGGGGACCGGCACCTCCCCGGGGCTTTGTTAAACAGTGCGTGGGGGTTCCCAACCCCCCCATGCTGCCCCAGGGACCGCCACCTCCCCGGGGCTTTCAAATTTAAAACATGGGGGGCCTCGCTGGCCCCCCCAAGCCCCGGGGACAGCCACCTCCCCGGGGCTTCAAAGTAAATTAGGGGGGCCTCACGGGCCACCCCAAGCCCCGGGGACCACCACCTCCCCAGGACTATGCAAATTGAGGGAGGGGGCCACGCGGCCCCCCTCCAGGAGCCCTTGATGGCCATGGGGACCACCACCCCCCAGGGCCGGCTCCTGCAATGTCCCGGGGTGCCCACCCCCGGGACATTGCTGTTTGCTATGGCAGGGCGGGAGCCACTGACATAACAAAACTTGAGGGGGCCTCTCTGCAAGGCACGTGGAGGGGCCCCCTCCGGGCTCAATCAGGAGCTCTGCAGCCAGAGTGCTGTGCTGAAGGGGCCCCCTGGAGCTTGGGGGCCCCCCTGCACCGCAGGGGCTGCGGGGGCCTGTGTTACGCCCCTGGCGGGAGCACGGCTCCTGCCCTGCCATAGCAAACCCTGCTTTGCTTCATTGAAGCGAGAGCAGGAAACCTGCTCTCGCTTCAATGAAGCAAAGCAGGATTGCTTTTGAGCAAGGGGAGCTGCATGTTAGTAGCTCCCCTTTTTCAAAAGCAATGCGGGCTCCGCCAGGGAGCCGGCGGGACCGTGGGGGCATTGGGGCTCCCCCCACGGTCCCCAACGCAAAGGGCCGGCCCTGGGGGATGGGGTCCCCAGGGCCAGGAGTGGCCCGGGAGGGGGGCCACGTGGCCCCCCTCCATGTCAATTAAAGAAAAAAAAAATGGCCGGGGGACGGGGTCCCCGGTGCCAGAAATGGCCCAGGGGAGGGGGGCTACGCAGCCCCCTCCCCGCAGATATATATTAAAAAAAAAAAAACAGGCCAGGCCCCGGGGGATGGGGTCTCCGGGGCCACTAGTGGCCCAGGGAAGGGGGAACATGCGGCCCCCTTCCCGTTTGTTTAAAAAAAAAAAAAATTGCTTGGGCCCCGGGGGATGGGGTCCCCGGGCCCAAAAGTGTCCCAGGGAAGGGGGTCCACGCAGCCCCCCTCCCATAAAAGAAGAATTAAAAAAAATGAAAAAAGAAACCGGCAACTCGCCGGAGGCCCCGCCCCCTCCCTGCAGCACTCTGCAAATGCACCCCCTGGTGCGTTCTAAGTTGGGGGATTAAGTCCCCTTGAATACTGAGGGTCCCTGGGGGCCAACTAGCCCACCAGGTACCTTCAGTAAGTGCCACAGAGCTGCGTTGCAGAGAGGTGGTCTGAGGCCACGCCCCTTTTTACACCTCTCTGCAACGCAGCTCTGTGGCGCTTAATGGAGGTACCTGGTGGGCTAGTTGGCCCCCAGGGACCCTCAGGATTCAAGGGGACTTAATCCCCCAACTTACAATGCGCCAGGGGGCACGTTTGCACAGTGGTGCAGGGAGGGGGCGGGGCCTGACATAACAAGTGTGCAAACGCCCCCCTGGGCGTTGTAAATTGGGGGATTAAGTCCCCTTCAATCCTGATGGTCCCTGGGGGCCAACTAGTCCACCAGGTACCTCCAGTAAGCGCCACAGAGCTGCGTTGCAGAAAGGTGGTCCGAGGCCACGCCCCTTTTTACACCTCTCTGCAAACGCGGCTTCTGTTGCACTGCTGGTGGGGCGATGAGGTCCTCTTGTGTCCTGAGGACCTCAGGACACAAGTGGACTTCATCCTCCGAGCAGCAGTGCGCCAGAAGCCGCGTTTGCAGCGTGGTGTAAAAAGGGGCGTGGCATCGGAACACCTCTCTGTAACGCAGCTCTGTGGCGATTACTGGAGGTACCTGGTGGGCTAGTTGGCCCCCAGGGACCCTCAGGATTCAAGGGGACTTAATAGGGACATTATAGTTAGAAATTAGCATTTAAAAAACCTTAGAAATTCACTGAAAAAACCATACGTTTCAGGGACATTATAGTTAGAAATTAACATTTAAAAAACCTTAGAAATTCACTGAAGAAACTACAGGTTTCAGGAACGTTATAGTTAGAAATTAGCATTTAAAAAACCTTAGAAATTCACTTAAAAAACCACAGGTTTCAGGGACGTTATAGTTAGTTGGACATTTCACTCGTACAAAACCAAAGAAATTCGGCTGTTATAGTTAGTAGAGCTAACTATAACTCGCACCCCCGCAATGCACTGCTGATGACGTCACATATTACATCACTCATGACATGGTCAGTGACATCACTGATGACATCTCAAATGACATCACTGATGACATCACTGATGACATCATCCATGTGATAATCTGATGTGCCTCCTCACACCCTAATAAAACCTTTTATACACCCACTCTAAAATACAGACTACCAATATCGAAACCATAGACAGACCAATAGCAGTTAGTACATACCCGCTCAGTGATTCCTAGGTCTACACACACACATCCACTCATTCACCCATACAGTAACTTATACATGCATTCACTCATCAATACAGCACTATCATATGCACTCATACACCTATACATACACTCACACACCGCCACTCATCCATAGACTTACTCACACACCTCCTCAGTCATGCAAAGAATCAATCACACCCATTTACTCACCTATAGAGTTATACACAGACCACCTCACTTATTTATACAAATACTAACACATACTTACTCTCTTATACAATCACTGATACAAGCACACACTCATCCATACAGCCACTCTCACAATCACTCACTCTCATGTATAGTCATTTATATACTCTAACACTCACATATACTGCCTTTCACATATGTAGTTACTCAAACATATACCATTGAGACATCCATTCACTCACCAACACACCCATACACACACTCACTCACCCATACAGACCTTCACAGATGCACTCTTGAACCCATACACCCAGTGAATCACCCAATCACACATCTATGCACAGAGTCACCCACCCACCACCCACTCACACACACAGACACTCAGGCATCCATACAGATACTCAGACAACCAATCAATAACCCATATAGACAGTCATGTAGCTACTCACCAACCCATGCAGCCGCTTATACACCAACTGACAGACTGATACAGACACACAGTTTACTCACTAACACATACATTCAGTAAGATACGCTTAATCAGTCAGTTATACAATCAGTCATGCACCTACTAAATCATCCATTCAGACACTTATACACCCACTCATTCTTCAATACACCTTGGCATATATATATATAAAACATATTTAAACTTTAAAGAAACACACATTCACTGGATGATGTCATCAGTGATGTCATTTGAGATGTCATCAGTGATGTCACTAACCATGTCATGAGTGATGTAATATGTAACGTCATTAGCAGTGCATTGCGGAGGCACGAGTTATAGTTAGCTCTACTAACTATAACGGACGAATTTCTCTGGTTTTGTACGAGTGAAATGTCCAACTAAGTATAACGTCCCTGAAACCTGTGGTTTTTTCAGTGAATATATATATATATATATATATTTATATACATATATATTTATATAAAATATATTTGTATAACACCCATCCCATCCCACCCCAAAACCCAAACCCACCCTAAACCCTAAAATTACCCTTCCACCCAAAACCCCAAACCCACCCTAAACCCTAAAACTACCCTTCCCACCCCAAAACCCAAACCCACCCTAAACCCTAAAAGTACCATATATATATATATATATATATATATATATATATATATATATATATATATATATTCACACAAAAAAACAAAGGTTACAGGGACGTTACAGTTAGGCTGATATTTAACTTGTACAAAACCAGAGAAATTTAGCAGTTATAGATAGCTGAGTGAACTATAACTTGTGCCCCCGCAATGCACTGCTTATGACCTCACATATTACATCATTTATGATATGGTCAGTCACATCACTGATTACATCTCAAATGACATCAATTATGACATCATCTGGTGACTGTGAGTGTTTCTAAAAAGTTTATGAGTGTTAAATATATATATGCCAAGGTGTATTGATGAAAGAGTGGAAGTATGAGTTCCTGTATGGATGATTTAGTGGGTGTGTGACTGACTGTATAAGTGAGTGATTATATGTGTATCAGTGAATGTATGGGTGAGTGACTAATCTGTGTGAATGTCTGTATCAGTCTGCCAGTTGGTGTGTAAGTGGCTGCATGGGTTGGTGAGTAGGTACATGAGTACCTATATGGGTTATTGATTGATTGTCTGACTACCTGTATGTGTGCCTGAGTGTCTGTGTGGGTGGGGAGGAGGTGTTTGCCTGCCTGCAAGAATGAGTGAGTGGGTGAATCACTGGCTGTATGGGTTCATGAGTGCGGCTGAGAGGGACTGTATGGGTGAGTGAGTGTGAGTATGGTTGTGTCAGTGAGTGAATGGAAATATCAGTGGTATATGAGTGAGTAAGTGCATATGTGAAAGGCAGTATATGTCAGTGTTGGAGTATATAATGACTGTATGTGTGAGTGAGTGATTGTGAGAGTGGTTGTGTGGGTGAGTGTGTGCTTGTGTCAGTGACTGTATAGGTGAGTAAGTATGTGTTAGTATTTGTATGAATAAGTGAGCTGGTGTATGTATAACTATATAGGTGAGTAAGTGGCAGTGTGATTGACTCTATGGGTGAGTGAGTAGGTGTATGAGTAGCTCTATGTGTATCTGACAGTGTGTGAGTGGCTGTATGGGTGTATGAGTGGATATGTCAGTGAGTGGGTGTATGAGTGGCTGTATGGGTGAGTGAGTGGATGTGTGTGTAGACCTATGAATGTGTGAGTGGGTATGTAAGTTCTGGTATGGGTGTGTCAATGATTTCGAGAATGGTAGTGTGAAAGTTGGAGTGAGTGTATGAATGGTTGCATGGGGGTGTGAGTGGGTGCATCAGATTCTGTGGATGATGTAATCAGTGATGTCATCAGTGATGTCACTGACCATGTCATGAGTGATGTAATTTGTGAGGCCATAAGCACTTCATTGTGGGGGCACGAGTTATAGTTAGCTCAGCTAACTATAACTGCTGAATTTCTCTGGTTTTGTACAAGTGAAATGTCAGCCTAACTATAATGTCCCTGTAACTTTTGGTTTTACAGTGAATTTCTAATGTTTTTTTTTTTAATTCTATTACCTTACTATAACGTCCCTGTAACCTTTGGTTTTTTCAGTGACTTTCTAATGTTTTTTGAATGCTAATTGTTAACTATAACGTTCCTGTATACTTAGTTTTTTTAATTTCTAAGGGTTTTTAAATTCTATTTCTTAATTCCAATGTCCATTTTTTTGTAAGTGAACCTGTGCGATTTTCATACTTTCTTTATATAATTGGATATTGTGTGTTATATTTATATAATACACAACTCTTTTTTTGAATTCATATGTCTTTATCAGAAAATACATTAATAACTGGTTTTATTTTTAACAATTTTTTAAGTCAGCACAACATTGTTGCATCTACAGTGGAGATTCTATCATCAGTAAATGTATTTCACCTACTGAAAAATAAACTAAAAGACATTTTTTAAATAAAGTATAAATCAAAATATTTAGTAAAATATATTTTAACTTTTCTTTCTGCGATCAATTTAGAAGAAAGCCACCCTCATCAAAAATGAATTATATTCGCAATTACCGAACTCATCGGGGTGACTTCGGTAGTTGTGAAGAGCGCGTGGTTTATACAAAGTGTAAAACATATATTTAGACATATTCTACAGTATATTTTACAGTAGAGCTTTATTAGTGTACTTTTCAAACTCATATTTTTCTAGTGAGTTTCCAGATTAATCGCCTCCAAACACTTTTACCCGTTTACGCGAAGGCAGAGGAAGTCGCGATGATGTCGGTAGTCGTGGATAGCGCGCGTTTTTCAACATCTCTGAAACGTATATGTAGAGGTATTGTGAACAATTTTAGTATATCTGTTCACAATTATAATATTGAAAGTTCTGCTTTTCTTTCCATTTAAAAAAAAAACTACTTTAAACTTATATTTTGCATTTCTGCTTCACCTTGGTAATCGCAACTAGGTTCATAACACATTCTAGAAGGAATGTGCTGCTTCCAAATAAGATACAGCAGGTGTGCTTTACTCCACAGATTCAAAAGCATATCAATATCTGCATTACATTTCTTTCCTAAATAAAACAGCCAATAACAAGACTTCTTGCTAAGGCATCCAACACACTACCCAATTTTATTCACTTTCATGCTGACAGCATCCAATGAAATATATCTTTTAAAAAAACAACTCCATTTTAACTGCTTTTTATTTGGAAAAACTACCTTATTCAGCTCCAGCCTTCTCCTGACTGCTACTGCTCCTTCACTTCAAAATGCTTAGAGTATGGATTGTGGGTCACAGCTATATCTATTGGGCTAAAGAGGCTGCAAAAAGGAGAGGTATTGACAGAGACTTGGGTTTGCCAAATGTGCAGATTACTTGGTTTGACCAGAGAGGGTTAAGGTTTCATCAGTTGCTGGCTTTGGTTAAATTCATTGTGGATTCCCAAGCTCCTCACGATTGTGCACTGTGGTGGCAATGACGTAGGCACATTGACTTTGTTAGGGCTGGAAATCATAATGAAAGAAATCTTTGCAGAACTGATGTCGCTTTTTCCTCACACTGTCTTGGTGTGCCAAATATATGCCAAAGACAGAAATGGAAGTGGTCAAATCAATTCTGTCCACAGATTGACAAAGCCAGGAAACATGTTAATAAAACTGTTTCTGCATTCCTCAGAGACCATCATATGGGCTATATCTATAACAACAATCTGCGTTTTGATATGCATGGAATTTATGGAATTTATAGAGTGCACTTTACAGATGAAGGCAACAGGGTTTTTCTAAGTAACCTGAAACTGTGCATACAGTCTTATGGATAGCAGCCAAATACACACAACCAACGCAACGGCTCTTGACAGAGCCACCCTAGTACCGAAAAGTTTTTTTCTGAAGTTTTTTTTGTTTTTTGTTTTTGTGGATCTTCACGACAACAGCGTGATCCCCACGGACACGTCGCAAAAATGGAAAACAAAAGCAGACATTCAATGGCCACCAAAACATCCCAAAAATATATGACAAAAATATGTAAAAAATCCACTCTGAACATTGCACTACACATATTACTATATATATACTTCTTTCATAGCATGTTTAAACCCATATTTATGTACTAAGTTTCTTTTGAAACCATCTTTCAGACCGATTTTCCATTTTCATGGTTATTCAGGACGTTGGGATGACGTCGTTAACCGCGACTATCGCACCTTTTCCATAAATTGAAAACACATACATGCACACACATTACAGTATTTTACACACCAGAGGTTTATTACTGTACACTTCAAACTCATGTTTTTCTAGTGTATTTCTAGAACAACCATCTCTAAAACATATTTTCCATTTTAGGGGTGACTCAGGAGTTCACGATGACGTCGCTCCTTGCGATCCCCGCAGTTACGTTGCGAAAGCGGAAAGCAAAAGCAGGATTTCAATAGCCACCACCACATTAAAAAATTATAACTATATAATTAATTCTAACCATCACAGTAGATAACTCACTATATAAATAACTCTATAAAAACATTTATCAATATCTCTATAACAATGCATACTAATGATTCATATATATATTATTTTAACATTTTCACCTCTATTCGCAACAATGTTGATAGTCACGATCTCCCCGCGATGGTACACGGGGGGCCGCGGATCCTGTGGATTGAAAAAAAATCAAGGTGTCCGAGAGTATCATGTTAATTTAAGCAAAACCACTCATGAAATAATAATAGTAAGAACTCGAGATGCATTGTGGAACTTGCATTCATTGTGAAAGACATTACCTACTGAAGGTGAATTTTTTCATTTCACAGGCACTGTAATTTGATGATTAAAAGAGCTGGCAACCAATAGGAGTGTGTTTTGTTAAACAAACAAAAGAACTGATAACGTCAGACCCCCGGTGGAGACAATCATCGAGAAAGGCGAATTCTCGCCAAAACGCGTCTGCTTGGCACAATAAAAGGGCTGTGGAATCCGCTGTGTGCTCCTGAATGTTGCTATTGGAGCATTGTTGTTGGAAATGTTAAATGCGCGCTGCCACAGGCATGTTAAAGGAGGCACCTGATCTGAAAAGAGTTTTGCGGTCACAAGAGTGGCAGAGTGGCATTTGGTGAAATATATATATATATATATATATATATATTTATATATATATATATATATATATATATATATATATATATATATATACCTTATACTGACATGTAAAACACATGCCTTTACCATTCACGCCTTTACAACAAAATTCATTGTAAAGGTGTGCATGATAAAAGCATGTGTGTTGTAATGGCATGCGTTGCGATAGTAGTACGTTGTAATGGCACTTGCGTTGTAATGACATGCTATGTAATAGCATGCGATGTGAAAGTTTTGTTTTAATGGCTGTTTCCTCTAGGAAGACATACCCACAAGTACATATCTAGCTGCATGTGTTGACCTGATTAAAAGTACACTGTTAAGGTTTGATGCCTGTAGCAACACCGGATGGCACAGAAATATCAATTATAAGGAGCAGACTGTTTATCAGAGCTGGTAATTACCTGATACGATAAACGTTCCATCTCATAAATTTCAGCAGGTCAAATGTGGTGGAATTTAACAGGGAAAACAGGGCTGGTAATTACTGGGATATGTGGGTTTTTGATGTGGCAAGAACCAAAATCTGCAAATTATTCCCCATTGCCTAAAAAAAAAAAAAAATTTGAATTGCTGATATTTATTCATATATACATTCCAAACTCCTGGATGTCGGATTTTATCAGGTTTGATAAATACCAACTACCCCGGCAGAGCACTTGTAATCATGAGATATATATATATGTAGCATGATTACAAGTCTGTCATATACATATATATATATTAAGGCTCTGGCTTGGATCCGTAGATAAGGAAGCACTCGAACACCACGAAGGCTCCAAGCATCAGCCTTTATTTGCGGGTCTTTAAAAGCTGGCAGAACATTGCACTTTTAACCGGCACTACAACTCCCAACATCCTCAGCGTTGTCTTATACAAAGCAGCCCATCAGGGGGCACGCTATCGATGGATAGAGAAGGGAGGTGCGGCAGTGCACTTCATTCGCCAGAAGCCTCTGAAGAAGATTTATCGAAACGCGTCGGGCAGGCGTGTGACTGCTAAAGGTATCTGCGGAGGCATGTTTTCCATACCTTTCAATAAAGGCTGATGCTTGGAGCCTTCGGTGGTGTTCGAGTGCTTCCTTATCTACGGATCCAAGCCAGAGCCTTAATCTAAAGACGGTTACCGTGCCATCAGGAAATGCACCATCCAGTGAACCTGGGAGCCACAGGGACTGTCATCCAGCCAGCCCCGTTGTGGGGCACCATCGTACAGGATTAGGAAAACACCCGATGCGGAGGCCCATTTGCGGGTCTTTAAAAGCCGGCAGAACATTGCACTTTTAACCGGCACTACAACTCCCAACATCCTCAGCGTTGTCTTATACAAAGCAGCCCATCAGGGGGCACGCTATCAATGGATAGAGAAGGGAGGTGCAGCAGTGCACTTCATTCGCCAAAAGCCTCTGAAGAAGATTTATCGAAACGCGGCGGGCAGGCGTGTTACTGCTAAAGGTATCTGCGGAGGCATGTTTTCCATACCTTTCAATAAAGGCTGATGCTTGGAGCCTTCGGTGGTGTTCGAGTGCTTCCTTATCTACAGATCCAAGCCAGAGCCTTAATATATATATATATATATATATATATATATATATATATATATATATATATATATATATATATATATATATATATATATATATATATGCCACGATGAATTCAAACCGAAGAAAGAATTAGAGGGACACCACGGGGACCCAGGTAAGTGGTTTATTCTCAAAGAAGCATCGGCATGACGCGTTTCGTCTTAATTGACTTTTTCAAATGCCTGCTAACAACAGAGTTTCCCGCCAGTTCACTGAAAATATACCCCCACTTGTTCTACCATTGGTGGTTGTCCTGGTGGGCCGGATCAGAGTCTCACAAAATGCTGTGGCTGCGTCGGCAGACTTCAGATCCCAGCATGCACCTCTCACAACATGCCGGGTGAAATTCTCCTTTCGAGTCCCTATGTCCATTTTTGGGGCCAGGACATGATTAAGAACGTGGTGCAGATGAAATGGCTAACTTAGCTGCAGAGTCAAAACCTCCTGCTGGGTCCCCGAAACGCCTCAACCGCATGTGTCCACATTAAGACATACCTGGCACCTCGGATACAGTGGCCCTTGGTTCCTCCGTGCAATTCACGGACTGCTGGCTGCAGCAGTGCTGATTCCAAATGCGAGTGCGGTGGGTCAGAGTACTCCCAGTATCCTGGAACACAAAAAAAGTTGCCAAAGCTGCCCTTATGACTCTGTCCACTTTATGAGGCGGGTCCCTCCAGCGCGCCACGGGCCAGCGCGCACAATATGCCACGATGAATTCAAACCGAAGAAAGAATTAGAGGGACACCACGGGGACCCAGGTAAGTGGTTTATTCTCAAAGAAGCATCGGCATGACGCGTTTCGTCTTAATTGACTTTTTCAAATGCCTGCTAACAACAGAGTTTCCCGCCAGTTCACTGAAAATATACCCCCACTTGTTCTACCATTGGTGGTTGTCCTGGTGGGCCGGATCAGAGTCTCACAAAATGCTGTGGCTGCGTCGGCAGACTTCAGATCCCAGCATGCACCTCTCACAACATGCCGGGTGAGATTCTCCTTTCGGGTCCCTATGTCCATTTTTGGGGCCAGGACATGATTAAGAACGTGGTGCAGATGAAATGGCCAACTTAGCTGCAGAGTCAAAACCTCCCGCTGGGTCCCCGAAATGCCTCAATATATATATATATATATATATATATATATATATATATATATATATATATATCCAAAAACAGCTTAGTTGCGTGGAAACCCGAGCCTCTTACAATGGCGGGCCGTGGCAGGGTCGCAAATCCTAATAATCAAAAAACAGCGCCGTCCCAAATACTCCAAAAGGACAACACACCTTGGCCACAAACTTTCTCCAGCGTGATTTTATTTCAGCAAAGTCACCCTGCGCGTTTCGGAGCGTCCGCTCCTTGCTCACAAGTAATCACGCTCACGCTGGAGAAAGTTTGTGGCCAAGGTGTGTTGTCCTTTTGGAGTATTTGGGACGGCGCTGTTTTTTTATTATATATATATATATATATATATATATATATATATATATATATATATATATATATAATCTACTGGCAGTCGCCAGTAGATAATTATAGTAAGGACCTAGTTTCCATAGGAAAAGCGTTTTTTCTTTTCCCAATAACTTTGGCGCCGGTTGACGAATCTTCGCGAAATTTTCAAAACTTGTGGCTCGCTCCGGTCAGCTCCTATCCTGAAAGTTTCGGGGTGATTCGCCAAGCGTCAAGCGGGGGCCGAGAAAAAAGGGGGGTCCCAAAACGTGTTTTCTCCATGTTATTTTCCATAGGAAACTTTAGACACGGCTACAGCCCAAACTGCTGAACGAAATTACACCAAATTTGGCAAAAAGGTAGCCCTTGGTTCAGAAAGCGCCCTTTTTTTTAAATGGTGTAAATCCGTTCAGTAGTTGCTGAGAAAATCAAAAAATAAAAGTTTTGATATTTAGAGGCGCAGTGGATCCGCGGACCCTCCCGACCACGAGCTTTATTCTAATTGGCTGTCAACACTCCAAACCAGGAAGTGTTGGCAGCCATCTTGCGACTCGGTAGAACCGAGTCGCAATAAAAGAGAAAACAAATGCGAAAAGAAGAAAAGGGGCAGGGTAGAAACACCCTGACCCCTAGGCCTGCTCAGGGGTCCCACAAGGACCCCAGGGCCTAAAAAAGCATTTAAAAAAAAAAAAAATTAAAAAATTAAGAAAGTTTTTTAAAAAACGAAGCGCAGCCTCCTGCGCTTCATTGTATTGAAGCCCCCGGGTGGGCCAGGTGCCGGGGGCACTGAAAAAGTGTATGGGGGGCCCAATCCCCCACACTGCCCCGGGGATCGCCACCTCCCCGGGGCTTGATTTATAGAGCTGCGGGGGCACGCAGCCCCCGCAGCCCCAGGAACCGCCACCCCCGGGGCTAATTTTTAAATGTGTGGGGGCCTCCAAGGCCTTCTAAGCCCCGGGACCACCACTCCCGGGGCTTGCTTTTTAAAAAAATAAACCTGTGTGGGGGCTCGAGGCCTCCCACACGCCCCGGGACCGCCACCTCCCGGGGCACTAAAATGCAAATTTGGGGTCCATTACGGACTCCTCGAGCCCCGGGACCACAACCTCCCGGGGCTTTGTAATTGATGGGAGGGGGCCGCGCGGCCCCCTCCTGGAGCCCTCCATGGCCCTGGGGACCGCCACCCCCAGGGCCGGGCTTCTGCCGTGTCCCGGAGTGCCCACCCCGGGACACTGCTGTTTGCTATGGATTTTGGGAAGCGAGAGCAGGAAACCTGCTCTCGCTTCCAAAATGCAAAGCAGATTGCTTTTCCACACGGGGAGCTGCATGTCAGCACCTCCCCATGTGGAAAAGCAATGCCGGCTCCTGCAGGACGCGGGGAGCCGGCGGGACCGTGGGGGCATTGGGGCTCCCCATGGACCCCAACGGATAGGGCCTGCCCGGGGATGGGGTCCCCGGGCTAGAAGTGGCTCAGGAGGGGGCCACGCGGCCCCCATCCCCCTCAAAAAATAAAAAAATAAAGGCCGGCCCCGGGGGATGGGGTCCCCGGGGCCAATAGACGCCTCAGGAGGAGGGCGACGCAGCCCCCCTCCTTAAAAAATAAATAATCATATGGCCATGCCCCAGGGGATGGGGTCCCCGAGGCCGGAGTTACCACGGGAGGAGCCCACGCGCCCCCTTCCCTGTTCAGATTTTTTTTTTTTTTTTAAAAGGGGTCAGGCCCTGGGGGATGGGGTCCCCAGGGCCCAAAAAAAGGAAAAAGAAGGAGGGCCACACAGCCCCCCTTCTAAAAAAAAAAGACGCGATCATGCCGGAGGCCCCGCCCCCTCCCAGCAACACTCTGCAAACGCGCCCTGTGGCGCATTTTAAATTGGGGAATTAATTCCCCTTCAATACTAGGGGTCCCTGGGGGCCAGCTAGCCCACCAGGTACCTCCAGTAAGCACCACAGGACAGTATATATGCAGCTCTGGGGCCCACTAGAGGGCTGTAAATGGTCCATGGAACTAATTAAAATGCACTTAAACCACTGGAGGTTTAAAATTGGGCGTGAATGAAACTACAAGTTCCGGCGTGCATCGGAATAGAAGTCATCTAAAATGGCACACCGGAGGCCACAAATACTGAATACAGCACGCAGGGAACTGTGGGAGCCTGAAAATGCAAGTGCTTTTAAAAGCCTCTGATGAAAGAGCGTGAACGCTCTGAAACGCGTAAGGCTAATGGACAGCAAAGCGGAGCTGGAACCTTGTTCCTGTGAAAAATAAAGGTGTGTACTTACCAGCTGGAGGAGTGCGTCTTTGTTTGCTTGGGCAATTTGGGTGAAGATATGCTACACTGCAGGTCCAGCCGTGAAAGGTCGCACCGCCCTTCAATATAGAAAGGGATCGTCAGAGCTGAACACATCAGGACTCTGAGTACGTTGCAGCAGGTTTCAAAAATGAAAGGAACAGGTTTGCAGCTCTGGGGCCCATTGGAGGGCTGTAAATGGTCCATGGAACTAATTAAAATGCACTTAAACCACTGGAGGTTTGAAATTGGGCGTGAATGAAACTACAAGTTCCGGCGTGCATCGGAATAGAAGTCATCTAAAATGGCACACCGGAGGCCACAAATACTGAATACAGCACGCAGGGAACTGTGGGAGCCTGAAAATGCAAGTGCTTTTAAAAGCCTCTGATGAAAGAGCGTGAACGCTCTGAAACGTGTAAGGCTAATGGACAGCAAAGCGGAGCTGGAACCCTGTTCCTGTGAAAAATAAAGGTGTGTACTTACCAGCTGGAGGAGTGCGTCTTTGTTTGCTTGGGCAATTTGGGTGAAGATATATATATATATATATATATACATATATCAAAACAAAGCCCTTTCAGGCATAGAGTGAAGCATTCATTATGGAAAAAAAGAAGCAGAGAACTCTAGGAAGTTCGCAAGTTTAGGTGGAAAGCAGCTCCAGTATAGAGCACTCTCAACACCAGCGACACTCTAAATTTGCTCACCTCAAATGTCTGCTTTTCTATCAAAGTTTTTAAGCGTAGGATTAGCACAGTGCCATCCATGCCGAGATAGAAAGGGACAAAGTCTTTTGCCATTTCTACAGCAAAGTCTTTAAGCATAGGATTAGCACAGTGTTATCCATGCCAAGCTGTAAAATGGACAAAGCCTTTTACCACTCCAGGCACAGTATTACAGCTTTGGATTGATAAAATACCATCCAAGCCAACCTGAAATGACTAAAAGCAACCCCCGACATGTGTTTCGCTGTCATTAGAACTCTTCAGAGAGGTATAGCTTTGTCCAGACACAAAGGAGCACCCAGTATAAGTCAAAACAAAACCCTTTCAGGCATAGAGTGATGCATAAATTATGCAAAAAAAGAAGCAGAGAACTCTGGGTAGTTCTCAAGTTGTGGTGGAAAGCAGCTCCAGTATAGAGCACTCTCAACACCAGCAACACTCTAAATTTGCTCACCTCAAATGTCTGCTTTTCTATCAAAGCGTTTAAGCGCAGGATTAGTACAGTGCCATCCACGCCGAGATAGAAAGGGACAAAGTCTTTTGCCATTTCTACAGCAAAGTCTTTAAGCATAGGATTAGCACAGTGCTATCCATGCTGAGCTATAAAATCGCCAAAGCCTTTTACCACTCACGGCACAGTATTACAGCTTTGGATTGGTTAAATACCGTCCAAGCCAACCTGAAATGAGTAAAAGCAACCCCTGACATGTGTTTCGCTCTCCTTAGAGCTCTTCAGAGAGGTATAGTTTTGTCCAGACACAAAGGAGCACCCAGTATAGGTCAAAACAAAACCCTTTCAGGCATAGAGTGATGCATAAATTATACAAAAAAAGAAGCAGAGAACTCTGGGTAGTTCTCAAGTTTAGGTGGAAAGCAGCTCCAGTATAGAGCACTCTCAACACCAGCAACACTCTAAATTTGCTCACCTCAAATGTCTGCTTTTCTATCCAAGTCTTTAAGCGAAAGATTAGCGCAGTGCCATCCACGCCGAGATAGAAAGGGACAAAGTCTTTTGCCATTTCTACAGCAAAGTCTTTAAGCATAGGATTAGCACAGTGCTTTCCATGCTGAGCTCAAAAACGGCCAAAGCCTTTTACCACTCCAGGCACTATGTTTAGCATTCCTGTGCAATCACCCATGCTGTTTGATGCAAATCCTTGTCTACAAAAATGTATAGATAGGGATTGCAGATAAAAATCCTGAACCTTCCTGGGGCAGGCATAAGGAGGAGAAATATTATTATTTCTCCTTGATTTTTTTCTCTTTGAATATGTGCTGCATTTTGCAGCACACATACAAATAGGCAATTGCCTCAAGGCATAGTTTTTGTGCAGAAAGGAACTCCTTCCTGCACAAAAAATATGCTGACCACAATGCAGACACCTTTGCACTGTGTGCAGTGGTGCCTGTACCAGCACAGGGAGATAGAGCAAAACTGTGCCACTTCTTAGTAGATATGGCACATTTCTGCAGTCTCTTATTCAGTTACTTTACTTGCTGCACTGCGTTGCATGAACTCTTGATAATTGTGGCCCTACATTTTTTTAAATAGGGCCAAACAGTTTATTTGTCACCTGCTTTTGTTCAAATACATTTGTTAAAAAACCTAGGGCCATATTCTCAAGAACGTGTGATAACTACCGCAAAATTAGCTTAACGCAACTCTTCACATCGCAGTCTTTCGCGGGAAAACAACTCCGTGTCAACGTGGTATTCACAACACAGCGGCCCCATGCGATAGTCCCACGATAACGCGTCAAAAGAACGTGTTAAAACTAACTCGACGCAGAAAAAACGCGAAACACGAACGCGAAAATAGTAGCGATGATGCCAATCGTGATACAAAATTTAGCGATAACCAGCTATAGTCCTGCAATCCCCACGCATCATGCGTGAAAATGCACCATAAAGCAGATTAAAAATACGGTGAGATGACAATGTACGAGCACAGCCACACATCCGTGACGTAGAACAGATGACCATTGTCCTGCATCAAATAGGCATCTCCTCAAAGTCACAATGTACATTGACATGCAGTCTGCATGTAAACTGCGCCAATGCAGAAACATGCATGGAACACACATTGAAACCTCATCTCCCCTTCACATTGCAGAGGGACAAGCAACCCCTCCTGCACACAGACGTGTCATGACCATGATCAATCCACCATGAAAGCGTGGACGAATGTAGGGGCAGTGACTCCCGCTTACGTACATGTTGCCCATGTTGTGGGACTTGAGCCACAGGGGGCATCCCTGCATCATGGTGGTACATATCTGACCCCAAAAGGAGCCCTGTTGTCACCTGTAGGACACAAATGGCAGCCAAAATGGAATGAAATTGGACACATGTGAAACGCCGAAGAGTGGGATTCCCTACTAACTGCGACACACAGAACTGGCAGTCCGAATACGTGACACCCTAAACAGCCCGTCTGCACAGAGGTGACACACCCACCATCCATGAACAAATCATAAATTTGTCAGCAATACATGTCGCACTCACACTTGTCTGAGTGATGTGCCTGTACAGATGAGTGACATGCACTCAGGGAATGTGTATTTTGAAAGCATTTAGTAGCACATGCTGTGCCTGTGGTCATATTGTACTGTCCCATGATTGCCAAGGACTGTCACAATGTGACGTGCTCATGTGAAGAAATTGTCAATGATGGTGTTCCTACAGGCAATTCCTGCTGCAGCTGCAGTGGGGTGTGGTCCACCTGCCTCATCCTCATCCTCATCGTCCGGTGCATCTGGCACTTGTATCCATGGGGCCTTGCTGCGTACACATATGTTGTGCAACACACAACATGCAACAATCATCTTGCACACGATGTCTGGGCTGTACAGGAGCCTCCCACCTCGGACGTCCAGGCACCTGAAACGTGACTTCAACACGCCAAATGTGCGTTCCACAATGCCCCTGGTGCGTTTGTGGGCCACATTGTACTGCCTCTGGGCCTGTGTGTTCGGGGCTCGGAGGGGTGTCATCATCCAAGCGCAGAGTGCATATCCTTGGTCACCTGTGACTGTGCAGAGAGACATGAGTCAATAGTTAGTTCTGCATGATGTGTTGGTAGGCTCAGTGGTTCATTGATGTGTGATATGTGTGACTTTGTGATTCCTGCATGACATGTACTGCATGTTGCAAGTGAGCGGCATCAATGTGTATTACGTAGCCTCACTGCTGCTCCTCCCTCCCCCCGAGCCCATCCACTAGTGTGCGCAGCGCGGTTGCATCACTTGCACCCCTACGGCACACTATTGTCATGCCTGTGTGCACATGTCCACAAGCCTGACAATGACACAGTGATGTCGTGCGCTGTAGGTGGACGGACACGTGTGTGTAGGCCTATGGTAAGGACAGGGCGGACACAGATTTAGAGTTCATGCCTGGCTGAACTCGCCATGCGGTTGAGGGTAGACCTTTGGCTTATGCTGCGGAAATAGCGACACACACAACAGTTGGCATGTCTGATCCCTGACCCCGAGCAGGCTTGCGCACCCTCATTTACCCCTCTGCCGAGCCCGTACTCCGGGGGCTTGCTACATAGCAACATTGTATATTGCATGACGGGTGGCGCCGACACTACACCTGAGACACACGCATTAGTTACTGCCTTGGCAAGGCCTACACTTAACCATGCCCAGAGCCACGTATTGAATGACCACACCCCTACGCCGTACTGCCGTACACCGGTCCACTCCCTCACGCCCACAGGGGGGTCCGACACAGATACATGTCCCAGGTCCACCCCACTGCCTTAGGTGACAAGGTTGCGCACGCTGTACACAGCACAATGTAATGTGGTATGGCCCGGGGCCCACATGCATACAGAATGACCACACGGACACACTGAGATAATTTGTGGAACTGGCAACGGGCACGTGCACCCGGCCCCTTTTATTGCCAGGGTCACACGTCCAGTGACGCCTGTGCTGGATGGGTGTTGGGTAGTGTAAGCCACCCCTCAGGGGTTGGTTGGTGCTGGCAACAACTACAACAGTGATCAGACAATCAGGAGTTCAAAGTACAAACAGCAAGGGTCCATGACTTGAGCTGCACAGAGTCGGTGGCCCCGGATGCTCAGCGGCCGGCACAGGCACACCGCCACGGGACGGTGACTTGCGATGCACTGAGGTAGGGCCACGGGAGCTGAGCGGGTCCTCGTTGATGTCCAAGGAGAATGTCGCGGAGTGTTACGGGGGACAGTGGAAGGTGTCCATCCAGGGCATGATGCAGAGGGCAGAAGCAAGCAGAAACAGGCAATATGGAGGAGTTGAATGCTACAGTCTCCTCTTTCCCACAATGTCAGTACCAGCTACATGATGATGAAGACAACCCCCAGGCCATAGACTCAGACGCCACCAACGTTCAACCAGAGAGTGTCCATGACTCCCCTGGCACAGAGTCAGTGGCACCAGAGCCGGAAGGGGATGCAGTCTGCGATGAGGCCTGTACAATGATATAAACTCTGCAATGAACAAATCAAGACTCAGTTCCAATTGTGTGTCCTACTCGACCGCAGTGGGTGCCGGAGGCAGCGGTCAGCGCGGGGCACCCGCTGTGCAGCCAGCTCCTCCTGGATCTCTAACACACGGCGTTGAAATGGCATGTGGAGAAGATTCCTGGTTGACGGAGGTGGAGGCACCAGAGCTGAGAGGGTGTTTAGCCAGCAACGATGCCGTGTCCTGCCTGTTACGGACTGTATTGGATTGGTGTGAGGCCTGCTGGACCGCTGTGTAGGCCGAAGGCAGAAGTCCGCAAGGGCCCACAGACACGTGTGGTCGGAATGCTATGCACAGAGTTGGTGGCACCACATCGAAGGGAGTATAGGGATATAAACGATGCCATAAATATGTACTCTGCCATTGTGTAATCAAGACTCAGTTCCAATGTGTGACCTACTTGACCGTAGTGTAGGCCGGAGGCAGCGGTGGAGTATGTCAACAAAAAAGGAGTAAAGCGGGCCTGTGTCTCGGACGCCGTGATGGTCTGAGGAGGCTGCCAAGGTCGCTGGCTTCGGGCTTGGAGCTTGCGCTGGCATGTGGTGGGCCCTCTTTGACACACGCCGGTGTCGGCAGGTGAGCAGTGAGGCCTGGCTGCGCAGGGGCGGGCATGACGGGTTCGGGGACCAGCGGCCCGGGGTGCAGCAGGTGCACAGGATCGCAGGCCACACCGCTCACGGCGACGGCATCGGCCTCGTGGCGGGGTGGGAGGCGCTGCACTGGCAGACATGTTGGGCATTCCGGAAGAGAACCACGCCCAGTGCTACGTGCTTTTTATTCACACCCCTACGCTAGCCTGGCGTCCTCCGGGGAAGCCCACTCCGCACACGCTTACAGGGGGGGACGTCACATGCTACATTTCCGCGATCTTCCCCACTGGCTGGGGTGACATGGTTGCATCCACTGTCCACTACACACCAAACACCAGCAGTGCATGTAGACATGGATATGTCTGTGGTCTGCATACTGCAGTCTGTCCAGCACTTCCACGCCACATTTGGCATTGTGTACATTCTCATTCATGGGTCACTTGCCTCGTTCATACATGCCTGGTTCCCACCTCTCCCCACATTCCGCTATTGTGTGGCTGAGGTGCCATGCCGTTGATGACTCATGTACATGGCTAACCAAGGTTGCCACAGTAAGTTGTGCTGTCGTGTCTGGTGGGTGGGCATGTTGTTTGGCATGTTGTATGTGATTTTGTGATGTGTGCAGTGCCAGAGTTGTGACTTGCATGATTGTGGAGTTGAGGTGTGAGGTGTGTTCATTTGGTACTTGCCAACGAGCAGTGCATTCCCATAGGTGCCATCCTGGAAGCGCTGGTTGATGATGGACTGTCGGAAGATGAGGGGATCATGCACACTGCCTGGGTAGTTGGCTACGACATTGGTGAAGAGTCCCCTGTGGTCCACTATTGCCTGCACGTTGATGGAATGCGTGTACTTTCTGTTGCGGTAATTCTGTGCAGTGTCGGCAGGGGGCACAAGTAGGACATGTGTGCAGTCGATTGCCCCCAACACGTGCGGGAAGCCAGCTATGGTGTATAGTCCTTGCTTGGTCTCCAGCTGTTCCTGCGCATTGTGGGGGACGTATAGGTGCTGGGGTACCTGGCTGATGATGGCATCCAGGACAGGTGTGTGGAACTTGGATGGGGCTGGCTGTGCGACTCCTCCGACTCTGGCGGTTGTTGGTTGGGAGGTACCAGAGGCCAACAGGTGCAGCACAGCCAGCAGCTTTGTCTGCGGAGGGATGTTGGTTGTCCACTGTGTTGGTACTGTCAGCTTGTGGGCAATGATGTTCAGGATGTGGAGGATTGTTGTCCTTTTGAGCCTGTAGTGGGCATTGACATTGTCTGGTGTTAGGTCTGTGAGGCTGGTGCATTTCCCGAAGGTCCGCTGTCTTTGTCTGCGCTGCCTCTGTGGTGGTCCGGGGAGGGCTGGGGGGACACAGGGGGGGCGATCCTGAGGGTGGTGGCGGTGGGTGTTGTTGCCCTCTCAGGGCTCCGGGATGCATGGTGTGTGGCTCCATGGCATCTGTTGTTCTTCATGTGTGGCTCTGGACTGGGCTCCCTTTGATGGTGCAGGTTGTCGTCCGACTTTACACCAGGTCAGAGCAGGTGTTACTTTCCTGCTGCTAACGCGCCTTATCGCCTGTTTTGTGGTCTTATCGCCGATGTGGCTGGCCATTGAGAATGTTGAGGTGTGGTGTTGTTGCGGCTTTTTGCTCGGGAACGCCTACTCTGCATCTCATTAGCGATAGTTGCCGGGGTCATCTGTGGCGATGTTTTTTGCAGATGCTTTCGCAAGTTAATTGGTGGTATCGGCTGTTAGCACCAGCTTGTGAATGGGGCAATAATTTTATCGCGACTTTGGCTGAGATAAAGTGCCGTTAACTCGGCGATAGTTCCTTGAGAATATGCCCCGTAATGTATTACTGAATTCTAAATATGTATGGAATCTATCTTTTTTCCTACTATATTTTCTTTCTCTATTCACTGGGATTGACTTGAGTGGGTAAAAGTATATATAAATCCACAAATAAAAAAAGAAATAGGTATTTGTAATGACAAACAGATGAATATTGCAATACTGCTAAATCTTCTACTGTGCCCAGCAGCTTTACTTCTCCATAGTATCATATCATCTATGTGCCTATAAGAAAATGGTTGCCTCTCTCCTGCTGCTTTCAGAATGGATGGGCTGAGAATGCCTCATCATGTCCATTCTGAAAGAAGCCCCCTTGCTCTTAGGGCCACCAAGGGTTTTACAAGTTACTCGTCTGACCAGTGTTGTCCTTGCTGCCTGTGAGGAATAACCAGCCTTTGCTGATCAAGTGGATCCCCACCGAAACAAGAAAAACAGTCACCCAGGCCCTCGTCACCAGCAGGCTGGACTACGGAAACGCCCTCTACGCAGGAACGACGGCTAAGCTCCTGAGACGGCTGCAACGCATCCAGAACGCCTCTGCACGTCTTATCCTCGACATCCCCCGACGCAGCCACATCACACCCCACCTGAGAGACCTGCACTGGCTCCCTGTCAACAAGAGGATAACCTTCAAGCTCCTCACCCACGCACACAAAGCACTCCACAACTCCGGACCAGCCTACCTCAACAGACGACTCAGCTTCTACACCCCCACCCGCCAGCTCCGCTCGACCAGCCTCGCCTCGCCACAGTCCCCCGCATCCGGAAAACGACCGCCGGCGGCAGATCCTTCTCCCACCTCGCCGCCAAGACCTGGAACACCCTCCCCACCAACCTCCGACAGACCCAAGACCTACTGGCCTTCAGAAGACTCCTCAAGACCTGGCTCTTCGATCAGTAGCAGCACCACCCCCCTCTTCCCCCAGCGCCTTGAGACCCTCACGGGTATGTAGTGCGCTTTATAAGTGACATGATTGATTGATTGATTGCCCTCGCATATATAGAGGGTCACCTCTTATGCCAGTCTTCCTCTTTACCTGTTGTGTTTTGGTTAGCTATTCCATATATCAAAGTTGGCCGTAAATTATATTTGGAGAAAGATTGCAATAGTAACTGGGGACTAAACACCAGTGGTTTGTGTGGATAGACTACACATTATGTAAATGCCATTCTTTGTTCACTGGGAGCCTAGGCAGGCCACATACTTGTTGGAGTGGAATTTCTGGCAGCTTGACATGGCCAGAAGGGTCAGCTTGAAGGAGCAAGTGAATGTTTTTTTTTTTTGGTTCTGTGATTGATGGATGGGTGTTTGCAAAAATGGTAGGGGCATATTCTCAAGGACTTATCGCTGATTTATCGGCACTTTAGCGCCGCAAAAGTGGCGATAGATCTATTGCCCCATTCACAAGCTGGTGCAAACTGCCGACATCGCCAGTTTCCCTGCGATAGCTACCGCAAAAAACATCGCCACGGATGAGTGCGACAACTAACGCTAATGATATGCAGAGTAGGCGTTCCCGTGCAAAAACACCACTTCGCGCGATTCTCAACGACCAGTCAGGTCTGCGATGCGAACCAAGAACAGGCGATAAGGTGCGTTAGCTGCAGGGATTTAACACCTGCCTTTTGCTGGTGTTAAGCAGGACGACTACCTGCAGTATGAAAGGGAGCCCAGCCCAGAGCCACATCTGAAGACCCACAGATGCCATGGAGCCAATGAACATGCAGCTCGGAGACCCAAGAGGGCCACAAAACCCACTGCCACCACTCCCAGGCCCCCCCTCTGGAATCCCCCCAGACTACCACCGAGGCAGCAGAGGACAAGACAGCGGACCATCCGAAAACGGCATGGCCCCTCAGCCACACAAGTGCAGAATGTGGGGAGAGGAGAGAACCAAGTATGTGTGAAGGAGGAACTCACCCATGAAGAAGAATGTACACAATGCCAAGTGTGGCGGTGATGTGCTGGACAGCCCTCAGAATGCAGAGCACAGACATGTCCATGTGGACATATACTGCTGGCGTTTGTAGTGTTGTGGACAGTGGACCTAACCAGGTCACCTCAGGCAGTGGGGAAGACCTTGGACATGTAGCTTCGTCGTCCCCCCTGTATGCGCAAGCAGAGAGGGCTGGGCCGGCGTACGCCAGTCCAGCGTAGGGGTTCGAAGATTTTGCCCGGGGGACTGGGCGTGGTTCAATTCTGGCCTGGACCAGGAAGTACGTAATGCGTGTGTCTCTGTTGTAGTGTGGGCGCCACCCGGCCCACAATCGTCAATGTTGCAATGTAGCATGCACCCGGAGGTTGGGCTCGCACGTACGGAGTCATGAAGGAGCGGCAGACCGCTCGGGGTCTTGGCTCATACATGACAAGTGTTGTGTGTATCTGTATAGCCACATCATGAGCCAAATGCCTAGCCTCAATCGCAGTGTGAGTACAGCCAGCCATGAACTGTACACCTGTGTCTGCCCTGTCCTTACCATAGGCCTACACTCACGTGGCCGCCCACCCTCAACGGCCAACATCACAGTGTTGTTGTCAGGCTTGTGGACATGCGCAGACAGGCATGACAATGACAATGGTGTGCCGTAGGAGTGCAAGTGATGCAACCGCGCAGCACACACAAGTAAAAAGGCTCGGGGGGAGGGGGGAGCAGCTGTGAGGCAACGTAACACACAGTGAGGCCAAATTTGTCATCAGAGCTGCTAAAGTGTTGGAGAAAGAGAAGGCAGCAATTCCTCCGCCGGTTGGCCTTGCCATTTCTCTGTAATAAAAACTCTAGCGGCCATCCGGCTCCTCCTACAAGGTCTCCATGGACACTGTTTTCAGCATTTTAAAAAATTAGCTGCTATATTTATTTGTCTCTTTTTTCTAGATGATCTTAAAATCATTCCGTGACTGTTATGTCATTCTAAGGAGCCTGATCCGCAAAAGACAAATGCATATTCGGACAATTCTTAAAAAAAATTTAATCCGCTTTTATCGCAAGATTATTGCATTGTTTTAGAACTAATCGGGGCTCCTTGTATTTATGAGTCACGTGGTTTTAACATTTTGTTATGGTTTTTAGTAATCAAACAATAAACTTGAAATCTTTGCAGTGAGGCCGCTCATTTGCCACATGCTAGGCATGTCGTACATGATTCCAAAAGTCGCAGACATCCCACCCCACCCCCAACAAGCCTCTACACATTTCCTGAATGCAAGCAGATGACAAACTAACATTAGGGATGAAAGCTCCATTGTCTGAACTATCAAGCGAAGCACATCTGCACCTCCGACCTCGGAATTGCATGTGCCCGGCACCCCCTGACAGATACCATAGCAGCTGATGACGACTCCCACACTACACACAGCCCAACGACAGACCAACGTATACACACCCCACACACAGAAGTCCTTGCTCGAAGTTATCTTGCATGGAATGGCCTTCACACTTACTCCCACACCATCCCAGGCCTACAACCGTTGCACACAAACACTGCTCATTGATCTGAGCTGTGGCATTTCATCCACAGAACTGGTGCAGGTCAGAACAGTGCCGCTTCAACCAGAGCCACTAACGCAATGGCACAACAGCCCGGACACATGCACAACCCCTGTCACGTGGAACTGTACCGTGCACTTATGCTGCATTTACTGGGGGCACTGCCATTGGTAGTGCTGCGGATCAGTTACCGGCTAAGCTTCTACCTTGCCAACGTCACCTGCATTCAGCCTGTGTTGCATTGTCGCTCGTGCATATTCGAGTGGAAACATGGATGTCTGCCTATCCAACAGGATGGTAGCCGAACTGGATTTCAACATGTGTGTGCACCCCCTGTTGGCCCACGACCATGAGTGTCACTGTGATACCCGTCTATGGGATGCCTGGATACTTGGCATAGATGCTGGCAGCTGGACCTGGGAAATTGCAGAACTCCTCGTGTGCAGTGACCACATTGAGCCACTCCCCTATTGGGCTGTAGTGCTAATTGGTGAAAGGGGGTGGACGCAGCACATCTGTCCGGACCTGCTAATGGTTAGCCTCGCCGTCCTGTTCAATGAAGTCGACAACGACCTCATGTTGGAAATGATTGCCTACGAAGCTGCACTCGCTTTCATGGATGTCTAACTACGTACCTGCAGACACAACAGTTTGGAACACATTGCACATGTCCCGTTCCTTGTTGGAACTTGGGGTTCTGGTCACATCTCCCACGACGACAGTGGACATGGCTGCATTCGCCTGGACTCCGAATACATGAGCGGACAACAACGCGGGTAAACACACACCTGTGAATGGTGCAGCACTCCCCCGGAGTGGACAGCGGCGCTTGGCAACGGTCCACGTTCTGACATACTGCTGCTTTGGTCTGCATGTTGTGGCACTTATTTTGGCCGTACTGACACGCATGTGTTAATATAGTCTACGCACTTTCACTTGTATTCAACTGTGATGAGTGTTGATTTGTATGACAATGTGTGTCTCACTGCCTATCTGGGTCACGGCCATACATGCATTACTGCACCATCAGGGATGTGGGGTTGTACTAGTACATTATCATCTCACAGTTTCCTGCTGTGCCACATGAGAATGGCCATTTTCCACATACAAGCGGCAGCAGTTGTGTCCTCTGTTCTGATGTGCTGGTGTTGCTGTTTGTTCAACATTGTTGTAAATGTTGCGGTGCTCTGGATCTTATGTGTGTGCGCTGCATTGTAGGTGAGTTGCCCCTTCAGCTCTGATTTGGCTGGCCCTTATCCCTTTCAGGTGGTGTGGCTTTCACTTCTGTGCTTATGCCCTTCTTCTTCTTCTTGTCCTTGCCCTTCCCTGACCCCGAGGTCCCAGGCTGGTCCTCCGGGGGGCTTGTGGGGTTCTGGTCGTCCTCTGTACCTGCTCTGGCTGCCTCCATTGTGCTTCGCTGTAGTTTGGTTTTTGTTTGTGTTTTTTTTCTGCTTTTGTGTTGGTTTTTCCCACCTGACCTGTGTGAATTGCAGGCCTGGCGCTGCTTTTCGCTGTTTGTCTTATCGCGGTTGGGCCCATCGCAACTTTTTTCGCGTTGGGGTTTGGATTTTTATCACCGTACCGGTACTGTTATCGTGGACATTTGCCGCGTTATCGGGGTACTATCGCATGTTACCGCCGTGTTGAGAATGCCACGTTAACACAGAGTTATTTTCCCGCGATAGACGGCGATATGGAAAATGGCGTTAACCTATTTTGGCGATGTTTACCGCCCGTTCTTGTGAATATCCCCCGTAGTGTACTAATTCCTTGCACTATTTTGACTGTTTCACAACATTTTCATGCCTCCTTTAAGTAGCTAAAGCTCCAGCTACAGTTATTTTTCGTGTAGTGCAGCCACCAGACTCTATCATAAGAACCATTTGTGGCATTAGCAACCCTAGCAACAAACCACATTCTGCACAATAATGTTGAAGTTCCCCAAAAATCTGGAAGTCCCATGAATGAAGATTTTTCATCCACCGGCGGTGGACATTTTTTAAACAGCAGATGAGTGGTACATATATATGATGCACATGCCCACTGGACTTCACTCTGCTGAACATATTTAGAAATGTTATTTAAGTGATTTCAGCTAGGTTGCCTTTTTCACTGGTAAAAACAACCTACAAAACACCCTAAAACAAGCATCTGCATGCAATAGGTCTCGCATTTACTTGAGTTTGAGCTTTTGGCATTGCAAATGACAATGCCTTTAATTTATGTTTTGTTTTTTAAAACATAAATAAAAGGCATTCTGGCACATGCATCAAGCTAGGATTTTGCGAGTCCTTAATAGCGAATATTAGGGATTCGCAATTAAGGATTCGCAAAATCCTATGCATGTAGGATTCGATATAATAATAGCGATTCCTTCACATTCCTTATTTGCGACTCGCAAATTGCGAGTCGCAAATAAGGAATGGCTTCCCATTCATTCCTATGGGCCTACAGGCCCATAGGAATGAATGGGAAATTGCAAGCGCTATTTGCGAGTACCAATAGGTACTCGCAAATTGCGCATGCAATGTCAAGGTGCAGGGGTGTCAAGAGGACACCCTGTTGCACCACTGAAATTGATCCGTGCACATATGTTGCGCACACACATGTCCCAAGGACATGTGTGTGTGTAACCTTCAACTTTGAAAAATGCACTTTAGTGCATTTCTCAGTTTTGTAATTTACCATGAAGTTCAACTTCATGGTAAATTGCGCCCTAGTAGCGAAATCGCTAATTTTTTTACTTTGTTGCATTGCATTTAAGGAATCTCAATTTGCGATTCCTTAAATGCGATCGCAATTTAAGTAATCGCAATTGTGCGATTCCTTAAATTGCGATTTTTGCATTTGGGATGATGCATCCCAAATGCAAAAATACAGGTCGCAAAGGGCCAGATTCTGCGAATCTGCCCGTTTGCGACCCGATTTTCGGATGATGCATGGGGCCCATTGTCATTTAGAATGCCAATAGCTTAAACTCTCGCAAATGCGAGACCTATTGCATTCCAAATGCTTGAAGGCATCGCTGAGTTGCCCCCTTCTGTCTCCCATGGCCCCTGAAGAGCTCCCCGTTTGCTACGAGTTCAATAAACAAGCCGGTGGTCACAACTGCGCACAAGAGACCCTCCTGCAGTAAGTGAAACCCATTAAAGAAAATTGTGCTTACAGACTAAATAAGATGTACGGTGTAATAAAAGAAGTAAGGGGGCCAGTCCTCATGGGAGGTTACAAATGAAGACAAGGCGGTTCTAAGGAGGGACTACCAATCCTAATAACGAATCAGAGCCAACATTTACGAAAGACAATGACACAAGCCAATGACAAATATGGGCGGAGAGTCGGTGGGGCTTCAAGTGCATACTCCAATACAGCATGGCTCGCTGCCCAGGCTCGACCTAAAAACATAGTAATGGAAACAAAGCACAATACACAAAAACTGTTAAAAGATTGCGTTATATGATGAAGTCAATATTTACTTATACACTGTGCATTAGTACATAAAATTACTTTTGTGTGTTTATACTATTCAATTCTCATTGAGAGGTAATTTTGTATGTCCATGAAGTTCAATTCCTATTTCTGGAGGCTGATGCTTTTCTTTCTGATGCCCTAGCTTTTGCCTTGAATCAATCCATTTGCCTAATCCTTGCTCTGAAATGTCGCTGAACAAGAAACCAATTTCTCTTTGTCCACCTTGAGTTGTTCTTACGTTAAGGTGTGCAAATCATTTTCCCTCTAGAACATGGGATTTTAAGGTGGAATATCAAAGGTGAACCATAGATTGGGCGAAAAGTCGAGTATACAAGAGGAAAGTATAGATTTACTATTCTTAACTCCACATATACCTACCTTGAAGGAATAAATAAAATCAATGTACCTCTATGTGGAATTAGGTATAGAAAATCTATACATACTTACCTGTCGATATTTTAGGTTTAGATATTCTGGTCACAATATTGTGACTACTCAATATTCCTGCTTCTGTATTCAGAACCCAGGCCAGAACAAGGCCAAGCCATAGGGCTTCCTTCTCTCATGCCAGAGATAATTTTGATTTGATTGATTTAATCTCATATTTTAGTGGGTGACATTTGATATATATCCATGATGTAGCTGATGTCAGATTCCAGGGCAATGCTGAGGAAAACCGAATGACAGCATTATCAAGGGCTTCCAAAACATCTTTTCAAGGAGCCATTCTTAGCTGTGCTGTTATCAAGGCCCCACAATTCTGCTCCACGGGCTATTTGGCTTTCTGCCTTTGGCTGCATCACTAGATAGATGGATTGTGAATTATAATTTCCATATGAGCGGGCAGGCCTATGGATGGCTTTTAATGAGAGTTTGGATTCCTCTGTAGCATTTATGATGTCTGTATTCCATTTTAAATTGTTGGCTAAGGTCATGCCCAAGTAGCTGAAGCCATTGAGTTCTTCTAGTTTTGTTACCCCAAAGGTGAACACTATTGCTTGCCGCTGAGTTTTCCTAAAGATATGTTACAGATCTGCCACCTACCCTAAAAAGAATCAAATATTTTTCACCCAAAATAGGATCCAGCCATATCCTGTGTCTGCTTTAAGCGGATGGTTTTACTGCTATTGGCCTCCAGAGGAAACTTGACGCCCTAGCTTTTGGCTGTAGGGGAACTTACCTGAAAATAAATTTAAAAAAACGAGGATTATCATTTTTGCACAAAAAATAACATATGTTAAAATGTCTCTTGATAGCAATACGATTGAAATACTAAACTCTTACAAATACCTACCATTGCTTTTGTCTAAGAACCTGAAATGGAAAGAGCATATGAGGTCTGCAAAGGCTAGAGTGCTATTAGAAACTGGGGCCCTCGTGAAATGTAAGCAGATTTATGGGTGATATTCATTGACTCCTTCTCTGAAACCCTATGAGGGTAAAATGTATCCGTTAGCCTTGTATGGTTCAGAAGTTCTACTTTTAGAGCCTCAGAACTTCTGGCAAGCTCTTACGAGAGCAGCCTTAAAACCTACAAAGGGTACCTTGGTTCAAAGTATTCGTTGCAAAATAAATCTTTCGTCCTGGCACATGTTGGCAGGCACTCATCCCTTAAAATCTTTTTAAAAAGCTATCCCCACATGAGTCCCTCTTACAACTCTCCAAATTATGCTGAGAAGCCCTTACTCTTGAAAGGAAATGGGCAACGGCCCAGGTTTAAAGAACTACTGGCGTTAGAAACATGCACTGCCAATTCGGGACCGTAGGCACATTGGCCCCATCCCAAATAAACATAACCTAAGGGATTCCACTCTTCAAGTGCCATTAAGTTTGGGCGAGAAGTTTCTGTCCAATAAATCCTCAGTCACGTTCACTCTCTATACCTTAGGTCATGTGGATCTCTTTCCTTGTATATCAAAAATGTCTGACCCCAAATATCGTTTAGAAATATGCAAGATGCTGCTTGAGTGTAACCCAATCTTTTCAAAACCTCAACTGAAAAATTAGGATAAAAATGGAGCGTGCTTGTGTTCTTTAAATACAAAATATTCGATATGCCATGTACTTATTTATTGCCTTTTCAATGCAATTGGTCATAAGTGTTTTAATTTGTTTTTTAAAATCTCATATTCAGTTTATGGATAATGCTATGGCACTTTTAACGAATATGAATTTTATGAAGGTTACAATAAGAATTGCCTGATTTTGAACGACTAATAAGTCTAGAATTTTCTTTGCAGGACAGTTTGTGTTTTTTTTAATCTAGTCCGTAGTATGCAATGAATTTTAATACTGTTTACCATTTGACATACATTGTACGACATTGTTGTATGTTTATTGGATTTCTGCCCCAATACTTTTCTTTTTCCCCTTCTTAAGACCAGCCTCTTCATATTGTGGCAGTTCACCATAGGTCCTTTTGCTGAACAATATTTTTTCATGGCTGTTAATTAAGCCTAGAGGCCTGGGCCTGGGCCTATGCAAAAAGGATGTAATCATCAGCATAGAGTAGAGCCGGAACCTGAAAACCTTCTATGGCAGGTGCGTCTTTAGAGGCTTTAGGGACTCTTTGTATAAGTTATGTGTGTACAGCGAGAACAATAATGAGGCAAGTACACAGTAGTAGGGCTATATCTAGGCTCTAAAATATGTGTCTCAGCACTAAATTATAGACTGAGGTGAATCTAGCAAGGCCACAAATAGTGATGTTTTCTTGTTGTAGCCTTCTTGTGTATTACGTGAAGAAAAGACGTGATCAACAGTAGACACTCTTTTTCTGAAACCACAACCGTGCCAGATATAACAGACACCTAAGTATTGTTTTGGTTGTCATAGAGCTTGCATTTAACTATAACTTACAGTGCCATGAAACCGCTTGGTGTACGCGCGCTTAATAAATATTTTTAACATAACATAACATAACATAACTTACAAGCTCAATGTCCAAGTGTTTAACCATGACCAGCACATTGACAGAAACGTCCACCACTTCCCAATTCCAACTCGGTCCCGGAAATCTTGTGAGTACATCAGTGTGTCACGCCACCAACAGAGTGTTACTGCAAAGCACTGTTGCAGCCCACAATTTCGTACTTTCGTTTGTCTGCCATCACCTGTCTCCATATATCCGGCAGGCATGTTTCCCTTTTGGGTGTGCCTACGTGGGGGTGTTTGTTTGTTTGCCCCTGCCTGGTTTAATACTTTTTTAGTCAAGCATCTTGGTGATAGCCATGCATCAGTTTATACATTTATGGCCTTTCTCAACTGCCAAAAATATACAGAATGTTATGTCATCATGATTTATGGGGTCTGCCTCTGTTATCTAAATCCCCCATCTCATGGGAGTAGAGTGGGTAGCTCTAAGCTGATGGTAATTAGGGTTCTCTGTTTTCCCCTACGCTACAGGGTGGAGGCACTTCCATCAGCTGTCTTGCCCCTCTGGAAGTTGAATCCCCCTGCCTTACTCAAGAAGCAATAGACGTGTGCTCCTGTTTACAATGCATCAATACATATATAGTACAGGGAAAGTAGAGAAAGTAATAAACAAGTGAAGAAGAACATTTGCTTAATAGCACATACAAAAGAAATTCTCAGTTTTGCTACTACTATATATTCATTAGAAATTGTTTTTCACCTAGAGCTTTGTATCAAAGTTGTGTCCATTTGTAAGAGCTGCTAACGACTTGTCTCTATTACTAATGGTAATCAATTTCTCAGCCTCGAATGATGTAGGAGCAATCTGGCCTTGCTGGGATTCGAACTTGTGTCGTGCAGATCATAGCAGACATCATCATCCAGCGCCAAACTCGCAGAGACATATTATTATTATTATTATTATTATTATTATTATAATAATTACTATTATTATTATTATTATTACTACTATTATCATGGTTATTGTTATTATTATTGTTATTATTCTTATTGTTATTATTATTGTTATTATTATTACTATTATTATGGTTATTATTACTATTGTTATTCTTCTTATTCTTATTCTTATTATTATTATTATCATCATTATTATTATTATTTTAATTGTTATTATTATCATCATCATTATTATTGTTACTATTTTTTACTTCTATTTTTCTTGTTATTATTATCATTACCATTGCTATTATTGTTAGTAGTAGTATCTATAACAATAATAATACTCATAACAATTGTTATAATAATCAGAAGTGGAAGGAGAACAACAACGGCAATACTTTATTTATTACTAATCCCTTCATTTTCTGTTTGAAAGAATGCCATCCTCAAATGTTTCTGCCCTGGGCACAGACGTCCTGTGCCTGCTTATAAATCTGCCACGGCTCCCGGTACAGCTTTAAATAAAGAAATGTCCCAGCGACGAAAAGCTATGCCTGAAGTACTCAAATCTGTCCACAAGACAGGACCTGCTGCTCCGCTCTCTGGTTCTGCAAGACGTCTGCCCAGAGATTTACTCGCTCTTATTTCACAGTCGGCTCTCGCAGCTCTCAGTTGAAGGACAATGCTGCAGGGCTTCCTCTCTTCCAGTCTATTTTTGCTAAAATTGATTGTGTTGACCGATTGGTCAATGTTCTCTACTCCTGTAGGGGGAGAATAGGGAACAACGGTTGGAGCTGAGAGAGAAAAAGGACAATTCCAGGTGAGTATTTGACGAGCAAATGTGCTGCGACATGAGCAGGAAATAATTGCAGTGTCTTCTATTATTCCAGCAGTGGGATCCATATGAAGATCTACTAAGGAACCTTGTTAGTCCTGTCAGCCTTAGGGTGGTCTTCCCCCAAACCTTTTGCCTTCCTCCTCCATTTTTGCTGATCTCATTTTTAGCTTGCCTTAGGACTCTGTGTACTTTGTTCACCACTACTAACCAGTGCCAAAATGCATGTGCTCATGCTTTAAAACATGGTAACACTGGCTTATCCCCAATTGGCATATTTAATTTACTTATAAGTCTCTGGTAAAGAGGTATTATATGTACCCACCTGTAAATTAAATGCTGCTAGTGGGCTGCAGCACTGAGCATGCCACCTACTTAACTAACCCTTCCAAACATGTCTCAGGCCTGCCATCACAGCCTATGTGTGCAGCTTTAAACTGCTTTTCCAACCTGGCAAAATAAACCTTTTGCCAGACCCAAACGTTCCTTTTCAATTCATAATTCACCCCTTGGGTAGGCCCTGGGCAGCCTAGAGGGCAGGGCACAGTATATTTAAATAGTAGGACATGTACTTATAAGTTTACATGTCCTGATTGTGAAAACCTCTTAAATTAATTTCACGCTATTTCAAGTGCCACATTTTTCATAGGATAACATTGGAGTTACCTTATTATAACTAATAAGCTGTAACTTCCAAACGGGAACAGTTAACAGTTCATGTTTGGTGTCTTTGGAATTGTAATGAAAACTCTTCCTTTATGGTGGATTCAGACTTTTGACTACAATTTTGAAAATGCCACTTTTAGACAGTTGGCATTTTCCTTTCCTTAGCCATTTAGTACATGAAGACTTTCTCTGGGTCACATGACTTGGTGTAGTTGGCAGTTGGGATTTGTTTTTCTACTAGATAGCCTCACAATAGAGAACCTAGGTGTGCCTGGATGGGCCATCACTGACAGGATGGGAGGGCGGAACTGGGAACAAGCCCTACTTACATTTGAAAAGGCTGTGTTCTGCCTCCACAAGAAGGGTTGCATATCCACTGTAGTTAGTTTGTAGCCAGGGCAGGGGAGGCAGGAGACCTGTGCACTCCAAAGGGAAACCTCTACAAGCTTCTCCCACTTCCAAGGAGACACTCAGTATAAATATTGGACATCAGACCCCTACTCTTCGCTACACTCCTGGACCTTTTGATACTACAGAAGGAGGACTGCTGTGCTGCTTTAGCTGCCAGAAGGACTGTCATTCTGCTTTCCTGCTACTCTGCAGTTCTGTTGCCTGCTGCCCTACTTGTTGAGAGAGAAGATGGAACCTGCACCCTTCATTCCAGGATAAAGTGACTCCAACAGTCATCCAGCTGACCTCCTCTTTTGAGCTACCAGGACATAGCAAGCTCCAGAGGCTCCCTGCAACTGCCCAGCTGACCTGCTGCCTACACCTGCAAGTGGTTCTGCCTGAGCCCTGCTAGCCTCTGCTGGAGTGAGTTCCCGACCCCCAAAGTGGTGCCTCTCAGGTCCTGGACCCTTAGTGTGACTCAGTTGAGGTCCCCTAAAGGTTTTGGACTCTTTGAAAATGCGAATGGATCAGTTCGGGCCAAGTCCTGGCCACCCGCACCAGCCACTGACGTGAAGTTCTTGCAAACCTATTCTTTGTGCTGCAGCATCAACCGCCGAAGTGACTGCCAATGCAAAACTCCAGCCTCAAACATCCGCAACACCGAAAAGATCTTTGCGCTACAGCAATGACCATCCATGACACCCAGCTGGCTCTTTGTGTTATTTCAAAGAACGCTTGTGACGCTCTCCCTGCTTATCGTGGCACCTTCCTTCATGGATGGAACTCTTGGTGCTAGACTGAGAAGATAACTCTTTCAGTGGGACAAACACAGTCCCTGTATCTGACCTGCGATCCATTGTGGTGGGCCTGAACTTGTGACTTTCTCCCATTCTTGCAAGACCAGATAGCCGCAAGTCGCTCTTTGGGCTTTTTGGCTCAATTTTCGGTAAACAGCATTTCAACGCAGCTTTTACACCGCATACCATTACATCGCTTGCGTTACAACGCATGCGATGTAACAACGCGTACATATTACTACGCATGTATTACATCGCATGCGCTTTTACAACGCATGCAATGTAATGGCGATCCACCTCATTGTGAGGAAACTGAGGCTCTTCTGTTTCCTCACAACGATGTGCATCGTGCACCGCCCCTCAGCCGACGTGAAGCAAAGCAGGAACCAGGGAGAGGAACCACGAGGAGAGCGAGGTAAGGGGGATTGGGCATGGGGTGGGGGTAGTGTTTTAGGGTTTGGGGTAGTGTCGGGGGGGTCGTGCAGGGTAGTGTTTGAGTGTAGGAACTGGAATGGGGGTCGGAGGAGGGTCGTGCTGGAGGTAGTGTTTTAGGGTTTAGGGTAGTGCTGTGGTGTGTGTGTAGTGCAGGGTAGTGTCTTAGGGTTTAGGGTAGTGTCGGGGGGTTGTGCAGGGTAGTGTTTAAGTGTAGGGAGCGGACTGGGGGTCAGGGGAGGGTCGTGCTGGAGGTAGGGTCTTAGGGTTTAAGGTAGTACCATGGTGTGTGTAGTGCAGGGTAGTGTTTTAGGGTTTAGGGTAGTGTCGGGCAGTTGTGCAGAGTAGTGTTTAAGTGTAGGGAGCGGACTGGGGGTCGAGGAGGGTCGTGCTGGGGGTAGTGTTTTAGGGTTTGGGGTAGTGTTGTAGTGTTTGTGTAGTGCAGGGTAGGGTTTTAGGGTTTAGGGTAGTGTCGGGGGGGTCGTGCAGGATAGTGTTTGAGTGTAGGTACTGGACTGGGGGTCGGAGGAGGGTCCTGCTGGAGGTAGTGTTTTAGGGTTTAGGGTAGTGCTGTGGGGTGTGTGTAGTGCAGGGTAGTATTTTAGGGTTAAGGGTAGTGTCGGGGGGTTGTGCAGGGTAGTGTTTAAGTGTAGGGAGAAGACTGGGGGTCGGGGAGGGTCATGCTGGAGGTAGTGTTTTAGGGTGTAGGGTAGTGCCGTGGTGTGTGTGTAGTGCAGGGTAGTGTTTTAGGGTTCAGGGTAGTGTTGAGCGGTTGTGCAGGGTAGTGTTTAAGTGTAGGGAGCGGACTGGGGGTCGGGGGAGGGTCGTGCTGGGGGTAGTGTTTTTAGGGTTTGGTGTAGTGCTGTAGTGTTTGTGTAGTGTAAGGTAGTGTTTTAGGGTTTAGGGTAGTGTCGGGGGTAGTGCAGGGTAGTGTTTGAGTGTAGGAACTGGACTGGGAGTCAGAGGAGGGTCGTGCTGGAGGTAGTGTTTTAGGGTAGTGCTGTGGTGTGTGTGTAGGGCAGGGTAGTGTTTTAGGGTTTAGGGTAGTGTTGGGGGTTGTGCAGGGTAGTGTTTAAGTGTAGGGAGCGGATTGGGGGTCAGGGGAGGGTTGTGTTGGAGGTAGTGTTTTAGGGTTTAGGGTAGTGCTGTGGTGTGTGTGTAGTGCAGGGAAGTGTTGTTGAGTTTAGGGTAGTGTCATGGGGTCGTGCTGGGTAGTCTTAATGTAGGGAGAGTACTGGGGGTAGTGCTGTGGTGTGTGTGTAGTGCAGGGTAGTGTTGTTGGGTTTAGGTTAGTGTCAGGGGGTCGTGCTGGGTAGTCTTATTGTAAGGAGAGTACTGGGGGTCAGGGAGGGTCGTGCAGGGGTACTAAATTAGGGTTTAGGGCAGGGCAGGGTAGTGTAACTTACATTGCATACTTTTACCATGAGTATAGCTTTACCACGCATGCCTTTGCGTTGTAATGGTATGCGTGGTAAAAGCATATGCGTGGTAAAAGTATGCGATGTAATGGCATGTCGTTGTAATTGCAACGCGTAGTAATACCCGCGTTGTAATGGCACGCGTGGTATTAGTACGCGTTGTAATGAGTCATATTCGCAATTTTCACCTAAATCTTAAACATTGCATAGCTCTGGTTCTACTGATTTAATTTTTGTCATTTTGGTGTCAAATTATTCCTTACATTTTAGTCTATTTCTCTATATTGGTATGGGATTTTTCTTGTGTTGTGGTTTCACTTTAGTAATGTTTGAAATGCTGCATAAATACTTTACACATTGCCTCTCAGTTAAGCCTAAGTGCTCTGTTCCAGGCTAGCTGAGGATTGAGCATATGTTATTTTAGGGTTTGCTTGTGACTAAACCCTGACGAGCATTGTGGTTCCTGCTTGAGTAGTGTTTCACCCCCCCTCAACCAGTAACCCAATTTCTTATAAACCTCAATCTTGGGCTGCAGCACCCGCAGCTATTTATTGCTTTCAGCAAGACCTTGGTTACATACACCTTCACATCAGGCAAAACAGCCACTCTCCCTTTCTCAGCAGGTAAGATGTAAGAATGGAGGTGACAGGATGTTTTTAATCTATCAAAGGTCACTTTCCTGAAAAGAAATTCAAAGTTCCTTACATGCTCTGTTTGAATACTTGCTGTCCAAATATATTACTAGCCTGTCTACCTCAGTTTCCTGTGTCCTGGTATAACTGGTAACTCAATCTCAGTCTCTGAATGCATAGGTGAAAGCTGTCTTGATCATAGAAGGACTCAAATTATGCAATTCCAGTGTAATTTCTAGCCGCCTGGAGAGCAAGGTCACCTAACACCTCAATCAGATGCCATTGACAAGCTATTGAGCCCAGGGTCATGCAACAGGAAGGACAGCAGCTGGCTCATTGATGTCCTTTGAGCCCTTTCCCCCTACATCAATACCTGACCCAACCTCATGTCTATTTAAAACAGGAATCTTCCTTTGGCTCTGGTCTCAAGAGGATCAGAACGGAGTAAAGTATTTACCTCACCAGTAAATACCAACACAATTTGTGAGGGATTTAATGGGTACAGTAAATACAACTGATTCCATCATTTTCTCAATAAAATGTGGAATTATATGTAGAATTGGTGCTTTTCTCACCAAATTTCATATCTCACAGTTTATCCCACTTTTTTCCTCAGTAACATTTAACAGGTTTCTTCAGCCACGTAATTGGGGAAAATTGCAGGGAGTGCGATAATGACCACATTATTCCTATCCCTCTGCAACTTCATCCTTGGTTTTGCCTAAGTGAGAGAAATTATCCTATTGAATATCAGAAAATAGCTTCTCTCCACCCTCAACAAACAGTAAATGTGTGTTGCTTATACTTGACCTGTCTACTGCTTTCAGTTCCATTAACTATAATGCACTGCTGGAGACGTGTCCTCATCTACTGGATTTCAAATGACTGTTTGACCCTGGTGCAAATCAGTCAATAGTCAATAGCTTTCTTGGGTTGATAAAAAAACAGACTATAAAAGCACACCATGCATTATTATTTTTAATGCACAATATATACACTTAATTATGAAAGAAGTGATCTAATTCATAGCACAAAATTTCAAGTTGTTTCAAGCATTTTCTTTAATAAATTGATTGATTATCAAAGAAAACTATAGCGTTGCATATTTGAACATCTTCTATATTACACAAAAATAAAAAAGCTGGTTTATAACCACTAAAGGTTTTACTTATCAGCATTAGCTGTAAAGAACGTTTCCTTGTAATTATATAAACTTTGCAAAAAAGAAAAAATTGCAAAGTATACTGTTTTGTCCTCCCATCTCATGAACAGAGGGTTTCTTCTTTACTCCAGGTCCCCTTTTCTTTGGGAAACTACCTTATAATGAACCAAACCCATCCTAAAACGTGTCGAAATATAATGATGACTTGTAATAAGTGGAGGACAGGTACTGTGGCATAGCACCAGCTTGATAAAAGGTCATCTAAAATTGAACTGTATATTTCCAAGTTTCCAGTGGTATTCTTTGCTCTTCCTTGTAAACTACAAATAAATGTTTTACTCGAGTGACACTATAGACTCTGAAAATACCTGAATGCTATCTTCCAAATATGTCAAACAATTTACAAAGCTGCAGGGCAAAACAATACAACACGTACAAATCCATCCCCAATATTTAACATATGTGCACCCCAGGGCAGTATCTGCTGCTACTGATACTACTGCAGAAGCAGAAACAAGCATTAAAAAGCCCAACAGGGAGCACTGTATTGAAAAAATATATATAATTGATATAGTCCAATCATTTGAAAATTGAAGGTGAAACGCCTCAATGTTGTGGGTAAACTCTCTTAATTTCCATTCCAAAAACCAAACTTCATGCGGTATAGATACTGCCTTGGGTGTCAATTAGCATTCAGTTGACTATGGATGTGGGCAAATTATGAAGTAAACTGTATTAACAGTCATAATGAGTTCATTCTTGAAATGGAACTAAAGCCTGTGTGGAGTTTGGTTTTTGGAAAGGAAATAGAGAGAGTTTACCCTCAACATAGAGATGTTTTAAAAGATTGTCCAAGTGAGACAATGCATCCAGTCTCTTAGATGTTCCCCATTTATTGTATGGGTCTTGAGTTTACCTTGCCTGTAAATCATAGTGAAATATTTTCTTTTAAGTTGATTCTCATATCCCTCTCTTCCATATTGATAGTAAACAGTTCAAATTCTGTAAGCAATTTGCAGTCTTAGATAGGAGCATTGCAGCAGGTGTATATAATGAGATTGGACTCTGTGGCATTCCAATTCTGGGCGGCTCAGAGCGGAGTTTCAAACCTGTGATATCTTATCTAACCCTGGGCGTAGTTTGCGTAGTAGCGCTACGCATAGCTACGTGAAGTGCACTTCGCACTACGCGAGCTACGCGTAGCACTACGCGAACTGCGTAGTGCGGTAGGAAATGCTGTTCGCAATGATTGCACAGTGTCGGATGCTTGTCCGCACTGTGTAATCATTGCAAACGGCATCTTGCACAGTGCAAGCGGTCGTTTTCTGCCGCTCGAGTAGATTTGTACTCGAGCGGCAGTTTTCTCAACGCGGACTGGTAGTTTCTCATCGCGAGCGGTCAGAAGCATACGCGACCACTCGCAATGAGAAACCTGACCTCCCCGCGTTGAGAATCTCGCCGGGAGGTTTATTTTCCACACTCGCGATCGGCAACTTGATGTTGCTGATCGCGAACGAGGAAAAAGTCTCGCCGGGATGTAATTTGACGTTGAGGACCGCGAGCAAGCAAAAAATGCCCGCTACGCTACACGTTTTTGCACTGTGCTACATGCAATTCGCGTAACGCGTAGTTGCGCAAACTACGCAAGCGTAGCGTAGTTTTCCGCCCAGGCCTAATCTTATCAATGCTATTTATATACAATAAGAAGATGAAGGTAACCAGCACACATCCCTGCCTAAACCCTCTCCTCACGTTAAAGAGCTTTCTGCATTTCCACTTTGGTCCATAACAGACTCTGGATGTAGTCCTTTCATATAACCTAGGCAAAATTGAGATAATCTCTATTAGGGCAGCAAGAATTTTCAAAGTTTTCCATAATTCGGTATGATTGACAAGGTTGAAGGCGCTGCTCAGGTCCATGAAGCAGAGATTTAGATGGCCCAGCTTCACCATGGTGTACTTGCCAATGAGCATGTGCAAATAAATACACTGTTCAACATGCCCATGCCCCTCCTGAACCAATGCTGTGCGTCAGTAAGGATAGAATTAGTTTCTGCCCACATTTCTAACTGTTCAAATTGACTTTTTCCCAGTAACTTCACAGATGAGTCCAGAAGATATATGGGGCGGTAGCATTTGCAATCACTTTTGCTGGCCTTTTTAAAGATCGGCAAAATAACTGATTCTGTCAATGTATTAGGAAATTCCCCTTTGACAGCAGCATTTAACACTACAGCAAATACTGACATCCATAAATCTGATAAATGCATTTAAGCTTCTACTGGCATCCCATCTGGTCCTGGAGCCTTCCCTTACCTGCACTCTTTTAGGGATTTCAATAGAATAGTTTGGCTGTGTATATGCCATAACCTCATTCTCACTAATAAGCATCACAAGACTTAAATATTGACCTAAAATGTCTAATCCAATTATCTGGAGAGATCACTGCGTTGAATTGGGTGGACGTTTTATCCTTAAAGAAATGTATGTTTATAGTTCTCCAAAACAAGCCATTATCATTGCATGTCTAAACCAACATAGCACAGGCCTCTGCCAGGATTTCTTTCTTCCTCTTCATCAATGCTAGTTTATACCTTTGCGTACAATAAAGTACTAGCTCTTTAGCCCTTGGTTTTTTACGTAATGTATATTTCAAATTCGGTAAAGCTAACTTGCAATCTTGATGGAACCACTGTCTGACCCTAGTGCAAAAAACATTTTCCCAACAAAAAATCAACAAGTCAATATGGTCCCTTTTTGGTCACAGGGATTAGCCCCAATTGTGGGATCCCTATGGAAGGCATCCAGTAAGTCCATAAGAGGGATAGGGTGCACATTTTCATGAGGCCAAATGTTTGAAACAAATCTAAGGGCCCGATTCACAAAACTAATCTGAGACAAAATTCTAAATATACAACTTTTGGTATTCACAGAAGGCACTTACGAGTTTTTGGTATTCACAGAAATTACTTACGACTCCTATCTTTACGTCCGCACTCGGGCCGGAATTTCCGCATTCGGGGCGGAATTTCCACACCCGGACCGGAAATCCCGCACTTGGGCCGGAATTTCCGCACCCAGGCCGGAATCTCCACCTCCGGGCCGGAATACCCACATTCGGGCCGGTTGATCATTTTCATCAATGCCAAACACCTGTCCAAGTGCCTACCATCCCCCACCATGCTCCAGCTGAAACACTGCAGCCCAACAGCCAATCCCAGTCCTGCAGCACATATGAAAGCAGAGCAAACACACCCAAATCTTCCAACATGTCGCTGAATGTGTTTGTTGCTCTTCCCCTTGCCTTGCGGCAAGAAGACTTGAGGAGGAGAAGGAGGAGGAGGAGGAGAGTGGAGAGGATATTCAGACAAAGGATAAACCTATTTGGGATGTCCAGCCAAGATGTCAGGGCCAGATACCGTTTCCCTCCAGAAGTCATCTTGGAGATGGTATGTGAGTGGGAGCCGGAACATGACTCTGTGACCTGCTGCTACCATGCCATTCCAGCATATCTCAAGATACTTTCTGCTCTCCATTTCTTTGCAACGGGATCGTTCCAAAGGGTCTCCAGTGACCTTGTGGGCATTTTTCAGGCAAGCCAGTCGTGGTGCTTGCATCAGGTACTGAGCTGCATCAATTCAAGAGCCCACCTCCACATACGAATGCCCCATACACTGGACATGAGACAAAGGGCAGCTAGAGATTTCTATCTCATTTCTCGCTTCCCACATGTGCTGGGTGCAATTGATTGTACCCATGTAGCCCTTCAGCCACCCCATTGCATTGCACACATATTCTGCAACAGACACCGATGGCATTCCATCAATGTGCAGGGTGTCTGTGATGCGAGTGGGAGTTTCATTGATGTGTATGCAGTGTTTCCAGGCAGTACCCATGACAGCTTTGTATCCCGCATGTCACCTCTTGCCCGGCAGATGGCTGCGGGAGAATTTGGCAACATGTGGCTACTGGGTAAGTACCAAGCACTAAAAATGAGGGGTAAGTGTAAATGAAATGTATGAATGCCACCTTACATTAACAACCATTGTACAATAAGAATCATCAAGCAACATACATGGTCTCAACAGACACTGCATGTACCAAAGTATAGATCATGTTCTGTGTAAATTAAAGAGGGAAATGTAACCAATTCCCCGTTCTTCCCCCCTCAGGTGATGCTGGGTATGCACTCTCCCCACAACTCCTCACACCTTACAGACATCCAACCACTGTACCTCAGCGTAGGTACAATAGGGCACACATACGAACTCGATCCATCATGGAGCGCACTTTTGGTCAGGGGCGGTTCCTGCATAAGGGCAAAGGGGCTCCGCCCCCTGCCCTTTTTGTGTCTTCCTTTTTATAAAAATAATTACTGTTATTAAAGAAAGCACAATAAAAACATACAGTTTTTTCATTGAAAACTGCCAGACACTCGCTCACTTAGGGTCAGGCACTTTCAGGAGCTACACACTGCGCATGCCAATGAAAAACAGTTTTCCACACCCTTTCCAGTCACATCACAGAGTGGGGTGAGATCAGAATGCTTCACTGACCCCACCCCACTTTGTAACGAGGAGGGAAAGGGTGCGATCATGAAATTTGCACCCAGAGGTCAGTGATAATGAAGCATAATTTTATGGTGTCAGGTCACATTCAGCTTAACTTTTCATTTATGCACGTAACTTGATACTGGTTCAGCTGACGGACGGGGAGTTCAGTACCATATATATGCAGATTGCAAAGTTGGATTTATCGAGGCCCTCTAAATGTGGATAAGGAATGCACGGTGTGCTTTGAAAATGCAAAAAAGCAGGAGATTTTGCCTGTGAAGTTATGAGACTACATTTGCCCACAGCCTTGGTGTGGTGGGAAAAACATGTAGGAAGGAGACAAAAAAGAAAGTTTTGCTCTGAATTTCATGCAGTACGTTTTGGAACAAAGGTTAATACTTATTTTAAATAATTGAAAACTTTCACGGCAGAACCCTCCCAAGGCAGTTTACTTTTCTTATTGGGCCGTACATATTCCTAAACTTAAATGAATTCCCTCCAAGTAGGCTGAATCGCCTGTCATATACCATCCGTAATGTCCTTTATTTTGCACATTTACAAAGTGTGGACAATGAATTAGTGATGAAAACGGGAGCATGTAATTATTGGTTTCAGATGGGTATTCCAGGTGTTTTCTCTCTGCCTTGTGAATATATACAGACTGCTAAAGGCTGTAGACAAACTACTCAAGCGAAAAATTCTCTACCTGTATGAATCATAATGCGCAATGCGTCACAAATTTATAAACACCTAAGAAGCTGGCCTACTGACAAAAACATACCAAAATTTGAGTATCGAAACATATCAAAATGTATTTGTTGTCAGTTCGTAATATTTAATTGTTAAATAGAAAGTTAATAAAAACAGAGCACATCCCACATCATGCACACTCAGCCATTCAAACAACCAAACTCATACCCACACATACTCATACGTCCTGAGATCCAGGAATCCGACAATACATGCATAATCAATAAAAAAGAACACAACAACAAGTGGATCAGTTTCCCCACACAAAATTGACATCAATAATAATGCATTAGAAAGCAGGGAACATTTTAAACAGGGGCAACATAAATAGTGAATAAAACAAATGAAAAAGTGAAAAAACAACAATATATGATCAGATAATCCATGAAGTTCAGATCATCATATTCAGATATAAGGCTAGGAGATTCGTCATAAACATTTATGGTCCACGAAGATATTTCAGCGCCGACGCGCGTTTCGGTGTTCGACCCCAATCCGGGTCTCACCTTCCTCAGGGCGCATGCACCAAAGGCAATTAGCCTCCTGACTATACCTTTGGATCACTAACTATTTAAGCCCATTTATGGCCTTCTGATCCATTTTTATCCACTCAACATATATATTGTGCCAAATTGTTGTTTGTTTATTCTAGGCACGTCCCACGGCCATTGCCTTTGGTACATGCGCCCTGAGGAAGGTGAGACCCGTATTGGGGTCGAACACCGAAACGCGCGTCGACGCTGAAATATCTTCGTGCACCATATATGTTTATGACTAATCTCCTAGCCTTATATCTGAATATGATGATCTGAACTTCATGGATTATCTGATCATATATTGTTGTTTTTTCACTTTTTCATTTGTTTTATTCACTATTTATGTTGCCCCTGTTTAAAATATTCCCTGCTTTCTAATGTATTATTATTGATGTCAATTTTGTGTGGGGAAACTGGTCCACTTGTTATTGTGTTCTTTTTTATTGATTATGCATGTATTGTCGGATTCCTGAATCTCAGGACGTATGAGTATGTGTGGGTATGAGTTTGGTTGTTTGAATGGCTGAGTGTGCGTGATGTGGGATGTGCTCTGTTTTTATTAACTTTCTATTTAACAATTAAATATTACAAATTGACAACAAATACATTTTGATATGTTTCGATACTCAAATTTTGGTATGTTTTTGTCAGTAGGCCAGCTTCTTAGGTGTTTATAAATTTGTGACGCATTGCGCATTATGATTCATACAGGTAAAGAATTTTTCGCTTGAGTAGTTTTCCCCTGTTGTTCTCTACCTATATTCTGTTCAAGGGGCCCCCTCTATTAGAGTGGTTGCTAAAGGCTGTAGACCCAGCTCGCTGGAAGATCTTTGCTAAATAAATTAATGACAGGGCACTTAACCCGTGAAGGTTAAGATCTAGCACTCCGTTGCTAATTATGTTTTTCTCACCCATATTCTCCACTCCACTTTTCCTTTGAAAAAGAGGATAAAAGGAAGACTGTCTTTGCTCGTTTCCACCTTCCAAAGGCATACTTTCAAATACTTCTACTTGGGACAGGTGGCATAGACTAGATAGGTTTGTTGTTATTAATTACAAAAGCTAGCATTAAGTTTTCTGTGGCTAACGTCTCTTGACATCTACAGGTCAGTCTCTGCCTTTCCTCATTCCAGAGGTAATAAAGTGAGTAATACGGATTTGTATAGTAGCATTAATTATTGAAGCATCATAGGACAATTGTGATGTACTTTGTACTAGGGGAGTGATCAGTCACTGGTGACATCAGGTGTCGCAAAGGTCATTGGTACGAAACACTGCAGTGTAAACTAACCATTAATCTTCTGAGGATAATACATTGTGTACATACAGTGTTTACTAACAGCAAAACCTTCCCATGTTGACACTGAATTGACGTGATTTTTTCCCACGGAGTCCATATTATGTGGCTACTCAGTGAGCAGTGCCTACTAGCATGTTATGTGAAGAAGGCAAGATGATGCTGTGGTAGGTGAAGGCCTAGCTTGTCTTCCTAATTAAACTGTGACGCATTATTTGTAGTGACCTCTCTCTGTGTGTTGAGATATTTCTGTACTGCACTGAATTTGCAGGTACAATATGAATGTGCCTTTTAGTAAATTCATTCACTTCTGAAACTGTTGAGTTTACCAACTACAGGATTGTTGTTGCATGTAATTATAGTGACTTTTTTTTATTTGGCACACCATGGTACTACATGACCTAGAATGCATCATAGCCTTTTTTTTATAACAACTGTGTACATGTTGCATATGGTTTCATAGCCTTCACTGTGCAATATGTGCTTATGTGGCCTTCTATGTGACCTCGCTGTCTGATTATACTCCCATGTATGTATGTTTATGCACATTTGTCATACAGATGATTTTTCATTCAAATGGACCAACTTTAGACACATTCCCGTTTAGCTGGTGTCAATTATCCTGCTTCCAAAACCAAGAAGTGCTCTAAATGCATTACACATATATGCACTAGAAGTTGGCCAAGTGGATATCGCCTAACTAGAAAAACCTACCTCTATAAATGTTTATTTAGTAAATACCCCATAACAATTGCCTTTTAAAAATGTAGCCTTCGAGTCAGTGTGTTTGGTAAATTGTGGCATAAAATACACCAATTTTCATGCCCGCCCTCCAACCTCCGCCCGTTTCCGGCCTTGGTAGAGTTGGGCTTTGTTCGGTTTAGTTTCAGGCATGTGCATGTGCTTATGTCCCACCACTTTGGAATTTCACCAGCCACCACTGCTTTTGGTCTGTTGAAGTCGCAATTCAGATGTCTTAACTGTACAGGGGGTGTGCTGATGTACTCCCCTGAATTTGTGTGCAAGATCATATTAGCCTGTTGTGTTTTGCACAATATAGCTTTAACGCATGGCTTACACATACCTCTTGTACCTCAGCTAGCTCTTAATCTGGGCAATTGGGACATTGCACATAACAGAGGTCAGGGTATGCAAGTCCATGATCAGCTGGTTGCCACGTTTTTCACATGAGCAACCTGTTGTTTCATGGACAAAATGTGGTTTGCAGTCTGTTGTTAATGATGAAAGTTGGATAATTATGACTCTGTCCAAAAATTCCATCCTGAGACTACTTTGCAAGCCACACTAACTGCATGTAAACCACAGCTGTTGACAGGAGTCAAAAGATTGACCGTGCATCAGGTCATGTGCCCATGTCAGCAATCAGTGTAGTGGATGTCCCTAAGGAATCTATTGACTCAGAGGATAAGATGTATATGTTCTTAGAGACCTTCCCGGACCTTATGAGAATGGGTGTCTGAATCACAAAAGGGCCTAACTATTGCATTGTCAGAGTTTTTGCCTCCAACAGATTTGACTCCCCCACAAATGATGGGCCCACAATGTGAGTGACGATGTTCTGGGTGAATCTGGCACTATGTGTCTGGGATACACAGCACTGCTTCCCTCCAATTTTCCGTAACACAACAGACAACTCTTGTGTTAAGACAAAGGAGGAGAAAACTAAACTGGGGTGAGATGCTGTGCCAGCCCCCACCCTGGTCCCAGCCAAAATCTCATTAAATGGTCTTTTCTACCTTTTGTTTCATGTCTGTGATTTTCTCGTACAATGTCATTTTAGGTTTCCACGCTACAGAACAACAGGATGGCAGAGGATTTGATCTGTGATGATGGATGAATCAGATTGAACACAAAATGGCTGTCAACTACTTCCTGTGATGTATTTCCTGTCTTCAACTTCCTGTATGTCATTTCCTGTATGAAAGAATGGGTTCTGATCCGTTTTCGCATCTTCCGGCACAACTGCGTGCTTTTCAGTTGCGGAGCGTACGCCTTGTATACAGACCCTACGCTCCGCACCCGGAGATTACGTATTTGGGCCGAAAGCTACGAAAATGAACAGGAACCCATTCTTACATACAGGAAATGACATACAGGAAGTGGCAGACAGGAAATACATCACAGGAAGTTGTTGACAGCCATTTTGTGTTCATTCTGAGTCATCCTCTCTCACAGATCAGATCCTCTGCCATCCTGCTGCTCATTTCAACCTAATTTCCCCCAAAATGGCTGAGGGTTATGAGGAGAAAGCACCCCCTTTCACTGAAATGGAATTAGACATCTTAGCTGAGGCGGTGCTAAACAAATATCCTCAGCTATATGGGGTGCCAGAGGACCAGCTGAGCAATGCAGTGTGGGCCACACTATTGGCCAACATTGGTGAGCGCTGCAGTGGGCATATACACCAGGAAGGCCAGGGAATGCCGGAGGCCCTGGGAGGACCTAAAATGCTGGGCCCAGCACAAGGCCGAGGAGCTACTGGGCCAGTCTTCCCAGCACCATGTACATCATCCCCCCCCTCTCGCCACTGTACTGGAGGGTCCTGCGTGCAGCTTGGCCGACCCTCCATGCTCAGCTGGAGGAGCATGAGCAGCAGAGACCTGGTAAGTGCATTATATGCAATATGTGTCTGGAAGTATGATGTGAGTGAAGACAGAGCTGTACCATCATGTGTCCCATGCCTCCATTTACTATTCTGTGTCTATGCAGCAGTTATCATGAAGCAAAAGGCTCACTTAACACATTGACTGTACAGGGCAGAGTGCTTTTTGGGAGTGGTAGTTTTATTATGACAACTGGGGAATTAAGCCACACACGTGCATTAGTACAGAAATCTGCACTGCCAGCACCACTAACAGTGAACCATGGGCATCATAGCTGATGTGTGCATTGGATGAGTAATGGTATAGACACTGTCCAGTGTGTGTATGAGAGGCCAATGGGTAATGGATGCTGTGACTTGCATTGCATTCGGTGAGTTTGGGTTCTGACTAAGTCAGATCTTCTTGTGCCATGCAGTCAAGACAGACTTTGAGATCCATGCCTCACTCTTAAGTGTTTCCAATTTTGCCAAGTCTGTCCACAGACACACATCTTACACTCAGTTGCTTGTATGCCATTTGTCAAGTCCAGGTAGCAGCAACAACTAGCCACTACTATTCACCAGTGCACAGCACAACCTGATCAGTCTTCGAAGCCAATATGTGGCACTGGATTGTCAGCTTTTGTGAGGGAATATTAAAAGGTTAGACTCACAACTTACCAAACATAAGAGCCCAGACCCTATATGGATGTGTGACCCCCAATCGGCATTTGTGTTGTCTCATATAATGCTACACAGCAGATGACATTTGTCCGGAAGTATAAGTGCAGAGACTCCATATCACAGGCCCATTCCAATACCATCTGGACTCTCTCTGATCTCCTTTTGTAGACTGGGTTTGGAACCTGCCCATGTAGCAGTGACAGGACATACAGATCACAAGAATTCCACAGTTGAGGGTTGATCAGTACAGATGTGTAAGCCACCAAAATTCAAGTGAGATGTCGATGTCCGACTCAAATCAGGAGATGACTAAGGGCGGGCAGAGAACTCCACTCTGCCAGCGGAGAGTGCAGAGTTTTGCCTACTCCACGCTCCGCTGAGAACGAGGAGTTTAGGCGAAACTACGACTCCGCAGCGGAGCGGAGTTAGCCAGCTCCCCCCCTGCTAAAAATAGGCTGCCCGCCTTCCCCCCTAATAAAACAATTTGAAAAAGAATTAAAGAAGAAAAAAACACACTTACCTCTACTGTGGAGTCTCTGGGCTGCCTTCCTCCTCCTCAACGTGGTCTCTCTCCTGCAAACGCCTATGTTGAACGTACGTCTGGCAAAAACTGGGCATACCTTGTACATATACTGGTTCCCCTGACTCTCCCTGACGAGTTATATTTATGTTGCCTCACCCAATCCAAGTTCCCTTCTCCTTCTGTAGTAAGAACATCATTTGTTTTCCTTTCTCCCTTCCAAATTGACTGTTGTTGTTTTTCTAATCCAACACTTTTTTACATAAAACTTTATTTTGAATCATACTGTCTCTATCTTGTTTAACTTCATTGTGAATGTCTTGTATAAAATATGGACATATATTTTGAGCGTCATCTGCGCTGCACATGAGAGCTTGTTGCAAAGATGGGGTTACAATTGTACATGTGTCACGCACACACATACATCCTCACATCTCTAGGCCACCACAATTGGAAAACAATTGCCTATCAGGACATAATACGCAACATAGTCTTGACTTGTGATGAGATTTTCTTTTTATTTACACATATTCACACTGGTCAAAAATGATTGGATGTGATCAATTGGGATCGTCCTTGCGACTTCGCAGATTTGGAGGTGAGGATCGCTGTGAGGGATTATGTCTGGGTTGTTGCAGAGGTGCAGGTTAGTGTGGTGCATGTGCCTGTACAGGGTGAAGTTCATGTGCAGGGGTGGATGGTGTCTGTACAGTTGGTGTTTGTACGTGGACAGGAGCTGGTAGTGCAGGTGGTGGTAGTGCCTGTTCAGGGGGTGGTGGTGGAAGTGCAGGTTGGGGGAGTGCCTGTTCAGGGGGTGGTGGTGGAAGTGCAGGTTGGGGGAGTGCCTGTTCTGGTGGTGGTGGTTTATGTGCAGGTGGGGGAGTGCCTGGATAGGGGGCGGTGGTGGGTGTGTCCCCTTGCTGTGGTCCTGTGCAGTTTGTGGTACAGGTGTGTGGGTATGCTGTGCTGCAGGCAGATGTGTGGGCTCCCCTCCCTGCGTTGACCGTGAAGGGAGACTTTGGATCACTTTCAGCATGCCCTCCATCATCTTCATGGCCAAGGCATGGTGTCTTGCATTCTCTTCCCTTTGGATGGATATCATGTCTTTGATATTCTTGGACATGTCTTGCCAAGATCTATCCATCCTGTCCAAATCATGGGTCAGTCTGTCCACCACCTGAGGGATTTGGTGCATGTCCTGCAGGGCCTGAGACATGTCTGACAGGGTAGCCCCTATGGCACGAATGTCCTGCCTCACATCTGCCTGCTGTTAGAAGACGTCCTGCTCCCACTGGCCACCATGGCCAGGTGCAGGCCCTCTCTGCAGGGGTCGGCCATGGATAAAACTGCCAGGTCCAACAGCAGGGTGGAGGGTGGCAGATGGATGCCTGTGAACAGGAGAATGGTGCCCAGGGGATACCACAACAGGGTTGGTACTTCCCTCAGATGGTGGAGAGAGTGCCTGGGATGCACTGTATAGGGAGGAGTTTGTAGGGGAACCACCACGTCTGTACTGGATGTGAGGGCTGTGAGGGAGTGATGTATGTGTTGGGGTGTGTGTGAGCTGTGTCTGGTTAGCTCTATGCCAAGGACAGGCAATCTTTCTTTGTTGAGGCTGAGGCACTTTGCTGGGCGGAGAGTGTGAAACCTTGCCAAATTTTGCAGATGTGGGAAATTTTCTGGCCATGGAATTTGAATCGTCATTAACCCTGGGCAAAGCACTACGCTACGCTCGCGTAGTTTGCGAAGTTTGCGCTACTTCGCACAACGCGAATTGCACGTAGCGCAGTGCAAACACGCGTAGCGTAGCGTAGTGCAGCGGTCATTTTTTGCTTGCTCGCGGTCCTCAACGTCAAGTTGGCGACCGCGAGCAAGCAAAATGACATCCCGGCGAGACTTTTTCCTCGTTCGCGATCAGCAACATCAAGTTGCCGATCGCGAGCGTGGAAAATAAACCTCCCGGCGAGATTCTCAACGCGGGGAGGTCAGGTTTCTCATTGCGAGTGGTCGCGTATGCTCGCGACCGCTCGCGATGAGAAACTACCAGTCCGCGTTGAGAAAGCTGCCGCTCGAGTAAAAATCTACTCGAGCGGCAGTAAAAGACAGCTCGCACTGTGCAAGATGCCGTTTTCAATGATTGCACAGTGCGGACAAGCATCCGGCACTGTGCAATCATTGCGAACAGTGCACTACGCAGTTCGCGTAGTGCTACGCATAGCTCGCGTAGTGCGAACTGCACTTTGCGTAGCTTCGCGTAGCGCTACTTCGCGAATTACGCCCAGGCTTAATCGTCATCCTCTGAGAGGATGGACAGATAGTCTTCATTATCCTCAAATTCTTCAGCCTCCTCAGGTACTTCATCCTCCTCCTCTTGCACAGTACTTGCAGCCGACATTACTGCCTGTAGGAGCAGTGGATTTTCCCCTTTGATTGCCCGTCACCCAACAGTGGTGGAAGGTCTACCCTCCTCATCGTCATCATCACCTGGAACACAGAGGTTGCAACAGGATAAGTAATTGACCTAATATAAGATGTGGTGCAACACAAGGTTTGGTTCTACTGTACTTTGCATCAACAGAAGAAGCACATGTGACCTGGTTTGGGTAACCCTACATGTGACAGCTCCCACCATAGCACTGAGGTGTTCAACGGAGATGTACAATGCACAAGCAAACTCACCAGCTCCAGCCACAGCTCTTTGTGTCCCTTTGTGATCCCCCCTGATGTCAGCTGCTGAACCTGGCTCCTCATAGGTGTAGTTGATGAAGCGGTCCCCGATCCAGCAGCTGGAGAAGGAAGTGACACCATACTCGATGATCTGCATTACTAATTTACAAACAGGCACATGTGACACTTATAAAAATGAAATGGTATGTATGTAACTTTGTAAACACCAATTGCAGATTCTATGCACCTGGGGATTTGGATCTTTGTCATGGTTCTGGAATCTATGATAGGGAAACACTTCACGCCACACTTATGTGATGGACAGGTGCAAGAGGGTTTCACTGCTGCAGCCAGAATGTCTTGCATTCCCCAGGATGGTGTTTTACGCTGCACTGGTGTCATCCTGTCAGCAGCTGCGATGAAACACACATATCCATATTGCAGTACACCAGATGGTAGCTATGAGCTAACATGTATTTGTCATTCTCAATGACCATTGATATGATATTCCTGGCCAATGTGCAGCATGTTTACATCATGGACTACACATGTGGACCCCTGCTCACATGCAGCAGTTGTCAGCTGTTACCTCAACACAGCACTGACATCAATGAGATGACACATCAACAACAGACAAACGTGTATGAGAAGGTTACTGATATTTGAAGGAAGGGGATAAATAATCAGGATGCCTCCGCATTACATTGATTACACCTTCACCGTTAAGTCCATAATGCCTCATGAGTATGGTGTTTTCTGTTGACAAGTCGAAAGGAGTGTTCATCACCAGGCTGACCAGTTTCACATTTGCACATCAGATCAAACATTGCATTACAGGGTTCATATGTGAGATGTGCAATATTCAGGTAAATTTTGTGGCTCATTTGTGCTTACCTACACATGAAGTCACAAAGTTCATTTTGGACTGAGAGATCACAAATTTGTTATGTCCATCCTTTGAGTGTCCTCTGTTCCCATAATCAATTTACAACATCATGGTAGTGCTTAGTTGAACACGGATGATGTCTTGTACAGCAGACATCCTAACCTCATATGTCATACACTCACTTAAATAGGTGAATACAGTAGAAGAGGAGGCAAGCATAATGCAACATTTGACTAGGACCCCACATTGTCGGTAAGTTGAGAGGCTTTGATGGTTTCCGCTTACACTGGATTTGTGTTGTGCTTTTCAGCCAACAGATTTGAAAATTTCACTCCCTCAAGATTCACCTTAGCAGCCCATACATCCATCACAAAATTACACAGCTGGCATCAGTGCGACCCTCATCCACACCAATTTCAATAGGATTTGTCCATTGATATTTTGCAAGTGAGATTTCATATCATTGAATTACAATCCAGTTGTGTCTAGTACACTTCAAATGACACTATATACTATTTTATGTCCATTCTGCACTCACTTGGCATACATTTTGTGTCATCCTTTCACTAGCCACCATGGTGTGATCTGGTATGTGGCTAAATGCCATATGCAGGCATGTTGTGATGCAGAACAACAGTGATGTAGAACACATACAACATACAGCGGAGATTAAAGGCACATTTCATGAGCATGGGTGTTTGTGCTTTATATGGCATTCGAACTTTGGGGCGAGTAGATTGTCAGCAAAATCGTCAGTTTATCACAGGTAAATCCTGGGGAGAGTTCAGTTTCGTAAGGGAGACTGGAGCAAGTTCAGGGAATGCGTGAAAGGGATAATGGAGCGGAGCTGAATGTTTGTTATATCGAAGGTTTACCACGAGGGTTTTGGGAGAGCTAATCAGTTGTAGTTTCCGTGAAGTTGATTGGGTTGGCAATAATGGGGGGTTACATTTTTGTTTTGTTGGGTCACATTTGTGTTTTGCGGGAAGGATTAGAGGGTGGGGAAGGAGCACGAATTAGCATATGGGTTTAACAGGCAAAGTTATGTGTTGGAGTTTTGTTAGCAGCTAATCATGTGGGACTGATGTATATATTTTTTAATCATTGTAGATACCCCTGAAGAAGGTTATCAATATGACCGAAATGCATTGGGTGAAGATTAAATGTGACAAGGAATTAAGTTTGTTTACGTGCCTGCGAATAGGCCCGGATGGGCAATTCTTGTGCAATTTAAAATGCGTGAAAACATGAAAACTTTGTGTCCTTGACGTGACGGATTAAGATGGATAAACTTTGTAATAAACAAAATGAATTTGAGTACATTTTCGAGTACGTGGATATTTTGATCACAAATGTGCAGTAGGCTGTGCAACTCTTCCGTGTCACAAACTCGGCATAATTTCGTACAGGTGCATTTGGAACGGAGCGCATCAAGAGTGTATGCACACCAAACAGGAATAACATGGATACAATTAACTTTTGGATTACTGAGGGTGTGCTTCTGGTTTATGCAACAATGAACTACCTGGAAATGAACCACACGGAAGACGATCTGTCTTGGGTGGTCATTGACAAGCCTAACTACGACACACAAATGGGTCCCCTAGAGAGAGTCCTCTTCAGGAGGGAACAATGTTGGGTGTTTCGCACTAGGAGCCACACTTTAGGATTGAATGATGATATCCCTTGGTGTTCCCTATGACACATAGGATAGAGGGTGAGATGATGCTCCTCACTTGTTTCCACCTGTATTCGTTTTATACCTGATATACCCATCAAGAAGTCTAATATAGATGGATCATGATTGGCCCTTTATCTACATGCAATTATTCTACTATACATCTGCAGTTCCCTCTATTTTTGGGTGTATACACTCACTAATTAATATAACGTTGATATGGTTAATCTGAGTATGTTGGACAACAACTACACACATGCATATAGTTACCATAAGCACTGGTTGTTTCCCGTGCACCAGGACAACCAGCTGGGCACCACGAGATGGTACATGAGCTTGGAGAGTGTACTTGGTACTATCGCACCCTAGTATAAAAATCCCTCTGAAAGGAAGAGGGTCGTTGAACATCTGTCCACACAGTTCCAGTGGTGGCTTGTATAATTTCTTTTTCTCACATTATCACATTTGCAGAGTGACTTTACATTTTAGGTCCTGATGAATGCCTTTGGATCCCTTTAGGGGACCCACGAATGGCAGAAACATGTTGACCTTATGACCTTATGAAGTAGGGTATATCTGTTGAATCCCTAACCCTCTTGCTTTTTAATTATGTCACTGTGACCACTTAATAAACTTTCAGTGGACCCTGGTAGACATTTTTAACATCACCTAATCACTCTATCTGCGCTCTGCCCCTCATTCATCTGTACTTGTTACGCTCATCTACTGAGAAAACACCTCTGCTCCTCCCCTTGGGGAGTCGGAGCCCACACTACGGTGTGAGGAGGGAACCCATATGATGAAACATGTCACCTAACAGTAAGTGAGGTTTCTTGTCCTGAAGGGAATTTCTCCCCTCCTTCTCTACATAGTACTCAGTCTCTATTTTTCCTCTTGCTGCTTTTCTCCTCCTCTCCTCTCTCTTCTTCCCCTGACGCATAGCCAGACGGACTTTTGTGTGTATAGTATTCTCTTGAGGGATGAGTACCCTCTGGCTTTCACAGATCCCCCCAAGATCCCAAGTGTGTATATGATTTGCATTCCCTGACCAGGCATATTTTGTATTTCCATACCTTGTGGCATCTGCATATTTCTTCCAGAATTATCAGGATTATATCGACAGTCCCTCTTCCAATGCCCGATTTTGTGACAGATGTGACAAGTGGTATACTTTTTCATAGAGCTGATGTCTGATCCACATTCTGTAACCACAGGAACACCTCTACCTCTTCCCTGTGGCATAGGCATGCCTCCTTGACTTTCCTGGAAACTGGTTTGCAGCATCACAACACCCTGCATTCCTTGATTCCCCACAAATGAAAGATTCTGAAAACCCTTCTGAGCCAGGTTTGCCTGATCCAACATGAACTTTTCTTTGATCTTTTTCTGCTTCATGTGCAATTAATCGCTACTGTATTTAGCATAGCTCAGGATTTCATTGAGCAATTTATTTTGCCGGCAAATCATGCTTTTGGTTATGTGCGAACTGATTTCTGGCTTCAGCCCTAGTACAAACTGGGGCACAAAAATACCCATATCCCTTTCCTCAGGATACTCACGTCCACTATTCTGCTGAAACGCCTGCAACAATCTCTCATAATATTCATGTAGTCTCCTTTGGCTCTTGGGCAGTTCTTTTAATTTTTAGCCAATACAGATCTTTAGGAGGCACTATACCTTTCAAAAAGGTCATAACTGCTTCATACTTCTCCATCACTATAGGAGACTGAGCATTTGTCCCTGTCACTCTCGCTGGTTCCTCTCTAGGCCACTGCACTGCAGTTTTACATTCTGCCCATAAATCAGCAGGCACCACAATGTCAAAAAATGTATTCAAATCCGTCCACAGTATCTTTGGAATTTTTATAAACCTTTTCACTTGTGCAATTCCCTGCACCGGCTTGTCTATCAATTTTGGAAAATTTGTTCAGGAATGAAGCCAAATCACCACAACTCCAAGGAACATGGCCATATGTACCTCCTGCTATTTCTCTAAGTGGATAAGCTGCAGCTTCTCCTTCCCTCCCTTCATCTTGCTTTCCTGCAATAGCTGATTCCCTCTTTTTCTTTTAATGTTTCTTGGCCCATTTACCTTTCAGTTTTTCAAACTCAGCCCATCTACAATGTGCAACCGCAGTCCTGTAAACCTCATATTCTCAAATGCTGGGACATATAATTGAACCCTATAGCTTCTATGCATATGCACTTTCTTTGTGAGGTCTTTTGCATATTTTTGATCAAGTTCAGTTAATTTTTCATGAGTCAAAGCAGCTCTCCTGGTAAAGTCTTTGCACAGTTAAATTAATTATTACTTTTGATACTGTGCTCAGTGTTCAAACTATAGGTACCCCCTTATTATTTCTTCCAATTCAATTTTCTGTTATGTGATATTTATTGGCTTTTCTTTTTCAATCTCTAATTTCTCAGATGTCCCCACATCCTCTCCCTTACTGGATCTTGCTGTTTCCTTGAACCAAGCTGGTATATATCTTTCCTCAGTCGTAACTATTTTGTCCAATGAAATTGGATTTGTTAGTACTACCCTTCCCCTCTCTATAGGACTTGTACTATTAATGGTGGCTTCCAGGCAACTATCTCTGAGTTCTGGGAAGTTGGGACAAATCCTGAAGAGGGTACTCCTCCGGTAATCATTTGAGTTTCTGGTCTAGTTTCTGTAAGTGGAGGATCACTGGTGCAGTGATGTGGACCTCATCAAATATTGGCAGGCTGTATGGTTGAAAATGACAGCAATTTTGCACAGCAGTAAAACGCTATCCCACATAAGACACACTGGAAAGCCACACCCTGCCAACAAAGCATATCCTATGGAGAAGCTTGCTACCATTCCATTCAGTGAATGTGCTTTGGGGCCTCATCAAGTGTATTAAAAACAGTGTGAATGCAGCTACAATACTGTACAATGCAAAATAATACAAGAAAAAGAAATACCATGCAACACCATACTGAACAATGCAAAATTTAAGTAATTAATACTGGAAATTATCCTTTGGTAGTTCAATGAAAAATGCCTTGTAATAGTCTAATCATAAATCGACTATGGTAAGCACAAATGTGGTTTATGTAGGAGTACAATGTTTAGGAGGGCTGTCCAAAGCTGGCATTGTTAGTAGAATGCATTGTTTATGGTTCAGTTTCCATGCATTGTGAGGGAAAGATCAATATTGAAATACACTTACTGGTTGTGAATCTTTTGTACTGGCACCTGGTCATTCCCTAGTGAATATGGTCAGTGGAATGGGGGAGATTAGGGCTATGCAGAGCCCATGAGAAGGAGCTCTGTCTTCGACCTTTAAGGTAGAGCCACTTATGCTACATCCAATCCTAGGGCCCGATTCACAAAACTAATCTGAGACAAAATTCTAAATTTACGACTTTTGGTATTCACAGAAGGCACTTACGAGTTTTTGGTATTCACAGAAATCAATTACGACTCCTATCTTTACGTCTACACTCGGGCCGGAATTTCCACATCCGGGGCGGAATTTACGCACCCGGGCCGGAATCTCCGCTTCCGGGACGGAATACCCGCATTCGGGCCGGATGATCATTTTCATCAATGCTAAACACCTGTCCAAGTGCTTACCATCCTCCCACATGCGTCAGATGAAGTCAATTAACAACAACTGCAAGACCAGCACCACAAACCACATAAAAGCAGCACACATTCAAGGAATAGGTTTGGCCACAGAGAGTTCCTGTTTTCATTTGCTGTGCATCACTACTGGAAATTTTACCAACTGAGGAGGAAGAAAAACTTCACAAATGAGGAGACCACAATGATTGTGGAGTACATTGTGAGGCACCACAAACGGCTATATGGTCTCCCCCCTTAATGCACCAGTCGCACACAGAAGGCAGCTCTATGGCAGCATTTAGCCACTGCTGTCACAGCATTGGGGGAGGATGTGCGCACAGTCTGTGACATCAAGAAGAAGTCGCAGGATGAAAAGTAGCGGGTGAAGGAGAAGTACTCCAGGATTGAGTGGCCAGAATTCTCCCTGGCTCACAATCGGAACCCACCTCCGTCTCACCACACTTGAGGAAGATGTCCTCACTACAATCCACCCCCACATGCTCCATGGGCTGCCTGTGAGTGATGTCCGCAACGTGGTACCAGGTAAATGTGATGACAAGAACAAGTATATAAAATGACTGTCTGTGTTGCACCCCCATTGTGATTAATGAAGTTGTCAAAAGTTTATATAAATCCATAGTCAGTCAGAGGCTCATGTGTACCCTCTGTATGTTGCTCCACAAGTCCCAGAATCCTTTGTATTAAAAATGGCAAATCCCATTCCCATTATTGAAAACATGCGCCCAGTACTGCTGCCGTATATACCTAACACTGTTAAGTAGCAATAGACAAAGTGCCCCTTCCACCTATCCAGACGCAGCCGGATCAGTCAAGAACGTCAGGGGGTGACGGGGGTTGGTGCGGTGCAGAGGAAATTCTACAGACAACGGAATAGGGAAATTAAAAACAATCATCCCAAAAATATCTCACCTTGTGCTTGCTGCATCACCGAGCACAAGGTGAGAGAATCCTTATTCTGAGACATTTCTTTCCACTATTCCATTGTCTGTTTCCCACCCTGCCCCGCCATTACACCCCCAACGCCCCACTGCTCCTATCTGCACCAGCTGCAGCAGTACTTCACAATACTGTTAGCATGCTGAAGATACGAGGAAATGTCAGACAAGTTACACATCTACATTTTCGATTTGGTCACTTTTCTCTCTTCTCACCTATTGACACATTCAGCCAGAGTACAGACGAACACAGTAGCAGAGGTCCCTACATCTTCTGGGAGGAAACAACATCATCCAGAGCAAGGCATACCACCCTCACTAACTGGTAAGTCAAACTGGTCAGGAGATGGTCAAAATGCATACATTGTCAGCAGACAACAGAGGGACTAATAGGGCCCGAATCTCAAATGTAACTGGAGATGAAAACCTAACTTTAAAACTATTGGAATACTTAAAGGACATTTACCTTTAGCAAATGACATTTGTGAATAGCGAAAGACAAAAATCAAGATATCTAGGCTCATCATCCCTTTGTGATTTGGGAACATTACATGTATTCCATCAACAGTTCCAGAACTGTGAACTCAATCCTGGAATTGAGTGCCACAACAAGTCAAAAAGGAGTCTCTGCTAGATTGTAATTGTTTTTGTAGACAAAATCTAGAAATCCAATGTTAACAAATATAACAATGATGAATAAGAAGTGAGATTCAATTGTCAGGAGCATTGAGAATGCGTCCAGTGTCCAAATCATAATGTTTTTTCAATACATGAAATTGTCCAGTCAACCAAGCTGATCATATTTGTTAACATCGGATGGCATGATGTTTGGCCATAAACAAAACATGATAATGGACCTTACTTTAGGAATTGTTGTTGTGTCAATTTGATAGATGTTGTTTCTAGGCAATGGGGCCATTATAAGTTGAATGTGGGATCACCCATGATATTTATTGCCACACACTTCTGCAATGGTAGTGCCCAAACTGCTTGTGCTAATCCTTTGTGCCTGAAATGAGTGCATCACATGTGGCAGCTGAAATGTAAAGTTGCAAACACACTTATCATTGTACGTCCAATGATGTAGTCCCAGATTCCAATACCCCAAGTGACTTCTGCTACAAGGTTGGCTGTTACATCTGGTCAGGTACCACACACTGGGCAGTTGCGGGGCCATGGTAAGTAAACCTCTCTGATTAGCTCTCCCAAAACCCTCGTGGTAAACCTTCGATATAACAAACATTCAGCTCCGCTCCATTATCCCTTTCACGCGTTCCCTGAACTTGCTCCAGTCTCCCTTACGAAACTGAACTCTCCCCAGGATTTACCTGTGATAAACTGACGATTTTGCTGACAATCTACTCGCCCCAAAGTTCGAATGCCATATAAAGCACAAACACCCTACGCACGGGACGTTTAAGTACTTAAGTAGTAATGAAGGGCAGTACGTCATTATTATTTTTGAAACTCTGGGAGGGCGGGCCTTGAAGCTAAGTGATACGACTTGAGCACACGTGGGGTAGGTAACGTGGGATTTAAAAGCAGTTCGCGTAGGGTGTTTGTGCTTTACATGGCATTCGAACTTTGGGGCGAGTAGATTGTCAGCAAAATCGTCAGTTTATCACAGGTAAATCCTGGGGAGAGTTCAGTTTCGTAAGGGAGACTGGAGCAAGTTCAGGGAACGCGTGAAAGGGATAATGGAGCGGAGCTGAATGTTTGTTATATCGAAGGTTTACCACGAGGGTTTTGGGAGAGCTAATCAGTTGTAGTTTCCGTGAAGTTGATTGGGTTGGCAATAATGGGGGGTTACATTTTTGTTTTGTTGGGTCACATTTGTGTTTTGCGGGAAGGATTAGAGGGTGGGGCAGGAGCACGAATTAGCATATGGGTTTAACAGGCAAAGTTATGTGTTGGAGTTTTGTTAGCAGCTAATCATGTGGGACTGATGTATATATTTTTTAATCATTGTAGATACCCCTGAAGAAGGTTATCAATATGACCGAAATGCATTGGGTGAAGATTAAAAGTGACAAGGAATTAAGTTTGTTTACGTGCCTGCGAATAGGCCCGGATGGGCAATTCTTGTGCAATTTAAAATGCGTGAAAACATGAAAACTTTGTGTCTTTGACGTGACGGATTAAGATGGATAAACTTTGTAATAAACAAAATGAATTTGAGTAAATTTTCGAGTACGTGGATATTTTGATCACAAATGTGCAGTAGGCTGTGCAACTCTTCCGTGACACGTAAAGTGCGTGTCACAAACTCGGCATCATTTCCAGGTAGTGCCTGGTCAGTCGTGTGTTTGACTCCTTACATCTAATAGAGCTCCGATGTTCTACAATTCTGTGTTTGACTCTACGTGTGGTCATACCAATGTATATGAGTGAGCAAGGACATTTGATCATATAGATCACACCCCATGAATTGCAATTAGTGTGGTTGTTTAATTGCCAGGGTGTTTAGTTTGTTTTGTAAATGGGCACACTGAACAGGATCCACATGGAAAGTGTCCTACTACTGGGGGACCCCCCAGAGTGATTGTTGTCTGTCTTGTAAAGGTCTACATTTGGGTCATGTGTGTACTAGTCAGTAGCGGCCCGTGGTGGGAGTGCCTCCGGGCGCTGATGTGGGGCGGGGGAGGGGCAGGGTGGGGGGTAGTAAACTACGGATTGCGGCCGATTAGAGGTAAGTAAACATATAAATAAATAAAACGAATTTCGTTGCGCGCGCTGCATCGCATTTGGCGATGCAGCACGCGCAACGAAATTCGTTTTATTTATTTATATGTTTACTTACCTCTAATCGGCCGTAATCCGTAGTTTACTACCCCCTCCCCCGCCCCACGTCAGCGCCCGGCAGCACTCCCACCACGGGCCGCTACTGGTACTAGTAGATCTTTAAGGTTACTGCTCCGTTTCAGGGCAAATAAGGGTCTGTCCAGAGATAATTCTCCTGTGCTTAGGATGTGCCAGTTTTTGTTTATTGCTCTCTTGATATTGTCCGTTAGGTGGCTGAATGTCGTCACACACACCATTCTGTTTGTCTTCTCTTTGTTGTGTGTTTCAAGAAGAGCTTCCCTGTTGTTATTGCGTGCTCTCTTGGCTGGTCCACGAATGAGGTGATCAGGGTATTTTCTCGCCTGCAGTTCTCTGCTTAAATTACGAGCATGTTGTTTATATTTAGCTACCTCTGTGCAGTTTCTCCTCAAACTAGAGAACTGACCTACAGGGAGATTGTTCAACAATACACAGGGGTGAAAGCTAGAGTAGCTCAATAGCGAGTTGCATGCCATGGGCTTTTGCAAAAGTTCTGTGTAAATCCTGCCATCTTTGGGATAAAGACGTAGATCAAGGAAGGACACCTCTACAGCACTAGATTCACCAGTAAAGCGTAGATTGCGGTCCCGAGAATTTAACCAACTGGAGAAGGTATCTAGAGACATCTGGGCTCCTTCCCAGATGACCAGAATGTCATCTATATATCGCCTCCACAGTTTAAGGTTTTCTTGAAATGGGTTAGTAACAGAGTAGATATTCTTAGTTTCAAAACCATGCATGTATAGGTTGGCCATGCTGGGAGCACATGTACTGCCCATGGAAGTACCCGTAGTTTGCCAGTATAGCTGTCCCTCAAACATGAAGAAGTTTTCTTTTAGTGCTAACCTAGCACAATGCATGATGAAGGAGTTGGGTGTCTGGTCTGTGTGTGGGTATCGACCAAGAAGGTGGCATATGGCGTCCAAAGTATCGTCTTGAGGAATATTTGTGTACAGTGATTCGACATCATATGTGACCATCAGGTTATTGTGTGGGTCAAAGGATACTGACTCTAAGAGTGATAGTACATGCTTAGTGTCCTGGAGGTAGGATGGCATGTCAGCTACTATGGGGCGTAGAAAGTGGTCCACAAATTGAGAGAGGGATTCTAGGAGAGACCCAATGCCTGACACAATTGGCCCTCCCGGCGGTGGTCTCTTCTCTTTGTGGATCTTTGGTAAGATGAAGAAGGCCGGTATCCTTGGATGTTTCTGGATAAGGAACTCAGCTTCTCCTTTCGTGATCCAGTCTGAGTCTCGGCCTTGATCAATTAAGGTTTTAATTTCCCGTTGTAGTCTGGTAGTGGGGTCCCGTTGAATTGGTTTGTAAAAATAGATATCACTCAGCTGTCGCAGGCATTCATTGTGGTAGACCTCCGTATCCTGTATTACCGTGGCTCCGCCCTTATCAGCTGGTTTGATGGTAATAGTGACATCATTGCCTAGCGCATCAACACACTTCCTCTCCTCTCTGGAGATGTTACAAAATGGTCTTCTTGAGTGGTCTTTTTTGGACTCATACTCCTTCATCACAGCCTTCTCGAAAGCCGACACTTCCGATGGTACCTATTGCAGTGTTGGTAGGAAAGTAAATCTGTTTCTCAAAAACGGATTAGTGTTCGAAACAGGTGTTCCAATCTCAGTATTTGAGAAGAAACAATGAAGGCGTACTTTGCAAAAAAACTCTGCTAGTTCCTTGTGTACCATGAAGTCATCGCCCAATTTAGTCAGTACAAAACCCAGACCTTTTGCTAGAACTTGATTCTTCAATTCCGTAAGTGTCCTACTAGTCAAATTAACAATCAGATTGTCAGGTCGCTTGTGGACACCATTGGTTCTCTCGTCATATTCCTGGTTACCCTCTGTTCCAATGCTGGGTCCCAATTCACATGCGGTTGGTTCCATGTCGATCGACCTCTGTTGTTTCTTTGTCGACCTCTTCTTCCTCTGTCCTACACAAAAAAAGGTTGGTATGAGGGTCCTCCAAAAGGTGGACATGTATTGAAGGGTTGTGGTGGAAAAGCCCATGGTTGTGGTGGCCACCAGGTTGCCTGTGGATGGAAAGGCTGTGGCGTGCTCCGACCTCTGCCTCTTCTATTATTGGGTCTGGAGGGGGGATCTGAGTCAGAGTCGTAAGAGTCACTCCACTCATCCGAGTTGGATGTCCACTTGTCAGTATCTCTGTGGTGTTTTGACTATTGGGAATGTAAAAATGCATACTGTGTTTTGGTGTGTGTTTTATATCCCTACAGAATTTGGACCTGACTACTAGCTGGTACCACTGACTTTATCCATACCAGTAAAAGTATGGTAATTTTCTAATATTATTTTTCACTCTTAGCAAGCGGAGTGACATAGCTAACGGTCCTGAAGAATGCCAAGAACGTTTTTGGTCTATTGAGGCAGAAACATGTTGACCTTATCTTAATAGGGAACATCCATACCCCTATTTTTCACTAAGCTTATTTTAATCTATCCACTGGGGACACGACTAAAGGATTAACCCTGTCAATCAGGAGATAGTTTTAATTCACATTTTGTTTTTTTGCACTCTGCCCCTCTTTCTGCCCTACATTGGATGATATAAAACACCTCACGCTCCTCTCCTATGGGCGAGTTGTAGCCCATACTGGGTACCGTGCGGTCCCAGTGTGTAAGAGGGAGACCAGTGAGGAAGCATGTCACCTTAGGGTGAGTGAGGGTTCTCATCTTAACACATCTGTGCGTCAATCCCAGTCCCACTCACTGTGATACGTTGGTGAGTAACTAGACACACCATCCGGCTACCTTTTGTGAGTTCATCTTATATGGAATGGTACCGTGGATGGTAATACTTCCTGCATTAAGAACCCCTACAATGAGTATCAAATAAACAAATTGAAAATCTAGTTTCTGAAAGGGTGCAAGTAAAAATAGGAAAACCTCTGAAGAAAAGAATCAATTTGTTGTTTGCGATTCAAGCCCTGTAAACCTGTTGGGAAGAGATTTGTTGTGCAAGTTAAATTGCAGAATTTACTGTACACCGGATAGTATAGCATTCCAAACACATGAAGATGAGTATGTGGATTTCAAATTAATCAGACAACAAGCTGAGACAGGGTTATTTCCTTTACTAGCTGTTGACAAAGTACCTGAAGATCTGAGAGAAATAGTGAATTCCGAAGTTTGGAATTTTAGAGGGAAAGACATCAGACTAATTAAAGGTGAAGAGCCAGTCTGAATTACGGTGAAACAAAATGCTGTTTACCCTAGAACCCCACCGGACCATTTGACCCCGGAAACGATTGCAGGTATACAGCCAGTGATAGATGACATGTTACAAAAAGGAATCCTGAACGAACTGATTGGAAGTCCATGTAACTCTCCAATTATCGGTTCACAGAAACCCAATGGAATATACAGAATAGTTCAGGATTTATGCAAAATAAACAAAATTGTAATGCCCTGTCATCCTGTGGTACCGAATCCAGAAACCATATTTTTTCAAATCCCATGTACTGCAGAATGGTTTACCGTGACTGATCTGTGTCAGTCTTTCTTCTCAGTGCCATTGCATGCAGAGAGACAATTTTTTTTAAATTTTGGGTTCCAGCAGAGAACATTAACATGGTATCGTGTCCCACAAGGGTATAAAGTGAGTCCATCCATCTTTAATCAGATTTTAAAAAGGCATCTCGAGACCCTGGTAAAGCCGCATAGATCTAATCTGATTCAGTATATAGAAGATTTGTTGGTGGTCTCAGAAACTAAGAATGCATGTAAAAAGAACACCATTGCACTCTTGAATCACCCAGCAGAGAACAGACACAAAGGGCCCTATTACGAGTCTGGCAGTCCGAGGACCGCCAGACTCGTGGTGGTGCAGTAGTGGCGGATCCAGTCACTGGCGGACCGACCGCCTGATTATAACCTGAGCAGTTGAACTTCCCTGGGACTGCCAGCTCTGGCAGGGAACCGCCGTTCCCGGATGTTAGAGCAGCGGTTAGAGGCCGCAAAATGCTTGGCGGTACCGCCAAGGTCCCACCAAGCAAATTACAAATTTCCTCTCAGTCAGGCTTTTTATGGCAGTTCCACCGCCATGAAATCCCTGGCGGAGAGGAAACATAGAGGGCGCTACAGGGCCCCCCTGTGCCTCAAATATATGTGGATGCACATAGGCTCCTGCACAGCATGAACTTTCGAGTCCATGCCATGCAGGAACCATGTAGTGTGGTCCTATTCCGGTGCCACCGCCACCTTTCAATGACGCACCGCCATGGGACCGCCATGCAGCCCGCCTGCCAGACTACTTGTTAGGCATAATTTGGTGGGCGAGCGGGGTGACCTTCTGCGGAGTGGTGGCGCAGCAGTTTGCACTGTTGCACCATCGCTCCATTGAAAAGTCGTAATTAGGCCCAAAGTGTCTCCAGGAAAATTGCAGTACTGTCAAAATTAAGTTCAATATCTTGGACATATTATTGTGACAGGAGCTAGGAAGGTGTCACCAGGAAGAGTGGAAGCAATATTGCAGATGAATCCACCACAAACTCAGAAAGAGATCAGGATATTTTTGGGAATGGTTGGCTACTGTAGACAGTGGATATCAAGCATTCGTTGGTAGCAATGAATGTGCAAAAGCATTTCTGGAATTGAAAGATAAGCTGTGTTGCGAACCAGCACTAAGAATGCCAGATTGCAAAAAATAATTCATACTATTTTACAGTGAGAGAGATGGGTGCTCTTTCTCAGTTTTGACACAGACTCATGGTGGATCACGAAAACCTGTTGCTTACTTCTCTACCAGCCTTGACCCTGTAGCTGCAGGACTTCCTGGTTGCCTTAAAGCGGTGGCCACGGTAAGTACTAGTATGGAAAAGAGCAAGAATATAATAATGGGATACCTTTTAACTGTCATAGTCCCTTACTCTGCGGAGTTGTTGTTAGCCAGGACAAAGACACAATATCTGACCCATAATAGCCTCACTAAATATGAACCAAAACCTTTCGCTTCCGAAAATGTTGTCCTGAAATGTTGCAGTGTACTAAACCCTTCAACATTATTGCCTGTAAATGATGACAATTGTGATGAAAGTGAACATGACTGTCTAGATGTCATGGAATTGTGCACCAAACCCTGCTCTGACATTAAGGATGAACCCCTGATTGAGCCCGACCGTGTGTGATTTGTAGATGGCTCATGCTTGAGAAGCGATGATTGCACACTCAGAGCAGCATGTGACGTGTGCACCATATATTATGTGATTGAAGCTTCATGACTCCAAAAGGTATGCTCCGCTCAAGCTGCTGAATTGATTGCTCGTACTAGAGCCTGCAGTTTAACTGCTCAAATGAGAGTCACCATATTTACGTACAGCCAGTATGGGATTGGTGTAGTCCATGATTTTGGACAGTTGTGGTCACAGCTAGGCTTTCTTATTTCTTTAGTAAACCCTATCAAAAATGGAATGCACATCAAGAACCTACTGGATGCACTACAATTGCCAGGAAAAATTGCTGTGATGGAGTGCTTAGGAAATCAAGGAGGAAGTAGATACGTTGCAATGGTCTACCAATACACTGACTCAATAGCTAGATATTGTGCTGTGTTAGCTTGTTCATTTAATGGAGGTTCCACATGTAAGTCTGAGGAGGAGGGTGCGATTGCCATGTTTATGCAAATCACTGATATGTGGGACGACACGAAGAGGTTGCAGGAAAATGAATAGAAGCTGAACAAAAAGTTGGATAAAAGCAGGTTGTGAGAAGAATGCAAATGACATCTGGATGTCAGCTGAAGGGAGACCAGTAATATCAGACAGCTTGCTGTTTCCAATGACACAATATAACCATGGGCACACACATTTTGCGAGAGATGTCATGGTCAGACTTTTCAGACAGAGTTTGTATAACCCCACATTCAGGGTGCTGGCAGAAGAGGTTTTCCATAGGTGCATAACTTGTCAACAGCTAAACATAAAGAAGCAAATACATGTCACATAAACACACCTAGGGAGATCAGGTGGCCCATTCAATGGGATGCAGATGGATTTTATTGAGATGCCTGTCCATAACGGGCTGACATATATCCTGGTAATAGTGTGTCTTCTCAAGATAGGTGGAAGTTTACCCAACTAGAAGAAATGGCAGCCTCGCTGTAGCAAAATTGTTATTACATTAATTGATCCCCAGATTCGGTATGCTGATCTCTCTTGAGTCAGATAGGGGAACACACTTCAGCAAAGAAATCATGAAGATGATCTGCACAGCCTTACAGATTGAACAAAGATTACATTGCAGTTGCCGACCAGAAGCCTCTGGTATCGTTGAGCAGCTAAATGGTACCATCAAGTCTAGACTGGCCAAAGTCTGTGCACCGACCTCTCTGAAATAGCCAGATGCTTTACCATTGTTGCTGATGAGTATTCAAAGTATACCTGACAGGAAGACAGGGTTATCTCCACATGAGATACTGATGGGCAGGGCGATGTGATTACCTGCTGTTCCCACGAATGCTCTCTTGAACATTACTTATGACATTATCTTACACTATTGTAAGGAACTGGCTGACATAGTCCATTTTGACTCTTGCAGGTCTCAGCTGCCACACAAGATCCACACCAAGAACAGTGCCACAACCTCAATCCTGGTGAATGGGTTGTGATCAATAAGCATGATTGGACGACTTGCCTTGAACCCAGATGGAAAGGCCCCTTTCAAGTGATCCTTACTACACACACAGCTGTTAAGTGTGCTGGACTCCCAAACTGGATACATACCTCATATATGAAAAGAGTGAACAATCCAGAAGAAGCACATTTAGTCTTTGATCCTGAGCGAAGAGTATTGGTAGTTGCACCACCAGTCGAAACACCACCCAGAGCAGCAGCACCATTGCCAGTTCAGCAAGACAGGGACAAAAGGGGTGAAGAACGGCAAACAGAAAATCAAGTGCAAGTATTAGAAATAACCCAGGGTGGTGTGGAGAATCTGGCCAAAAAGAAGCAGAGATCGAGTCACGAAGAGGAGGTGCTTCAAATGTGGATTTGAGAGACGAAGACCCAAGTGAAGGAACAAGCACTGGAATAAGGAGAAGAAATCGAGACGCAGAATGGCCACAAATTTATGAAAACCGAAACCCACGGGGAAGTGCTTCAATAGCTCGAATGCCAGAAACAATATCTTAAGAGACTGAGGGGGCATATGCACAAGAAACTGGTGGAGCACAGGGTTACGCCAAAATTGGTAACGGTGCGCTCTGACAGTTTCAAAACGCAAGGATGTGTCATATTTACAAGAATGCTATGCACCCCTGTGTTACCCCAAGTGCTGGTGCTAAAAAGCTGCCAAGCGCCAGCGCAGGTACCCTTGTGCCATTTTGCTAGGGTGCCTGCGCTGCAGGGATGATTGTTTCTGTGCAGGAAGGGACACTTTCCTGCACATAAACAATCTTTACAGGCAGTTTGCTCTATCTATGTGTGCTGCATAATGCAGCACACGTGGAAAGAGAAAAATACAAGGAGAAACAAAACATTTCCCCTTGTATCGCCTGTTTAAGACAAGGTATTCCCTGCCGGTATTTTTGGCGCTGCCCCATAACTTGTAAATATGGGGCAGCGTCAAAAAGCAATGGGTGCTGCGGCGGAATGCCCACTGCAACACCAATTGCATGCCCCTTTCACGCTCAGTACTGCGTGAATAGGGGCATTATTTACAAGGCGGCGTTAAGCCACATTAAGTGGCTTAACGCTGCCTTGTAAATAAAGCGAAGGAGTTAATGCCACCAGAACGTTGAAAAGTTCTGGTGGCGTTAACGCCTTGTAAGTATGACCCTGAGTCTGGTGACGAGAGCAGTGTAGACCCAAATCAGCGAAACCTAAGATCAAAAAGAGCACAGGTGCCTTGTCACAGGTATTTTGCACCTAAATGATCGTACTTTGTAAACACTACTTTGAATGTTACACTGGAAGACTTGTGCAACGTGAACCCTAAACTATTTGAGCCACCCTGAAAGGAAAACAGAATAAAACAAGAAAAATTGATTGAGAAAATCTGAGACTGAATGAAGAAAGAAAGAAACCTGAACTGTGCCTATTAGAGACTGTCATTTTAGTTTGCTATTTTACGGAAAACTAACCTAGGTCTGAGCTGAAAGTTACAGAAGCATAGGGATAACATTTTAGAAGAACATGGATTAGGGCTAAGGATTGTTTGAATAGGAGTTTTTAGCTAAAGAAGAAAAAGAAGGAAAAAAGAGAAAAATATATAACTGCATCAAAGCAAATATTCACGAAACTACATTGCCACCTATATAATCAAGTGATTTGAACTGAGTCATATAATGTGTTGCATTAGAAATAAATGTAAATATGTTATGGGTTCAGTTATCGTAATAACAATAATATTGATCACAATAGTACTAATAAGATTTTATTTAACCCCAGAATCAGAGCTTAAAGACAGGAACACTGCTAATTTGCACCATCACAACACTAGGAAAGATCCCTTTAGTTACTCATCTGTAAGCTATAAGAAAGATAACTATTCAACTAATGTCTATTCTAGGTTAGTACAAGAATACACTAATGCAATGAACACAAAAGATTGCTATGTCTGCGCACACTTACCCTCATCTGTGTCAGAAGAGATTACCTACTATAGCATGCCTTTATCCTATACAATATCGTACAGTATTTTATTAGCATTAGTTTATAGGAGAGGACGTTTAAGTATTTTTATTCTAATCATGATTTAATACTATCCCAGGTCCCACTAATAGAAAGCAAGAACTTACCCTCACAAGCAAAGGAAATGGACACAGCCTGGTATTATTTATTTCCCTGTAGATAGTGTAAAGGCTTATAAAGACAATCTAACCTGTTTAATGTGACTCATAGAAAAGGTTTACATAATGGCTTTAGAAGAAAGATATATTAACATGACACGTGCTACTGACAGAAAGAGCGACATTTTAGAGAATGCATGGAGTAAGAAAGAAAATGAATCTTGAAAGATAATGGTCTACTCTAAATTGAGACTTGACAGCCAACACATAGGAAAAATTTGTGTATACAGAAGACGGACACCTAAAAGAACTAGGGGCTTATTTTCAAGCCCCTTGCGCCGCCGTTGCATCACTTTTAAAATGGGAAAAAGTGACTTATCGGTGGCGCAAGGGCCTTGTAAATAAGCCCCTAGATATGTAGGGATTAGTAGGTGCGAACACTCATTTGAACTGAGTGGACTGTGCAAATTTTGCAGGGAACCGAAAATGGAATTCGAGGGCTTTATTGCAACTGTGAACAGAATGCTTACTTCCTACTGCCTTCTGATTGGGAGGTGATCTGCTACTTAGTCATTATAATTCAAAAAATGTATCATGTGAAAAGTATAGATGCACTGATTCTAACACCCACACATAGGCAGAAATGTAGTAGAGAAGTGGGAACTGGGATAATAGGGGGACAAATTTGGAACTGTCATTCCACCTTTACGAGTCATTTTAAATGACAAAAGGATTAGGAAGCTGTCAACAGTTGTCAACAAGATGGCAACTTGCACATCTGGAGCTTTGCTTGTAATACATACAGAACAAATAGCTATAAGATCAGTGGTCTTGCAATACCATCTCGCTGCTGCACATACATAGAGGCCGAGAGCAGGGAAATAGAAGGATTTGCAAATAATGTTTCAGGTTTAGAACCTGAATTACAAGAATTGAAAACACCAAGCCTATATGAATATTTTGGGAAAGGAATTGCCACAATTGGGAACTGAATTTCAACAGCAGGGAAGGGTATACTGAAAGCTATATTAATGCAAATAGTAATAATAGGGCTTTGCCTTATGTTTCTTTATACACTATTTCTGAGCTGCAAATACATTCTCCAAAAGAGACATGAAAGATTCCAAAAGGAATTATATAAAAGGGACATGGGATTTTATGGCATTTAGAATGACGATTACATGAACTCACTAAAATTTAGGAGCCTGAAAAGAAAAAGACAAGACTCAACTGATGACAAAAGTGCACTTTGAAACAGACTCACATCAGAAACATAGATGTGTGATGATTTTACAAATCATCAGATGGGTAAATTGATAGGCTGAAAACTTTTACGCAAATTCTACCACACAATAATATAGAAATGCGCCAAATATTAAACCTGAAAATGCATAATAAGTGTAAAGTTAGAAAATGTGACTTTATTTAACATACAAACATGAAAAATGCTGTTTATTGTCTGCAGAAAGCTTTTATTTCTATCGTTCTTCACTTGCTAGGCTGCACTGCTCATTTATACAACACTGTTCTTTTAAGAAAAATAATGCTTTTTGATTAAATAGTGACTTATTGTTAAAAATGAACTCCAGGGTTTGACTTTTGTGAGAAGTGCTGTGTCCCAAGAACATTTATTCTTTCTTTCCTCACACCATATGAATTCACTGTACTTAGATTGTTTTCTTTGCCACATATGCATAATGAACAAGTATTAATGTAAAGAAATGCTTGCTGCAGCATACATTTTGTGATCTGACCAGGACATACCAGAATTTGAATATTTCATTTATAGAACAGCTCATTGCTAAACGGTGGGAAACCAGACAGCTAACAGAGTAGGCTTAAAAAATGTTCTCATGAGAACCTTCATAGATGTAACTTCTTGTATTAAGTTGCAGCCATTTCTAGCTGACTCCATGTTGACATGAACGGTTACCATGGGAATTGAGGGTGAAGACGATGGACAATTGGAAAACTTCTTACCATTGGACGACGATGATTAAATGAACCTGTTTTTGCAACATGTTTAGCTGCTTTCTATATAGTACTTCTTCCTACCTAGAGAGCTCAAGACTCTTTCCATGCATCCCTACCCTGACATACCCCTTGGCACTTTGCTGTGCTGGCCCGACTTGCCATGAGCTACTGCTTATAGTGATTCCTTTATTTTCCTTACATATTGTGAGGAGAATTTCTTTTTTTTACTGATCATAGCTACTGCTGTGATTCCTTCCTTCTCTAGCTTTATAGACGGTTGCTACTGCAATTGTTAGGAGAACTCGGCTGAGTCTCCAGAACAGCCCTTTGTTGTGAGTTCGATCTTCCATTTAACTATTTGAATCTGCTCCGCAATCTAATTGCTGTTTTCTAGAAAGAACTCTTGATGGGTTCTTGTTAGGGTAGAATAAGTTCTTTAGTTTAGAAGAGGGACAATACTTTATTATTTTTCTGTGATTTTTCTAATCAATTTATCTCTAATTATTTCTGTAATCGATTCGTCACTAATTTGAATAAAAGAACAAGAATATCGACTAATCTACAAAATGAGAGAATCAACTTTTAAAACTTCACCAACACTCTCTTTACTGACTGAAAATCAAATGTAATTATAGATGCCTTTTGATGTGTAATACTCCATTCGAAACTGGTGGCAAAGACCTATTGGACGAGGAATGCATGGAACTTCCAGGTTCTCCTACTAAGTTTAAGGTAACATCATTTGTGGAAATTTATGAGAGATTTCCGCACTGGCAATATTTGGTCTAACCAAAAATGACACTTAATATTATCTTAAATGAGATTTCCTCCATTGGCTCTACAAGCTTCAGTTCAGAGGTGAAGTTACTTTGACATGATCTCTCAATATAACATAAGTACCTGAATACAGCAAAAAAGAGACTGAATGACATAGAAGAAGTCAGGACATAGTGCCAGGGTGAGGATAAGATATACGGCACCTAAGGCTTAATGTAATACACTTAAAAGACCATTCATGAGGAGATAATATCCCCTTATATTTGGCTCAAAAGAGAGAAAAGGACAACATGATAGACTTCTGACGAGCCTGTGCTGAAGATACTGAATATGATGTTTAACTAAACTTAGGTTACTAAGAAGAACAGGCCTTTTCTGTTCAATGACCACAAGAATTAGAAATCTGCCTACTTTTTCTAAGACGTTACTATAAATAGGAAAAGGGCATTGGCTCTACAGTCCAAGCTGCAGCAATAAGAATTTAAGTATGGAGTACTTGACCAGGATTTATGATCATCATCATGGATGGAAAGTCCAGAAAAAATATACAAATATGAAGAACTGGAAGACTTCCTGGAAACTCTTGACTCCAATGCCATGTTCATAGTCCTAGCCATGCAGTCCTCCATTACCAACACTTTGAGCCCTTGGCCAACAATCAAAGCACACTCATCGATGAATATTATGAATATTAGATTTATAAAGTGCTAACTTAGCCCAAGGGCATCAAGGCGCTGCAAAGGACTAACGTTCAATCGGATAGGATGCTCAAGCTAAAGACTGTGTAAAAAGCCAGGTTTTCAGGGCCTTGCGAAAAAGAGAGTATGACTCAAGACCCGATAAACCATCCGGAAGAGAATTCCACAGCCTGGCAGCAGCAGTGGAGAAGGCTCTGCCTCCCCATCTAACCTTCTTAAACCTAGGAACCACCAGCAAGTTCTTGCTGGCAGACCTAAGCTGCCTGGTAGGGATATAACGTTGAAACATTGCCTGGATGGCCTCAGGGCCAGATCCATAATAGGCATTGTGAGTCAAGCACAAAGTCTTGAAAAGAATTCTACGATCCAGAGGTAGCCAATGCAGCGAGATGAGGGAGGCCGAAACAGAGTGATACTTTGGCAACTCCAACACCAAACAGTCAAACGAAGGAGAATTACTGCAGACTGTCTAATAGGGCCAGTTTATGCCAAGTGATAGAGATGTTAACTAAAGATAGGGATACGTCTAGATCGCCCCCCAAGAGCTACAGTAGACCAAGTGATGGTCCTCACTCTGGCTCTGGCTAATGTGTCACCTGATGTCTTACACTTCTAGAACTGGGAAGGTATGTCCTCTGGCATTCAAGGTGACTCAGTGACTACATATTGCGAGGCATAATGAAAGAATTCTCCATGCTACAGTGTAACCAGTTTAGTAACACAATAACTCAATTCAACACTAAGGGCCTCATTACGATGGCCGAAGGACCGCCACTAACTGGCTGTCGGTGGCAGTCTTTCGGCCATCTTACCAGGGATCTCCATCCGCATATAACAATGGCATTTTGATGGGTGGCGGTCGGAAACATCGACCACCATGGTCCCGACAGGTGGTCTGTATCCGACCGCCTGTCCGACCTCCCTGTAATCCCAGAATTGCAGGCACCGCCGTAGGGATTACAATATTCCTTTCCGCTGGTTGTTCTGCGGCGGTCAACCCGCAGCAAAACGGCAGGCGGAAACGGATTTGGGGGCCTGTAGTGTGCCCCCCTAACCTCCTGGTCCAAGGACAGAGGCCCTGAGGGGGCCTCCTATATATCCCTACACCATGTGGTAGGCACCGCATGGTGCCTGCCACGTAGTGCAGGGCTATGATCGGGGTGTCTGTTTTGGCTTGCAGCGGGTGCTGCAGAGCGCAGAACCCACCACAATGTAAAACATGGGCAATGCGACCGCCAGGGTGGTGGTCACATCCTAATTTGCCCTATGGGACTGCCGCCTCGTAGGCGGGCGGTCCCAAATACGATTGGATGGTGAACGGATGAAAGTCCGCCCGCCATCCTAATGACCCCCTAAGTCTCAAGTTAGTACGTTTATTCCAAATTCAGACTCAAAAACAGGTTAATTTAGACTAGTCTGAGCATTATCGTATAGGAATAGAATACAAACAACAGGAAGCCAAATCTTCTGAAGCGATTTACTCTACATAATATACAGGAAACAACTCACTCGATGTATGTAAGTGATAAGGAAACAACATTTTGCCTTAGATTGCATCAATTTGTCAGCAAAAAGTAGCATAGGTCCTATATCTGTCCCTACACTATCCTCAAGTGACAACCCTAGACTAAGACAGAAATTTAAGGTAAGGTGAAAAATTTAAAGGTGGCAGCTGTCAGAGTCCTCCATAGAAGAAACTCCAACATGGGCCAAGAAGCGTAAAGCCACACTAACCAAAGAAGAGGTCTGCACCTCAAAGTGCCCTAAGTCAGAATGCTAACTATCCCTCTCTATGTTGCATCATAACATCTGTTATCCAAAGGACATCGCACAAACTGTACCCAGTATATTTCCATACTATCGGCACACATTAGCTTCTTTACATCATCTTGCCGTTCCCATAAATCATTACTTCAGCTGTCCTTGGTTTCATATACTTCTCCCATTAGACCACCCCGCCATCTTGTTATCACGTTTTCCTCATACCAGTTGCTGCTTCACATACCTCACTATCTACTACGAACAAAGACCCCTTTCTCTAACTAACAAAGAATTGTCCACCTACCATGGGAATACAAGATACATGCAACATTCCTGCTGCAAAAATTAAAATACGAATTCAAATGTTAAGCTGAAATGTGAGCTTAAATCCAAATACATCTCAGGCCCACAAATTAGGCTAAGATAACATGTGCACGGGTTACATTATGTTCACTTCTCTACACACAAATAAATCGAAATTTCAACATATACTTTAGTAATTAATACAGTAGTAACATTCTCATTCTTTAGTAAACATCTCATTATTCCAATTAACCGAGAACACATTAGAAAACATTTCTCACAAAATATTAATACGCAAGTACCACAATTTCATCAGTTACTTCTCCAAACACATACATAAATTTCATTAGTTTGCAAGGAGATTTTAAATATGCAATACCCCTACTGTCATTTATAACATTCGTGCATGGGATATATGTGAGTGCGGACCACATATGATTATAATTCACTCCTAACACATCTCTCGAGTGGAGTCATTTTTACACTCTCCACCCATATGGCACAATGTCATGTATTTGCATTAAATAATTATTGATGCCCCACCACTATTATCCACATTGGAGGGCTGTGACAGAATTGTGGGAGGGATCACTGATCTCTCCAAACATGCTTAGACTTAGGACATGTTGTTCCTTCACATGAATGATGGCAGATATGCGCCACTGCGACAAGAAAACTCTCAGGTCCTCATATAAAAAGCCTATGTAGATGAGAACGTAGAAAATGACCTGTCTGCACAGATGTTTGTGAGCGGTGTGCTGCTTGGATTAGGCTCTTGATTAGGGGTGCCGCTGTAGCCATGCGGAAATGTGCAGCAGACAAAGTTCTAAGGGAACGATCAGTCAACTATATTGTGACAAGCTATGCCAGAGATCCCTCCCCTGCATTGAAATACCTATTAGAACCTCCGAAATTCAAACTCAACATCTTTTTTACTAGAAAGACAGAAAGGACACTGATTAAAACGAAATTCAGAAACTATGAACATGGTGAAAAGGTGGGCAGGCTGTTAGCAACACAACTACTCCAGCAAAACAAAAAACAGATTTCAAATGCATAAATCCACACTGGCCCAGACCATTTAACTATGCACCCTGTTGACATTGCTGAAACCTTTGCATCAACTAAGCAGGCCTACCCAGCTCTGACAAGGTAGACACTACCCATTCTGGGGAAGCCTTTGTACATTCCCTGTGTATGCCTGCCCAGTCCCCCGATGGCAGAGCACTATCAAATAGTGAGATCATGGAGGCAGAAAAATAACTGTGAAGCTGCCTATGTAATTAATACATGGGTGCTAGCATCCTGTGTTTGACAAACTCATAAATGGGTTTCACTGGATAAAGCATAATCAGAATCAGCAGATATTTTATTTAATAGTTAATATAAAACCTTTATCCAGGACTAAATGCAATAGAAAAAGACTTGACAAGGTACATTTAAAAGTAAGTGACAATACATTAGTAATTCATTTGAAATGAATTAGTGCTTTAGGTTCTGGAATATCAATAGCAATGGTAAACAACAGTGGTGACATTGCATTGCAGCACTAGCATGTGAGAGACAGGAATACATTTTTTTTTCTTCAGTCGGTGAATGACAGCAATAGAGTCCCCTATAGGACCCTGGGACAATTGCCATTATTTTACCCTGGCAGGCCAAGGCCCACTGACAGCACTGCCTCTACTACACGCCGCCTTTAAACAGGCTGAAGTGACAGATTCCCTGGGCCCCATATCAAACAAGGCCACAGTCTCTGTCCTCGCTAAAGAATGTAAGGGCCCATGCCTGTGTGAAAGTTACTACCCCATTTCTCTAATTAGTAAGGAAGTCAATATCTTAGCCAAGAATTTGGTGAATACACTGCGTAAGGTGACCCACATCACTGATCCATGACTCACAGGTGGGTTTGTACCAGGTCAACGTTCCAGAATTCACCTTAGAACCCTTTCTACATCCTATGGCAGGCTCTAAAAGACCAGGCTGAAATCCTAGCTGTCTCACTGATGTTAAGAAAGCTTTTGGTGGGGAGGAATGGGGATACCTATTTAGGACCATTGAGAGTGCAGGACTGCTCAGGAATTCAGAATCATAGTACAGTGACTGTACAATTGCCCAACTGCTGAAACAATTGCTATGATTACCTATCTCGATCCATCAGGACAGAGTGAGGCACTCGTCAGAGTTGCCCTCAAGCTACGCTTTTGTCCTCCTTGTGCTGAAACTTCTGACTTCCTCAAGCAAGGAGTACATATGCCAACTGGCCAGTTCAAGGATTGAGTCGGGGACATGACCGCAGGGATTGAGACTAGTGTCTAAATCTCTGTGGTTGTGTCCCTGATTCAATAATTTTCTGAATTCTGGAGATACAAAATATTCGGGGGGAATTTGAAGTTCTCTCTTCATCTCACATCACAACGAAAGCTTGCTTAGGACACTATGACATGCAGTGAACATCTAGTGTGAGAACATGGGTTGTTGGTTGAGTGTGTGTGAATCGTGCTCAAGCAACAGCCACTATCCCTGTCATGGTGAAGCGCCAAAGTCACTAAATTAAACTGTGCCTAACCCTCTAGTAGTTTGGTACAAAAGCAGGCTTTACTTAGAGCAGCACACAAACATTAAAAAGTGAAAACAGGACACAAGAAAAATCTCACACCAATTTAGAAATTATTTGACACTAAAATGACAAAAATCCAATCAGTACAACTGGAGTTATGAATTTTATCATTTTAAGATAAAACTAAAAAACTAACACCTAAAAGATCAAAGCCCCAACTGCGGACATCTAGTCGCTCGAGACTGGGTCAAAGTTGAAAAATATGGCCAACCGCAATGGAGCGCAAGTCAGATGCACAAAATGGGTTGGGCCCGGTTGGAGCTTATCTTCGGACTTAGAAGAAATTTAGACAAAAACTCTCTTCAGAAAGGCAAGGATGCAGGCAATGTCTGAGAAGGAGGCATCGCCGTCGGGGAGCCGCTGGCCGAAGTCATGGAGAAGATTTCTATGATCAGAGTTAGGGCCATATGTATGAAATTTTCGGTCAGCACTTTCGAAATAGTGATTTAATAGAAATCGCTATTTGTAAATCACATAATGAGATATACAAAGGAGAGTATTCCACTATTAGCAAATTCATCCAATTCACAATCGCAATTAGGAAATTTCCTATTTGGAAATCGCAATTAGGAAAAGTTGTATTTTTGATGCAGAATGAGGATCTAAGATCCAGGAAGTTTAGAAATACAGAGTGTGGCCACAACTCAGAAGCCTAGGAGGGTGCTGGAAGGAAGGTGTGTTCCTGTGTGACTACTGGCAGTAACATTTACATTTCCCTACAACACCATGTCTAAGGATGATGGGGATAAGGACCTTGGCAGCAGGAAGCGCGAAGTGAAATTTTCAGATAAGAAGCAGTTGATTGAGGAATGTGTGGCACACATGGACCAGCTGTTAGTCAAATCATCTTTTTCTGTACCAGAGGCCCAGAAGACTGAAATTTGGAACAACTCCTGTAAAAAGTAAACTCTCTTGGTTCACCCAGTGGACCTTACCTGAAATAAGGAAATGCTGGCTTGACCTAAGATCTCGTACTAAAGAGAAGGCTGCCAGCAAGATGTCTGAGGCTTGTGGCATTAGTGGTGGTCCCTCCAAAGATCCTATTCGTACTCCAATTGAATCACTTATTGAGGGGAAACCAATGAACAGTTCACAATGATGATGTCTCTGATGACTTTTCAGACAGTTCTCAATTGTTTGGTTGCCTTGAGAAATCAATTGTCACAGTACAGCGCCTGCAAGCCTAACAGATAAAAACAGTGATTAGTCATCTGCATAGCATGTCATGTTCAATGCTGCAATTGCAGAAAGGTCAAGAGCGTTGGATTGCTGCCATGGAGAAAGAGCAACATATGCAAAGGCGCAGGCACAAGCAGCACATGGCGTGCTATTAAGCAGTTACAAAATCTTTTTTTTTCCTCAGCCATAAGTATATCACTGTACAGTACAATCAGAAAAAAAATAAAAACGAGAAAGTAGGAAGTAAATAAGACATAGATTGTACACAAACATTGGAAATGTTGACATCACATAATTCATTCCGTAGCTGAGGCCATGACAAGGAACATATGTGATAAAGTGACAGTGCATCATTAATCCCATTCGAGACCAGCCCAAATCCGATTAAATTTAAGGCAAGAACGAGCCCTCTGGCCTTAGCCAAAGCGAGTTCCATCTCATATACTTGTCTAAGCAGAACCCAGACTTCGTTAACGCTTGGACCGACATTGTTAATCCACAATCTAGCAATACATAGTCGGGCACATGCTATAATAATAGTAGCTAGCAGGCTCACATAACTAGCTTCTTCACATTTGATCCCCAAAAAGATTTCCTTTTCAGTAAGCTGAAAGTCTTGGCCAAGCAGCAAGATGAGAATATTAGAAACCTCACTCCAAAATCTTTTAAGCCTAGGGAAATCAATAAACATGTGCCTTAAATCTGCAGCAAAGAGTTGACATTTCGGACACAATAGCTTGGCTGAAGATCGAGATACAGCCCACTTAGAAATAATTGCCAGCGTGTAATATAACATATATACTGTCTGATGCTGTTGTAATTTCAAATTAATAGATGTTACCACTCGGTCCATTGTTCCCATTGACTCCTGTATTTCCTCAGCCGTTATTTCGACCCTAAGAATCCAACTTAATTTGCTAGCTATCTGTATACTATTGTCATTAGCTGCTGCAAGAAGCTTCTGATACATTGCACCGATATCTATAAATCGATTGGCAGTATCCACCACCACTCTTGCCAGGAGAACTGTTAACATCCAAAATGACATGGGGCACTGCTGCCAAGATGTAGAATGCGGGCTGGTCCAAGTTGTAGCGTCCTTCTCAATGACTACACCACACACGGAACTTAGTATAACATGTCTTTATTCTTCTGCAAGTAACCGCAAACTGAACATTGTAAACCTTCATTCACTTCACTACCCTCTAACACTTACGTCACAGCTGTATGGAGTCCCTCAGGAGCCAGAAGGCTTCTGTCATTGCAAACTTGAACAACATTACATCTCACCCTCTGTAAAATATAAAAAAATGTTTTTTTTACAACTAAATATTCAATTTTGGCTCTTTGATAAGTCTCCGTGGAGCTCAGATCACATGACTTGACCATGTCGTCGGAAGCTGGGGACAGGCAGTAGAAGTGTCCGTTATCTGCATTGGCGATGTAGAACAGCAGTCAGGGAGATTTCAATTGTCATTTCAGAACCCAGTCTTGACGAGCGAGGAGCCACATGTCGGAAATGCAAGGAATCTCGCATAATGGACTTTCCTGGATGTTGGGCAGTCACCATGTGTCCTTTGCTGGTCACAACATGAAATGGCTCAGCATCGAAGGGAGCATCTGATTTCCGTCTTCTAGCCTGATGGACAAGCATTCGATGTCCTCTGGTGAAAGTAACGTCTTTTGCATGTCGGCGCTTGTCTGCATAAGCCTTCATTTTCCTTTTAGGATCCAAGGGGTACATGCATCGAGCTAATTAGTGGTCGCCCATTTGCGACCACTAATTAGCCTTTTGGGATGCATCAAGCCCTAAGCCATTCGCAAAATAGGTAATCGCAATTTTTGCGATTACCTATTTTGCGAATGCATTTAGGGAATCGCAATTTGCAATTCCCTAAATGCAATGCAAGAAGCATTCTGAGAATGTGACTTTGAATTAAGGAATCGCAAATTATTATCAACTTCAAGTTGATGATAATTTGCAATTCCTTAGAAAAATGCTCAAAATTGCATTTTTCTAAGTGCCATGTGGCGCACACACATGCCCTAAGGGCATGTGTGTGTGCCACATGTGCACTCATGCCATTTTTGGGGGTGCATCGGGGGGGCCTTTTGGCCCCCTAGCACTCTTGAAATTGCATGCGCAATTTGCGATTACATTTTTGGTAATCGCAAATTGCGAGTGGTTTCCAATTCATTCCTATTGGCCTCTAGGCCCATAGGAATGAATGGGAAGGCATTCCCTATTAGTGAATCGCAATTTGCGATTTGATAATAGGGAATGTGTAGGAATCGCAATTTATTTAGCGATTTCTACATGCATAGGAATTGCTAGTCCATAATAGCGATTCCTTAAAAATCGCTATTAAGGAATCACAATTCCTTGCGTTGATGCATGTGCCCCCAAGTGTTTTATATGAGTTTCTTCCTCAGTATTTGATCTACTGTTGATCCATTGAGGTAACTTGGTCATCGCGCCGGGACACTCTTTGAGTAGCTGTGCGCGTTATAAATGCCAATAACATAACATAACATCATGGCTCTCCCGAAAATCAAGGTTGCAGGGCTTTCACCTGCGGTTGAGTGAGGGGTTGAACGGTAAGCTCCAAGAGCAGACTTCAAGACAATTTTAAAGTTGAGCTTTTCCAAAACAGCAGGCTGAACAGCTTTCTTAAGAGTACTCATGAAACGTTCAACAAGGTCCTTGGCCTGTCATCAAAGATGGGTGCTTTTCTGATGCTTCACATTAAGATGACTGAGAAAGTCTCTGAATTCTTGTCTGTTGTAAAGTGGGATTTCAAGTTCACAGGAACACCCCATGTCGCGAACATGTCATCTAATCTCTCGATGACTCTTTCTTGAGTGATAGATGAGAGATCTTCTATCAATGGAAAACGAGAATATTCATCAATAATCACCATCAGGTGATGTTCATTGTCAGTGGCAATTCTTTCCCATACATGCTTTGGAAACTCTGGCGTGTTTAAGGTTTGTTGAATGGTTTTCAATGAAAGGCAGTTACAGAGATGACAGACCTTCAATTCTCTTTCATCTCTCTCATTGAGATGAGGAACCTAGTCTTGGTCTCATCGAGCTCGTTTTTTGGCAACAATTCTATGATGTCCATTATGGGCCACTTCAATTATCTGCTGGTGCAGACTGCCCGGAATAACAATTCTTGAATCTCTCAGGACAATGCCTTCTTGAGTAACGGAAAGTTTATATTTGACGTTTTTAAACTTTTGGTACTCACTGTCACTTTTAAGAGGTCGAGGCTGCTGGTTCCAAGACGGTACTAATGTCTTTTAGTTTTAACATGTCACAATCTTGACACGTGGCAGTGGCAATCTGTTCCAATGAAATGGCAGCTGATGTGCTTGATTTCACAATGAAATTTATGTAGGCTTCAGCCGTCTTGGAAGCGGTACCATGGCATTGTAGAGGAACTTGTGAGAAGTAGTTGGCAGAGTTTCGATCTTTTCCTGGATGGTGCACGATTCTGTATATGTACTCTTGTAATCGTAGACCCCAACGTTCAATACGAGGATACATTTTTGCCTTTGGATTGCCAAAGATGATCAACAATGCTTGATGATTTGTCACAAGCGTGAACAGCTTTCCAAATAAGAATATGTGGATGTGTTCACAAGCCCACACCACTACTAAACTTTCTCAGGAATAAGCATGTTCAATTTGGGACAAACTTCTGCTTGTATATTCCACAATATGTCTTCAAGCATTAGGGTATCCGCTGTGCATTGCAAGGATTGTACCTAACCTGTAGAGGCTAGCATCAACAACAACCTCAGTATTAAGCTTTGGATCAAAGTATGCCATTTCAGTAGCATTCTCAATAGCTTGTTTGATTCCCTTGAAGCTTTGCTTGCATTCATGTGACCAATGAAATGAAATATTATTTTTAGTCAAGTCTTTTAAAGGAGCACTTATGGTAGCAAAGTCTTGTACATATCTAGAACAGTAGCTGGCCATGCCGAGGAATGAACATAACATGGATAAATGTTTGCCTTATAGAACTCATATTTCTCAGCATTCAAAGTTAAACCCGCATCAGCTAGCAAATGACACGCTTGCGTGAGACCTTTGTAATGCTCCTTCTGAGTATCTCAGAAAACTAATATGTCATCACTGTAATTGAAAGCATCTATGACAGGCTGTATGATATGTCAAATGACATCTTGAAAAAGTTCTGTAGCTGATGACACATCAAAACGTAGGGCCATATTATCAAGAACGGGCGATAACATTATTGCCGCTTTAGCGGCAGGAAACTGCCGCTAAAGCGGTGATAAGGGGCTTGATAATATGCTCTATAGAATTCCAATAGAAGCCCAGGTTCGGGTGTGAAGGACATCAAACCTGGGCTTCTATTGAATTCTATAGGCATATTATCAAGCCCCTTATCGCCGCTTTAGCGGCAGTTTTCTGCCACTAAAGCGGCGATAATGGATCGCCCGTTCTTGATAATATGGCCCGTAGTCTTTTATAACGGAACAGACCAATATGCATAGAAAGGTTTGTAATGTACCTGCAATTCTCCTCGAGTTCCAACTGATAATATACTTTATTCAAATCAAGGCGAGAGAAGACCTTCACACCATTCAATTGTGTCATCATGTAGGCAACATACAGACCTGGATGTTATTTTCTTGCAATTGCCTTCTTGGCTTGACGTATATCCACCCAGATGCGTGCAGCTCCTTCACTCTTCTTTTTAGGTTCTACCACTATGGGAGAAACCCATGCCATTGGATGAGTGGAACACTCAATGATATCATGTTTGAGTAAGGATTCAAGTTCTTTTTCAACAGTTTTCTGTCATTTGTCTGTGTCTTTGAGCAATAGGATGGACGTAGTCATTAATGTGTAATTGTACTTTCTCAGTCTTGAGTTCTCCTAAACCATGAAACATAGAAGGGAACTGTCAGTATTTCGTGATGAGCATTCATGTTATAGTTCACTGATATCAGTCCCATATGAGCAGCTGTCATGAAGATGAGTAAACAGGCACTTGACGCCATACCTTGAAGTTCATGAATGGATGTTTGTACTTCTGTTTTCTTGTGTTTTAGATGTGGTACAAATTAATCTTGACTTTTTAATAGCATCAATGCAGTCCATGTATACACTTTAGCTTTCAATGGTGTAAGATGTGGCAGTGGAGATAGTTCACTGTATTTCTCCTCAGGCATAATGTTTATCGATGCACCACTGTCAATAATAAAAAGTATTGAGCAGCCATTTACTTTTAGTGTAATCTTCGGACAGTGTTTAAATGACTTTGATGCTTTTTCATGTCAAATTTTCTTTGACCTGCATTTCTCTTCACATGCGGTCAGTCCAAATTGTGCATGTTTTTATGAGGTAAATATCATTATTGCACAACCATCTTCTTCACTTTCACATGACATTGATATTGAAGAACTGTTTGATGATTTAAATGATGATTGACTTTCTTTGGTGTCAACTTGCCTCAACTGGTGTGGTCGCTTGGCCTTGTGGGAGTGCATTGAATGTCTCTTCTGGAACGTTCGGGTGGCCATTTTGTCTTCGCGCTGTGATGCACTTACTTTTTCCATCGCCTTGCAAATCATTATAAAATGGTTCTGCTTTCCACAGCCTTTGCAAACTTTTCCAATGGCAGGACATTTACCTTCGTGTGGAAATGAAAATAAACACCTGAAACGTCTCTTTCTGTGGAGACATCACTCTGTGTCCCTCTACCTTGTGGTTTGGCTTACTTTTCATGTTCATGACTGACTTACTCTAGGCACCTCCGGCTTCCATGTCAGCAGCTTGTCAATTGGCACACTCTTCAGTTCTGGTAGCCATGAGAACTCGCTCCAGACTAAGAGTTTCTCTCAGCATTAATCATCTGAATGAATCTGGAAGGCATCCTTCAATAACTCTGAGACTTACAGCTTCCTCATCATTAAATTCATTGAACTTACACTGTTTGATGGGCGCATCCAGTCTTTCAACAAATTTGTTGAAGGTTTCACCAGCTTTCTGTCATTCTTGACTGAAAATGCAACTTTCATATTCTACATTTGGCATTGGATTGAACTTGAGGTTCATGGCTAAAGTGATTTGACAGTATGTAAGTTTGTCAGCTCATGGCATTTTCTTTATGAATCATTTTACACCTTCACCAGCAAAATTCTTAAGGTATTTGATAATCTTCTTGTTATCCGCTTCTTTTATCGCATCAATGAAATCATCAAATGTCTTTATCAAAGCAGTCCATCTGTTGCCAATATTTAGCTTTTTGGCGGTATCAAATGGTGGTGGTGGTTTCAAAAAGACGGCGACATTTTAACCATTTATGAGATTAGCTGACACTGAGGCTGGAGTTCTCTCCGACATGCTCTGCTGTCCACTAGGACCTGCTTCATTCATACCGTCGTAAAGCCAAGTATCCCCCTGGGGATGATCCAACCCCATTACCTGATTTGAGAGAGTGAAGGACCCCGTCTTGATCTCGATTTGGACACTCCTCACTGAATGTCAGACCTGTGCATGGTGATTTCTCAGCATGCAGGGACCTTCAGTGTTAGCAAAAGTGCCTCCTCTACCAATCTATTGGGATGCCTATTATTTATAATTAAAAGCAGCTTTTGTGATGTGTGTGCTAGATTAGTGATGTTATGGATCTGTAGATAGCGCTTTCGCCCTGTGGATGAAAATAGGATGACTTTTGTACCTAATGCGTAGAGAGGCCTAGTACATGATGTGCAAGGCATCGTGATAAAGTTATGCATAGCTGGGTGTGTAAACAAAGTAGTTTCAGAGAAACTAATCCAACATTGTCGTGCATGCAAATGTATGCAAAAGGTCACTGCTGAAATGTTATTTTATAGGACAATGTAAGGAATAAACTGCCTCGCTAGATGGGCCTAACTCAGGAATATAACACCCACTCCTCATCCTTAGGGCCGATATATAAAATCTATCGAAAAAGCCAGTATATCAGCTTATCACAAAATGTAATAAAAGGTAAAAACTACTCTTAACATTGTCTAAAAGCAACCCTTCCTTAAAAAATATTCATAAAAGGCTTAAAATCATTATACTGCTTAAAATCCTAAGCACTCCAAAAAAACAACACTGTTTTGGACGAATTTAATTTATAAAACAAGCCAAATTGTTCCCACATGGAAAAAGGCCAATTATTTCATGTGTTCTGGGTGGCAGACACAACATTGTTGTTGTCCGTAACCGCAGACGATGATCCCAGAGGCACACCTCAAAGCAGATTTATGAAGCAAAGGTGATTCCATCAAATTCCCACAGCAGCCTCTGAGGGAGAGACTGCATCCTGTGTGCATATTGTAAAGCTGTTGTCCAAGTCACTAAGAGCCGAAGCATCCCAGGGTGGCTCAAGAAATGCATTCATCAGCAATGGAAGACGGTAGGAACAACAATACTCATAGGCCATTAACAGGTCCAGCAGTACATTAATGTCCAATGGTGCGACCAGTTGTGATCCTAGGCATATGTCTAATACACGTTCATGGTCGCAAAGCAGGCAGTAGAATACAGGTTGTATGCAGGTAAGCCAAACAAGCCTGAAGGACAAGAACCAGTGCTCATCCAGTTCTCGAAGTTGAAATGCGCCAAACATGTGATCCATGTGCTCTCACAGCATCATAGCACAAGCAGTGCTGTCTCCATTCCGAATCAAACTGGGACGTCCATTGTGGAGCAGAAATATTAAAATCAGGATTCCCACCAAAAGTAGCAGGACAAGCGGGAGCCCTCCAAAAATGCTTCCCAGCACAGAGCGTATGAATGATGGAATAACTCCAAAGATTGTCTGAAAGGTGCTAACCAGTGCAGAGCGGTCACATTTAAAAAAAATACACTATTCCTCTGGTATCAGAAATGTTAAAGATACAATGGAGTAGCTCCCCAAAATGCAGCAGGATGTTAGTATGGAGTAGTGTCTGTATCGCTGACGAGAACCTTGCAACCTGGAGATCAAATGTCTCTCTGGCCGAAGTTAAGGCCACATCCTGTTGAAAAAGCATGGCTTTCAGTCTGCTAAGGGAATCACAGTGTATGTTGGAAACATTTCTCGAAAGCCACAGAACTGCCTCCCTAATTTTTCGGGCAGGTGGAAACATTACTTCTGTACAATATTGGAATTGGAAAGTTGTGACCGGTAGGGTGATATAATCCAGTCTGTGGATGGTGTTTCTGCCGTGGTAAAAGGTAATTGGTCTAAATTTTCAATGTGCAACATGGTATATTTCACATCTCTGCATGCCATTGTTATCTGTCTTTCCGTCAGATCATATTCAGAAAACAGACTGGTAGTGTTGATCTAACGCCACAGCACATGGCCAGAACGCAGTGTTTGCAACGTCCAGAACAGTATAATGATGGAACGTAATTGTGACTGTCCATGCTGTAAAATAGACATAACCGGCTGTATTATGACGATTGCAGAAGACACAATGTTATGAATAAATTCTGGATGATAAAGTGATCATACCATTGCCAACCACAGCCAAAGCCTTTCCATATTTACCCTGTTGATCTCGCACAACTCAGTTGAACTCAGTTCCCGAGCAGCGCCGGAGAGCTACTGAACTGTGCTGCCCCATTGATGTGATTCATTACCATCAAGTATCTCACTGCAGTCTTTGCTCCTTTGAATCCAACCTACGGTGGGCCATATCCTGAAGACCTTCCTTCCTTATTTTGGGCTGTCCCTTGGTTCGCCTTGTCCTGAGGAAGACCCGCTGTGCCTACCAACCTCTCACGCACTTCTCTGGGTTGAAACGTTAACGTGCTTATGATAATCCTGACCCTTCTCTCTCTGCCTCATATGAAATGGAAATTTAAATCCCAAACAGTGCTGAGATTTATGTACCTAGGGATGGATGTCCTTTGAATAGCCAGTTTTAACCATCCATACAACACTGTATATATCCTGGTCACATTTAGCACTTTTTTCGCACTTTCTTTACTTTATCACTTGCGCCGTTTGAACAATTCGTATGTTCATGAATTGTGACAGCCCTTTAATGTTATCTCGACACCATAAAGTGCAAATGAATATATTGATTTATCCCTCGATACAAGTTTAGATTTATTCAATTTTCTGGTGTGTTTTGTCCTGTTTTCTCTTTCATTGATTATTACTGAAAGGTCTGAGTATTCTATTTTTATATTATTCAGTAAACCAAGAATCAACTCTGTACCTGACAGAACCAACATTATCCGCATTCTTGTACACCCAGGTTCTGAGGGGCACTGGGTTACCCCACTATACTAGATGTATCCCTAATTTTCCGGGCAGGTGGAAACATTACTTCTGTACAATATTGGAATTGGAAAGCTGTGACCCGCAGGGTGATATAACCATGGATAATCCAGTCTGTGGATGGTGTTTCTGCCATGGTAAAAGGTAATTGGTCTAAGTTTTCAATGTACAACATGGTGTATTTCACATCTCTGCATACCATTGTTATCTGTCTTTCAGTCAGATCATATTCAGAAAACAGACTGGTAGTTTTGATCTAACGCCACAGCACATGGCCAGAACGCAGTGTTTGCAACATCCAGAACAGTATAACAATGGAAGGTAATTGTGACTGTCCATGCTGTAAAATAGACATAACCGGCTGTATTATGTTGATTGCAGAAGACACAATGTTATGAATAAATTCTGGATGATAAAGTGGTCATACCATTGCCAACCACAGCCAAAGCCTTTCCATATTTACCCTGTCGATCTCGCACAATCTCTCTGCAGCTTCCTTCTGAGAAATCTTCCATAGCTCGTTGTATATTCCATACAAGAAACGCTTTTGATATGGGTTCCTAGTAAAAAATCCCTGAGATCCAGGTCATCAGAAAGAAGAGACAAGTGTTGTTTTACCTGGGAAAGTGTTGCGGTCTTTAGCCAATCTAGACAAAACTTCCCAACACTATATGATGTCACCACCCCTGCGTGTTCTATTTGTACATAGCTAGGGCAGGCCTATTGATCTTAAAACCTTCCAAGTTACCTAGGAATCTAGACTGACATTCATTTGTGTCTAGGGTCAAACCAACCAACCCTGCTGTTCGGGTCTGATGTATTGTATGATCCATTGAGGAGCATGGCATCTAATGTATCCTCACTGTACTTTGTATATTGTTGACAATGTTCAAAGCGTGCAAATGTGGGAATGCGGGGTGTGTTCAAATCTTTTGCCTTGGCTAAACCAAGACTGGAAGTCTGTTGCACTGTTTTTTTCTGGAAAATCATTTGATGTGGTATGAAGGATGCTCTAAATAATCCCTCTTTTTCCTGAACCTGCCAATCTTTTGTTCCCGAGACAGATTTTGTGTTTATTGTGTCCTTCCAAAAGTTGAAACCCTTTATAGACAGTTGAGAAATAAAGGAAGCAGAGTAAATCAGCTTGGTGTTTGTGAGCATATTCTTCTTTGCAGGTGTAGGTGCAAGCCTATTGTAATCAGACACTGGATCTCATGTGTCAAAGCCAGAAAAATATGCAAACGTTTGTGCAAATGTTTTTGAACTACCTTTTGGTGGTGTTGTGCAGTGTTCCCATTGGGTGTAATTGTAAACCACACGTGGGATACTTGCTTTGTGTGAAAAATGGTGACCATAATGTTGATAACAGAACACATCACCAAAATTACTTGTACCATCATGCAATTCATCATTAGAAAATGCTGCTGATTGCTCTAGCTCTGAAAGCAAATTATGCAGTTTCAATGTCCCAAACATCAGAGAATGTACTAGAGGTGATGATATCATTTAAAGAAATTTTAAACAAATATGGAATTTGCAAAAGTTCAGTAGGACCATAGACATCAAACAATACCCTGTCCCACACTGTTCCATCATGAACTGCAACTGATGTAATGTTCACTAGGGACAGGTCCCTCAGTTCACGGTGCGATGATGCATGTGGTTTCAGTACAAAGATCACATGTTGGACTGCAGTGCATTCTGGGAGATAATGTCCATTGAGAAGTAGAAAAAACACAGTCACCAAACCAATTCAGAGTACCAGGAAAAGTAATCCAATTGTAACCCAGAGATGTATCCAGAGAGCAACAAGGTATGTCTTTTTCAGCCAAAGATAAAGAGAATAAACTCGTAGCTTGAAAGGGAGTGGTGGTATTGGATGTTCAGGTTCACTTGGATCCGATGAAAAGTCATCATAATGCATGAATTAGCCAGACGCTGTCCGGTCTATTTTTGGCAGCTCAGCAGGTTTTGTAGGACCAGGAAATGACTCAATCTGTGGCACGTTGACATAGACTTCATCAATTTTTTAAATTGAAATCTCTGTACTTGTTGACTGTACAGTTGTAGATGTTTCAATAGGGAGAAGTATCATTTCATTGTTGTTTACTGCTTCTCTTTGGAAGCTGGAGTCTTCATTTCATATTAAAGCTTCCATCTGAACTTCCTGCATAGTAGCGAGAGGAGATCTGTGGCTACCCAGGAGCCCACACAGCCTACTGTTGAGAATCAGCCACATAATGTGGTTTGATCAAATCAATGGAGACAAACCTTTTGACTTGGTGACAGGCAAGAGACAGAAGAAGTACAGTTCTGGTATCTTCAACAGCCAGGACAGGTACAGGCGTTCTATAGGATGGCCCAAATTCTTTTTGTCCACTATTTTTTCCTCTGACCAGGACCCCAATCTTTGGGACCTAGGCAGGTCTTGCTGATACTGCTTTTGCTTCCCCAGTGGCGGTGCATTTCACTTGGATGTTGCTTTGTAAAGCTCTGTATTCTTTCAAGTCCTGTTAAACATCAAAACGATCATTGATGTCAAATGGAGTTTCAGCCGCCACTGTGCTGACAGTATCGAGGTCTGGTACTCATATTCTCACCCCAAACTAGATCTCATAGGGTGTAGGGCCCCCAGGAATTTTCTTGGCATGTTATTAAGTACCCTCTGGACCCCGTATAGATTGACCTAGCTGCCACCTGAGCCTAGTACCCTAGCTGTTAAGGATTGCTTTAAGTCCCGGTTTTTCCTCTCAACAACCAAATTTCCCCTAGGGATGGTAGAGGGAGGAGTACCGCAAGGCCACACCCATGTCCCATTGCTTCTTTGTAAGCCCGAGAGCTAAACACCGGACCCTGGTCAGAATGTAGTGTGCCAATTGTGTATGTCCCAATAAATACTTGCAAATCCTTTAGAACAGTTCGGGCATCAGCCAAGCACTGGGGCCAAGCCCATAGGAATCTAAAGCATGAATCTACCGCCACCAAGATGTAGTTGTAAGCCCTGTCAGAGTGTAAGGGGCCGCAGTGATCCAAATAAACACATGCAAGAGGTTTGTCTGAGATCAATAAAGGTGTTTGTGGTGGACATGCTACAGTGGAGCCTTTCATCTGCTGGCAGATGTCACATTTGAGGACAAAGTCCTTGGTCTGCTTAATGAGACCTGGCCACCAGTAGCACTGCTTCAGTAATGAAACTGTAGCAGTAATCCCTGCATGTGCTGAACCCTGACCCTCATGTGCAGCTAGTATCAATCCCAATCTGCGATCAGTCTTTGGTGTTACTCTATCCCCCACTCCTGAAATCTGAGCATCCGGAATATTTTGTGCATCTAACTTTTTAGGAGTACTTGAGTGGAAAGCCTTTTGGCGGTGCTGAGCTGTTGCACGTGGCATTGACAGCTATCATAGTTGTTCATCTATCCTCGTACTAGAAAGAGTGATTGCAGCAACGGCAGCAGTACGAACTGTTGCCTTGGCAGCTTCATCCACCATTGAATTTCCTTCATCGTGAACGCCAACACACTGCTGACTCAATGTATGAATAACATGAGCCTGTGGCAGGCCTTCTTTAAGCTTTGCCACTTGTTCCCAAAGCATCTTTGGCTTGATTGTACAACCCTTGGCATATCCCATTTTGGCCTCAATACTGAAGGTATTCATTGTAAGACTGGTCACAGTAAAAATGAATCACATACAATAAGTGTGGGGAATTCACGATTCGTATTTTGTAGTGCCCGTATCAGGGCTTTTATTTCTGCCAGCTGCGCTGTGCAGTTCGCTAGGGACTGCGTGTGTGTTATTCCAGGAAGAAATTTTCCGTCTTGCATGCACCCTTTTACTATTGTGCATGCCGCCGAATATTGCTGTTTCGATCCTATGGCAGGTTGAGCAGATCCATCGGTATAAATGATACATTCATATTGATCTAGAGACATAATTTCATTTGGCAGCGGATATTCTTGTTCATACTGCAAGAATTCTTGTGTTTGTAATGTAGCCTCAAATCTGTAATCTACATTGGTTGCAGTGAGAGAGTTAGCCCATTTAATTCATCTTGGATGTAGAGCTTTAGCATTCAGAATGCTTGCTTTAGTAGCCGCCTCTAGGGTCAGTACCGGGGTGACGACAATTATGTGTTTTCTCTGAGCCAAGGCTTTCTCTCTCATTACAGCAGTCTGTACAGCTGTGAGAATTTTCTCAGTGGGTGCAAAATGCATTTCAGCGTGTGTGCACAGATTTGATTTGCATGCTATAGGTACCATATCGCCTTCATTGAAAGTGTTGTAAGTGTACCCAGTTGGTCCAGCGATTATGCGGATCATCAGGTTAGTTGTTTTAACGTATGTGTAAATGCCTTGAAGCTAGCATGTCAGCTTGTACGGAACGTAAAATATCAGTATGTTGCTGTGTCCAGTGTTGTACTGAAAAGTCAGGTCTAATTAAGTCATAGAATGGTTTTACCCTTTCTGCGTAATCAAAAATGTAAGTTCTGCCACAATTCAAAATCCTAAAATGGATTGTAGTCTCTTCAGAGTTATTGGAGGTTGGAGCAATGCAATTTTTTCTAAAAAATGTGTCTCCAGGCTTTTGCTTTCACTTGATAACTCGTATCCCAAATACAGGACACTGAAGTGGGCTATTTTTTGTAGCCCAGATAAGCAAACCCTACTATTATCTTGTTCACTCTAGCCAAATGTTCTATTAATTCATCATCCGTCAGATAAATATCATCTACATAGGACACTGCCTCCCCATCAATACTTCGAAGTAACTCTGTTACCCAGGCTGAAAACAGCCCAGTGCTATTCTTATACCCTTGTGGTAAACGTCAAAATTGACTCTGAGACCCTAGCGCTGAAAATGCGGTCAAATGCCTTCTTCCTGGCACTATATTCTGGCAGAAAAAAACATTTGAGATGTCTTGTGTTGTTTTGTATTTCTTCCACACAATGTTATTCATTAGTGCAGCACTGTGTGCGCATTCTGTACTGCAAATGTGCGTGTGCATGCATTCAAATGTCTGACATCTAAGACTAAACAATACGAATTGTCAGGTTTCATTATGGGAAACAAAGGAATATTCATAAATGAGGTCCAATTTTCTATTACACTCTGGTACTCAACTGATCTAAGATCTCTCTGACTTGTTTCTTTGCTTCATGTTTATTTGGGTACTGTCTCTGCGGTTGAGGGTTCATTTTTAACGGGATCTCATGATGAGGAAAATCATCATCCCACCCAACGTGACTGCGGTATAGAGCAGGTGCTAAAGCTGATGCCCACTCCTGCGCGTATACATTTTTAACTGATTCTGCTACAAGGTCAGAGAAAGCAGGTAAAATTACTTCTTCCTCCGTTGGGCAATCTATTACGAACTCAGGTGCTCAATCCTTTTCAGCCAAAAGAATGTCTTAACCATGTGTCAGGTCCTCCCAAAAGAGACCCTTCACCTGTCTTTGTATGTCCCCTTCTATCTGGAGGGTTATTTTCTGTAAAACATGTGGGAAACTTACTCTTGTATCAGGTGTTTCCACCATGATATCACTCAGCATTACTACTTCCAGAAAATACATCATGTTCTAGCGAGCTATTGTGACTTCTGCTGCGCTGTCCAGCATCGTCACTGCCCATTTCCCGTTCAAAAGCAGAGTCCTCAGCATCCTCGGCATTTCTGATCGTAATCCCTGCTACTTTTTTATTCTTAAATTGAGGTTTTGTGGAGTTTTGTTTATCTTCTAGTTTGATGATGTTGTCTGAAGTGCGATGTGTCTCCCGTTTTGGCTTGACTCGCTCTTCTGATCTTTACTCTGACCGTCCTCTACTCTCCAAGCGTTTCTCAGATTGATCCTGAAAGGAACGAGAGGAACGTGTATCATTATCCTGATATCTGTCAAGTTTTCTAATGTTATCACGGTTTCTGAGATTGTATCTCTTTTCAGTGTGCTCCTGTTGAGGAGACCCACTGTGTGATTGTTGTTTATTTTTTCGTTTATCATCCCATTTCTTTTTAGAAGAATCAGGTGCTTGCTTAGAGTTATCCTATTCAGAATTACCCTTAACCGCCGGTTTCCCAGGTCTGGCCCCCAGATTATCTTTTACCAAGGAAGCATATGTTTCTGCAATAATATTAGGTAACTCTCTCTTCTGTTGTAAAAGAGTGAATTCCCTCAGGCGTTGGCATATAGCCATCGCGGCTGGCTCCCCTTTTAGGTTGCTTAACATAATTGCAGAAACTTGGGAATAATTGCCTATTAGTTTCATCCCTAAGTCCAGGGCAGGTTCTGCCACGTACTCCTTCTGTATTTGTTTCAATACATCTGGTATTACTGCTATTGAAGGGGTACCATGAGTTCTGGTGTAAACGGCAGCGAAGACTGTACCCCAAGTGGCACAATCTTCTATTGGGGGAGCCATCCTCATTGGCAAGCAATTTTTTAGAATTCTGTGTTTTTCCTGTGGGCCCGTATGGGGAAAAACCGCTTCAAGCTGTGCTATTTTTTTGTGCTTTCCAGACGGTACTTGTTCCCCACAGGTGGGAATTCTTCCCATTACGGCATTCAGTGTTTGAGGGCTGATACCCGTGGTAGCCAATTGAGGTTGTGCAGCCTGAGCAGCCCTCATAGGTTGAACTATAAGTGTTCGCATTATGTACTGTGCCAGATTTCTGTAAATTTTGACTAAATCTCTGTATAGTGTGCGCATTTCCGCTGCTCCTAACCTGTGAACATCGGGGTGTGGTGTATAGGGTTGAGTCTTGGCCCACGGTGACTCTAAGGAGCCACCCACAGGTAAGCCCATAAGTACCCTAAGAAAAGGGTTGGATCAACTCAGGGGTCCCTCCCAGAGGAGGGGCTGGACAGAGGGGAGCATACTCCCATGTGCTTTGTCCAGTTTCACACCAGAGAGAGAGCTAAGGGCTCCCTGAACTGGCTCAAACTGAAGTATGCAAGGAGGGCACCAGATGTGCCCTTCAAAGCAGTCTGGTGGCATGGCAAGAGCCCCCACCCCAGCCCAACACACTAAGTCCTGTCTGGGAGGTGGTCACACCTCCTTGTAACAGGAAACCTATTGTTCTACCTTCCCCTACTCAAGCTTGGCTCAGCAGCAGGAGGGCAGAACCGTGTCTGTGGTCGGCAGCAGCAGCACTAGCTTGCTTGCAGACCCTGAAAGGCTGCCCCTAGGAAGCCCCCCAGTACATCGAATCATACTCCCAACACTGGGATAGGTGTTGGGGTATGATTCCAACATGTTTGATACCAAACATGACCAGGTTCAGTGCAGCCACTCTATCGTTATATATCTAAAAGCTGCTACGTGCCTGGTTCAAAACAAACGCCAACCAAGACAAACTTCGCCTACAGATAATTAACAGATTATACAAGTCAGCTATCAAAAAGCGAAGAAAAGATACTATTCAGACAGAATTCAAAATGCTAAATGTGAAAATAAAGAATTCTATAAAATTCTCAATGAATTTCGTAAACCAAATTGCCTAGAAGCAGCTCATCCCGTCACTCAAGAGTTCACAGACAAACTGGCATATCATTACAGGAACAGAGCAGACACATTGAACTCATACTTAAAACAGAGAGAAAGCATCAGCACTAACCCTTTTACAAAGCTACAATACAAGAATACTCTAACACAGCCTCTCCGTTCTTTCTAACACATTTCACACAATGAATTTATGGACCTGGTCAAAGCAAGCAGGCCTGCCGGCTGCTCTGCTGACCCATGTCCACCACAAACCTTCGATACAATTCTTCTAAAAACCTCTGCTGCCACTCCAGTAAGGAGAATCATCAACTCCTTAACTACTGGAATATTTCCAGAAGAACTCAAAAAGTCATACATATGCCCGTTACTGAAGAAAACAAACTTGGACCCGCTGAACCCTGACAACTACAGACCGATTTCAAATGGACCTTTCCTGGGCAAACTGATAGAAAGAGCAGCTTTCGCCCAGATGTCACAATTCATTGAAGAGAATGCCATACTTTCAGACTTCCAAATGGGATTCCGTCCAGGAAGAGGCACAGAATCTGCCCTCCTTGCCATCTGGGATGACCTGAAGAACACAGTTGACTGCAAAGGGTTTGCTGCGCTACTTCTCTTGGACCTCTCGACTGCCTTTGACATGGTTCACTGTGACACTCTGATACAAAGACTCTATGAAGCCGGCATAGAGGAGACTACTCTAACAGAGCTAATGTTATCCATACCCCACCTTTCTCGTCCAAACCATACTTCACAAAAGCAGGGGTCCCCCAAGGCTCTATTATCTCGCCTATGCTTTTCAACATCTACATGAAGTCATTACCGGCATTGATCAATCAATTTCCCCTCATTTGCTATAACTATGCAGATGACACGCAAATACTCCTTAAACTGCAATGCCCCAAAAACACTGGATACTCACCAATTTTCAGTTGTCTCAGAGCCGTGGATCAATGGATGACGTGGCGCCATCTCAAATTGAATGCTTTGAAAACGAAAATACTCACGTGTGGCGATTGGAAACATTATGACCCGCTAGCCACATGGTCTGATGATCTGGGAACACTACCTAAAATATTGAAGGAAGCAAGACACCTTGGAGTGACCATGGACTGCAAGCTATTGATGAATGCTCAAGTGGACAAAGTAGCAAGATCAAGCTTTGCTATTATAAAAACTCTGCGATGAATCTTCCCCCATTTGGGATTTCCACACAAGGTCCAGGCTACCATCTCCCTTGTTTTGTCCAAACTCGATTACGCCAATAGCCTCTACCATGGATCACCTTTAATGACCATGAAAAGACTACAACGGATTCAGATCTCAGCTGCCAGACTACTCTTACATATAAAACCGCAAGACCACATCTCTCCTGCCTTGAAAGCCCTGCACTGATTACCGGTTGCCATAAGATCCTAGTTCAAGCTGCTTTGTATCACGCACAAAGCGACAAATGGAACAGTACTGCTCTTCATCAGGAATTCCCCCGTTATAGTTAGTTCAGCTAACTATAACTCGCGCCCCCGCAATGCACTGCTGATGACGTCACATATTACATCACTCATGACATGGTCAGTGACATCACTGATGACATCTCAATGACATCACTGATGACATCATCCAGTGACTGTGTGTTTCTGTAAAGTTTAAATATTTTTAATATATATAGGAAAAGACGTATTGAAGAATGAGTGGGTGTGTAAGTGTCTGTATGGATGATTTAGTAGGTGCGTGACTGACTCTATAAGTGAGTGATTTAACGTATCTTACTGAATGCATGGGTTAGTGACTAAACTGGGTGAATGTCTGTATCCGTCTGTCTGTTGCTGTGTAAGTGGCTGCATGGGTTTGTGAATAGCTACATGAGTGTCTATAAGAGTTATTGATTTGTTGTCTGAGTATCTGTATGGGTGCCTGAGTGTTTGTGTGGATGGGGTGTGTGCGACTGTGCATAGATGTGTGAGTGGGTGATTCACTGGGTGGATGGTTTCAAGAGTGCATCTGTGATAGACTGTATGGGTGGGTAAGTGTGTGTAAGAGTGTGTTAGTGAGTGAATGTATGTCCCAGTGGTACATGTGTGAGTAACTACATATGTGAAAGGCAGTATATATGTGTGTTGGAGTATATAAAAAGCTATAAGCGAGAGTGAGTGATTGTGATAGTGGCTGTATGGATGAGTGTGTGCTTGTATCAGTGATTATATAAGAGCGTAACAATGTGCTAGTATTTGTATGATTAAGTGAGCTGGTGTGTGTATAACTGTATAGGTGAGTAAATGGCAGTGTGTTTAATTATTTGCATGACTGACTAGGTGTGTGAGTACCTCTATGGATGAGTGGCGGTGTTTGAGTGTCTATATAGGAGTAAGAGTGCATATGATAGTCCTGTACTGAGTGACCATAAGTATGAGTGACTGTACGGGTGAGTGAGTGGATGTGTGTGTGTAGACCTAAGAATCAGTGAGTGGGTATGTAGTTATTGGTGTTGGAGTGTCTATGGTTTTGCGAATGGCAGTCTGTAATTTAGATTGGGTGTATCAAAGGTTATATTAGGGTGTGAAGAGCTGCATCAGATTATCACGTGGATGATGTCATCAGTGATGTCATTTGAGATGTCATCAGTGATGTCATCAGTGATGTCACTGACCATGTCATGAGTGATGTAATATGTGACGTCATCAGCAGTGCATTGCGGGCGCGAGTTATAGTTAGCTGAACTAACTATAACGGGGAATTTCACGGGTTTTGTACGAGTAAAATGTCCAACTAACTATAACTGTCCCTAAAACCTATGGTTTTTTCAGTGAATTTCAAAGGTTTTTTAAATGCTAATTTCTAACTATAACATATCTGAAACCTATGGTTTTTTCAGTGAATTTCAAAGGTTTTTTAAATGCTAATTCCTAACTATAACATGTCTGAAACCTACGGTTTTTTCAGTGAATTTCAAAGGTTTTGTAAATGACAATTTTTAAATGTATTAATTGTTATATTAATTTTTTTCATACTGATTTACTACATTTTTAGAAACAATTTTTTTTACATATTTTATTTTTTAAATTACATTGTAATTACATTATACATTACATTACAAAAATACTTTCTCAGAATGAATTACTTTAGTTTAAATACTTTGCACATAGGCAATAGACTTTTAAGTACAGTAGTTACAGTTGTTGCAATGGGCAACACATTTTCAAACACAATGCAACATTCAGCTCAATGTGAATTTCTAGTTAAATGCAATTAGTTACTTTATGGATTACTTTTCTAACCACAGGACTGGATCCTAGATTCAGTCCTGGTACATCTCCTGTAAACAGTTGAGTAAAAGCGTTTTGGTTACAGTCGTGATTTTTAAGGAATATTATTGTATTTTAAAAGTTGACACTTAGAAACTTTTTCTCATAGAATCACCAATGTTATCCTATGGAAGGAAATTCACTAAGCAGGTAAAAACTTTTATCGTTACTTTTTCTTACTCAGTGTTGGATCCTGGATCCAGCACTGGTGCATCTCCTGTAAACAGTTGAAAGAATGCGTTTAAGTCATACAGGCGATTTTTAAGGAATATTTGTAGTTTGTGAAAATCGACACTTTGAAACTTTTCTGCTGAGAACCAGACAATGGATTTCTATGGAAGAAAATATAAGTTACTGGTAAGTACGGTTAAAATTACTTTTCAGGGTCAGTGCTGGGCTAAAAGATGCAGCACTGGGTTCTCTCCTGATAACAGGTGAGTAAATTGGAATTCGTACTTTGGTTGGTTTTAGAGGAATATTATAAAGTTCCAAAACTCCACACTTAGAAGAATTTCCAAGTGAAACCAGTCAATGTTAGCCTATGGAAGGAAATTCAAGTTACTGGTAAGTACGGTTAAAATTACTTTTCAGCACCAGTACTGGGCTGAAAGATACAACACTGAGGTCTCTCCTGATAACAGGTGAGTAAATCGGAATTCGTATTTCGGCTGATTTTAGAGGAATATTTTAATGTTCCAAAACTCCACACTTAGAAGAATTTCCAAGTGAAACCAGTCAATGTTAGCCTATGAAGGAAATTCAAGTTACCGGTAAGTACGGTTAAAATTACTTTTCAGGACCAGTACTGGGCTGAAAGATGCAGCACTGAGGTCTCTCCTGATAACAGGTGAGTAAATCGGAATTCGTAGTAAGGCAGATTTTAGAGGAATATTTGCACAATGGTGAAGGGAGGGGCGGGGCCTGAGGTGACATCTGTGCAAACGCGCCCCGTGGCGCGTTTTAAGTTGGGGATTAAGTCCCCTTGAATCATGAGGTTCCCTAGGGGCCAACTAGCCCACCATGAACCTCCAGTATGCGCCAGGGGGCTGCGTTGCAGAGACGTGTAGAGAGGCCACACCCCTTTTACACCTCTCTGCAACGCAGCTCTGTGGCGCTTTCTGGATGTACCTGTTGGGCTAGTTGGCCCCAAGGACCCTCAGGATTGAAGGGATTTAATCCCCATCTTAAAACGCGCCACGGGGCCTGTTTGCACACATGTCACATGTCACATGAAGCCCCGCCCCCTCCCTTCACCACTGTGCAAACGCGCCCTGTGGCGCGTTTTAAGTTGGGGGATTAAGTCACCTTGAATCCTGAGGGTCCCTGGAGTCCAACTAGCCCACCATATACCTCCAAAAGCGCCACAGAGCTGCGTTGCAGAGAGGTGTAAAAGGGGCGTGGCCTATGTACACGTCTCTGCAAGGCAGCCCCTGGCGCATACTGGAGGTTCCTGGTGGGCTAGTTGGCCCCCAGGGACCCCCAGTATTCAAGGGGAATTCGTTCCCCTCTGCAAACGCGCCAGGGCGCGTTTGCAGAGTACTGCAGGGAGGGGGCGGGGCCTCCGGCACGATGCCGGTCGTTTTTTTTTTCTTTTTTTTTTTTTTATGGGAGGGGGCTGCGTGGCCCCCTTCCCTGCCCACTTTTGGCCCTGGGGACCACATCCCCCGGGGCCTGAGCATTTTTTTTTTTTTTAATTTAAAAAAAAAAACGGGAAGAGGGCCGCATGGCTCCCTTTCCTGGGCCTGTATTGGCCCGGGGACCCCATCCCCGGGGCATGGCCTCGATTTTTTATTTTTTTACTTTGGAGGGGGCTGCGTGGCCCCCTCCTCAGGCCATTTAAGGCCGGGACCCCATCCCCGGGGCCGGCCTTTCCCTTATTTTTAAAAAAAAACATTTTGAACTTTGGGGAGGGGGCTGCGTGGCCCCCTCCCGGGCCACTATGGCCCGGGGACCCCATCCCCGGGGCCTGGCCTCACGTTGGAGACTGTGGGGGTCCCCAATCCTCCACAGTCCCAGCCGGCTCCCCGCCTCCTGCGGAAGCCGGCATTGCTTTCCACATGGGGAGCAGCTAACATGCTGCTCCCCATGTGGAAAGCAAGTGGTTGCATTTTGAAGAGAGAGCAGGTTTCCTGCTCTCTCTTTCAAAATGCAAACCAAGATCTGCTATGACAGGACGGGAGCCGCGAGGCTCCCGTCACTCTCATAGCAAACAGCAGTGTCCCGGGGTAGGCACCCGGGACACTGCAAAGCCGACCCTGGGGGTGGTGGTCCCCAGGGCCATCAAGGGCTCCAGGAGGGGGCCGCGCGGCCCCCTCCCATTCAGTGCAGAGCCCCGGGAGGTGGTGGTCCCCGGGGCTTGGGGTCCGTAACGAACCCCCATATTTAAATGTTTAGTGCCCCGGGAGGTGGCGGTCCCGGGGCATGTGGGGGCTGGAGCCCCCACACAGGTTTAAAAAAGAAGCCCCGGGAGGTGGCGGTCCCCGGGGCTGCGGGAGGGCTAAGAGCCCTCCCGCCATCATTTTAAATAAAGCCCCGGGGGTGGCGGTCCCGGGCTTGCAGGGACGTAGAGGCCCCCTACATAAATCAAAACCCCCACCATGCCCCCGGGACTTGGGCCACCCGGGGGCCAATTAACTATCGAAGCGCGGGAGACCGCGCTTCGATTTCTCCGGCAGGATACGCGCTCCCTGAGCGCATCCTGCCGATTTAAAAAAAAAAATAATAATTTTTTGCCCAGGGGTCCTTGTGGGACCCCTGAGCAGAATTAGGGGTCAGGGTGTTTCTACCCTGCCCCCTTTGTGCATTTGCGCACTTGTTTCTGTCCCTCGGTTCTACCGAGGGACAAAATGGCTGCCAACACTTCCTGATTTGGAGTGTTGACAGCCAATTAGCATGCAGCTCGTGATCGGGAGGGTGCGCGAATCCGACGCGGCCATAGATATATATGTACTTTTACTTTTGATTTTCTCAGCAACTACTGAACGGATTTACACCATTTAACAAAAGGGTTCTTTCTGAACCAAGAACTACCTCTTTGCCAAATTTGGTGTAATTCCGTTCAGCAGTTCAGGCTGTAGCCGTGTCTAAAGTTTCCTATGGAAAATTGCATGGGAAAACGCGTTTTGGGACCCCCTTTTTCTCGGCCCCGCTTGATGAATCCCCTGAGACTTTCAGGGTAGGAGCGGACCGGAGCGCCCCACAAAGTTTGAAAATTTTGCGAAGATACGTCAACCGGCAAGAGAGTTATTTCAAATAGAATGTCGCGGATTTCCTATGGATAATAGGTTGTAACTATAACTATCTACTGGTGACCGCCAGTAGATAATATATATATATATATATATATATATATATATATATATATATATATATATAAATAAAACTAATTTAGAGCACAACAACACTTGAAAGCCAGAGTTTATTTAATGCATCTTCAATCTACATATACTACCTTCTTGTATGCATCTATATACCTTACATGTACTCATGGACCTATATCTTTATTACTTTTGGATCTAAATATTTATTACTTTTACTTATGTATTACCTTTCTTCTAATTCAGCATATCCAATGCACTACCCTATTTTTCACCCGTTGGCGCTCTCAATATATCCCCTAGCTCTACTCTATGACTCATCTCAAACCTTTTCTACTACTCTTTCCAATGCACTACCCTATTTCTCACCCTATACCTCATTCAAGATATCCATTACTTCCACTCTCTCATTCATCCCAAACCCCATATCACTACTATGATCCTCAAAATAACCCTTTCAAGACTCTTCCCTACTGCACCCCCCCTTGCATTATCTCATACCTCTTTTTGCTATTCCGATCCCCCAAAACAAGCCTTTCTAAACCCTCCCTCTGACTCTTTACCCTTCCACCTCCCTTTTGCTCACATCCCTCCACCTCCCTTTTACTCATCTCAAACCTCCTCCTACTGCTATGAGGTCCAAAACAAACAAACAAAAAAATAAAAAATAAAATACATTTCTAAATCCTTCCCTTCTATCCCTCCACTATCCTTTTCAATGAATATAACAGACTAACATGTCCACCACTCAAATTAATTTCATATTTCACTATACTAATTCACCACTAATCCTTTAAGGGTTCCGAAGTAGAGTGCTACTTGTCGAAAAAGGTCTTCAACACCTCATCAGGTGTAGCAAGTGCTATATAAATGCAAACCTTTTTCCCTCCTCTATCCCTCCACTATCCTTCTCAATTCAAATAACTGACTAACATATCCACCACTGAAATTACTTTCATATTTTCACTATACTAATCCTTTATGGGTTCTTAAGTAGCGTACTACTCGCCGAAAAAGCACTTCAACACCCCATCAAGGGTAGCAAGCTCTAGCTCAATGCAAAACTTTTTCCCTCTTCTATCCCTCCACTATCTTTCTCAATCCAAATAACTGACTAACATATCCAGCACTCAAATTACTTTCATATTTTCACTATACTGATTTAACACTAATCCTTTATGGGTTCCGGAGTAGCGTGCTACTTGCCAAAAAAGTGCTTCAACCCCTCCTCAGGGGTAGTAAGTGCTATATAAATGCAATTACAATACAATCTCGTAATGACTGATGTCCACTGTATGTTTTAAAATGGCTTACTGTACTTATTGGCGGATTGGTCTCAGTGGTCTAAAGCACCAAAGAAGCTGCTTCCCTGCTGCTCTTTATCTACGCAGTGGAACGCTTAGCTGTAGTGGCACAATGAGAAATCTAATGACGCCGAGAGAGACCGGGGCCTCGGGAGAAGCTGATATGGCACTCCCTGATTTTTTATTTTTTGGGGGAGCCACTGTGCAAGTGCATGTTGTTAAAAGACACACGGCCTTCAAATAAAAATAATTATGCTGACTCCAAAAGTACCCAGCTATCTCCTCTCCAAAATTGAAACTAAATTGCAGTAATCTCAGTGCATGATAACCGCCAAGTCTATCGAACGTCCGGTGGTCTGAAAACTGCAGCGAGTCAGCAAGCTTGGTGCAGGGGAAATTTAAAGTGGCAGCACCCCACGTATAACTGTGCACATTGTTGAAAGTATCAGCAGAGGGGGAAAGGGTTAACGGACCTGCACATGCTGCCACCTGAAGTAAACAGAGGCAGGCAATGGGTGGGTGCGGGTAGTGGGGGGGATCGGCCGAGTGTGTGTGCCTGTCGTTAAAAAGTGTGCCCGTCGTTAAAAAGTGTGCAGCCTTCAAATAACAAGCAGGGGAGTGGAGCAGGCAACTGCAGCCCCCCAAGCGGCAGTATCAGGGGCGGAGGAGAGGACAGCGAGCATGTGAAAGATAAAGCACTGAGCCAGGAAAATGCTTGTTCAATTTTTTTTTTAAATAGTTCCTGCACAGAGAGTAAAATAGAACAACTGGAAGAGGACAAGTGCTGGGGGCGATTAATGGGAGTCAACAATTGAGAAAAAAGGTGGGAACCATTAACCAATTAGAAGCAACATTTTTTAAAGGGCACTGACAAAAGATAATCAAAAGCTGGAGGCAGGCTGTAAGCCACCTGACTGAATACAGCATGTTGAGAGCCAGTGCATGCGCTGCTTAGGCTCGACCTAAAAAGTAGGAACTGACTGGACTTTTATCTGTCAATCTGTGTGGTCCCCCCAGCCCTGATGTAGTTCAAATGAGCTGCTACAGAGCAATTCAGCTAAGGATCAAAAAGTTGTTCTACATTGAAGAATAAAAAACATTAATTGTATTATTAGGTGGGGAGGGCCATATAATCTAAAGTGCTGTTCGAATTTTGTGTAATCCATATCAACACTTTCAAACGAAAGAATAGTTGATGGATTCCATTTGCTGTGTTTCCACTAAGGAACTTGTAAGACTGAAGGCCACAAAGGTTTCTCTGAAACTTTACTAATTTAGGATTTTCAAGCAGGGTGTGTAGCAGCACCTGCTTTTTTCACAAAGTGAAGAAAACTAGTGCTGATGAGAACTTATCTGAAGACATTGCTTTTGTTTTGCTACTCAAAACTTCTTTTTTTTCAATGTTTTTATTGGAGAAAATCATCAGAAGATGTTACAATAATATTCAGAAACATGAGCAGTGCAGATCGATGAAACAGTTAAAACCGATATACATATACGTTAATCTAGTTTCATCATATCAAAAATAGAGCAAATAAGAATATATGCCCTTTAAAATTAAACAAGGGGGAGAGGAAAAGGTATGAAAGAGAAGTTTAGAAAGTAGAAGAGAAGGAGAGAGAGGGAAGGATTTGCAAGGAATGGTGTTGTAAAATAATGTATAAACAACCAAATCAGGTATAGGTGTAGTTCATGGGGGATTCATCTTTTGTAGATACAAGTCTAGTTTCGACCACAGTAAGCGTGCGGATTTGTTGTTGAAGTCACCATTGTGCAGGCTGTTGTCAGCACTTCTAATAAAACATACCCAGGCCCACCATGTATGATGGGAGGTGTTGTTCTAATTTTTCCAGTTGGAAAGGGTGTTCTTTATGCTTATAGAGAGCAGTATATGTATCAAGAAGCAATCCCAGTTATTTAGAGAATCAAATAAAGCGCTGTCACAGCAGGCAAGTATCCCTAGTCGAACTATTAGGTGATTTAGGGGCAGTATGATATCAAAAATGTTGATCAGGGCCTCCCCAATTTCCCTCCAGAGAGGTCACACACACTTACAATAGAATAGTAAGTGATCAAGGTCAACGGAGGGGTGGTCACAGTGCCAACATGTGAATAATGTTGTATAGTCTTGCAGAAGACCAGTAGGGCCTTTAAGCAGTACAGAACATGCACTGTAGGATCAGGGGGATATTTTGTGGCGCAAGAGAGAGTCCCATATTTTATCCCAGGATATTAAAGAAATGGGGTCGATATTATGTTCAGAACAAGAGTCCTCCCATATCTGTTGAATATGTGCAATCTCAAACTTGGAAATCTTTTGCAAGATTCTGTAGATGTGTGAAGCAGCATGAGACTTGAGCGATAATTTCTCAAGAAAGTGTAAGCAATCCGCAGGGTGGGTATGCTTGAAATCCAGTAAAGCAATTTTGAGTTTTAAAAAGTTGTAAAAATCATATGGCTGTAGACTGAATCTTTTGGTCAACAAAGCAGAAAAATAGGGTTGCTGGGCTTAACAATATCTTTAAAATAGAGTACACCAAGAGTAGGAAAGTGGGTTTCTGTTGCAGTACACCCCAACACTTTTTGTCTGATTCTGATGCATCCTTAACTGAGTGTGCACTGGGTTCCTGCTAACCAGGTTCCAAGTGCATGTGTTCTTTCCAAAAACTGTACCATTGTTTGCACAAATGGCACATCTCTAGCTCACATATAAGTCCCTTGTAAAAGTTACCAGTGGTACCAAGGACCTTGTGACCAGAGAGGGTCTTTAAGGGCTGCAGAATGTATTGTGCCACCCTGGGAGACCCCTCACCAAACACAGGCATACTGCTACTGTAGCCTGCACATTTTGGTGCAGACAAAAGTGAAGAGTCGACCTGGCACACATCTCTGAGAGCCAGGCCTACCAGCACTGCAAGAGGCATAGGTAAGTCTTACCTACAGCAGGCCTTACAGCCCTAAGGCAGGGTGCATTATACCCCATGTGAGGACATAATTGCATGAGCAAATATGCTTAAATAGTGTCTAAGTCAATTCTTAGACATTATAAGTGCACAGTGAATCCATACTGAGTACGTGGGCTGGAAGCTTGACACCATGAGTTCCACAGCTCCATAATGTCTGTTGGAAATGGCCCTTTTTACAGGGTTATCCCTAAAAATGTTGATTCTTCCTCCTTTGTTTTTCCTGACCTGTGGTTGTTGGCTAAAGGACTCTGGGCACTTTACCACTGCTGATCAGTGCTAAAGTGCATATGCTCTCTGTGTAAATTGTTATTGTGATTGGTTATCCATGATTGGCTTGTTTTACCAGTAGGTCCGTAGTAAAGTGCACTGAGTGTGCCAGGGCTGGTAATTCAAATGCTACTAGTGGGCTTGCAGCACTGATTGTGCCACCCACATGAGTAGTGCTGAAAAGAGGTCTCAGGCCTGCCACCGCAGTGCCTGTGCGCAGTTTGTTAACTGCCCTGTTGACCTGGCCAGTGTACCCACTTCCAGGCCTGACCCTTCCCTTTTCTTACACATTGGACACCCCTATGGTAGGCCCAAGGTACCCCCCTGGGCAGGGTGCAGTGTATGTGAAAGGCAGGACATGTACTAGTGTGGGTAACATGTCCTGATAGTGAAAAACTGCCAATTTCGTTTTTCACCATTGCAAGGCTATCTCGCCCGTAGGACAGAATGGGGAATGCTGTGTAACATGTTTACCTGCATACCTTCCCATAGGAGCAAGATCGAAATTTGGAATCTGGTATCCCTGAACTCAGAATTTAATAACAGATCTTTTAGGAAGGATGGTTTTTGAATTCTGTGTTTGAAAATAGCACTTTTAGAAAGTGGCTATTTTCTTGTTCAACCTTTCTGTGTGCCTCTGCCTGTTTGTGGATTGACTGTCTGGTTTGAGACTGATAGAGGCTGGGGTGGCTCCAGGAGTGTGGGTGAGTCAGCACTAGGTTGAATAGGCCAATCTGCATTTGGAGTGGTGGGAGGAGTAACACCTGGGCCTGAATAGGGCTGTGCCTGCCTTCCACAATGCTGGCTCCACCTCCTGCAGTGTGTCTGATGACCCTGGCCCACACTGACAAAGGAAGAAGTTGTGCACTGGCAGAGTGCACCCAGAACTGGTTTGAACTGGGTCCAGGACCCCCTAACACATAGAGAACAAAGACTTTTGGGGTATAAAAGTAAGAGCTGAAACCCCTGTAAAATTAGACTACTTTGGAATCAAGGAAGAACCTTTGCTGAGGAGAAAGGCTGAAGAGCTGGAGGAGAAGTACTGCCCTTGCTGTGTGCTCTGGGGCTGGCCTGCAGTTGCTATTTCTGCCAAAGGAAGGACAAGGGACTTTGCTGTGTGCTGTGTCCCCCTGCTTGACAAGGACTTTGCTGTGTGCTGTGTCCTGAAAAGAAATTCTCCAAGGGCCTGAGAAGAGCTGGCCTCCTGTTGTGGAAACACAGGGATATAAAAGTTTCCAAGACTACTTCATGATCAAGAGGAACCTCTGCCAAAGAAGAACAGCTGAAGAAGACTGAGGAGAAGTACTGCCCTTACTGTGTGCTCTGGGGCTGGACTGCAGTTTGCTGATCTAACTAAGGAGAGGACAAGGGACTTTGTTGTGTGCTGTGTCCCCCCTGCTTGCTAAGGACTTTGCTGTGTGCTGTGTCCAGAAGTAAAGAGTCTCCAAGGGGCTGAGGAGAGCTGGCCTCCTGTTACTGAAACACAGGGTTATAAAAGTTTCCAAGATTCCCAGAAGCGCTGTGTGCATGTGCTTGTATCCAGCTCGTGTACTACGTGGACCCCGTGTTGCTGAGAAGGGCTTTTCTTCGTGTTCTACAAAGAAAACTGCATGCTGAATTCACCATCGCCGGCCCGTGAGCCTGAAAGCGCTGTGTGTGCTGCCGGCCCGTGACCGGAGGGAAGCACTGTGTGCATGTACTTCACCGCCGCTGGCCCGAGTTGTCAGCCAAGATTATAATTATCGAGTGGAGGGAGTGCTTCGCTTTTGAAATCACCTCTACGCCGAGGTGTGCGTGTGCCAGTGTTCAGTGGAACACCGCGATCAACTGCAAGGCCGTCACCGCCGCTGGCCCGAGTTGTCAGCGAGATCGCAATCACCTGAAGAAGAAAGCTGCGCTGAGCTCCCCGGCTGCGAGGCGTTGCCTGGCAACCAGGATTCCCCCAAGACGTGCGGCCGTCGAAGAGGGAGCCACCCAGCAGGACGTCAGCTTCCAGTCAGCGAGGGAAGCCACGCTCGGATCCCGGAAGGCTGCTCCGATCCCCCCTTGAGGCGCCATCAAGAGAGAGAGAGGCTTTGGTCTGAGAATCGCCCAGGAGTGGGCCGCAGCAAAAGACCAGCTTCAGAGGTAACGCTTCAACCCGCACTGCCGCTTGTTGTGTTGTCCGGGCGGGCTGGTGGTCAGCGGGACTGTCCGAGCGTCATCACCGAAGCAGCTGCTGGTCGTGTGGCTGGGGGTGGATCGTGCGACGGCAGGGCTGTTGAGGGCCCCTTGATCTAAGTACCGGGGGCCGGTTCTTATAGAGGCTGATGGCGGAGTCAGCACCGTGGGTGAAAGCTGCTTTTAAGAACAATAAGGGCACCACGCACCGGTGCCGGGTGATTTGTGCACTATTAACAAAACGTTTACAAAAGAGAGGAAATACAGTCTAAGCAAGTGATTCATGCTGGGGACTGCTTTTGATCCCATCGTATTTGCCTAAAGGAATACACAATCATCATTTTTGCTTGTATTCTTGCGCACAAAGGAATACAGAACCAACAAGTTTATGTTTTATCAAGAACTTTCCTAAGAACCATTCAAAGAAGAGTACTAATGATGTATGCTGGAGTTTGTCGTTTTGGTCTTGCATAACCTAGATAAAGATACTTTATTTTTTTTTATAAAACCTGTGTGGTGTCCATTTGTGGTGTTTCACTGTGTTACTGTGAGTGTTGGTACAAATACTTTACACATTGCCCTGGGGATAAGCCTGTCTGCTCGTGCCAAGCTACCAAGGGGGTGAGCAGGGGTTATCTACAGTGTGTTTCCCCCTTACCCTGACTAGAAGCAAGGTTCCCTATTTGTCAAAGGTACTTACCTCTGCCAACTAGAGACCCCCAGTTCTAACATTGGTGGTCAGCGGTGAGGATTTGAACTTGTATTTGTACTTGACCCACAGTGATTGGTGTACATCACTAGTTTTAGCGCAGACCACTACGCAGCCACATACTGTGTTTTGTTTTGGTTCTATTTTTGAGTGATCCTTAAAGAATCCGCGCATCATGTCTCAGAAGGGGAAACCAGCCAGTGAGATTGCAGAATTGGAGTTTGATATTGAGGCATTGCTTACCTACAAAATAGATCAACTGAAACAATTTTGCAAACGTTTGGGATGTCCCATGAAGAGCAGCGCCAAGAGGGAGGAGCTGCAGAAGGCCTTAAGGGCCTGGTGGGAAGCCAAACAGGCTGAGGAGACAAGGGATGCAGAGGTGGATGAGGATGGCCAAGGGAATGGTTTTGGATCACAGGATTTGCCTGTGGGAGAAGCAGCCCCTAGGGCTGGCAGCAACCATTCCAGTAGGAGTTTTCCCCAGAGGAGCTGGAGGAAAATCAAAGGGTCAGAGAGCATGAGCTGGAGGTCATGAGGCTCCAGGCCAAGGCAGAGGAGAGAAGGAGAGCTTATGCCTTGGAAGAAAAGAAATTGCTTTTTGAGAGTGAAAGGAGGGCAGAGGAGAGCCAGAACGCTTTCACTTTGGAGGAAAAGAAGTTGATCTTGGCATATGAGCTGAGAATGAGGGAGCTTGATGAGGAGCTCGAGAGGCTTGAGGCCATGAGTGTCTCAGCCCAGCAAAAGGAGAGGTGTGTAGCTCAGGAAGTGAGCTTTGCTGAGTTGGAGGTGGAGTCCAGCTCAGATGGTGGCAGCAAAAATGTAGTGTCTAGTGCTGAGAGAAGTACACACACCCATGGATGTGGTGTCTGACTTGAGGGAGGGGGTTAACAGACACCAGGGGGTTCAGGTTTATGAGGTAGCGCCAGTGGTGTGCAGTGTCTCTGAAGTAGATTGGGGAACTGACACAGGGGATCATATTCCTAGTGGTGGGATGGACACTCTACTGACTCTAGATGAGAGGTGCAAGGAGAGGGGTTCCCCCATGGTAGAAGCCCTGGTGTGTGAGTGTGGAGACCGCCCAGAAGAGTGTGGGTTGAGTGACAGAGACAGTCAGACACTGTCTTGCCAATCTCAGGAGAGTGGTGTGGGGTACTTGTGTGAGGCGCTGGATGGTGAGGCAAAGGGTAGCTTGGTTAACAACTGTGGGGGGCTGTGTGATTCATTTGTTGGAGAGCATATTTTAAGTCCCTGTTTTCCAAAGCTATGCCAACACCCGGTGGAGTGTGAGTTCTCTGATTCCAGGGAACTTGCGTTGGAGGCAGACCTCTTGGTGGATTCCAGAGGGTCTGAAGAGGCATTTGGGAGTGATCCTAAAAGGAGTTGCTCAGGAATCTTCTGGTCCTGTGTGGTGGAAGAGGTTCGGCGTAGCCCAGCTAGATCCCGCTGTAGTGGGAGGGGTGTAGGGGCTCACGTCCTGTCTCAGTGGAGAAGGAATGAGTGTGGGCTGTGTCCTAAGGTGCCCGAAACCCAGTCTCAGGGCCTGGAGGGTTCCCTAAGGGAACACCAGGTCGGGGGCCTAGGCTGTACTAGTAGGCCATTTCAGAGGGATCTCCTAGTGTCAGGAGAACCTAAAGCATCTGTAAACGGAGCTCCAGTGGTTCTAGTGTCTGGCGGTGCCGCTCCAGTTGGGAGGGTGCAGAAGTCCAGATTGAGGGGTGAGAGGGGGATGTGTTCCCCAGTGGGAGAACCAGTGGGTCAGGGGCCAGCCAGAAGGACTGAGTCTCCTAGGAGTGAACATGGTGACACCACTTCTGTCCTGGGGGATCTTCGCGCACTGTCAGATGGACAGGGGTCCGGAGATCTGCGCCAGGCAGACTGTCACACAACACATGAGTCATGTGTTGCCCTCGGGGGGATACTGTGTGCATCCCCAGAAGTCCTGGCGTGCCAGGCAAGTGCTCAGCCGAGGGGTTCAGACCCAAGGTTGGGAGGCCAAGTTCAGGTTCTGCCTGACCTGGAGGGAAGGATGACTGTAAGCAGTGTCCTGACCGGTTTGTCTTCCAGGGGTACCACTCCAGGTGGGAGGGTGCAGAACTCTGGAAGGGGGTGCAGAGGGAGGGAGTCCTCGCCTCTGACCCCTGTTCAACCTGAGGGTTTAGATCCTTGGTTGGGTGACCAGTTGCAGGAGAGAGGTCCTGAACTGGTGGGAGACTTGTGTTCTGAGGGTGCCTCTCCTGGGAGGAGAGTGTGGGAGCCCCGAAGGAGAGGTAGGGGGAGGAGAGCCTTGCCCGTGACCTCTGGTCAGCCTGCGGGTACAGACCCTGGGCTGGCAGGCCAGTGTCAGGATGCCATACCTGACTTGGCGGGAGGGAGAGTGGAGAAAAGGTGCCAGGCACCTGGGGCTACTGCCCCCCACTTTCTGACGCCACAGAGGTTAGAGAGGCCTGAAAGGCATGAGGCCTGGCTCTCATCACTGACAGCTGTCAGTGGCCACTGTGGCTGGTTGTCCTGGTGGACAGAGTTGCCCCTGGGAGAGGGGCTGGAGTCACACCCTGGGGGTGGACGTGGCCACACTGCTGTTTTGGCCAGGTGGGTACTGTCTACAAGTGAGGACACATCTGTGAGCAAAGTAAGTTTAGGCGCTGCACAGATGGGGTCCCCAGGTGAGGAGAAGGGTCCCCCATGGTTTAGCTTAGTGGGCCCTGAGAGTATAGATAGAGGGATCCAACTGGGTTCAGGAGGGCATAGAACAGGAATAGACCCCTGCTGTTCGGGCCAGTTTCCGTGTTCTATTGCCCCAAGCAGGGAATCCCATCGAGCTCTCGATTGGTCTACCCTGGCTTAAGGCTGGAAGGGGGTTGTGTTGGAAATGGCCCTTTTTGCAGGGTTATCCCTAAACTTTTTGCTTCTTCCTCCTTTGCTTTTCCTGACCTGTGGTTGTTAGCTATAGGACTCTGAGCACTTTTCAACTGCTGATCAGTGCTAAAGTGCATATGCTCTCTGTGTAAATTGTTATTGTGATTGGTTATCCATGATTGGCTTATTTGTTTTACCAGTTGGTCCCTAGTAAAGTGCACTGAGTGTGCCAAGGCTGGTAATTCAAATGCTACTAGTGGGCTTGCAGCACTGATTGTGCCACCCACATGAGTAGCGCTGAAAAGAGGTCTCAGGCCTGCCACCGTAGTGCCTGTGTGCAGTTTGTTGACTGCCCTGTTGACCTGGCCAGTGTACCCACTTCCAGGCCTGACCCTTCCCTTTTCTTACACATTGGACACCCCTATGGTAGGCCCAAGGTACCCCCTGGGCAGGGCGCAGTGTATGTGAAAGGTAGGACATGTACTAGTGTGGGTAACATGTCCTGATAGTGAGATACTGCCAATTTCGTTTTTCACTATTGCAAGGCTATCTTGCCCATGGACAGAATGGGGAATACTGTGTAACATGTTTACCTGCATAGCTTCCCATAGGAGCAAGATAGAAAATTGGAATCTGGTATCCCTGAACTGAATTTAATAACACATCTTTTAGGAAGGATGGTTTTGGAATTCTGGGTTTGAAAATAGCACTTTTAGAAAGTGGCTGTTTTCTTGTTCAACCTTTCTGTGTGCCTCTTCCTGTTTGTGGATTGACTGTCTGGTTTGAGAGTGATAGGGGTTGGGGTGGCTCCAGGAGTCTGGGTGAGTCAGCATAGGTTGAATAGGCCAAACTGCATTTGGAGTGGTGGGAGGAGTAGCACCTTGGCCTGAATAGGGCTGTGCCTGCCTTCCACAATGCTGGCTCCACCTCCTGCGGTGTGTCTGATTACCCTGGCCCACACTGACAAAGGAAGAAGTTGTGCACTGGCAGAGTGCACCCAGAACTGGTTTGAACTGGGTCCAGGACCCCCTAACTCATAGAGAACAAAGACTTTTGGGGTATAAAAGTAGGAGATGAAACCCCTGTATAATTAGACTACTTTGGAATCAAGGAGGATCCTTTGCTGAGGAGAAAGGCTGAAGAGCTGGAGGAGAAGTACTGCCCTTGCTGTGTGCTCTGGGGCTGGCCTGCAGTTGCTATTTCTGCTAAAGGAAGGACAAGGGACTTTGCTGTGTGCGGTATCCCCCTGCTTGACAAGGACTTTGCTGTGTGCTGTGTCCTGAAAAGAAAGTCTCCAAGGGCCTGAGAAGAGCTGGCCTCCTGTTGTGGAAACACAGGGATATAAAAGTTTCCAAGACTACTTCGTGATCAAGAGGAACCTCTGCCAAAGAAGAACAGCTGAAGAAGACTGAGGAGAAGTACTTTCCTTGCTGTGTGCTCTGGGGATGGCCTGCAGTGTGCTGATCTAACTAAGGAGAGGGCAAGGGACTTTGCTGTGTGCTGTGTCCCCCCTGCTTTCTAAGGACTTTGCTGTGTGCTGTGTCCAAGGGCCTGAGGAGAACTGGCCTCCTGTTACTGAAACACAGGGTTATAAAAGTTTCCAAGATTCCCAGAAGCGATGTGTGCATGCGCTTGTATCCAGCTTGTGTACTACGTGGAGCCCGTGTTGCTGAGAAGGGGTTTTCTTCGTGTTCTACAAAGAAAACTGCGTGCCGAATTCACCGTCGCCGGCCCGTGAGCCTGAAAGCGCTGTGTGTGCTGCCGGGCCGTGACCGGAGGGAAGCGCTGTGTGCCTGTACTTCACCGCCGCTGGCCCGAGTTGTCAGCCAAGATTATAATTATCGAGTGGAGGGAGTGCTTTGCTTTTGAAATCACCTCTACGCCGAGGTGTGCGTGTGCCCGTGTTCAGTGGAACACCGAGATCAACTGCAAGGCCGTCACCGCCGCTGGCCCGAGTTGTCAGCGAGATCGCAATCACCCGAAGAAGAAAGCTGCGCTTTGCTCCCCGGCTGCGAGGCGTTGCCTGGCAACCATGATTCCCCCGAGACGTGCGGCCGGCGAAGAGGGAGCCACCCAGCAGGACGTCAGCTTCCAGTCAGCGAGGGAAGCCGCACTCGGATCCCGGAAGGCTGCTCCGACCCCCCCGGGAGGCGCCATCAAGAGAGAGAGAGGCTCCGGTCTGAGAATCGCCCAGGAGCGGACCGCAGCAAAAGACCGGCTTACCAGGTCAGCGGGACTGTCCGAGCGTCATCACCGCCTAAAGGCAAAGAGGCTGCTGGTTGTGTGGCTGGTGGTGGATCGTGCGACGGCAGGGCTGTGTCTTGCTTTCGCCTCTCAGATAATACAGAATCTTCCACACGGTGGCTCAACACTCGGCGAAGCAGGAGAAATAAACACAAATCAAACAACACCTTTAGAAAAGGGTTTTATTTTACAAAATGCAAGGACTCTCTCTTTTAGAATAAGGCTTGGGGTTTTATTCTACACAATGCTCTCTAACAGAAAGGCTTTTCCAGATGCCAAATGCACAACATTCAAATATATATAGAGATATATATGTTTATATGCAGGCAATAATATAACAGCTAAATGCATGAATAATACTGATGAATAAACAAGCAGCAAATAATATGAAATAAGACTCAAGCAAATATAGTGGACGTCCTGCAAGAGATCAGAAAGATATATGTACATCAAATGATTACTTTGGATGTGCACCTCAACTCACTCACACGTCACAAAGAAAACACATCAAATGATCAAAGCCACTGGCCAAACATCACAATGGCAATAACCAAAACTCAATACTTCACCTGGTGCAAACACTGCATCTCAGCCCACTCCTGATTGGGGAAGTTAAACAGCCATGATTGAGAGCCTCAGCAACCAGGGTCCACGCTCCGAGGTAGACGAGTCCATCCCCACTCGGATTCCAAACTCCCGGTTTCTGAGTCAACAGCCCTCAGCTTTATAATCTCAAAACACACTAGAAGGTTCGAGAAAGACCTCCCCCCCGCAAGAGGAATCTTACTAGAACTGGCCAGGTTCCAAGCAAGCACTCCCATGGCAGGAAGGAGTTCTCATGTCCCCTTCTCCAAATCTCGCATGTTCCAGCCTTTATCTTGACGAAGCTCACGAAAGTACATTAAACAATCTCTCACAAAACAAAAAGACCTTGAACGTGATTAACCCAAACAACTTGCAAGCGCTGCTGTGCACACAGAAAAGCTGAAGCAAGGCAAAGTCAGAATTCAGGATGACATGAGGCCATGTCAAAGCCAATAGTAAGAACTTAATAATTCTCATCAATGTACAACACAATGCACAATTGTGTACAACTGCTTATAGAGTCACATACTTCATCTCTCAATGTACAACACCGAGCACATGTGTGCATCACTGCCCACAACACTGCACTTCGAGACCAAAAAGTACATTCCACACCTCTGTTCTTGACAAGGCTGTCCTACTCCGTGACAGCTCCCACTGAAAGACAGCAAGATTACAAGAAAGAAACTTGTAAAAGAAGCAAGGCATATGCAGGACATCATACATTCAGACTAGAATAAAATAACACACTAAAGTCAGTTAAAATAATGGTAGTCAAAGGTCATCACAGGGTGTCAGACCATAAGAGTGCCTCTAGCACTACATTCCACCCCATGACCTTTGACTATCATCACAAACATATATCAAAAAACTGAGGGAGATATTCACAAGAACGTGTGCTAAACATCTCAAAAATATGTTAACGCAACTTTACACATCGCAGTCCATCGCGGGAAAATAACCCTGTGTTAACGTGGAATTCACAACACGGCGGTACCATGCGATAGTCTCTTGAAACCGCAGACAATGTCCGCGATACAACCACCGCGACGGCGATAAAAACACAAACCCCAACAGCAAAAAACGTGCGATGAGCCCATTCGCAATGAGGAAATCAGCGATAAGCAGCGCCAGGCCCGCCATACACACACGGCAGGCGGGAAAATCACTACAAAAGGAGAAAAAACACACAAACACAAAATGACCAACACCCAAGCACCATGGAGGCAGCCGGAGCAGGCGCAGAGGACGAGCGCAACCCCACAAGTACCCCGGACGACCAGCCCGGGACCACGGTGACAGGGAAGGGCAAGGACAAGAAGAAGAGGAAGACGAAGTACAGTCCGCAGGAGAATCGGATCCTGGTCACGGAGGTGATAGAACACCATCAACAACTGTTCATCGCCTCCAATGTGTCATTGGGCACCAGAAATGAATTATGGCGGGCCATCATGGACAAGGTGAACGCCGTCGGAGAGCACAAGAGGTCAATGGACGAGGTCAAGAGTCGATGGAATGACATCAAGCGCAAGACCAAGGAGAAACTGGCAGGCAACCAGAAGGCAGCAATGCAGACTGGAGGTGGGAGCCCTGCGCCACAGCTGGAGCTGGATGACATGGAGGAGCTGGTGTCGACAGTCATCAGTGTGGAGACCGTGGCAGGAGTCGGGGGACCGGACACTGCTCGACATGACACAACACCACAGCAACAGGGTGAGTAACCACCAGGTACTGGGGGGACGGGGGGAGATGGCCACAATGGCACACATGCACAATCAAGCAGAGCACAGTGCACACCCACAATGACTCTGGAGCATGGCCCTGATCCACAGACTGTCACAATGTAGAATGCCATGCTGTCTGAATGTGAACCTGTACCATGCGGCTACATACATGCAGACACATTGTAATACACCATCTCCCCTTCACATTTCAGGGGTACCGTCAACACCTCCTGCAGAGCAGTCCCAGCCACTATTCACTGATGACGAGGAGGACACCACCAGCATCGACACCCAAGCCCTCCAAGACATCATTGAACTCATCCGCCAATCACCTTCAGGACCAGGGCAGCCCAGCTGCATCGAGGAGACCCCACCCACTCCACAAACCACCCAGCAGGAGGCACCCACAGCCCTGGCAGTCTCCCACGACCCCCAGGAACAACACATGGCCTTCCAATGCCGTGTGCTGGAGGGCCAGAGGGAGACGGCTGAGCAGGTGCGGGTGAGGTTCGACCTCATGGCTACCAAACTGGACGCCATCCATGGGTGTCTAGGTCCCATCAGGGACCAGCTCCAGTCCCTAACGGACACCCACGGCCCGCTCCATGGTCTCCAACGAGCCCTGACTGACATCGCTGGAGTCCTGACTCGGAGACAAAAACACCTGTCTGCTCAGAGTGGCTCCAGCGATCCCAGCCGTGAGCTGGCACACATGCGGAGGCTCATGGAGGACATGGTGCAGATGGAGGCGGAAAGGATGGCAGCCACCGCTGCACATCAGCGAAATGTAGCTGGGATCTACCATGCCCCGCATGTCATCATGGCATTGCTGCCACAAGGCGTGGCGATGATAAATGCTGCTGCCCCCACACCATCCACATCTCCGCCCCCCTGGTGTGTCAGTGGCACACAGTGCCGCAGCCGGTACTGCAACACCCAGAGGTGGGTCAGAGCACACATCCGAGGAAGAGGACGTGGATGGGCTTGGGTTCAGAAGGAGGCACTAGCATTCATGTCCGCCACCTTGCCTGTTTCTGTTTGGTGCCGCACATGGCCCCATGACCTGCCACTGACCCCTGATACACTCCGCTGCACTCACCTTGGACCGCGACATGGACTGCCATATCCTGTTTGATGACCAATGACACGGCGACCAGACTGCGGACTGTACCCTTCCTCTTCCGCAGTACTTGTCATCCCCGGATGGACTCTGGCTGGCCCTCCACGGGCCAATATTGTGTAGTGTGCTTGGCAAGGACCTGTACTGCTCCAGCTGCAATACTCCACCGGATGTGCAATAAACATCCAGAAACGCACTGCTGTGTCATGTCTTCCATCATTCATGTATGAATGTGTGGATGAATGTATGGACAGTGATTTCCCTCACGTCAATGATGCTCATCTAGTGGGATGCCAGTCACAGTGTGCCACATTGCCTATTGTGTCCCGCTTGCCGTGGACACTACAACAGGGACACACGCATTAGTCACTTCACTTCCTTGTCCGGACATGGACTGAACCACGCCCAGAGCCCCCGAGTCATTGTTGCAAGCCCTGTGCTGGTCCGGCGTACCAGCCAGACCACTCTGCTTATGCTCAGAGGGGGTGCCCACATAGCTACATGTCGCAGGCGTACACGCTGGTGGTATGCAGGTCACTGGTCTAGTTGTCAGCATGTCACGGCCACTCCCTGAGGGCAGGTTTGCACACACACCACACCCATCCGGCACAGGCGTCACAGGCCATGTGACCCCGCCAATATAAGGGGCCAACAATGTCACATTCCCCACTGCCGGTGGGGACTGGATCACGGACGCTCCACGGTTCTCAATCATAAAGGGCCCATGAGTTGTTGCGCACAGGGTTGGTCGCACCTGAAACCTTGCGCCTGTCACAGGCCTACCACCACGTGGCGCTGACTGGGGTTGCACAGGGTTAGTAGCTCCCGAAGCCTTGCGCCCGTCACGGGCCTACCACCACGTGGCGCTGACTGGGGTTGCACAGGGTTAGTGGCACCCGAAGCCTTGCACCCATCACGGGCCTACCACCACGTGGCGCTGACTGGGGTTGCACAGGGTTAGTGGCACCGAAATATCTGAGCGGGTGTGCAGCCTGCGATTACGTGTGCACTGATGTGGTCTCTGCCATTGATGCCTCAGGACTCAGCGTCATGTGTGGGACCTGCTGGGCCGCGGGGCGGCTCTGCATGATGTGGACCATGCCATGGTGGCGGGACCGAGGCCTGGAGCTTGAGCGGGCACGTGGTGTGCCCACTGGTGGACACACCATTGGCGGCAGGTGAGCAGTGGGCCCGGGGTGCGCAAGTGCAGACAGCCAGCGCTGGCCGGCGGGAGGGGGTGGGGTGTGGCTGCATGCGTGCGCAGGGACGGACAGGCGTTGTTGCCGTGTGCTGTGTGATGGACTCTGCCATGATTGACTCTGGCCTCGATTTCAGGTTGCAGACCTGGTGGCTTGCAGTGTATCCCGGCACGTGGTTGGAGACACACCGGTGGCAGCAGGTGAACAGTGGGGCCTGGGTGCACAGGGGCGGCGGTGTCTCCCTATCTCTCCCTTCCTTCCTCTCTCTCTCACTCTCTTTCTCCCTTCCTTTCCTTCTCTCTCTCTCACTCTCCTTTCCTTCTCTCTCTCTCACTCTCACTCTCTCTCCTTTCCTTCCCTCTATCACTCTCTCTCTCCCTTCCTTTCCTTCTCTCTCTTTCTCTCTCTGCCTTTCTTTCATTCTCTGTTTCTCTGTGTCTCGCTCCTTTGATGTGCGCATGGCACACGTTCTGATTTTGTGCTTTGTTTTCCAGGCTGTGACATCGAGATTGTTCCGGACGGACACGACAGGAGTCTTCTGCATTGCTGTTTTGTGTTGTATTTCAATAAAGTTTTTGGTTGTTACTTCAGTGCTGTGTGACTGTTTCTCGTTCTTCTGGCCACACATGTGTGTTATTTTCTGTCAATGTGCGTCATCATGCGCTTTTTGTGGCTCTTGTGTCATGCACGGTATGTGTATGTCTGGGGGGGCGGGGGGGACTGGGGGTGGTGGGTTTTGTGGCCCTCATGGGTATCGGAGCTGCATGATCATTGTCTCCATGGCATCTGTGGGTCTTCAGGTGTGGCTCTTGGCTGGGCTCCCTTTCATGCTGTGGGTAGTCGTCCTGCTTAGCACCAGCAAAAGGCAGGTGTTAAATCCCTGGTGCTACCGCGGCTTATCGCCTGTTTTTGGTTCGCATCGCGGATCTGGCAGTTTGTTGTGAAAGTGGTGTAGTGGTTTTTTCGTGTGTTTTTGCATGGGAACGCCTACTCTGCATCTCATTAGGGTTAGTTGGTGGTGTCCACCGTGGAGATAAATTTTGGGGCAGTTATCTCGGGAATACTGGTGATGTCTGCAGTTTGCACCCGCTTGTGAATGGGGTGTTAAATCTATCTCCACTTTTGATGAGTTAAGGTGGAGATAAATCGGAGATAAGTCCTTGTGAATATCCCCCTGAATTTCTTAACTGAAAGCACAACTATGATTGAAGAACTGCATTTCTTAACTGAAAGCACAAGTATAATTGAAACACACATTAAAACAGTGAAATCATAAAAGCATGTAATAATCATTTCAAAGCATGTATAAGTAGCTCATGCATATCTGGATATTCAGCAAGAATAAATGTATGATGGATACACAAAATAAATGCACAAATGGAATCAAGCTTATGAACTCAGTAATGCTCCTAATGTCTCAAATGGCTAATTCTGGATCTTGTTGAAGCAGCCATACTTATATATTTTATGCTAAAAAATAAAAGGCAATATCATCATTTTCTTTTTATCTTTAACTCAAAAAAAAAAAAATCAGCATTTTCGATTTCACAACTTCTTTGTTGTTCTTTTTGTTTTTAAACAAATAACATCCTTCTGTGTGAAAGACACACAGCCTTCTTGCATTTAAAATGATAACTGTGTACATTGTACTTCATGTTTACGAAATCAGTCCATGATTCTTGGCTTGGTAGGTCCGTCTGGTTTGTTCAGCCACAGGATGTCAGCTTGCAATGTCCGGTGATCACTCCAGGGTTGGGGAGGGGTCCCACACCCAGAAGGGGCACACAGACACGGACAGGAACATCAGGTACACCAACACGTCGCAGTATGATGACCTGGAAAAGAAACAAGCATCACTCTTCTTGCAAAAAACATTTTTCAAAAAGCGCACGTTGTCCTTTCTCTGTTTTGAGTTTAAAGGCACAATATTATTATTCCTGTCTGCACGGTTCTCTGCTGGCTCTGGGGAATTATCTGAGAATTCTACCCACGTTATAGCCTCTGAATTCTTGGTATTAGGATGAAACTCTCCTTTTCTCTGCACAGTAAGAAGGGCTGGGGCAGTCTCCTTCCTGACTATTTTTCCACTCACTGCTGAATACGTGCTCCCTTTATCAATTGGCAGAAGCCCAAGGCAATCCATCTGCTCTGTCTGCTCTGGTAATTTTCCTTTCTTCAACTCGCCCCTCACCTTCTGTGGGACTGGTCTGCGCTGTGCATCCTGACACATAAGAATCACAGTTCTAGGTAAACCTAGGGGGATATACATCCCTTCATTCTCTGCCCACCTGTTTGTATGGTCTTTCTCTCCTAGGTGCTTGCATGTAGTCATGCACACCAAATCTGAATTGTGTGTCACCACCTCTGTCTCCAAGATTTTAGCCTTTTCATCTGTAAGGGAATTAAAGGTTCTGTCTAGTGAATGTTTAGGACCATGAGCATGCACAGTAGCTGCGCTTTGCAGTACAATCTGCCACTTCACTGGGGAATCCTGTGTCTCAAACACCACCCCTGGGACCTGCACCAACTGTTCATGCAAAACTGCAGTTTCTGTCTGTATATACCACTTTATCACATTTGCTTCTTCCCTTTGACAAATCGCATTATGTCTTATTGTCTTCTGCCCAGTGTCTTTCAATGCACAAAAGCACAAAAGCATCTGTATTTGTCCAGCGTTTGAAAATGTTTCAATCCACAACTTTAAAAGCATACTTTTCTTTCCCTGTTCTTCACAGTTACTAAAAATAGCAAACTGCTCCTGAACTGGCACACATGATACACTGTCTCCTTTCTGAATTGACTACATGTTTGAAACATTCTGCACAGTCTGTTGTGCAGATTCAAAAGCACATTGCTGCATTTCTTTTTTCAAAATAGCGTCTTTCCATGTAGAGCAAGATTCATCATTCACTGACATGTCTGATTTATACCTGCCACCAACGGTCGCTAATTCTAAGAGACTGGTCTGTTTATCTTACTGCACATTCACATTTTCTCAGTTCAAATTCATTTCTGGCTGAGCAACGTCCTCAAAAGAATTAATTAAGACCTCTTGTGAAGCTTGCAGATTAACTGGCAACATCTCTAAATTCACATTTTTCACATATGACTCATCCTGGCTATCCGAACAGCTCAGCAAAACAAATGGCTTTGGAGCTTGGTACATGTTTAACTCTTTTTTCAAAGACTTGTTTTCAAACTGAGCGTCAGCCAACTCTCGTCTCAGCTCACTACATTCTTTTTATAAATGTTCAAATTTTTGATACATGCTAAACAATGCATTCAAAATGACACCACTGTTTCTGTCTGAAATACCAAGTTGTTTTCCCTCTTTAAGAGAGACTATCTCCCTCTCAAATAACTCAGTTGGCATCTGGGACTCTGCAACTGAAAACATAGGCATTTTAGAGAGCATTTTCCCCTTTTCATTTTCTTTTCGAATCCTGGCAAGTGACGCCAAGTGTCTTGCTTGCGCCTATCAGATAATACAGCTCACACACGATGGCTCAACACCCGGCGAAGCAAAAGACTTTAACACAGCACCTTTAGAAAAGGGTTTTATTTTACAAAGTGCAAGGACTCTCTCTTTTAGAATAAGGCTTGGGGTTTTATTTTACACAATGCTCTCTAACAGAAAGGCTTTCCCAGATGCCAAATGCAAATGCACATAGACATATATGTTTATATGCAAGCAATAATATAACAGCTAAATGCATGAATAATACTGATGAATAAACAAGCAGCAAATAATATGAAATAAGACTCAAGCAAATATACTGGACGTCCTGCAAGAGATCAGAAAGATATATGTACATCAAATGATTACTTTGGATGTGCACCTCAACTCACTCACACGTCACAAAGAAAACACATCAAATGATCAAAGCCACTGGCCAAACATCACAATGGCAATAACCAAAACTCAATACTTCACCTGGTGCAAACACTGCATCTCAGCCCACTCCTGACTGGGGAAGTTAAACAGCCGTGATTGAGAGCCTCAGCAACCAGGGTCCACGCTCCGAGGTAGACGCGTCCGTCCCCACTCGGATTCCAAACTCCCGGTTTCTGAGTCAACAACCCTCAGCTTTATATTCTCAAAACACACTAGAAGGTTCGAGAAAGACCTCCCCCCGCGCCAGAGGAATCTTACTAGAACTGGCCAGGTTCCAAGCAAGCACTCCCATGGCAGGAAGGAGTTCTCACGTCCCCTTCTCCAAATCTCGTGTGTTCCAGCCTTTATCTTGACGAAGCTCATGAAAGTACATTAAACAATCTCTCACAAAACAAAAAGACTTTGAACGTGATTAACCCAAACAACTTGCAAGCGCTGCTGTGCACGCAGAGAAGCTGAAGCAAGGCAAAGTCAGAATTCAGGATGACATGAGGCCATGTCAAAGCCAATAGTAAGAACTTCATAATTCTCATCAATGTACAACACAATGCACAATTGTGCACAACTGCTTATAGATTCACATACTTCATCTCTCAATGTACAACACCGAGCACATGTGTGCATCACTGCCCACAACACTGCACTTCGAGGCCAAAAAGAACATTCCACACCTCTATTCTTGGCAAGGCTGTCCTACTCCATGACAGCTCCCACTGAAAGACAGCAAGATTACAAGAAAGAAACTTGTAAAAGAAGCAAGGCATATGCAGGACATCGTACATTCAGACTAGAATAAAATAACACACTAAAGTCAGTTAAAATAATGGTAGTCAAAGGTCATCACAGGGTGTCAGACCACAAGAGTGCCTCTAGCACTACAGGCTGTTGAGGGCCCCTTGATCTAAGTACTGGGGCCAGTTCTTATAGAGGCTGACAACGGAGTCAGCACCGTGGGTGAAAGCAGCTTTTAAGAACAATAAGGGCACCACGCACCGGTGCCGGGTGATTTGTGCACTATTAACAAAACGTTTACAAAAGAGAGGAAATACAGTCTAAGCAAGTGATTTATGCTGGGGACTGCTTTTGATCCCATCGTATTTGCCTAAAGGAATACACGATTATCATTTTTGCTGGTAATTTTTGCGCACAAAGGAATACAGAACCAACAAGTTTATGTTTTATCAAGAACTTGCCAAAGAACCATTCAAAGAAGAGTACTAATGATGTATGTTGGAGTTTGTCGTTTTGGTCTTGCATAACCTAGATAAAGATACTTTATTTTTTTTTATAAAAGCTGTGTGGTGTCCATTTGTGGTGTTTCACTGTGTTACTGTGAGTGTTGGTACAAATACTTTACACATTGCCTTGGGGATAAGCCTGTCTGCTCGTGCCAAGCTACCAAGGGGGTGAGCAGGGGTTATCTACAGTGTGTACCTCCCTTGCCCTGACTAGAGTGGTGGCTTCTGCCTGGCTTAGGTGCATGCCCTACCCAACCAGAAATCCCATTTCTTACAATGGCTTTACTGAATTCCAAGATGTTTGATACCAAATTTCTCAGCTTAATAAACCCACACTGATGCCAGTGTTGGATTTATTAAGAAATGAACCCAGAGGGCACCGCAGAGGTGCCCCCTGAAATTCCTACCAAGTCGCTAGTGTGTGCCTGACTGGTCCCTACCAGCCTGCAACCTTTAGACATGTTTCTGAACCACTGAGGCGGGAGCCTTTTGCTCTTGTGGGTCAGAACAAAGCCTACTCTGGGTGGAGGAGCTTCACACCTACCCCTAAGCAGGAACAGCTTAGAAAGGTGGTGAGCCTCAAAGGCTTCCCATCTTTCGTTGTGCTGACCAGGGCCTCTCTAGCTGGAGGAGTTGCCCGCCCCCTTGACCAAGCCACATTTTGGGTGTCAAGGTCAACGGGAAAATTAGTAAGCAAGAGAGATGTGTCCCCTCTCAGCCAGGACCACCCCTAAAGTGCCCTGAGCTGAAGTGACCCCCTCCTTTGGGAATCCTCCATATTGTTATGGAGGGCTCTAGCCAATAGGGTTAGGGATATGCCCCCCTCCCCAGAGGGAGTGGACATACAAAGGGTGTAGGCACCCTAAAGGTAAGAAGCCATTGGCTACCACTTTCTGACCCCTGTAACGCCCCTAAAAAGACTGCTAATCTCCTGTGGACAGCGGACCTATCCAGAAGAAAAACAATTTAAAGACAAAGTGCTCTTCCTGCAGAACCGTGAAACTGATTACCTCTGCAACCAATGCCCACGGCCCGAGTTACAGTGGCCCATCGGTCCAGAAAAGGTTCCCCAGTGATTTAGAGCAAGAGTCCATCGTGCGTTGACCCCTGCCGGACTCCATGTCGATGCCTGCTGCCTCTGCATGACAACCCCCCCAACCGCAACCTGCACCGGTAAGCTGATACCGACACCAAAGGACACCCCTGTTTTAGTTTTTGAGGACCAAATATGAACCCTTTCACATAAGATTTTGTTGTATTCATAATTAAGTTGTTTAATCTTGGACATAAACAAAGGATCTACAGTTAATTTCCTGTCCTTCTCCAAAGTGGTGATCTGTAACTCTATCCCGGAGCCCCTGGGCCTTGGGGAGATCTACTGATGATGTCCTGATGCTCCAGTACATCCCAACTTACCTGTGTATAGGTGTAGGTCTCCTTTGATTGGCTTCCTGGCCTGAGCCTGCAGCCTTTACCCAAGTTTGAGATTCCCCATTGGTTTGCATTATGCGCCCGACGCAATTTGGGCACTCTGCATCCGGCTGCACCGTGCCGATGAGGGTGTAAGTTTGGTGCTGCCTTGTGGCACCCCCTGTGCTTACCTTGAACTCTGGAGACTGGGTTATCAAAGCGTTCTACTTACCTGTAAGAAGTATCACTTCAATTTCCCCCTTTTTCCATTTGATGACTTTGGCAACAGTTACCTGAGTTTGATTTCTGCACCTGGCAGCCCCAGTGCCACTGGTGGTGCAGTGGGGTCACTTACCTGAATCTCGTTTGGTACTGATTCTTTATCCAGAAACTCAATATCGTAAAATGTTTACTTACCTGCATATTGCTGATTTATTGCTGACTGTGTTTCCACCCCTAGGATAACATTGGACAGATTGAAAAATGCACTATGCCCACTTTCTACATAGAAAACCCGTGATATTGCAAAACGTATTTTACTGCAACAAAGTATCTTTGGTTTTATAAAATAAATATACAAAAAGTAATATTTTTACAAACCATTGGTCTCGGATTTAGTCATTGAGTGTGTGTAATAATTTCTTGTCTCTATGTGTACAACAAATGCTTAGCACTGCCTCTGATAAGCCTAGCTGCTTGCCCACACTACCACAAAAGAGAGCATTAGTATTATCTATTTTAGGCTCTGTAAAGCCTCTGGGGATCTACTGGACTCAGTGCACACTATACCTTATTTTGGTATAGTATATACAGAGACAGCTTCCTACATCAAGGGTTGCGTACTCCCTCCAAAAAGATAAGATAGGATCATATCTTATGGCACTATTGAACCATTACAAAGCATATTCTGACCTTTTATGTTATGGGTGCAGCACCTAGCCAGAGATATTATAGCCAGAATTGAGTCTTTCATAATCTAAAAGGAATGAGGAACTCTAAGTTGTTTAACTGCCAGGGTATTGATAAGAGAGAGAGGACTCACAAGATCAGATTCAGTATCAAACCACGCCAGATGAGTAGGAGCTCTTGGGTGAAACCATATGGTTCATCTGGCCAGAAATGCGATTTGATATTTCTTAAAATTAGGGAGGTTCAGGTCAACTCTAAATTTGATTGTTTGAAGTTTTCGCAGTGAGATCCTTTGTCTCTTATTGTTCCCAATAAAAGATGAATTATGAAAAGATGTAGAAAGATTGACTTGGAACATGCTTAAGAACAAATTAATTTGTGGGGCAAGCATCATCTTAACTGTTTTGACACGCCCCCACCATGTGATAAATTTAGGAGACCAATTCCTGCTAAGTTTTTAAAGTTTTCTCAATAAAGCCTCCTCTATATGGATCCTGGTGGCTTCTATTGAATGTGCAAATTCAAGCACATGGTATTTTAACCTAGCAGGCACCCATTTCAGATAGTTCAGGTGGCTATAGATGATAGACAAAGCATATTTAAGGGATTTTTTTTTACCTTATTTAAGGAGTATCCTGAGACAGAAGACTATGAAGAGATGTCATTAAAGACTTTCAGAAAAGCTGTATCAGCCTCAGTTAAAAAAATTATGATGTTGTCAGCATATCCGCCAGTTTCTGAGGGCCACTCTTGAAAGGGATGCCCTTTACCTTTTCGTTAATGCTAATAGAAGGAGGAACGGTTCAATTGAGTGTAGAAAGAGGAGGGGAGACAAGGCCATCCTTGTCTGGTACCCTGCGACAGCACAAATTTATTGGATAGTTGCCCGTTAAGCTTTATGCATGTTGATGGTTTGTTGTAGACTGCCATAGCCATGCAAATTAAACGGTTCCATAGATTAAACTTCTCCGAAGCAAGCCCGATGAAGGCCTTCTCCGCATCCAAGGCCATTGCCATAGTGGGAGAAGAAATCTGTTTAGCTTTTTCAATCAAATGGTAGAAAGTTCAGATATTGTCTGCTGGCAGTCTACCCTTCACAAAGTCAGTCTGTGAGGGATGAACAAGAGAGGGGTACCTTTTCTAGTCTGACAGCCAGCAGTTTAGTATATATTTTGTAATCAGTATTCAGAAATGATATGGGAAAGAAATATTTTATCTCCAAAGGGTCTTTACCTTTTTTGGCAACACAACTTTGAGCCTCTGAGGTTGCCCCTGAGATTTCGCCACATGATTCAAAGATATTGAACAGGTCGGACAAGTGCGGTAGTAGTGTACATTGGAAACTTTGGTAAAAGGAGGCTGGGAAGCCATCTGGCCACGGAGTCTTTTTCGTTTTAAGAGAATTAATAGGTTTTGTGATTTCTTCCTGGTTAATTGGTTTGCTAAGAGTGTCTATGTCTTTATATGTAAGTCTGGGAACCTGGAGAGAATCCAGGAATGCTTTACAGGCCTCCATACTATCCTTTCTCCCAACCTGGAGTGAGTTATACAAATCAGAATAAAAAGTCTGGAAGGCACCCAGTTATTCTCGACTGATCTATTTGTAACAGACCATTGCCATCTCTGTGTCCCAAAGAGTTAACGCAAGAAATCTACCTGTCTTAATGTTTTAGGAGATTTTTAGGTTTTAGTTTTGAGGACCAAATATGAACCGTTTCACTTAGGATTCTGTTGTATTCATAATTAAGTTGTTTAATCTTGGACATAAGGGATTTAGAGTTAATTTCCTGTCCTTGTCCAAAGTGATGACCTGTAACTCTAAAAGGTTCAGTCTTGCATTAAGCCTTTATTTTTGGTTGCCATTATGTGATCAGTCACCTTCATAGTATCCCAGATCGTTTCAATATCCAGTATGCCCATAGTTGTATTCTCCTCAATGAAGTAGGATAAAGTGAAGGCAATTCGGTCTTTATAATCTTGATCAGATAGTATATTGTCATTCATTCTCCATGAAAACGTTTTGGACTGTTGGGTGGATAAATTGATGTTTAGTGTAATACATGCATGGTTTGACGAGAGGATTGATTCAATAGGGGAATCAGTGGCTGTATATACTAAGTTTTTACTGATGAAAAAGCTGTCAATTCTGGACAGAGTGTTGTGAGTGTGGAAATGAAAGGTGAAATTGCTGCCTGTCGGGTTGTATACTCCCCAGATGTCAAACAGTTAGTCATCCTCAGATAGTGTATATAGCTGTCTGTGAGAGCCACTGGGTCTGTAAGGATATGCTGGAAGCCTGTCTAGAGTAGTGTCATATGGAATATTAAAATCTCCACGAGAATGATTCTACTATCTTTGGGTAGTTCAGAAATTTTTGTAAATAGCCACCTTCCCTGGTCATCATGTGCTATAGTGCCAGTGGAGCATCTACCTTGTCGGGGTAAATGCTCCATTTTTCTTGTTGAGCGCCGGGGAGAATACGCAATCACTAATCCAGGTGTGTTGCATACTGTGAACCTCGATAGGTTCAGCCCTGGTCTCCTGGAGGAGAATGATATCTCTCTTTAGTTTTCGACAGTAATCTAGACATTTCTTGTGATTGATTGGATGGTTGAGAACATTTGCCCGAAGGGAAATGATTTTAAGCAATGAAGGAGCCATCAGTCAATACTACATTTTGAATCATCGTTGTGTATCCAGCAGAGGACCACCCAGAAATGTACAGAAGAAAGAGATTGCAGAGAAAAGGTCAAAGAAGAAAGGCGAAGCAGAAAGAAATATATAATAGGTGTATAAAGCACATCATCAAAATATTTTGCATTGAAGTTCTCCAAAAAACCATACACATAACCAAAAACAAAACACAAATCCCACCCCTCCCCCAATGCCACTTTACCCTTTAAAACCACCCCCAAAAAGAACAGGGGATCATGTAGACCTCTGACAAGAACTCAACCCAGAGAGAAGCATCAGGCCCTGAGCAGCAAAAAGTTAAAGGGAACAACAGAGAAACGCTGAGCTGCAAAGAGAACAAACAGCCAGATATCATATCCAACTGGATAGAAAGGGGTTATTTGTCATATCAACAGTTATCTGACATCCTATATAAAATTAAAATTAGAATTAAGCTGAACTGTCCACCCCAGCGCATATCAATGAACCATTGAAGTTGAAAATTGTATAACGGTGTACATCCCGGTCTAAGGAACACAAAACGTGAAACAGTGTAAATGAGAGAGAAGCTCATTTTCTGGAGAGCCTGTTACATGGACCCCTTCTAGGTTGTCAGTGAACATATGCTTACGAAGGTAGAGTGCCTAATTGAGTGTGACGGATAGACTGCAGGAGCTAGAGAAGCAACCGCTTTTTTAGCAAAATGATACTTTCTAAAAGACATTGTTGTTAGTGGAGACCAATGCCTGGCCCTATACTAGAGCATTATTGAAGGGAAAAAGTTTCGGTTAGTCACATTAGAATCTAACAAGTTTTTCACAAAAGTCTCGAGTTCTCTGGGCTCATCACAGATGTTTGAATTGCCCTCATGGGTAATCCTCATCCTTGCCTGACCAACAAAGGAAAACATGATGTTTAGGAATCGAAGGTTCGAATGTAATGCAAGAAATGTATTTCTGCGGTCCACTGCAGACTTGGCATAACCCTGAGAGATGCCCACATTGTGACCCATCCAGTTAATGATTTTAATCTGTTTCATACAGTCCAGGATCAGTTCTGTATGTTGAAATCTCAGAGGACTGAAGAGAAGCACTCTTGGGTTAGCAAATGAAGCAGTTACCCCCCTTGTTGGGATTCTGGATTTCAAAATCTCTCTCAAATGATGTTGTGAGTACATGCAAGAGCCAGGATTCCAGAAGTCTACACATAATTTGTTTGCTGATTTCTGCATTTTCCGGAAAACCAAACATTTTCAAATTTACCCTCCTGTTTCTATCCTCCAAATCGCAAAGCTCCCTCTCCATGGACCCCATCTTGTGTGACATTATTACCGATTTTTTTCATCAGTGAGTTCTGGGTATCTTCTGCCTTACTGATTCTAGATTCTGCCTCCTTCATGTGGTTAGCTAGTACTTTAACATCTTGCCTTAATCCTACCATTTTGACCTGAAGATTTTCTATGTTGTATTTGTCAGGGCCTATCCGGGACTATGTGGGGAACACAGTCAGGGACTTGGGTAAGGACTGGGAACAGGGTAGATAACAAACACAGAGGAGTACAGCGCTACCCCGGATCACACAGGAAGACAGAGGAGAAAAGGGATCCAAAGGGGAAGCCTGTAGAGGTGAACAAGAAGGGTGAGACTCAGAAAAGAAGGGCACTCATGAGACGGCTCAGCATTCAGAATCACTAAACCCAGGACGGATGTGCAATACAATTAAACATAAAACAACATTAACAATAAAGGGGATGTGTGGGGTAAAGCACTCAGGAGCTCCACACGGTAAGACTGAAGCTCAGTAAGTTCCTTACCCACAATTGCTGTTACAGACACCAACTGGAAATACCCACATATAGGATATGTATACAAAGGCAGGGTCTGTGGAGCTTATACCTATGGTGATGTTATAACAGTAACTCAAAGACAGTACTCACAGTGAACAAGAAACACCACCTAGGTAGTCAGCTGTGCCCACGGATCCTGGCGATCAAACAGGAACACGCAAGGCAGTAACAGCAAAGGGTAGAACTAAATACAAGCACAATAGACAAGGAGCTAGCAAGGAGGAGTGCTTAACAGAAAAGGAAGGAAATCACAGGGCACACTTGGCAGAAATCAGGTAACAAACATACAAGGTAACAGAAGTAAGACAGCAGAATAGAAAGATAGCAAACTAGAACTGGAACCAAGGAGATGGGATGAAAGGCAGGGACTGGAAAAGGATATACAGAAAGGGAGGCTACAAGGGTGTACTAGAATAGTGCAGGGTTAGGAAACCAGAAAACAAAGTAGCATAGGATGCAGAGCTGGGGCAGGAATTGAGCAAAGGCTCAGGGGTCAAAGTAGCACTACAGGTCAGGAACAAGGAAACGTAAAGGCTCAGGAATCAAGGAAGCACTGCAAGCAGTGCTGGTTCAGGAAACAGGAAAATGGCTACAGCTCAGGAAACAAGGAGTCAAGAGCGAACTACAAGCAGTGCAAGTCAGGCACAAGAAAAATAGCTATAGCTCAGGAACTTAGGAAACCAGGTAGCACTGCAGGCAGTGCTAAATCAGGTACATGGAAAATAGCAGCAGGTCTGGAAAAAGGCAGGACTAAAGCTCAGGAAATACTGGAAACAATAGCAAAGGCTCAGGAAGCACTGGAAACAAGGATTGGTCTCACCGGTAAACAGCTTACAATGACCAACACTGGGCTGAAGGGAGCTGGGGCTTAAAAGAGCTCACAGTAATCATATGCAGCTGGTGTGAGCAGGCTAGCAGCAGCCAGCCATAGGTGATCTGAATTCCTCCACTCATCCTTGGCCTGCAGGGGTGGAGACTAAGCAGTGAGCAGGGAATCCTGGGTGATGGAGTTTTCAGGCATGAGTAGGCTGGCTTCACAAAACCCGGCACGGACTGGGAATGGATGTTAGTTCCCAATAAATGTCCAAATGGCTGGAAGTCAGGCTTTGCATGCAGGGGAGGGTCTGGAAGTTTATTAGAGGACTGGAAAGTCCCCCAGTTCAGCCCCCTGGTGGTGGACACGGGAAAGCAGGGAGCAAGTCGTGACAGTATTTTGTTGATTGTGCCAGATCGTGTAATGAGTTGAGCTGCAGTAATATTGTTTTGATACTATTGGAGAGATCCTGTTTCCCTTTTATTGGAGAGTCTAATAATGAAGAGTCTGGTTTAGTATGCCTTTGACCAGGCTTCTGATCTCCCATCTCCTTGGTACTTCTGTGCTCCCCCTTTAGGTCCTTATCCTTTGTGTCATCCATGATACAGACCAACATAAACAACAATGAGCTGGTGACGATCAGAAAACTGCAGTGAAACAATTGCACTCAGACAATGGCAGAGGATGTGCATTCCAGAACCTTGAGATGGACTCAAAGGCAAATAAATGTAAGACAGATTATAAATTGAAAAAATGCCTGAAATAGAACTCAGCCTCCATAAACCTCACTGAATATGTTCCTTATTCGCTTTGCTTTGTGGCTAGTATAGTATACAGAAAGTAAGGCAACAACAGTGTTTCATCAGAAAATGAGAGTTTGCAACATTGTGTCTGCAATATAATTGCACATGCACCCTCATTCCATATGTATAGGATGGCATACAATATTTAAAAGCAGCTTATCTTTATGGGCATCATGCATACTTGCAGGCTCAGAATGATTCATAAGAAAGAATCTCTCCTCATGTGTAAGATGGCTCAACAAATCAGGGCCGGCAGTTTCTGTCTGTATATACCACTTTATCACATTTGCTTCTTCCCTTTGACAAATCGCATTATGTCTTATTGTCTTCTGCCCAGTGTCTTTCAATGCACAAAAGCACAAAAGCATCTGTATTTGTCCAGCGTTTGAAAATGTTTCAATCCACAACTTTAAAAGCATACTTTTCTTTCCCTGTTCTTCACAGTTACTAAAAATAGCAAACTGCTCCTGAACTGGCACACATGATACACTGTCTCCTTTCTGAATTGACTACATGTTTGAAACATTCTGCACAGTCTGTTGTGCAGATTCAAAAGCACATTGCTGCATTTCTTTTTTCAAAATAGCGTCTTTCCATGTAGAGCAAGATTCATCATTCACTGACATGTCTGATTTATACCTGCCACCAACGATCGCTAATTCTAAGAGACTGGTCTGTTTATTTTACTGCACATTCACATTTTCTCGGTTCAAATTCATTTCTGGCTGAGCAACGTCCTCAAAAGAATTAATTAAGTCCTCTTGTGAAGCCTGCAGATTAACTGGCAACATCTCTAAATTCACATTTTTCACATATGACTCATCCTGGCTATCCGAACAGCTCAGCAAAACAAATGGCTTTGGAGCTTGGTATATGTTTAACTCTTTTTTCAAAGACTTGTTTTCAAACTGAGCGTCAGCCAACTCTCGTCTCAGCTCACTACATTCTTTTTATAAATGTTCAAATTTTTGATACATGCTAAACAATGCATTCAAAATGACACCACTGTTTCTGTCTGAAATACCGTTGTTTTCCCTCTTTAAGAGAGACTATGGGGCACATGCATCAAAGGTTTTTGCGATCGCAAACGGTGCGAATCGCAAAAATCGGCCGTTTGCGATCGCAAATTGGCCTTTGGAGATGCATGAAAGTGTTTCCTATGCGCAATTTAAGAATTCGCAATTAATTGCGAATTCCTAAATTGCGATTGCATTTAAGGAATCGCAATTTGCGATTCCTTAAATGCAATGCTAAACACTTTCAAATAGCGATTTCGCTATTTGGGACCGCAAATTACAGACAAATCAAACTTGTCTGTAATTTGCAATACCTTCGAAAAATGCTCTAAAATGCATTTTTTAAAGTTTTAGGTTACACACACACATGCCCTTGGGGCATGTGTGTCCTGCTAACATGGGTGCACATCACAATTTCAGGGGTGCAACAGGGTGTCATTTTGACACCCTGGCACCCTTGAAATGCATTCTCAATTTGCGATTCTCTAATTGCGAATCGCTAATTGAGAATGTCTTCCCATTCATTCCTATGGGCCTCTAGGCCCATAGGAATTAATGGGGAGGTATTCCTTAATTGCGACTCGCAATTAGCGAGTCGCAATTAAGGAATGTTTAGGAATCGCTATTTTTATAGCGATTCCTACATGCATAGGCTTTTGCGATTCCTTAATTGCGATTCCTTAATAATCGCAATTAAGGAATCGCAAAAGCCTACCTTGATGCATGTGCCCCTATTTTCCCTCTCAAATAACTCAGTTGGCATCTGGGACTCTGCAACTGAAAACATAGGCATTTTAGAGAGCATTTTCCCCTTTTAATTTTCTTTTCGAATCCTGGCAAGTGACGCCAAGTGTCTTGCTTGCGCCTATCAGATAATACAGCTTCCACACGATGGCTCAACACCCGGCGAAGCAAAAGACTTTAACACAGCACCTTTAGAAAAGGGTTTTATTTTACAAAGTGCAAGGACTCTCTCTTTTAGAATAAGGCTTGGGGTTTTATTTTACACAATGCTCTCTAACAGAAAGGCTTTCCCAGATGCCAAATGCAAATGCACATAGACATATATGTTTATATGCAAGCAATAATATAACAGCTAAATGCATGAATAATACTGATGAATAAACAAGCAGCAAATAATATGAAATAAGACTCAAGCAAATATACTGGACGTCCTGCAAGAGATCAGAAAGATATATGTACATCAAATGATTACTTTGGATGTGCACCTCAACTCACTCACACGTCACAAAGAAAACACATCAAATGATCAAAGCCACTGGCCAAACATCACAATGGCAATAACCAAAACTCAATACTTCACCTGGTGCAAACACTGCATCTCAGCCCACTCCTGACTGGGGAAGTTAAACAGCCGTGATTGAGAGCCTCAGCAACCAGGGTCCACGCTCCGAGGTAGACGCGTCCGTCCCCACTCGGATTCCAAACTCCCGGTTTCTGAGTCAACAACCCTCAGCTTTATAATCTCAAAACACACTAGAAGGTTCGAGAAAGACCTCCCCCGCGCCAGAGGAATCTTACTAGAACTGGCCAGGTTCCAAGCAAGCACTCCCATGGCAGGAAGGAGTTCTCACGTCCCCTTCTCCAAATCTCGCGTGTTTCAGCCTTTATCTTGATGAAGCTCATGAAAGTACATTAAACAATCTCTCACAAAACAAAAAGACTTTGAACGTGATTAACCCAAATAACTTGCAAGCGCTGCTGTGCACGCAGAAAAGCTGAAGCAAGGCAAAGTCAGAATTCAGGATGACATGAGGTCATGTCAAAGCCAATAGTAAGAACTTCATAATTCTCATCAATGTACAACACAATGCACAATTGTGCACAACTGCTTATAGATTCACATACTTCATCTCTCAATGTACAACACCGAGCACATGTGTGCATCACTGCCCACAACACCGCACTTCGAGACCAAAAAGAACATTCCACACCCCTGTTCTTGGCAAGGCTGTCCTACTCCGTGACCGTTCCCACTGAAAGACAGCAAGATTACAAGAAAGAAACGTGTAAAAGAAGCAAGGCATATGCAGGACATCGTACATTCAGACTAGAATAAAATAACACACTAAAGTCAGTTAAAATAATGGTAGTCAAAGGTCATCACAGGGTGTCAGACCACAAGAGTGCCTCTAGCCCTACAGGCTGTTGAGGGCCCCTTGATCTAAGTACTGGGGCCAGTTCTTATAGAGGCTGACGACGGAGTCAGCACCGTGGGTGAAAGCAGCTTTTAAGAACAATAAGGGCACCACGCACCAGTGCCGGGTGATTTGTGCACTATTAACAAAACGTTTACAAAAGAGAGGAAATACAGTCTAAGCAAGTGATTTATGCTGGGGACTGCTTTTGATCCCATCGTATTTGCCTAAAGGAATACACGATCATCATTTTTGCTGGTATTCTTGCGCACAAAGGAATACAGAACCAACAAGTTTATGTTTTATCAAGAACTTGCCAAAGAACCATTCAAAGAAGAGTACTAATGATGTATGTTGGAGTTTGTCGTTTTGGTCTTGCATAACCTAGATAAAGATACTTTATTTTTTTTTATAAAAGCTGTGTGGTGTCCATTTGTGGTGTTTCACTGTGTTACTGTGAGTGTTGGTACAAATACTTTACACATTGCCTTGGGGATAAGCCTGTCTGCTCGTGCCAAGCTACCAAGGGGGTGAGCAGGGGTTATCTACAGTGTGTAACTCCCTTGCCCTGACTAGAGTGGTGGCTTCTGCCTGGCTTAGGTGCATGCCCTACCCAACCAGAAATCCCATTTCTAACAATGGCTTTACTGAATTCCAAGATGTTTGATACCAAATTTCTCAGCTTAATAAACCCACACTGATGCCAGTGTTGGATTTATTAAGAAATTAACCCAGAGGGCACCGCAGAGGTGCCCCCTGAAATTCCTACCAAGTCGCTAGTGTGTGCCTGACTGGTCCCTATCAGCCTGCAACCTTTAGACATGTTTCTGAACCACTGAGGTGGGAGCCTTTTGCTCTTGTGGGTCAGAAACAAAGCCTACTCTGGGTGGAGGAGCTTCACACCTACCCCTAAGCAGGAACAGCTAAGAAAGGTGGTGAGCCTCAAAGGCTTCCCATCTTTCGTTGTGCTGACCAGGGCCTCTCTAGCTGGAGTAGAGGCCCGCCCCCTTGACCAAGCCACATTTTGGGTGTCAAGGTCAACGGGAAAATTAGTAAGCAAGAGAGATGTGTCCCCTCTCAGCCAGGACCACCCCTAAAGTGCCCTGAGCTGAAGTGACCCCCTCCTTTGGGAATCCTCCATATTGTTATGGAGAGCTCTAGCCAATAGGGTTAGGGATATGCTCCCCTCCCCAGAGGGAGTGGACATACAAAGGGTGTAGGCACCCTAAAGGTAAGAAGCCATTGGCTACCACTTTCTGACCCCTGTAACGCCCCTAAAAAGACTGCTAATCTCCTGTGGACAGCGGACCTATCCAGAAGAAAAACTATTTAAAGACAAAGTGCTCTTCCTGCAGACCCGTGAAACTGATTACCTCTGCAACCAATGCCCACGGCCCGAGTTACAGTGGCCCATCGGTCCAGAAAAGGTTCCCCAGTGATTTAGAGCAAGAGTCCATCGTGCGTTGACCACTGCCGGACTCCATGTCGATGCCTGCTGCCTTTGCATGACAACCCCCCCAACCGCAACCTGCACCGGTAAGCTGATACCGACACCAAAGGACACCCCTGTTTTAGTTTTTGAGGACCAAATATGAACCCTTTCACATAAGATTTTGTTGTATTCATAATTAAGTTGTTTAATCTTGGACATAAACAAAGGATCTACAGTTAATTTCCTGTCCTTCTCCAAAGTGGTGATCTGTAACTCTAACCCGGAGCCCCTGGGCCTTGGGGAGATCTACTGATGATGTCCTGATGCTCCAGTACATCCCAACTTACCTGTGTATAGGTGTAGGTCTCCTTTGATTGGCTTCCTGGCCTGAGCCTGCAGCCTTTACCCAAGTTTGAGATTCCCCATTGGTTTGCATTATGCGCCCGACGCAATTTGGGCACTCTGCATCCGGCTGTACTGTGCCGATGAGGGTGTAAGTTTGGTGCTGCCTTGTGGCACCCCCTGTGCTTACCTTGAACTCTGGAGACTGGGTTATCAAAGCGTTCTACTTACCTGTAAGAAGTATCACTTCAATTTCCCCCTTTTTCCATTGGATGACTTTGGCAACAGTTACCTGAGTTTGATTTCTGCACCTGGCAGCCCCAGTGCCACTGGTGGTGCAGTGGGGTCACTTACCTGAATCTCGTTTGGTACTGATTCTTTATCCAGAAACTCAATATCGTAAAATGTTTACTTACCTGCATATTGCTGATTTATTGCTGACTGTGTTTCCTCCCATAGGATAACATTGGACTGATTGAAAAATGCACTATGCCCACTTTCTACATAGAAAACCCGTGATATTGCAAAACGTATTTTACTGCAACAAAGTATCTTTGGTTTTATAAAATAAATATACAAAAAGTAATATTTTTACAAACCATTGGTCTCGGATTTAGTCATTGAGTGTGTGTAATAATTTCTTGTCTCTATGTGTACAACAAATGCTTAGCACTGCCCTCTGATAAGCCTAGCTGCTTGCCCACACTACCACAAAAGAGAGCATTAGTATTATCTATTTTAGGCTCTGTAAAGCCTCTGGGGATCTACTGGACTCTGTGCACACTATACCTTATTTTGGTATAGTATATACAGAGACAGCTTCCTACACCAAGGGTTGCGTACTCCTCCAAAAAGATAAGATAGGATCAAATCTTTTGGCACTATTGAACCATTACAAAGCATATTCTGACCTTTTATTTTATGGGTGCAGCACCTAGCCAGAGATATTATAGCCAGAATTGAGTCTTTCATAATCTAAAAGGAATGAGGAACTCTAAGTTGTTTAACTGCCAGGGTATTGATAAGAGAGAGAGGACTCACAAGATCAGATTCAGTATCAACCCACGCCAGATGAGTAGGAGCTCTTGGGTGAAACCATATGGTTCATCTGGCCAGAAATGCGATTTGATATTTCTTAAAATTAGGGAGGTTGAGGGGCGTGGCCAAGATGGCGATCTGATCGGTCGAAGGTCCCGGAGGCTCCTCGCCCCTAGCCTTCCTGCCCGACCAAAGCACAGCCTGCGGCCCCAAAAGTCAGCCGAAAGTGGAGGGCGGAATAGCGACGGCGGAAGGAGGGTGTCCGATACGCCTGTGAGGGGCTCCGACTCCCGTTCCTGGTCGCAGAGAACTTAGGCCGGCGAGTGGCGGAGCGGACAAAATGGCGCCGAGACGGAGCCGGGCCGCGGAGGGCCGCAGCGAGAGGCTCTGAGAGGCAGGCGTTGGGTTACGGACGGCGCCCGTGCTTGGACAGGAAGGGAAATCGGGAGCGGTGCCTGGAAAGTGGACCCCCCTTCGAAGAGGATGAGACGGTGGCGGTGTACTCCCGCGGCGGGGGTGAAGACAGGCCGACACCCGGGGCCTTCCGAGAGGTCGCTGGACCCTGAGGCGCATCGAGGCGAACGGCGCTGTAGTGCGGAGCCCGCCCGACGGGCTGAAGAACCTGGGGAGAGTGATCCGCCCGAGGACAAAGCAGAGCCTGGGTCTCCGGTGGGCACTCCGCCTTCTGATAGGGGTGCTCGGTGGGGGCTAAGGAGAGCGCACCTGAGGAGCATCGAGGCCCCTGAGGTGGGGAATCGGGAGGCCCGGCTGGAGCCGCCCCCGAGGAGTGTGCAGTGGAGGCCCTGAAGAAGGGAGATGGGCCCGAAGAATCGGAGGTGAGGTGGAGCTGGGGTCCCCTGGGGAAACGTCCCGGCAGCTGCAGAGATCCACGGAGGTGCTGGAGGCCCCAGCGACGCGGTCCACGGGAGGCCTGGGGAGAGCGGTCTAGCGGCGCTAAGCCGCAAGGAAGGCAAGAAGAGCGGCAGTAAGAAGGCGAAAGGGGATCCAACGCCAAAGCTAAGGTGGGATACACTCGGCCAGGACAGCCGCCTGGTGTCGCGGTAAGGAGCAGGGACCGCGCCTGCCAGGAGCGCCCTCAGCGGTGAGGGGGCTGATGGGGGAGAGAGGGGTTGGCCTTGTCAACGCGGCCCCCATCTTGGCATCTGGACAATAGTGAGTCCACAAGCTCCAACGAGGAGGCACTCCTGGACACGGGGGCGGTTGAGACCCAAGGAACATTGTGTGGTCGGGGCGTAAACCCCCGCCATAGCGTTGGGAGGCGTAGGCCCGATGCGGAGTGGAGGGCCTGTTGGGAAGGGGCAGTGTAGACAGAGCGGCAGAGGGCAGGCGTCACAAGGAGCGCAAACAATTCAACAGCCCTAGCCCGGTGAATACATAGGTCAGACGGAGCCCGGGGGGGCTTGGATGACTGGTGACCTTTGGTGCCTCGGGTCTCTCTCGCCGTTGGAGTGGGGTCGCTGCGGGGCACCGGTGTGGGTCGGGCCCTGCCAGGGGATCAGGGCAGAGGTCCGGGGGGGCGCTCGCAGGCCCCATAGGGCCCCGCAGGTGGCCCGCAGTCACGATGGCTTCGGTTAAGAAGAAAGGGGAGAGATCTGTGAGAGAGATGCTCACAAAACACACAGTGGTGGAAGAGAAAGGAAGCAAATCCCCCTTGACCCGGCACACCACTGCCGCCCAGGAAGACGACGCGATCCCGATCACCCGTTCCTTCCTTGAAACTCTGTTTAACACTCTTCGGGAGGACTTTCAAACGCTCAAGAATGAGGTAGCAGGAGAAGTGCAGGAAATCCGTAGAGAAGTGGATGCAGTGGGGGAACGGGTAGCAGCACTCGAGGAAAGGGAGCAAGCGACAGGCGAGGAGCTCGCTCAACTCCAGCAAGAAGTAATTCGCCTCAAGGAGCAACAAATCGACCTCAAAGCCCACGCGGAGGATCTCGAAAATCGCTCCAGGCGAAACAACATCCGCGTCCGGGGGGTCCCCTTGAAATCTGAAGGGACAAGTGTGACAAGCTACTTGCAGGGGGTATTCAGAGATGTCCTAGGAGAAGATCAAACCTTTGAGATCCGCATTGACCGCGCACACAGGGTGGGCCTGCCGCGGCGCGCCCCGGCTCCCCCCCCCGGATATCCTTGCTTTCCTCCCGGACTACCCTCTAAAAGAACGCATCCTGCGCGAGGCCCGTATGAAACATCCCCTTACCTATCAGGGTCACTCCCTAGCTCTATACCAGGACTTGGCCTCCTTAACACTACAAAAGAGGAGATAATTTCGTGACGTTACCACGCATCTTAGGGAGCAAAATGTAGCCTACTCCTGGGGGCACCCCTTTAGACTGATCTTTAAATGGAACGGCAAACTACACCAACTAAGATCATTGGAAGAAACGTGTAAGCTCCTGGGCCTCGAATTCCGCAACACAGAAGATTCACCTCATCCCACGACACGACCACCGGGGGACGGGTGGCAAAGAGTGGGACGTAGACGCTTCCCTGCAATGGAGGCAAAGCCGGACTCCGACACAATGGCACAGGAGAGGCAAGCAGCTCTGGAAGCCGTCTTAAAAGACACTGCCCCGCCGCACTGATTTGAAGGACGAGGAGGGGGCGCGTCGCATTACATTTGCAAAAGGTGGGGGGGAGGCGGGGGCGGGGAGCCAGGGACACTTGGTCCACATATACCCCGATTGTTGTTTTTCCCACATGCCAAGGTGTTGGGTCCTGGGGCTATGGACAATGGTATTCTTTTGGGGGTTTCTTGTTGGGGTTAGGGAGGGGACAAGGGGGAGTGGGGGAGGGGGGAGAGTCGAGGGCCAGGGGGGTAGGATGGAGGGGTTGGGGGGAAAGGGAGGGGGGAGGGACGAACCGATGTGCTACAGGGGGCCGGGAACCTCTGGGCTTCCGATGTACAGGGGCCTATTGCTTAGAGAGCGGGACCCATTGAGCGTCAAGCCGAAGGGCTTGCTTTTTCAGTCTCAACGCCTGACAGGGGATAACCAATTAGGATGACCCACAAGATTCAGATACTCACCCTTAACGTGAAAGGGTTAAACAACCCCATTAAAAGAAGGGCTATACTATCTTATTTGGAAAACACGGGGGCGTCTATTTGCCTCCTGCAAGAGACACACCTCCTGCCCAAGGATTGGCATCGAATGAGATCTCGAGCCTTTCCTCACCAATTTTATTCCTCTACCACGGTGAAAAAGGCTGGGGTTGCTATATTGGTGTCTAAATCCTTTCAGGGTTCGGCGAGCGAGAAGGTGGCAGAAATAAAAGGACGGCTGCTCGCCTACAAATTCTGGGTGGGGGGGTTCCAGTGGTAGTGGGTTTCCTATACGCCCCCAATACGGGACAAGAGCAATTTCTTACCACAGCACTCTCAGAGGTACTTTCCACGCAAAACAGGCTGGTGGTGATGGGGGGGGGACCTGAACTTAGTTATGGATGCGGAGGGAGACAGATCTGGTCAATGCTATGGGCAGACAGGGGCACTCTCCTCAGCAGGGAGGGAATGGCTGCGGGAGCGAGGCTTGGAGGACATATGGAGGACAATACACCCGCACCTTACACAATACTCCTACTACTCTCATGCGCATCGTACCTATGCCAGACTAGACTACCTCATGGGCTCTACCGAAACAACAGCGTTAGTGGACACGGTAAATATAATCCCCGCGGCACTCTCAGACCATGACGCGGTGACCATTACACTCTCTTTACCCACGGTACATAGGACTCCAGGGCGGTGGCGATTGCGAGAAAACCTGCTTCAGAGACAGGGGGTGGCCACACAATTGCACAAAAGCATCACTGACTATTTAACCCGCAACGACCTTGAAGGTACCCCCCTCACGGCTCTTTGGGGGGCACTGAAAGCAGTGGTGCGAGGTGAGTTAATCGCCATTGCGGCGGCGGAGGCCAGAGAACGTAGGGAGGTCAGGGATAAGCTTACGGCTCAAGTGGTAGAACTGGAGCGTATTCATAGTCGTACGGGCGCTCCCAGGATTTGGCACCAGGTTAAAGCAGCGAGAACGCAATTGGCAGCTCTTGATCTAGACAGAGCTGAGTTTGCAGCTCTTCGGCTCAAGCACTCGTATTATGTAGGAGGGGACACAACAGGGCGTCTTCTGGCCAGCAAGCTCAGGGCTCGCGTCCAACGCGATAGAGTATCAGAGATAATAAACGAGAAAGGAATGAAGGTTGACAGGGATGAGGAAATAGCAGAGGCCTTTCGGGAATTCTTCTCTTCTCTTTACAAGGAGTCGGTACACGCACCCAACGAAGGGGAGGACTATCTCAAGGGGGCATCCACAACGGCCTTGGATCAGACAGAGGCCGAGGCGCTGGACGCGCCTATTCAGATAGATGAAGTAATAGGGGCCATTGCTCGCCTTAAACCAAACAAATCACCGGGTCCGGATGGGTTCTCAGCGGGTTTTTACAAGGCTTTCTGCCCACTCCTAGCTCCCATTTTAACACGACTCTTCAATACTTTCCAGGGGCGTGGCTCCATCCCCCCAGACATGTTAGCCATGGATATTGTGGTCATTCCCAAACCGGGGAAAGAGAAGACGCAGTGTAGTTCCTACCGCCCGATCTCCCTCCTCAACCTCGACCTAAAATTATTTACTGGTGTTCTGGTTGCGCGACTTGGACCGTGTCTACCGAGTATCATAGACCCTGATCAATCCGGTTTTATCTATAATCGACAGGGCAGCGATAACACCAAACAAATATTACATTTAATTGATAAGGCGCATCGAACTAAAATGGACGCTGTGCTGCTGTCGGTGGACGCAGAAAAAGCGTTCGACCGGGTCAATTGGAGCTTCCTGGACAGCACGCTGGCACATTTTGGACTCGGAGACCGTTTTAGGGCATGGGTGGCGAGCTGTTACGACGAACCCCTAGCCCCGGTCCGAGTTAACGGTACGGCCTCACGACTGGTCGTGATTCAGCGGGGCACGAGACAGGGGTGTCCGCTCTCGCCCCTTTTATTCGCGCTCTATGTGGAGCCTCTCACGCAGAAAATCAGAGACAATCCGAATATACGTGGGATTCCTTTTGGGGGGGAGAGGCACACGGTGAGTCTCTATGCCGACGACATCCTGGCGACCGTGGAGACTCCAGAGCGCTCGGTACCAGCCTTTTTGGAGGAATTGACCTCCTTCGGCCGAGTCTCCAGCTTTAAGATTAATGTGGGAAAGTCCACACTGCTATACCTGGGCCGCTACGCAGGCGCCTCTGACCCACAACGCCCATCTTTTGGAGATCTACAGGCGAGGGACTCTCTTACCTACCTGGGTATAGAACTAGCTCCCACAGTCGCACAGACTGTTGCACGGAACTACTCGGGGCTCCTCTCCCAGATCCAGAGGTGCCTTCAGCAGTGGCGTAAACACCCTCTGTCGCTTCTGGGTCGGATTGCGGCAGTTAAGGTGAGCGTCTTGCCCAAAGCGCTGTACGTCTTCCAGACCATAAAGGCGAGACCACCGAGGGGTATTCTTCAACAGATCCAGAAGGAAGTTCACCACTTTACTTGGGCAGGAGCGCGACCCCGGATGTGTAAAGAGCTCTCCCATAGACCCCTAGACCAAGGAGGGTTGGGCATCCCGAACTTCTTGGAATACTATAGGGCCTCCCAACTCCGGCACTTAGTGGAATGGAGTAGGCCGGAATCTGAAAAGAAGTGGCTGTTTCAGGATAGAGCGCTGGCCAAACTATCATTATGGAAGGTGCCATTTTTAAAGAAGCGGGACAGACCTCCGAATCTAAAGGGCTCACCTATTACGAACACACTCTTAAGCATTTGGGACACGGTGGCCGTAAAATGAGGCCTTACATCCTTCCCCTCCCCTATGACGCCGTTATTCAATAACCCGGAGTTTATCCCAGGGTTAGATGAGAGAGCCTTCCCCCAATGGTGGAGCACAGGATGCAAATCCGCAGGCCATCTCTTTAACTTGGAGGGATTCTTGTCTCTCGCTGAGGCGCAGCAAACCTATGATATCCATGCTCCGCAGCATTTCCAATACTTTCAACTTCGTCACTGGCTCCTTCACCCGGAGGTGCGACCTCTAGTCAGCCGGAAGCTTACTACTTACGAAAGATGGCTTCGAGCAAAAACGTCAGACAAGAAAACGATCTCAGAATTATATTCTATGCTCCGACCCCCAGGTTCAATTGTGCCTTCGGCAGGACAAAGGCGTTGGGTTAAGGAAATTGGGAGGAAACTCACAGAGAAGGAATGGCGCGACATTTATTATCGGGCCTCTCATACGGCTCGGAACACGGCCAGTCGGGAAGCGGCAGTAAAGGTGGCCACATATTGGTACCTGACTCCAGCTAGGCTGCACAAAGGGAACCCAGACCGTAGCCCGACATATTGGCGGGGTTGTGACGAGGAGGGAATATTGACACACATTTTATGGGAATGCACCGCAGTACTGGAATACTGGAAAGAGGTTTTAGACGACATAGACAAATGTTTTGAGACCAAAATTCCGAGATTCCCAGCCTATACACTGCTAGGCCTGCCTAACGGGCTCACGTTCCCGTTGAAGTCACTAAAAGGGAAACAAATGGGATTGGCTATGGGGGCGGCGGTACAACACATACTCTCTCTATGGGGCACACAGACCAGCCCATCCCACACGGGGTGGTTGCACAAATTAAGGTACATTGTGGGTATGGAACGCATCCAGGCGACACTTACAAACTCAGCAAGTTCCTTCCAAACCACCTGGTGCCCACTTCTGTCACTGTTGTCAACGGAGCTGAATGAAGTGACTTGCCCGAAATATCTTCGCCTTCTGCGGCTCGTCGAAATGCAATCAGAGAAGGAGGCCCCAGACACAAATCATTAAGGTTCTCTCCTACACAGGGATCATTAACGCGACTCGTCAGCACATCAGTTCGGGGGGAGGGGGGTGGAGGGGCTGGGTGGGGAGGGGAGGGGGGGTTTTTCCTGCAGTTGCTCAGTTGTTTGGTTTTTGGGTTTATGGGGAGAAAATGGAGGAGGCAAACATCTACTCAGATAACCTACTTTCATACGCGGCCGGCCTCCGGGTTGTGGCAACAGCGCTGTGTACAGACATTCAAGATACGCTCTGCCAGCCAGGGGATGTAGGCAGTAGGCTGTGTATTCTCCTTTTGTCTCCATCCAATAAATATGATTTAAACCTAAAATTAGGGAGGTTCAGGTCAACTCTAAATTTGATTGTTTGGAGTTTTCGCAGTGAGATCCTTTGTCTCTTATTGTTCCCAATAAAAGATGAATTATGAAAAGATGTAGAAAGATTGACTTGGAACATGCTTAAGAACAAATTAATTTGTGGGGCAAGCATCATCTTAACTGTTTTGACACGCCCCCACCATGTGATAAATTTAGGAGACCAATTCCTGCTAAGTTTTTAAAGTTTTCTCAATAAAGCCTCCTCTATATGGATCCTGGTGGCTTCTATTGAATGTGCAAATTCAAGCACATGGTATTTTAACCTAGCAGGCTCCCATTTCAGATAGTTCAGGTGGCTATGGATGGTAGACAAAACATATTTAAGGGATTTTTTTTTACCTTACTTAAGGAGTATCCTGAGACAGAAGACTATGAAGAGATGTCATTAAAGACTTTCAGAAAAGCTGTATCAGCCTCAGTTCAAAAAATTATGATGTTGTCAGCATATCCGCCAGTTTCTGAGGGCCACATTTGAAAGGGATGCCCTTTACCTTTTCGTTAATGCTAATAGAAGGAGGAACGGTTCAATTGAGTGTAGAAAGAGGAGGGGAGACAAGGCCATCCTTGTCTGGTACCCTGCGACAGCACAAATTTATTGGATAGTTGCCTGTTAACGTTTATGCATGTTGATGGTTTGTTGTAGACTGCCATAGCCATGCAAATTAAACAGTTCCACAGATTAAACTTCTCCGAAGCAGCCCGATGAAGGCCTTCTCTGCATCCAAGGCCATTGCCATAGTGGGAGAAGAAATCTGTTTAGCTTTTTCAATCAAATGGTAGAAAGTTCAGATATTGTCTGCTGCCAGTCTACCCTTCACAAAGTCAGTCCGTGAGGGATGAACAAGAGAGGGGAGTACCTTTTCTAGTCTGAGAGCCAGCAGTTTAGTATATATTTTGTAATCAGTATTCAGAAATGATATGGGAAAGAAATATTTTATCTCCAAAGGGTCTTTACCTTTTTTGGCAACACAACTTTGAGCCTCTGAGGTTGCCCCTGAGATTTCGCCACATGTTTCAAAGATATTGAACAGGTCGGACAAGTGGGGTAGTAGTGTACATTGGAAACTTTGGTAAAAGGAGGCTGGGAAGCCATCTGGCCACGGAGTCTTTTTCGTTTTAAGAGAATTAATAGGTTTTGTGATTTCTTCCTGGTTAATTGGTTTGCTAAGAGTGTCTACGTCTTTATATGTAAGTCTGGGAACCTGGAGAGAATCCAAGAATGCTTTACAGGCCTCCATACTATCCTTTCTCCCAACCTGGAGTGAGTTATACAAATCAGTATAAAAAGTCTGGAAGGCACCCAGTTATTCTCGACTGATCTATTTGTAACAGACCATTGCGATCTCTGTGTCCCAAAGAGTTAACGCAAGAAATCTACCTGTCTTAATGTTTTAGGAGATTTTTAGGTTTTAGTTTTTGATGACCAAATATGAACCGTTTCACTTAGGATTCTGTTGTATTCATAATTAAGTTGTTTAATCTTGGACATAAGGGATTTAGAGTTAATTTCCTGTCCTTGTCCAAAGTGATGACCTGTAACTCTAAAAGGTTCAGTCTTGCATTAAGCCTTTATTTTTGGTTGCCATTATGTGATCAGTCACCTTCATAGTATCCCAGATCATTTCAATATCCAGTATGCCCATAGTTGTATTCTCCTCAATGAAGTAGGATAAAGTGCAGGAAGTTCGGTCTTTATAATCTTGATCAGATAGTATATTGTCATTCATTCTCCATGAAAAAGTTTTGGACTGTTGGGTGGATAAATTGATGTTTAGTGTAATACATGCATGGTTTGACGAGAGGATTGATTCAATAGGGGAATCAGTGGCTGTATATATTAAGTTTTTACTGATGAAAAAGCTGTCAATTCTGGACAGAGTGTTGTGAGTGTGGGAATGAAAGGTGAAATTGCTGCCTGTCGGGTTGTATACTCCCCAGATGTCAAACAGTTAGTCATCCTCAGATAGTGTATATAGCTGTCTGTGAGAGCCACTGGGTCTGTAAGGATATGCTGGAAGCCTGTCTAGAGTAGTGTCATATGGAATATTAAAATCTCCACGAGAATGATTCTACTATCTTTGGGTAGTTCAGAAATTTTTGTAACGAGCCACCTTCCCTGGTCATCAAGTGCTATAGTGCCAGTGGAGCATCTAGCTTGTCGGGGTAAATGCTCCATTTTTCTTGTTGAGCGCCGGGGAGAATACGCAATCACTAATCCAGGTGTGTTGCATACTGCGAACCTCGATAGGTTCAGCCCTGGTCTCCTGGAGGAGAATGATATCTCTCTTTAGTTTTCGACAGTAATCTAGAACCTTCTTGTGCTTGATTGGATAGTTGAGAACATTTGCCTGAAGGGAAATGATTTTAAGCAATGATGGAGCCATCAGTCAATACTACATTTTGAATCATCGTTGTGTATCCAGCAGAGGACCACCCAGAAATGTACAGAAGAAAGAGATTGAAGAGAAAAGGTCAAAGAAGAAAGGCGAAGCAGAAAGAAATATATAATAGGTGTATAAAGCACATCATCAAAATATTTTGCATTGAAGTTCTCCAAAAAACCATACACATAACCAAAAACAAAACACAAATCCCACCCCTCCCCCAATGCCACTCTACCCTCCAAAACCACCCCCAAAAAGAACAGGGGACCATGTAGACCTCTGACAAGAACTCAACCCAGAGGGAAGCATCAGGACCTGAGCAGCAAAAAGTTAAAGGAAACAACAGAGAAACGCTGAGCTACAAAGAGAACAAACAGCCAGATATGATATCCAACTGGATAGAAAGGGGTTATTTGTCATATCAACAGTTATCTGACATTCTATATAAATTTAAAATTAGAATTAAGCTGAACTGTCCACCCCAGCGCATATCAATGAACCATTCAAGTTGAAAGTTGTATAACGGTGTACATCCCGGCCTAAGGAACACAAAACGTGAAACAGTGTAAATGAGAGAGAAGCTCATTTTCTGGAGAGCCTGTTACATGGACCCCTTCTAGGTTGTCAGTGAACATATGCTTACAAAGGTAGAGTGCCTAATTGAGTGTGACGGATAGACTGAAGGAGCTAGAGAAGCAACCGCTTTTTTAGCAAAATGATACTTTCTATAAGACATTGTTGTTAGTGGAGACCAATGCCTGGCCCTATACTAGAGCATTATTGAAGGGAAAAAGTTTCGGTTAGTCACATTAGAATCTAACAAGTTTTTCACAAAAGTCTCGAGTTCTCTGGGCTCATCACAGATGTTTGAATTGCCCTCATGGGTAATCCTCATCCTTGCCTGACCAACAAAGAAAAACATGAAGTTTAGGAATCGAAGGTTCGAATGTAATGCAAGAAATGTATTTCTGCGGTCCACTGCAGACTTGGCATAGCCCTGAGAGATGCCCACATTGTGACCCATCCAGTTAATGATTTTAATCTGTTTCATACAGCCAGGATCAGTTCTGTATGTTGAAATCTCAGAGGTCTGAAGAGAAGCACTCTTGGGTTAGCAAATGAAGCAGTTACCACCCTTGTTGGGATTCTGTGTGCACTTTCGATTTCAAAATCTCTCTCAAATGATGTTGTGAGTACATGCAAGAGCCAGGATTCCAGAAGTCTACACATAATTTGTTTGCTGATTTCTGCATTTTCCGGAAAACCAAACATTTTCAAATTTACCCTCCTGTTTCTATCCTCCAAATCGCAAAGCTCCCTCTCCATGGACTCCATCTTGTGTGACATTATTTCCGATTTTTTTCATCAGTGAGTTCTGGGTATCTTCTGCCTTACTGATTCTAGATTCTGCCTCCTTCATGTGGTTAGCTAGTACTTTAACATCTTGCCTTAAGCCTACCATTTCGACCTGAAGATTTTCTATGTTGTATTTTGTTGATTGTGCCAGATCGTGTAATGAGTTGAGCTGCAGTAATATTGTTTTGATACTATTGGAGAGATCCTGTTTCCCTTTTATTGGAGAGTCTAATAATGAAGAGTCTGGTTTAGTATGCCTTTGACCAGGCTTCTGATCTCCCATCTCCTTGGTACTTCTGTGCTCCCCTTTAGGTCCTTATCCTTTGTGTCTTCCATGATACAGACCAACATAAACAACAATGAGCTGGTGACGATCAGAAAACTGCAGTGAAACAATTGCACTCAGACAATGGCAGAGGATGTGCATTCCAGAACCTTGAGATGGACTCAAAGGCAAATAAATGTAAGTTAGATTATAAGTTGAAAAAATGCCTGAAATAGAACTCAGCCTCCATAAACCTCACTGAAAATGTTCCTTATTCGCTTTGTTTTGTGGCTAATATAGTATACAGAAAGTAAGGCAACAACAGTGTTTCATCAGAAAATGAGAGTTTGCAACATTGTGTCTGAAATATAATTGCACATGCACCCTCATTCCATATGTATAGGATGGCATACAATATTTAAAAGCAGCTTATCTTTATAGGCATCATGCATACTTGCAGGCTCAGAATGATTCATAAGAAAGAATCTCTCCTCATGTGTAAGATGGCTCAACAAAGCAGGGCCGGCAGGGGGAGCAGGGTACTCGGAATCTGGGTGATGCAGTATTTTTGCGCTCTCCTACCTCCGAGAAAGTCAGTTCTGTCTTGCTCTAAGCTGGGTTTCCAGCAGTTTGTCCGTTCAGAGAGCAGGACGTGGTATTTCGGACATGGGCACAATTTTGAGCTTCGGAACGGCCTTCAACTCGGAGCTTGCTTTGGTAAAGAATGGAGAAGCAAACGCTGTAGGAGGCTGGCTTAGTATATGGTGCACACTTATTTAAGTGCTGCACCTTGCACTAATCCAGGCAACCCTTATGGTGATTTTTGTGGTCTTTGATAACTATAGAAAGCTCTCAACGTGGTAGCTGTGGAGAGCAGCCTTCAGGCTTATCTTGAAAGAATGTTAAGCAGCTTGTTTTACCAGTTTAATTTCATAGTGTAGGTTAATTGAAAAAGAACCACACAGTGCTTATATAAAAATACTTCTATTTATTACACAACACTCGCTAACACATTGGTATATCTCCAACCCGGAGATATAAACACAATAAGACTTCAAATACAATCAGGTAAGTAGCACAAAATACAGTGGTCTCCAGTGAGAGACTAAACCATATACTAAAAAAGTTAAATGCGAACTGAAAAGGAGGACAGGACTTTGTACCAGAAGACCCGAAAGAGCCGGAGACACAAGAAACCACCCAAGTGAAGTATCCAGGAACCCCACTGAGGCTGTGTGCAGTGTGGGAACACAGCCGTGTGACCACTGGAAGACAAAGGAGAAGTCGCGGTTGCAGTTTTGCAGAAGAAGGACCCTGCCCAGAGGACCCTGAAGAATTTGCTTGGAGGACAGAAGGTTGGAGAGCCACCACACCCATTGATGCCCTGGGAACCAGTTTACCTACACCAGGGAAGCCAGGTGCATAGGGATGAAGAGACATCGGAAACCTCCGTAGACGACAATGAAAGACTTGGAAGAACTTGCCTCTTGAGAAGAAGGTGAAGAAGTCTGTTGAAATCCAAGGGTGGATTCTGGAATTGAAGAACCTGCAAGCAGAGGAGACAGAGTCTATGCCACTCGGAGGTGACCAGAAGGCACTGAGACACAATGCCCACCGATGTGGAGAGGGTCAGAAGAGTCAATGGTGACTTTGTTGCTGCAGCTGTGAGGATCAGGTGATGCTGAGGAAGACCTGGAGCCATGCACGAGCTGTCCCATATCAGATGTTGATGATTAGGTGGTCGGTGTTTGGCGGGTGCACCAACAAGCCATGGTAGCGGCAACTTGCGTGGAGAACGAAGAAGGAGCAAAGATGGGACCAGCAAGGTCCAAGGGAATCAACTTCAGCAGAAGAGTTGGAGCAGGCCCAGAGCAAGTAGGGAAGCCCACTTAAGCAGTAGAAAATGCTCAGCAGGACCCACAGGCCAAAGGCACAGGAGTCACAAGAGGACCTCAAGCAGCTCACCAAGAATGAAGGCCCAGAGTGCAGAGGATCCCATCCTCGTTGCCAAAACAATGTTGTGTCCCCGCTGGTACTGACGGCAGGACACAGTAAGTATAAACTGTTTGTAGTTTATTGTGGGTACAGAGAGCCACCTCTGCTCTCACACCAAGCGAGAGCCACCAACAGTCAAACCTGGAATCCCCCACGCACGAGAGAACACAACAACAGCGCGTGGGGGTTCTAACAAGAATAATGTAAAAGCATTGCTAAGCACAACAGGATACAGTGAGGGTGCTGAGCTTGGAGGGACGAGATACTGGAGGCTGGAGCTTCTTGTAGCCCGAAGATCTCTGGAGTGCAGAGCCAACAAGCCTTGGCAATGGCAAGTCAACACAGTGCACAGGGTTTGGTCCCAGCCGTTCCGACGAGGGATACTGGCCTCAAAAGTCTACAGAGGACAGGTCAGGCCTCAAGGAAGTTGCAGAACCACCACCTGTGTGGCTGAGCCTCGGGAAGTCCATAGGACGACAGGAGCAGCAGACCGGTCAGCTTTGTTGCGATGCCTGCAGATATAGGGGAGTGACTCCTTCACTCCAAGGGAGATTACTTTGGGTGTCCTTGATGCCCACAGGTCTGTTAAAGAACTTGGAAGAAGCACAGACTTGGTGCAGTCTCGGTTCCAGGCGAAGTCCAAGTGTCTAGATAGTTGAAGAGTTATGTGGTTTCAATCTTGAGCCTTGTCCCACTATGAATCTAAAGAAGAACCCACAGGTAAGCCCTTAAGTACCCTAGAGAAAGAGTTGTAACAACTCAGGGGTCCCTCTCAGAGGAGGGGCTGGACAGAGGGGAGGATACTCCCATGTCCTTTATTCAGTTTCACGCCAGAGCGAGAGCCGAGGGCTCCCTGAACGAGGGCCGGACTGGCTACCTGGTGTTTTGGTGGGCTACCGAGCTGGGGGCTGCCGAGCTGGGGGCTGATTTTGTGGATGGGGACCTGTATGCACTTCTAAATAAACAAAGCAAAACAAATGGTTTTAAAGCATACTTTAAAACCATTTGGTTTTGCATTGTTTACTTAGGCATGCCCGGTAGCCAGTCCGGCCCTGCCCTGAACTGGCTCAAACTGGAGTATGCAAGGAGGGCAACAATGTGCCCTTCAAAGCAGTTTGGTGTCACTGGCAGGCATCCCCACCCCACCCCAATACACTAAGTACTGTCTGGGAGTTGGTCACACCTCCCTGTGACAGGACACCTATTGTTCAACCTTTCCCTGCTCAAGCTTGGCTCAGCAGCAGGAGGGCAGAATCGTGTCTGTGGTCGGCAGCATCACTAGCCTTCTGTCAGACCCTGAAAGGCTGTTGCCAGGAGTACAGGGGGGGTAGCCCAAGGGAGCCCCCCAGTATATTGGATCATACTTCCAACACTGGAATCAGTTTTGGGGATGATTCCAACATGCTTGATACAAAACATGACTGGGTTTGGTGCAGCTACTATATAGTTAGACATCTCGTAATGACTGATGTCCGCCATATGTATTAAAATGGCTGACCGTACTAACAAAGCCTGTAGACTCGACTCTGGGGTTTGTAGGGGTGTCCTGCTCATGCAGGGGCACCCTCACACTCATAACTAAGCACCCTGCCCTCAGGAGTGACGGGCCTACCATAGGGGTGACTTATAGGTTTAAGTGTAGTGACCTCAGACATAAGAAAACATATATCTGTCGTGAGAGGTGCAAGCACCAACTCACACAATTTGCAAAGGCAGGCCTGTAGTCACAGTTTAGGACTCCCATGGGTAGCACAATACATTCTGCAGCCAATGGGAGACTCCAGGTGCACCTATGCCCTGGGTACCTTAGTACCATATACTAGGGACTTACAAGGGTACACCAGTAGCCAATTGAGGATGTAAAAAAGTACTTACTGTGGTCAATTTAGGGAGAAAGCACAGTGACTGGGGTCCTGATTAGCAGAATCCCAGTCAAACTAAGTCAAAAACATACTAGACACCAAGCAAAAATAGGGGGTAACCATGAAAGCAGATCCTACTTTCCTACACACGCCTATAGTGGTACCTTTTCCATGTCATATGGGGCACAAGATGCTCACAATAAAATGCCATCAAAGGTAGATTTGAAAGTGTTCCCCAATTAGGTGAATTTTGGGATTGGAAGCCGCTCGGGTCCGTAGCTCCTATCTTAAGCGTCTATCCCCATCGGGCGTTAGCCACGCCCCCTCTACTCAAAACTTCTGAAGCTCTTAACTAGTATTTGCTATGCGTATTTACCCATGATAAAATACCACAACATTGCATCAGGCCTTTTATTTAAGCTATTGCTGAAAATGTCTGCGCTGTGATAATAACTCCGCTCCCTGTGTGGTGCAGCAGAAGAGTGAGAGAAGCTAGGTGCACAGACAACATCTGAGCATTTTATTTTGCTTGGGACCTGATCAATAATGGACGCCTGGGAAGCCCCTGGGATTGACTGTCAGTGGCATACATGCACTCAACTGGCGGTCTGTTCAGAAGCTGCAGAGCAGCACTTGACCTGCATTTCTGCATATATGTAACATGAGTCTGGCTACTGTTTCCCTCCTTTTTGCTTGTTGAATGACAGAAGGAACTACACGATTTTGAATGTTGACCCCACTGAAGATCTTAGGGCAGAGATTGGCTCTCATGTGGAAGAGGCCCTTACCAACGACTGGATTAGTCAGAAGGAGGCATCATTCCTCTGTAACCAACGACCTACTGTGCCATACTTTTACACTTTACCCAAAGTGCATGAACCTACCCGTCCACCACCGGGTCACCCGATTGTTTCCGGGACTAACTCGATTTTGGAACCTCTGTCCAAATTTTGTGACAGTTATCTACATCCTTTGGTTCAAAAGATGCCAGCGTACCTCAAGGATACCCGTGAGGTGGTTAATTTGATTAAAGATTTGGAGTTTGATCCAAGCAGTGACCTAATGATTGGACTTGATATAGAGTCACTGTACACCAACATCCTCCAACGAGAGACTCTGAGGGTCTCTTTGCAGAAGAATGGGAATATCAGACTCCAAGGGCTTTCATTCTGTGCCTCCTGGAAATAGCCCTTACCAAGAACTTCTTTAAATATGAAGATAATTTTTATCTACAGATCCATGGAACCTCCATGGGGAGTTCTTGTGCACCAAGTCTAGCCTGTCTTTATGTGTCACAATTCGAAGAGGAAACCATTTACTCGCCAGCCAACCCTTATTCTGACCAGATAAGGGTTTGGCGTAGGTATATAGATGATGTTTTCATCATCTGGAGAGGTAATAAAACTTCGGCAGAGGCCTTCCTTGGATGGCTCAATCAAAGGAATCCTTTCCTCTTCTTTACAGGCACGATGACAAACGAATCCTTGCGTTTTTTGGACTTGAACATCAGAGCAGAGAACCGGGGTCTTATCAGTAGTGTTTACCGTAAATCTACCGACAGGAACAATCTGTTATCCTTTAAAAGTTTCCATCCGCGTTCCTTGAGGGAGAATCTTCCATATGGACAGTTCCTGTGTTTACATAGGAACTGTTCCACTTTAACGGACTACAAAATGGAAGCAGATACTCTAAGTGATAAGCTCAAAAACAGGAATTACCCAGAACATGTCATCAAGAAAGCCCAGAAACGAGCCAAAAACTGTAATAGCGAGGCTCTGCTGGAAACATACAAGAAAGAACCAGTAGAGAGGAGTATATGCGTTACAACATATAATACGGCATCGAATTACTGGCGGATTCTCAATTTGAATGGCTTAGACCAACCGGTCCCGCTTTTCTCCTTCAAAAAAAGCGCCAGCATTAAAGACACGATCGTGAACACTCGTCCAAGGAAACCTAACAATCCCAGAACTGAACGAGATCACAATTGTCATTTACCACCGGTCATGGGCCATTATGCATGTGGATATTGCAGGGCCTGTTCTACATCTCTGAATGGGAAAAGTATAGACATTGGGTTGAGTCATCCCTGGGAACAGAGGAAGCATACGACATGTAATACCGAAAATGTCATCTACTTAGTGAAGTGCCCGTGCAATATGCAGTATGTGGGAATGACAACTCGCAAGGTAAAAACCTGCATACTAGAACATATGAACACTATACGCTGTGGCAAAACTAACACCAAACTGACGACTCACTTCAAAAAAATGAGACATTCGGAGCAAGAATTGAGGTGGACAGTGATAGACAGACCTTACATCCCACCAAATGTTACGGATGTCCCTAATTTTCTATTATTGAGGGAACAACGTTGGGTGGATAGGTTGAAGAGCAGCACAAGGGGCCTTAATGACTGTATCCCCTGGTTTCAATTGTATGGGGTTATGAACAAGTGAAATAACAGCATTAGGCTACTAACCTGGTTGTTGACGCAAGGGTTCCCCATTCTTGAGACGAGAGATGACTGATAAAATACCATCTTTTCCCTGTAAAACTTGGAGTTCTTTTTGGGCATTAAAATCCTGCGCCCATTGTACCGGTACAGATGGGGTAACAAGTATAATCAGATGTGAGACCGCGTACGCGGTCTCTTTGTTATTTCCGTGGCCTTAGGATAGGTCTACAAATCTATGAGTGACACTAACGAGTAGCCGGAATTGCAATATGGCCGCTACATAATCCCTGATCGAGGGAAGAGGTCAGCCCTCTAGCCATCCACTCCCGGATTCACGCCCCGCGACGTGGTTACGTATGCGTGACCAACGCGGGACTTGAGTCACGCGAGATTCATTGAGAGCGGTACTTAAATATGGGCACGAGAGTCAACCGCTATCGTCGGTGGACCGATGTGCGGAAACGGATACTTGTGGTGCTTTGGAGTAGTAATTGGGGCGTAGTGGGGGTTAACATCACGGTACTTTAGCAGGGGCATGTTGTCGGTACTGGGTCATTAGAGATTAAGTTATGACAGGAGATTATTAACTTTCCGTTACGAAGGCTCATTCTATCATGCTCTTTTTTATATATGCCCGCAACCCGATGATGATTTGGCTGTTGGTAAAATATACACCCGGTAAATGAATTATTTAACATGTAGAACATTTGATTGGAAAACATGTATTAGACATTGTGAGAAGTCCACAGGTACAAACAGTCAAATATAATTTAGATTCTCTCTTTTATACAGAGTGTGACTACAAGCCCACGTTCCCACAAAGGTCCCGGGTTCAGAGAAGTACTTGTGAACTCGTGTAAGTAGGACAATGACATGATAAGACCATAGGATCACGCCGTAGGCACTGAAATATTGGTGTTTTTAGAGCTTTAATTTTAATCATTTCACATGGAGACTTGCAAAAGTATCATAGGGGCTATGAGAGAGTCCCAAGTTTTATCCCCACCTATGCGTGAGTGTATGGGATGTTGTACCACGTGGTGTTCACGTTTTTATTGAATATATGACTGGCTGAGAATAATGAAGACACTGCATCAGAATCTTTTGTAGTAATATAGAGGTCAAATGAATGGGGCATCAGGAGAATAGTTAACATGTCTCTGGTGGTATTAGAATCACGTTTTTTTTTTTTTTTTACAGGAAAGGGATTCCTCTCCTACGATCATTGGAGAGTGAGTTATTGGAGATTTTCCACCTTGTAACTGAGGTAAACACCCTAGTAGGGGGGAAGATCATAAAAGATAAGGGATCAATACCCTGACGAAGGCCATTGTGACCCGGATGGGCACATAGCACTGGCTGAAACATGTTGGTTTTTGGTTTTTGCAGTAGGGATATAGGGGCTTTTACCTCCGCTGAATATCCCATCTTTTGTGTTTTAATCCTATCAAGGGGACAAATGAATAAAGGCATATTGTGGTTATCCCCTTAGGTAGTTTTAACTATATTTATCTGCACTTTTTGGTCCCTTCTTGAGGGAATACTTTTTCCTCTGTTTTCATTTCTTTTTCCTTTTTCGTTTACTTCCCTCACCACTCTTCTTCATACACAAAAAATCGCGCTCCGTCCAGTGTGTTGGTCTGCGCCTGGACGCTTGATGCGGCCCTATGATGAAGCATGACACTGCAAAGTGTGTGAGGGCAGTATTAAGAAAAGCAATGTCTTTTCTTTTCTCCTCTTGCCTCTCATGCTAAATTGTTTAGCCTTCTCATTGGAGGGTATTACAACGGAGATTTCTTCCTCCTTCCTCCTAGGTGGGCACTATTTTGTTGTTTCTAGTCCTTCTCTCTTGAGTGAGTTATTACTGTCTCCCTCCCCCAGAGTACCGGTACTCACTGGCCAAGGAGAAGGTCCGTACTAAAGGAGCAAAGATTCAGAAGTGCCGGTACTCAGTGCAAGTGAGGTCCAGTCTATTTAAAGCACTGATTTGGATCCTACAACAAGCAGTCATTGATGAGTGTTACATGCTGCAATGTAATGTAGCCGCATTTATATTTTATGTATGCATCCTTTATTCCCATTGCCCCCCCACCTCTACGCTTTCCCATGACCTTTATTGGTTAAGCCTATCTCGCACTTAGAACTCGGGGTAGTATAACATTCTATGGATGGGAGTTAGGGGATTCAAGGTAATTGAGAGCTTTGGGTGGGATGTGTTAATAAAGATCTCTGTCAACTTCTCCACCTATGGACCAGGTCCTCTTGCTGGTTCACAACATCTATTTTGGTGATGAGGACGGTGATCTAATGATGTTCAGAAACTCTACGATGACAGCTGTGCAGTGACTCTTTGGTCCGTGGAAAACTATTGCGCTTTCCTTGACAGCTGCTTGTCTGGACCTGCTTTCTGCGCAGGTTGGAGCTGTCCTCAGTCATGCTGTGCCTGCGTGACCCCACTCCATCTTTTGGGGGCAGATCATGTCTTCTGCCTGCCAGCCAAAGGTATGCCTAGGGGAAGAGACTTGGGTGGGAAGGACTTTGTGGAAGCCAGCAAGAGATCCCGGTGGTTCAAGCCTCATTGTGGCATCATCGCCGTTTTGTTCTTGCATTCATTTCTACATGTTTAATGCATTCCAGCACTTGGAGGCCATTTTGAATTAGATGTTTGGGGAGAAATATATACGTGTCAAGCTCTGTGGAAGCTGTTGATTAGAATCAGCATAATGGTTCAAGGAAGTGTAAGAAGAAAAAATTTACATTTATCTTTCAAAGACATTTGAGTGACCATACTCTTCTTATTGGTGGTATGTGTGTAGTGATTGATAGAAACAATAATGTAATTAGATCCTCCATTAAAACTTTTACCGACAAAGGGAGATCGCTCCATTCCATGGAGAAGATGGAAGGAGGAAATTTGCACTTTATTAAAGGTTATAGATGGGAAAAAGATGCCAGCAGAGAGGAGGAAATGTATTTTATAACACTCTCTGGGCTCTGAAGGGCAAGATAGTTTTAGATCCTTGCCCAAGTTTAAGTCACCAGAAGGAGAAGATGATCTAGATGAATTCGATGAGGCTCTTATGCAATTGGATGCACATTTAAAAGCTACTATAAGCACAACTTTAGAGGGATACCATTTTTATACTAGGAGACAAAAGGATGAGGAAACTTTTGATGAGTTTCTTACGGCACTCAGGAGTTTGTCTAACACAAACAATTTTTGCAATACCACCAGTGAAATGATACAGGACCAACTTATGGTCAATATGAACAATAAATATATACAGGAAAGATTGTGGATTTTGGGAGATCCAACCTTGGATGAGGTAATCACTTCTGCTAAGGCAATTGAGCAGTCCATGAGTTAGGTAAAGGAGGCAAATGAATCTGACAATGCCAATAAGAAGAATGATGTGTGTTACCTCAACAGCAAACCGAGCAAAGGTGAATCACCAAAAGCTTGGCCTAAGGAGAACAGAACAATTTGTTATAGGTGTGGAGATCCAGCACATCTAGCATCCTCAAAGGGCTGTCCCACAGTGAACAGGGAGTGCAGTATTTGTAGAAAAAGGTCATTCTTCCAAAATGTGCTGCAAAGTGAAGAAACAAAATGAACCACATGTATTCCATGTGCCGGAGGATGCAGCAAGTGATGCAAGTGAATTAACCTCAGAGAAATTTTTAACAAAAACCACAGAACTCATAGTGCAAGATGATGGGAGGGGTACCGTTGGCGTTGTTCAACCACCGATGTGTTCTATTCAGGTTCATGATAAAATGCTGCTTTTAATGGCTGATTCTAATTCCCCATTTACCATCATCACAAAATCTTACTTTGATGCGCATAAAAGTGAATCATCTGCTGCCACCAGGCATTTGAGCAGTAACTTTTAACGATCTTTACACCCAATTTCTGGGACATTTTAGCACAACTTCCAAGTTCAAGAGAAGAACTGCGTATGTGAAACAACTATGTGTCACAAAGGGGTGCCAATATTTTAGGTTGGAAAATCAGAAAAGACTAAAAATCAAGCTAGACCCCAGTGCACATGATGTGGTGTTGGTGATCAAGGAAATTGATATGAAAGCGCAAATCATATCAACCTTTACTGACGTGTTCTGCAATAAATTGGGAAAACTGAAAGGGTTTGTACATGAGTTTAAACTAAAATCTGATGCCAAACCCGTGAGACAAAGAGTGAAAAGCATACCATTTAGTGTGAGAAGGCAGCAACAAATCTTGCTGGATCAATTGCAATACAACAGTGTCATCGAGGAGACGGAGTTTGCAGAGTGGATTTCACCTATTGTTTGAGCAAAGAGATGGAAGCCTTAGACTTTGTGTGGATTTGAGGGCACTTAATGATAACATCATTTAAAATGACAATTAATGATCTTCTGGCGATGTTGAATGGTGCACCTGTTTTCTCCATGTTAGACCTCCAAAATGTGTTTCACCAAGTTGAGGTGTCAAAGGCTTACAAGCCTTTAACTGCATTTGTCATGCCTTTTGCCATCTACCAGTATAAGATGCTTTTTGGTCTGGCTTACGCCTATGCAGAGAGTAATGCTCCACATGTTTAAGGACATGGAAGAACACGTAAGGTGTTTTCAGGATGACATTTTAGTGTTCTCAAAAGGTGAAAAGGAACATTGTGAGAGCCTTATGGAGGTATGCAGGAGGCTGTCCAACAAAGGTTGGGTGTTAAGTTTGGAAAAAATCTAAACTGTTTGCATCACAGGTCAACTCTCTGGACCATACCATATCAGCCGCCAAAAGTGTTGTTCCTAAATGAAAGTCTTGAGGATGCCATTAAGAGTTCTCCTGTGCCTAATTACAAGGACAAACTCATGTCATTTATAGGGTTATGTGAATGCTAAGGAAGGTTTGTCCTTACTTAAACATCAGTGGGGGACCCAGTAAGGAGGTTGTTATGCAGAAAATGTAAATTTGTGTGGGGACCAGAACAGCAGCTGGCATATGATTTTCTCAAAGTCTGTATCATTGATGCTCCTGCCTTGCAACCATTTTCCAATTAATTTAAATATCTCATCTCCGACTGCTTATGGGCTTGGGGCTGTGTTAACCCAGAAGTCAGGAATTTCTGAATGGGTGGTTGCCTATGCATCCAGAATCTTAAATGAAACTGAACATAGATACTCTGTCATTGAATGGGAACTATTGGCTTGTGTATGCGCAACTTAACACTTTCAACATTTTGTTTGGAGAAACAAATTTGTTCTCCAGACAGATCGTAAGCCTCTGATTTACATTTTGTCTCCAGGGATTTGGAGGAATTCAACTGCTTGCATAGCAAGGTTGAGTTCTAAACTTCAAGAATATAATTTCCACATTATATGTTCCAGGTCGGAAAAAGCAAACTGCAGATTATTTGTTCAGATTACCAAGTCACAAAAAAAAAGGAGAGAATGATGGGGCAAATGAAGACTTTGATATTGTTGCAAAAGATTGTGACGTGTGCATGGTCATTTGAATAGAGATGGATGAGAGACAATGGATGACCGAGTATGAGAATGATAGCGATTTGAAGCCTGTCAAAAATAATTAAAAGAAGGATGGCCCCTCAGCAAGCATTTGGAAGGTTCTCTTCATTCTTTCACACAAGTAGCCTCTGAGTTGTCTGTGAGTGGGGAGTTTTTGTTTTGCAATAACAAATGTGTGCCAACAAAAGGTCTATGTAGTTTGTTACTTGAGTTGTGTCACAAAGGACACATGGAGATGTCTGCACTGAAAGGTCTATCACGTAGTCTGTATTGGTGAATTGGTCTGGATGCTGAGGCTGATTGTTTGGTGTGTAGTTGTGACATATGACAAACATTGTAAGACACGCACCACTCCCATACAATCCACACAGTACCCAGAATACACATGGCCAAAAGTGGAATTGGAAATTGTTGGCCCTTTTACATCTTTACCATGCAATCTACAATTTTCTATAGTATTGATTAATTACCATTTCAAATGGTCTGAGGTGACATCTGTAGAAAGGGTAATCATGAGCGTTTTGCCGAATTTCTAATGAAGGTCTTCAGTAGAGATGGGTTACCTGAAAGTTTGGTCACCGATAATGGTGTTCAGCTCATATCTGCAGAAATGACTGAGTTCCTACGCACCCACAACATAGAACACATATGCACTTCTTTGTATGATCTTCAATGCAATGGTTTCGTGGAAGGTTTTAACAGGTATCTAAAGGAAAGTGTTCACTTAGCCATGTCAGGAGAACTGCCTTTTGTTCTAGCAATCCGAGACAGACTATGGGCATATAAAATCACACCGCACTCAGTTACTGGGGTTTCTCCTTTCGTTGTAATGAAAGGAAGTCAACCCTCATTATCAATTTGTCCTTGGTGGTTTAGGTCTACATTTCATGTCCGGCATCTGATGAATTCAGAGGATATGGATGTGGTGAGGACCAGAGCTACAGGTAACCAAAAAAGGTCAAAAGAGTTGTATGAAAAAATACATAGAGTAGCATCACCTGAAATCTCAGTGGGAAATTGGGTCAAAATTTGGTTTGGCAACTGTGTGAATAAAGGCAAAAGTAAAGTTTCCAAACCAGTTAAAGTGATCATAGTGAACTAAGAAATTGTCATCACCCAAGATGGCAATTGTTGGAGTTTCAGAAGGATAGCTAAATGTAAAATGGATGAGCCAAATAGTCAAATCCAGCAGGCACACAATGATGTGTGCCATTATTATTCTGATGCCAATAATGATTCTTCTTATGATGGTGTGATAGAAGGGCAAGCTAACCATCAAGGGTACTTATCAAGAGTAAACAGTGATGATGATATATGCTGTCAAGATGTCAATGACAACAATTCTTCAGGTTCTATATAAGTCAGTGTCTCCACTTTTGACCAGGTGGAAGCCACTTTTTGGACAGAGTATGCACCTAGGTCTAGAAAACCATTAATGAAGGTCCTATTTGATGACTATTTATTGTTGTTTTTGTTGTATTTGTTAAAGAAGGAAGATGTGTTACATGCTGCAATGCAATATAGCCAAATTTTCGCTTTCCATATACATTGTTTATTCCCATTGCCCCCCCTTTTTGCTTTCTACTAACCTTTATTGGTTTAGCCTGTCCCGTGCTCAGAATGTAGGACAGGACAACGTTCTATGTTTGGCAATTAGGGGATTTGTGGTAATTGCGAGCAATGTGCAGGACTTGTTAATAAAGAGCTCTGTCAGCTTCATTAACTGAGTATGGAGTCCTTTTGTTGCTTCACAACAATGGGTCACCCAAAGCCCTGCCAAGTACCAAGCATCAGGGATGAGACTAACACATTTTTGTGCTGTTGTCTGCATCACCACACTAAAATACATTAGTCACACTTATTAGAGCTCTTGGTGCCAACATATGTGCACTGAGACGCTGCAGAATTCTTGTAAACAGTGGGCTTCAGATTGCTCCAAAACGTCATTTTGAGCCGGACAGGGTGAGTGTTGCTAGACTACTAATTGTCATCGTTGACAACATTTGTTTATTTTGAGTGAGTCCGATGTTGCAGTGCGTCATGGTACAATATTTAACAATGCTGGCCCACGGGGAAAGCACAGTTGCAGACTAGTCTACCCCCGGGGCGTTTACTGCACAAGCATGATAGGGAGGTCATGTTTTGTTTTGAGAGGAAGGGGCAGGATATAGGTATGCTTATAAGAGTCAGGAAGGGCGTGTTCGGCCTCTTCCTGACTCTGAGCACCACCAGGAGGAAAGGGGGCTGTGCAGGAAAGGTGTGTTCCGAGCGTGAGGCCCAGCTTAACCTCATAGCTGGGACAATTGACAGTGCGCGTGTGACATGGCGGAGCGCGGACGAGGTGAGGGCCACGCTGCACACCCTGGGTGCAGCTGGCAGATCTGGTGTGCAGCTGGCAGAGCTCATCTGCTTAGGCCTGGCATACCCGGCCAGTCCTGGGGGAGTCTTCATCGCCCAATGCACTCTGCATCGGGCAGAGTTGCCACGGCTGTGGCGGCCTGTTTGTCTCCGCGAGGGCAAGCAAAAGTGCACCAAAGCGTGGAGCGCTCTTCTGGGACTTCTGGACAGGCTGGGAGGCGTCGCAGCCTCCCGGCTCGATTACAGCCCCTGTGGAGGAGCAGGAGGCATAGTTTTCGCAACTTGGCTCACGGAACAGAGAAGGACAAGACACAGTTGCCGGCAGACATTTGGGCGTTGGAAGAGTGAGAGAAGTGAGTCTGATCGAGGGATCACTGGCTGAGTCTACCATGAGGAGCTACAGGCTGGCTTGGAGCAATGTAAGTCATTGGAGAGTGGTTCACTAGAAGAATTGGCACAGGATCAGCAGTCAGCAGAGAGGGGAGTAATATGTTTTTGTAGTATTGTGAGTCGTACCTACAAGGTCCATGGAACACTGATGTCAGTGTTCCATGGAATGTGGTAGGACTCACTCGGGGAACGGTGACATAAAGGGTGACGGTTGGAGCCTGTTTGTTGTTGGATTAGGCTGTGCTGTGTTGCAGCTCCGCTTTTACCAATAAATATCTCATTTGGGGCATCCGGCTGCATGCAGTGTTGTTCTTGTGAGAGCGACCACCACATTTATCTTAGCGACGAACGGAGCGCAGCTGCAGAATAACCCACAATGGGCACCACGTTGATGACAGCAAAGGAAAACAGATAAGATTACGATTAACTTGTTGTGCAGCAGTGTTGTAGGTATTTCGAATAGAGCCTGCATTGAAGATACCTTATTCTGACTGTGAGCGCTGTTTCATTTCCAAGCGGTACAAGAGTTTATGCCCGTTTCTTAGCAGAGGGCCTCTGCGTTCCACACAAGGCACAGACTGTGATTTCATGTATGCGCAAGTGCGTGTCGATGTACTACGTGCGTTCCAAAAGCGTCCTTGTTAGGAGTCGGCAATGGCAGCTGGTGAGACGTGACAAGCATTGTTTGCACACCAGTTGTTTTCAACACGCACTACGGCCATTTTTACAGTAGCACAAAAAAATTGTTGGGATCAGGATGAGCCGCCTGACAGTGCTATTTTGAAAGTACACATAAGTATCCTAGCACACGCAATGCTATATAAACACAGTTATGAGTCATTCAATTTTTCTTATGTTCTTCACTCTTTTCTTCTATTGTATTCTAATTCTTCGGCCAGCCAACACGTGTTTCATTAATGGGTGTGTCACCCTATGACTTCCTCAGGGCTGGAAAATCAAATTAAACCTATCTTACAATGTTATCCATTGCATATAACTTTAAATTATACATCAGGTATATCTCCCAGTTAGTTCTCAATAACTCGTTTGGGGTAATGCTGGAATTATTAGTACAATTAGAAACCTAAAACACTATTCCCACATGACTCATACCACTTTGTGTACATATTGATTTCATACGTGACATGCTTTGTGCCATCTGAGCACCTCTCTTATTTGATTGCCACTACACCCAGTATGAGTATCCTTAGAATGCATGTGATATAAGCTAAGTACAAAAAATTCATATTGTGACTCCAATCAATGCGTCATGCAAATGGGACAATTGTCCCATCTGTAATCCATACATGTGTCCATCACCAGTCTGTCATATATACCTGCATTCTGTAATAATTATATGTAAAAGGATAAGTATTATAATATTCTGACATAATCTTGAATAGGTAATCTCAACATTTTTTAATTGTTGTAGCCTCGCCTACCTCAAGCAGAAGGTTGCTTCACGTATGAAGATCTATTAATTCTGGATACTTTTCTTGTCTTGCTTTGGCATCTTCCGGGCCCGGGTACGGACCTGCGGTGCCTGGTAAAATCTTTCTGCTATCAGCCTGTCAAGGGAGTATGGAGGATACCGCGTTAATCACGTGCGCCTCCCCAAGTGTATCCCCATATATTTACGAATATCCAACTGTCAAGAGAGTATGGAGAATGCCGGATAAGTCAAGTGCCACTATTGTATATTTTCACATGTCTTACCTGTGTACGGGTCGCCTAATCCTCCGCCGCAGTCTTGGCGTGTGCATCGTCCTGGCGTTCGAAACGAACGCCATCTTGGTATTCTATTTATGCTGCCCTAAACAGAAACTCTACTCAAAAGAAGGCAGACCATCTGTGACCATCCGCACCATCTTGGAACATGTTCGTAACCTTGCGTGTTGGGTGCTCATGGACAAATTGTAAAATATAGTATCCCTTCTTATTCAATATTAGAATCATATATTGAATATATATGTGTACATATCAATGTCACCTACGGTGTTTAGTTGTATAAATGTGTATAAGGTGTAGCGAGCGCCATCTTGCTTTTCTTATTCATGTTTCCTGACCAGGAATACTTCACACGGGATGATGGGCCAACAGTTGCCTAGTAATTAAAGCTATCGCCATCTTGGTGTATAATTGATGCTGCCCTATACAGATGCTATTCTCATAGGAAGCCGGGCCAATGCGGTATGGTGAGCGTGCCATCTTAAAATATGTTCATGACCTTAGGCCTAGCGACTTGATGGACATTGATGAAAAAGTACAGTGTCCATTTCTATTCAATATTGGTGCAGACTATTGAATATATATGCGTACCTGTGTGCACACCGTCCAAGTGTTATAATCCTGCTGTCCCATCCAGGAATTTTTCACAAAGAAGATGGACCAACTATTGTCCAGTGGTCACGCCATCTTGTAATATGTACATATCTTATTCGTCTAGTGTAATGATGGGCATGATTTTGTCCAATCTTAATCTTATATAGGGTCAAACATTGATTGTATGTGTGTCTATATAGCGATGTCTCACTTGGTGTATAACTGTGAAACAGTATGTGCGAGAAATAAACAGAGAGTACTTGTTCATTTGTATGTGTTCTTAGCAGTCCTCATCCCTGTAGGTCATATAGGAATTTGTCAATCTTCCACTATGTCCTCTCGTATAGGTGTCCGTTATAAAACCTTGAAGTTTTTGACACCCAGTAATCTCTACTGACCAAATCACTATTCTGGAATTGTTGTGTTAAGCGATCACAATTTAAAGTACGTATGTTGAGATGTCATTATTGAATATCAACCTAGGATAGAATTCTCGACCTTAATATCTTTCCTATATGTAATAACATATACAATAGCAGATCAATTTGTAAAGTAATACATTTTCAAAACATCAACCTATTGTGAGATTCTCCATTCAGATTAAATTTGAGTCGAAAATAACATATACGGTAGCCAAAAGTTTGTACCATAAGTACTGGTTTGCTGAAAGAATGTATATCAAATGTTACCTTCACATTCACTTATATTCAGCTGTTAATTTCCTAAAAAGTAGTGCAGCTCATGATTTATGTTCAAACCACATTCCACAGTATGTAATCTCATGATCCACCTTGCTTCACATCTTCTTAAAGACAATTCTCTATTTCCTCCTCTAGGATACCTTGGCATATGGTCAATTCCATAGAACAGAAAATTTCTGTGTCACCCTTGTGACTGGCATTCATTCATATGCATTGCCATTGGATATCTGGTGTGTATTTTGAAAAGTGTTACTGCCAGTTACACACATACTCTTGAAACAGGATTTCTCGTTTGGTTGAACAGTGGCACGCACACTTTGACCTAGTGTGCTCTACTGTTTGCATTGGAAAGTCCATTGTACTTCTGTGACACGCACACTTTGTGGGGCTATTCTGTGACAGTGACACGCACACTTGGGCATAGCGTGTTACTATACATTAGAAAAATATTTATATCTACAGAAGTCATTTTTGAAAATGCAGCAGTGACAGTCACACTTTCCATGCCATTTTTCTGATCAATGCCTCATTAGGTTTTGGATTGTGATTTCTTTACATTGTGTTATACAGCACATCGTGCATATCAACAGTGATAGGCACAATGTATTTTGTATTTCTTTCTTCAGTTGAATTTTATAAAATACCTTTTGTTTCTGTTTGCTCAATTTTGATGGTGTGATTTTCGAGACAGTTTGTTTGTCTATCCACTTGGGTAGAATATGCAGTCAGTGTCGCCTCCACCACCATTTTTGGACTCTCCTGGTGAACCACCTGTTACCTGGAGGAATTGGTTTGATGCTTACCATACTTATTTAGGAGCAATTGGTGCATCAAGATTTAGAGCGGAGGGGGCGCTAGAGGGTGCACGGCAAGATGGCTGTGCCTTAGTGCAGCTCTGCTGGCTGAACACTATATCCGATCACTATCCTGCTCTCATCGTGCCATCCTTCGCCCTGCACCCTTGGGGCAAAGACGCCACGACACCCTACGCGCAGCTGGGGTGAATTGGGAGAGTCGCTGTGTGCAGAAATCAGCGTTTTGACAGCCCCGCCTGACAAGGCCTGCATACATCATGTCGGCTCTGCGAGGCATGAGCTGGGTGAGAGACGGGACTGCCGGAATCCTTATGACGCCGTTCTCCGACTGAAACGTTCACTGATCAGCAGCTGAAGTGCTGTGATGCCCATCTAAACCTACAGCGGAGCCCTGGGGACTGAGCGTGGGCCATGGGCGAGAGCGGCGATTCCTGCTGCGTGTGGTCGAGAGCGGGTACTGGCAGCTGCAGGCCGCGCGCGGCCTTCCGAGGTGGCGGTGCTGCGGAGGCGTCTGCGATTGTGACTCGCTGCCCCAGACTACGCCTGTGGTGAGTGTCCAACCTTGGGGGCTACAAAAATAGAAGCCGGGACTGGAATCCCTGAGTGGTCGCTGCTTTGAAAGGGAGCTCGGAGCGCGGTGCGGGACGCTTGGAGGCCTCGCGCTGTGTCCCTGCTGGGCCGCACTTGCGGAGCTATATTGCAGCGGAGGGTGTTACCGAAGTTCTTGCCAGGAGACTCACAACAACCATACGAACCTGCCTATGCCGAACGTAAGACCGCGAGTCTGCGATACAAGGACCTTTGATGCGGCCCGCGCCCAGACGATCTGGTTATTCTCCATATCTGCAGGACCTGTTGGGTGGGAGCGTGGATCGGTTGGCGGAGCTGATTTACCGGACTGCTCGCTCTCCTGCGTGGTGTCTATATGACACACTGAGCCTGAGGTAACTGAGAGCAACCTTTATAATTAGCGCGGCGCATTTAGAAGGGCGCGGAGCCTGAGTGGCATTCCCACCCCTATGCTACTCTGGGGACACTAATCTGGCGGGCTCAAAGAAGAATTGGGACCTGGTTTAACCCTGAGGATTGTACTGCATAGCCACTGCAAGCATTGGTGGGTTACCTGGCTACCTGGGGAGCACTGGGCACTGGAGTTGAGCGTGCCACTTTGCGAGTGGATAACAATTGGACTGCAGTAGCTGTGTCCGTTGGTCTGCTCCTGCTGAGCCCGCGCACCCACCATACTGTGAAAGCAGCATAGTGCGGTCTGCTTACGTTGTGTGACTGACTGAGGCTTCTTACTGCACCTACCCGGTCACAAAATGGGCAAACCAGAAAAAACCCAGCCACACCTCAATTTTGAAGCTCGGAAATCGAGTAAGGCGCAGTGGGGGGCGACATCTGATTCTGAACTGGATGCCCCCACGGAGAGCACCACCCCACTGGAATCCACGCTGTTGGCCATGCAGAGTAGCATGCAATCTATCGATGGTAAAATTGACGCTCACAATCTTCGAATCAATCATATGTCTGCTAAGCTGGACAAACAGGGCGCTAGACTGGGCGAAGCAGAAAAACGAATATCGGACGCTGAGGACGGCCTGGGCGCTGTTACCAACAAGACACTCGATATGGAGAAGGTGCTCGCAGTAATCCAAGCGAATAACGAGGATTTAGAAGCTAGGTCCCGCCGTAATAACATCAGGATCACGGGTCTGCCGGAATCAACCAACACCGGCAGGATGGAGACGAATGTAGAGGGCATGCTTTGTGAAATCTTTGGATCTGAGCACCTGTCTGCAATGCTGGTGGTCGAGAGAGTTCACCGGGCCTTGGTCACCCATCCTCCACCTGGGGCCCCTCCGAGGCCTATTATTGCCCGTCTCCTGAATTACCGGGATCGGGACGCGATCCTGAGAATGTCCCGCGAGAAGGGTGCAATAAATTATCAAGGTAATAAATTGTCCTTTTTCCCGGATTTCATGGTGACGGTCCAGGCCGCCAGGCGAGAATTTCAGTCTGTCAAGAAGCTGCTGATTGCGGGGAAAGTGCTGTATGCAATGCTGTGCCCTGCCAGGTTGCGCATAGGTACGGAGGATAAAGCCAGAATCTACACTAATCCCAAATCTGCCATGGAATACGCACAGACGCTCAAGCGATACCGGCGAGAGAAATCCAATGCTCCCGAGGATGAGGAGGACTAACTATATGACTGACTGCTCAACGGATCGAACTGTTTGTGGTCTGGCAGGCCTACTGGCAGACGCTTCTCCACACTGAGGCCTGTATACGAACTTATATGTCTGTAATTAGTTATTTGACCACTGCTACAATATTGTTTTATTTCTATGTATAAGGGGATGTGAGAGCTTGGAACTAGTTCTGACTGCAGCATGGCCAGATACGAAATGAACAGCAATGACAGTGGTTTGTTGGGTCTATTGGGGAGCACGGCTACACACTAAGGCCTGCATATGAGCTTATATGTCTGCACTTGGCTGTCTGAATACTGCTATAATGTCGTTTGCCTTGGTGAATAATGGTGTGCGTGGAATGGATACTTGTTTTGACTGCCAACACATGGTATATTGGAATATAGCTCTGCTGCGTACATAATGTCATGGATGAGATTGAATGATGTTGTTCAGCCACCTCCCTTCACATCTGTGAGGCAGATTGCGCTCTAGTGACCACCTATGGGTGTACCCCACATCTATCTCTTGTGCATGTGTTTGCAATGGGTTGTTTTGCTCTTAGCGGATGGCTTTGGCATGTTGGGGCTGCTGAAGTGGGTGGGGAATAGGTTTTCATGCTGGGAACTGTTACAATTGCAATATGTGAAGCATGTACTAGAGGATTCCACACCATACAGGGTTATTGGGATGTTTTGTTGTTGCGGAGGGTGGTTAACGGAACAGAGCATGACTTTAGTGTGTTGGGGCTGCTGAAGTGGGAGGTGGGTGGGTGGGTAGGGGAGCGTCCACAGCAAGTATGGTATTCTGCTTACATGATGCCTATGTTCTACTATCTGAGCTCACCGGATGGGTGGAACTGTGCAATTAAAATAAAAATGTGCTGCGGGCATGGGTAGTACAATAAAGTTTTTAATGTGGAACGTACGCGGGCTTAACAACCCCAAAAAGATTAGGTCTGTTTTAGCCTATTTGGATAGGATTAATGTCCACATTGCTTTCCTACAGGAAACGCATCTTACCAAATGGACTGAAAAAAATGTGGGGGCAAAATGGGCTGCGGTGAGAGTTGCACCATCGTATTCCTCGTATGCCTGTGGAGTGTTGAGATTAGTCAAAAAAGGAACCCCATTCACTCTGATCCAATCAGAGATAGATGAGCAGGGCAGAGTGGCAATGGCCTTGGGTAGGCTGGGGGGCACGTCAGTGTTGCTGGTCATCATCTATGGGCCCAATGTGGATAACCCTGTGTTTTTTAGTGATGTGTGGAGAAGAATTTCCTTGTTTCCTGCACCGGTGCTGATTTGGGGCAGAGATTTAAATTTGTGCATTGACGCGGAAATGGACAGATCGCAGACTGCGGTTGGGATGGGGACACAAGCCTCACAGGTATTATCGGAAGTAATGCATGCTGAAGGGCTTAGGGACATCTGGTGACTCCGCAACCCCACTGCTCATGAGAGCACTTTTATCTCCGCAGTGCATGGCTCATGGTCCAGGCTGGACTACTGGATAACGTCGGAGGAGGTATGTCCCTGGGTAGTCACGATCACTCACCTGCCAAAAACACTCTCAGACCATTTCCCGGTATCCATGGACCTACAGGTCCCAGAATGCGTGAGACCCCCATTTCAATGGAGACTGCAGCAGTCTTCTCTTACAGACCCTGTCTTCCGCGCAACCATAGGGACCGCTATCAGGAACTTTTTTGTTGAGAATGAGGGATCTGTTGAGAGTGCGGGGACTTTATGGGAAGCTTTTAAAGTGACAATACGAGGAGAGTGCATAGGAGCACAAGCTGGGGTCCTGAAAGATCTCCATCGGAGAATGCAAATGCTGGCTGCACAAATCACAGCATTAGAAAGGGAATATGAGAGGAGGCCCAGTATGAAATACTTGCAAAAATAAGAGACCTAGTAACCGAGTATAATCAAACAGCTGATCAGGAGCTCCTGCATTGTTCTAGACGATGTAAGGCGCGCTACTATGGAGAGGGTGGTAGACCGAGTTGTTCCCTTGCCGCTAAAATTGCCATGCCCAGAGGACAAGCCAATGTTATAGAGATGCTGGATAGGGAGGGAGTTATGCAACATTCCACCTCTGATATTAGCAAGATCTTTCTAGATTTTTATTCGGATCTGTATGGGGACAGGCCAGTTGTCAGGGAGGAAGAGATTGCTGGATATCTGGATGACATAGCGCTTGGGTGGCTGTCAGCCTGTCAGAGGGAGTATCTCACACAACCTTTTGATGTTGAAGACGTGAAGGAAGCTATAATGTCATTACCCACTTGCAAAGCAGCTGGCCTTGACGGGCTGCCAAGTGAGTTTTACAATGCTTATATTGACAAGGTAGCTCCAAGACTCCTGAATGTATATGCAGAAGCATATCAAACTGGGATACTAACCCCCACGCTGAAAGAGGCACTAATAGTCACATTATTGAAGCCCAAAAAGGAAGCTAATAAATGCGAGTCAATCGACCTCTATCTTTAATAAACATTGATGCAAAAATTCTAGCTAGGATAATTGCAAACAGGTTGCAACCATTAGTCCCAAAACTGGTCCTCCCGGATCAGTCCGGCTTCATCCCTAAACGATCAACAGCTCACAACTTGCGGACGCTTTTTGCAGTGCTTCATTATTTTGAGTCGGATTTTCAGGCGGTTGCGGTGTTACTTGACGCGGCTAAAGCCTTCGACTCGTTGCAGTGGGGATATATGCTCACAGTGCTGTGGAGGATGGGCATGCCGCCTTTCTTTTTAAAATGGATAAGCTTGCTATACACTGAGCCTATGGCCAGGCTTTGGGTAAATGGGTGGATTTCGGAGGCCTTTCCCATTAAGAGGGGCACTCGACAAGGCTGCTCCTTGTCCCCGATGCTATTTTCCCTAGCGCTTGAGCCATTGGCCTGTAAAATTCGCCAAAAACATGCGCATGCTGCATTGAGGTTTAATCAGAGGCCGCTTGCTGTCTCCCTCTATGCGGACGATATGGTGTTGTACGTTCGTGTACCAGAGACATATCTCCCGGCCCTGCTCCGCGAATATGTTGTATTTGAGCGCTACTCTGTCCTTGGTATTAACTGGGCCAAATCCACTGTGTTTCCACTGACAGCCGGCACCAAGGAAGTAGAGCTGGACTTTCCATTGTCATGGTCCACCGACCCGGTGAAATATCTGGTCATATGGGTTCACAGAGACCCTGACGTAGTGCTGAATATGAACTATGGATGGGCTCTTACTAAAATTTTGGATCAGGTCACAAGGTGGACTCGTCTCCCCCTCTCGCTTGCAGACAGAATCGCAATAGTAAAAATGACCATTTTACCTAAGCTGCTATATCTGTTTGTCAATATTCCGATTCGACTCAATATGGCACTCTTCCAGTCCCTCCAATCTTGTTTGCAGGCTCTGGTGTGGGCAGGGAATAAACCACGATGTAGCTGGAATGTGCTAACGCAACCATTCGAAAGAGGTGGATTTGAAGCGCCTGACCTACGCCTCTATTATCCATGTGCACAAGCACAATATGCGCATTATTGGTTTTTCCCCCAAACGTTTCTCCCGCACACCGCTGTCAAGGCTGACACCACACATCCAATTTTAAAGTAGCATTCCCCCATGGGGAATGTCCCCCTGGGCACCAAGAAATCCTCGATAGAGGCTTTAAATCCCTTGTTTTGACGAATTTTTGTTGAAAAAGAATGACGATAGTTCAAAGAGATATTTCATCTGATATATTTGTAGCCATTGTTACATGAATTCACTTCATTCATGAAGCATACAAGTTCCATAATGCATTTGAGTTGTGGCTCAATTAATGAAGTTTATCACAATTGTAATTCTCCTATTCATCGTCCCAATGCATTTCGGACAAACTGTCCTTCATCAGGGGATAGAGTCTGTAAACGTGATACGAGAACTAATTAACACGAGGAATATGAAATGATTAATGAAATCAATTGAGTGTAAAAAGTAAGATATATCATGCTTTGCAGAGCTATAATGAAAAGAACGTGACTTGTGAGTGAGTAATCCCAAAACGTGCCTGTTAATATCCTGAAGAATTATTACAAGAGTGACTTTATGGTCAATATCACGACACGAAATACGAATGCGCAGAATAGTGCACCCAGAGAATGTTTACGCTTACTGAAGTTCAAACGATTAGAGTGTCGCGGTAATGTGCCAAATAAACGAAAAATATATCTTAAAGAGACCAAAATAATACGCCGTGGATCGGCAATGTTAAACAAATGCAAGGTCAACAGTTAAAAAAATGCTTAACATGAAAACCCGGTGGAACCGAGTGCTCAAAGCTGCGATGGTGTTTAAACTGGAGTGGAGTTACCGATGTGCCGGTATTCTGTTACATAGCATGCTACGGCAAAATATTAAATGGTTGTAAGAGCTAGTACTTACTCGAGAGTGTTCATGCAGACGGCGTGAAACTGTTTCCGAAATAATCGGCGTGGTGAGTGTGGAGTATTTAATAAACGCTAAACAGTAGTGAAAATAGAAAGGCAGACTAACCCGAGTAGTAAGAAATGTGGCGGCCATGTTGGTGAGGAGGAAAATTAGATGTTGAAACTTCACAATACTGATTTCATATATCAGTATAGAATCCCTGAATAAAATAACACAAACGGGATGAGTTTACCAAAATCAGTGCATACTAATAACAATAGAAACAAAAAATCAACACCAGTTATAACATGTTGTCGAGAACACATGTACATTTCCGATAGTGTGACTTGCTTGTGGGTGGTCTGACTCCAGGAAAGAAAACAAAATTGACGCTGTGTTCCATGATATGAAACAAATGGTGATACAAAGTGTGACAGGTGTAAATCTCTCACGTTGGAATTATGATAAACAAGAAAAAATATAAAAATGTGACAAGTATAATAACACAGTCAGTGATACGAGTCTCTAAGCAAAATGTAAGAAGCATAGCGATCAGGTAATCACAAGTAACACAGATATTCCATACGATCATTCATCCCGTTGGGTTTGAGAGAGTTCAAGTGCTTAATCCAAAAGTTCTCACGTTGTAATAAATAATTGTGGTTGTCTCTTCCTTCAGTTCTGGTAACCACTTCCAAGATCTGAAATTTTAACTGACTAATGTTGTGTTGTGCCTCCATAAAATGACTCGCAACAGTCGATTTGAGTTGTTTGGTTCTGATGTTACTCTTGTGTTCGTTTAGTCTCACCTTGATCTTCCTCTCTGTCTTCCCTACGTATACTTCCGCAGAGGCATTTCAACATGTATATTACATTAGAAGTATCACAGGTGGCTGTTACTTTGAGTTTGATTTTATTTCCTTTCATGGGGTGGGTAACGTATGATCCACAAATGATGTTGTGGCAATTATTGCAGTTCCAACAAGGAATCGTTCCTTTGTATGTGACTGGTTTCTCAGCGATTGGTGTGTTTTTCTAAATCTCACCGAGATTTTTTCCTCTTTATAAGCAAAAATTGGTGGAGAGTCAAATAGTTGGTTAAAATCCTTCTCTAGTTTAAGAATTAACCAATGACGTTTGATGATCCTTTTGTAGGAAGTACTCATGGTAGAAAATTTGGAGACAACCACCATTCGGTTCGTTGTAGACCTGATCCTCGTTTGTAGTAGTTCATTGCGTGTCACTTCTTGGCAACGGGTATTTGCGGATTGTAGAGTTTCTTCCGGGTACCCCCGGTCTCTAAATTTTTGTGTCATCTCATTGAGTCTGATTGTGGTGGTTTCTGATTCTGATACGATACGTTTAACCCTTAAGAATTGGGAATATGGAAGATGTTGTTTTAAGGTTTCTTGATGGAAACTAGTAAAATGCAACATATTATTTCTATCAGTGTTCTTTTTGTAAATGTCTGTATGCAACCTGGTTCCTCTTTTGGTGATTCTAACATCCAAAAAGTAATTGTTTCCTCTTGAACCTCATGCGTGAATTGAATTCTGTCATCCACACTATTGAGTGCTGATACTGCGTTATCAAAGTCCCTGTTGGTACCATTCCATAGAATGAAGATGTCATCAATGTAACGTACTATGAGCTTCAAATGATCCTTCCATAGTGGATTAGATAAAATATGTTCCTGTTCAAAATGATTCATGAAAAGATTTGCATACGTTGGAGCAGCGCAATTTCCCATGGAAGTCCCTGTTAATTGGGCGAACCATGAATCTTTTCATTTGAAATAACTGCTGTATAATGTGAATTCCAGAAGTTCCATCAAAAATACTTTCAAGTCGAAATTCAGATTTGATTGTAAGAGGGTGTATTCAATGGCTTCTAGTCCCAAATTGTGCGGAATCGATGTATATAAAGATTTAACATCTATGGTACACAATAAGATTGGTTCATCTTCGGAGAAGGAAATTTGATTGAGTTTATTCAAGAATTCTGTGGTGTCCTTTATGTAAGTGTTCATCTGTGTGACGCTTGCCTGTAAGTGTCTATCAATGAATTTCCCAACCGGTTCATGTAGACTGCCTTTGGTGGAAACGATGGGACGGAAAGGTGGATTGAGTGGATCTTTATGGATCTTTGGAAGCATGTATAAAACCGGACTTTTAGGATGTGGATGTATCAAGTATTTTTTAGTTTTCTCGTTTATGATGCCACTATCAACCGCTCTGTTTATGATGATTTTTAGAAGGTTCATATATTGGTCAGTGGGGTTAGATTCTAATTTTGCGTAAGTCGATGGATCAGCAATGTGTAATTCCACTTGAGATTCATAGTATGTGGTGTTCATGACTACTAACGCTCCCCTTTGTCTGCTTGCTGACAAGTAATCCTCTGATTTAGAGCGATGTTTAGGAGGGTACTGTACTCCTTTTTGTGAGATTTCTTTGTTTAAATCGTTTTCTGAAGTTGAGTTTTTGAATGTCCTGTTTCACTAAAGCTTCGAACATGTCCAAGCTTTTATGACTGATTGGTGCCATGTATGTGCTTCTGGTTTTCAAGCCTTGAAGAGGATCTTCCTCTTTCTCCTGTCGGTCCGTTAAGACGTTCTCAAAAAAATGTCTCAATCGAAGATTCCTGGTGAGTTTAACCAATTTTTGACCACACATCCAATACCATTGATAGCGATGACCTTGCAGGGTGGGGAAGGTGCTGCTAGTAAAGAAATAAATACTGTGAAATGCACAGCGTGGGCGTGGAAAACTCTCGCCAAGCGAGCCAGGCGGGAGTATATTTATACTCCAGAGCTACCCGGGCATATCAGCGGCGCAGGAAAAGGGATCACTAAGAGTATTGCAGAAAGCGAGGGTCACAAGGGTAGGAGACATGTACCGCAATGGGGTGTTTTAGTCCCTAGCAGAATTTCAGGCTGAAAAAGAGTACAACACCATGTTAGGGTTCACCTTTGTAAGGTTGCGCCAAGCAATACGATCCATTTACCCAGGGTTTCCTGCAGAACCAAAAGCTCTAAAAGCACTACAGGTTGTGCTGTCCGGGGTGGAAAGTAGGCGGTTGATTACTAGGCTATATAATGTTTCCCAGAAAGAGAATGAGCTAGTAGACCCCCCCTCGCTAATGAAATGGAATGATGTGCTTACATCACCGATGACACTAGAAGGTTGGGAGTCTTGTTGTGAACTGACTGGTCGATTGACAGCTAATTGCAAACTCCTTATTATACACTTCAAGTATCTGCACCAGTTGTATTATACCCCCAGCCAACTCAAGAAATTCGGGTTAAGAGAAGAGGCTAGCTGTATACGATGTGGGCAGGAAGAAGCGGACTTCTTACATCTGGCATGGGCTTGCCCCACCATTAATGTATTTTGGCGCAGGGTTGTAAAAGTGTTATCAGACATAACCACAGAACAAATCACATGTACTCCAGAAGTGTGCCTGCTTGGCTTGCTGAAACAGTTTAATCCTTGCAACAGGCGATTAGTTGCAATCTCAACTTTATTTGCGAAGCGCGGCGTGGCAATGCATTGGGGTGCTAGGTCAGCCCCAACACTTCGGAATGGATCTGTCACTTGGTGTATTGCAAAGAGCAAATGAGCATATATGCAGAAGAGTTACCAATAGCCTCACGACCAAAAGATTTTTGGCCGCCGCTGTCTGTGTTTCTACTTCAAAACCCTGACCTGCAGACGACATAAAATTTACACATTTGGACATTCATACAAACCTGGAATGGTCCTCTACATCCGGATAGCTGTAGGTATAATGTAAATTGTGTATTCATGTGACGTGCTGTACTCGCTGATTGTGGGGAGTTGGACAGGTGGGGGGTGGCGGGGTGGGGTTGGTCTATAACACGCAGAAAATTGTTTGCACCTTAACTGATCCATGCATAATGCCAGAGTTGTTCTCTGAATTGCTGTATATTATGTTTGCAACTTATCAAAAATAAAATAGAAAAAAAAAAAAAGATTTAGAGCTGAACAAAAAAATGACCTTTTATTTCATTTGATTGGGTTTGAAGGACCCGCTGTTTTCAAACACTTACCTGAGATGGCATGGCCAGAGGGTGAAGTTGTGGATGAGTATGTGGATGCCATAAAGATATTGGAGACAAGGTTTGACATAAAACCCAGCATAGTCGTGTTGCGCCATAAGTTCTTTATGAGGAAGCAACTTTCAGGTGAAAATGTGGATACTTATGTGTCTGCACTTCGAAGGTTAGTTGCAGAATCAACTTTGGGAACTTCACGGATCAGTTTGTTCGTGACCAATGCATTAGTCATGGCACAAACAAAACTATCAAGCAGAAGTTATTGTCTTTGGGAGCTCCTACGTTGGAAGAGACACTACGCATTGCAAAAAGTATTGAGACGTCCCAGATATCAGTAAAAGAAATGGAGGATAAGACTGAAGTTGTCAGTGTGGTGAAAAATAGAGACAGTAATGATACAAGAGTGGTTAGAAACAAAGATAATTGAGAGATGGGAACATTGTATGAAAACAAATTCTTTAGCCAAACAAATGTTTGCTACAAATGTGGCTACTCCGCACATGTTAAGGGAGGTAGAGGTTGTCCAGCAAAGTTGTAACTTGCAGATTATGCAACAAGGTCGGTCACTTCGCCAAGGTGTGTCAGGGGACTAAAATAATTCTGGAAAAGGGTTAATGTGGTCATATTAGTTCCTGGGAGGAATCTAACGCCTGCCTTGACCACATACATAATGAATTAAAGGATATGGTTTGGTTGTTGGAAAAGTAATGGTGATCTCGGATTCATCAGAATGTGTGGATCCTTACATTAATTAAGTGGTGGGGAGTAAGTTGATCAAGTTGTTAGTAGACTCTGGAGCTAGTATCACAATGATTACCGAAGAACCTTTAAAGGAAAACTGGCCAGATAGATCTTTGGAACCTCCGGACCGTTCTGTTTCGTATGAGGGCAGGAGAATTGAACTAGAGGGGTTTTTCGAAAATACAATGGTTTTCAGGGGAAGAACCATTTTCAGAAAGGTCTATGGGGCAATTAAAGGTTTGTCAATCCTGGGTTGGTATCATCAAGGTCTTTTCAAAATGGTTTTGAGACCTGGTACCAAAGATCAGGTTTCTGATATTTGTGAAGACAAGATTGAGGAGTCAAAAATGAAATATCCATTGGTGTTTTCGGAGGGCATAGGTACTATTAAAGGATTTTTCCAAAAGATCAGTGTAAAAGAGGACTCTATTCCCCTAAAGCACAAGTTACATAGCAGCCTTTTTTTCTATCAGAGAGGATCTAGAGAAGGAGTTGAAAGAGTTGTGTGATAAAGGTATCATAGAACCCATTGAGTCATCACTTTGGTCAGATTTGCTGGCACTCATTACAAAGGCAAAGTGGTTTAGCAAGTTGGATCTTGTCTCAGCATATCACTAGGTGGTCTTAAAGCCTAGTTTGAGACATTTTACTGCTTTTGTTTCGCCAATGGGAACTATCCTATATTGCAGGATACAGTTCAGGTTGGCCTCTGCTACCATGGTTTTCCAAAGGATGATGTATCAATTTTTGAAGGGGGTCAAAGGTGTGGCAGCATTTCAGGATGACGTTCTGATTTTTGCACTAACCACTTCTGAGCACAATAGGATTCTTGACCAAGTTTTGTCTATTTTCCAGGAAAATGGGGTGGTGTTCAAAATGGAGAAGTGTGAATCCCTCAAAGATCAGGTTGAGTATTTGGGCCATGTGGTGTCAGGTGATGGTATCGAACCGAGACCAGATTTGGTGGATGCCATCATCAATGCAGAAGCACCATTAGATAAGACAACACTTAAGGGGTATATTCACAAGAACGTGTGATAACTACCGCAAGAGTAGCGTAACGCAACTTTCAATATTGCAGCCTATCACGGGAAAATAACCCCGTGTCAACGTGGAATTCACAACAAGGCGGTAGCATGCGATAGTCACCAGATAACGCGTCAAATGTCAGCGTGAAAATCAACGCCATGCCGAACAAATGCGAAACGCGAACGCAAGAAATAATGCGATGAGGCCAATCGACGTACAAAAAGTAGCGAAAAGCAGCCACAGGCCTGCAAATCCCACGCGTCTGGTGGGAAATTGCACCATAAAAACCACAGAAACAACACACTAGAAACAAGCCAAAGCACGTAGCAACATGGATGCACCCTGACCCAGCGCAGAGGTCAACGCGAACCCCACAACCCCCACAGACCACCAGCAAGGAACAACGGGGTCAGGGAAGGCCAAGGAGAAAAGGGAGAGGAAGATGGAGTGCAGACCGCAGGAAAACAAGACCAGCGTCACGGAGGTGACAGAACACTGCCAGCAACTGACCCACAAGCAGACCACCTGGAATGCAGACGGAGTGCCGAGGAGGCCAATCCAGGAGGCCAAGAGGCGCCGGCAGGACGTGACAACCTAAACCAGGTACAAACCCGCTGCCAACAGGAAGGCAGCAACGGCGACAGGAGGTGGCAGTCCTGCGCCACAGGAGGAGCTGGAGGAAACCCAGGCCACAGTCATCAGTGTGGAGACGGTGCAAGGAGGTGGGAGTACTGACACAGCTCGACAGGACCCGACACAACAACAACAGGGTGAGGATCCAACAGGGACTGGGGGGACGGGGGGTGATGGGCACAATGGCACACATGCACAACGAGGTGTAGCACACTGCACACCCACAATTACCCAGGGACATATCCCCCATCCCTGTGGCACACTGCAGCACACACACATAGCAATCACAGCACATACCATGACAATGTGGCACAAAGTGCAACACCCACACTGCAGAACAGGGGACACAACTGGGTCCGCCCAGGCGCAGAAACAGAACAATCACATTGGACAGAGCAGGGAACTGTGAGATGCACATCTACCCCTACAACCCCACATCAGCCATGTAGGCCAAATGTACACTGTCCCAACTCAAATAGCCACCACCGCCCAAACAGTCACAATGTACATTGTCACACAGTCTGCATGTCGACAAGAACAAGGCGCCAACACAATGCCAACATGCACCTCCCCTTCACAATGTAGAGGGACAAACAACACCTCCAGCAGGTCAGAACAGACAACCCATCAGTGATGCCGGAGACAAACACCACACCTTCGACACCGATGCCCTACAACAGCCCATGGACATCCCACACAACTCACCACCAGGACCAGGGCAGACAAGCTACTCGGAGGAGAACCCAGCCCCTGCAACAGACCACACAGCATGAAACACCCGCAATCACGGCTGGCTCACAACACTTCACCGACCCACACATGGCACCCCAATGCCAGGTGTCAGAACGCCAAAAGGAGGTGGCCCAACAGGTGCGGGTGTTGCCCAACCCATGGAATGCAAACTAGAACACATACGTGGGTGTCCAATACCCTTCATGGACCACCTACACCCCACAAAGGAGACCCACACTGCCTTAGAGACACATGCAGATGCACATACCCAGGACAGAACCACGCCCAGGGGCACGCCCATATCAGTCACACACCCACGTTGTCTCTGCGTACGATGGCACAGTCCACTCCCCTTACAAATTGAGTGGGTGGCGACAAAGCTACATGTCCAGGTTCTAGCCCGCTGCCTGCGGTGACATGTCTGCGTCTGCAGTACACAGCACAATGTAATGTCGTAGGGCCGAGGGCCCCCATGCATACAACAAGACCACAGGGACACATGCACATATCAAGTTGAACTGGCTACGGGCACGTGCGCCCGGCCCCTTTATTGGCAGGGCCACATGTACAGTGACGCCTGTGCTGGATGTGTGTGGGTGAGTATAAGCCAGCCCGCACGGAGTGCTTGGTGCTGGCAACAACCTGAACAGTGGACACCAGTGTAATGGAAACAGAAAACACCAGCATAACAGAGTCAACTGCAGAGCAACATGGAGGGATCCGGAGTAAGGACAGAGGTCACCCAATATTCAGTCAGGAGGTTCCGTGAGTTGCAGTGCACTGAGGTTGGGGCACTAGAGAAGAGCGCGCTCATGTGAGGAAATTGCTAGGATTGTGTCCCTTCGGGTTAGTCCTGATGCAGATGCAGTGGGGTGTGTTACACCTGCATCAACTTCCTCCTCAACGTCCCAGGTCTCCCACACTGCCTGAGGGGACAGTTGCTTCCACAGTCCACAGCGCAATACCCAGTAATAGATCTGGGTGTGTAGCTTGACTACCACCACCAGTCTGCATTCCTGCCTTGGGGCTGTTGCCTCCTGCCCTCCCATTGTCTGTGCCTTCTCACGTCTGCACACATGACACATCTTCCTCATCAACGTTCCAGGTCTACCCCACTGCATGAGGTGACATTGCTGCGCAACCTCACAACAGCACAAAACTCAATCAGTGACGGACAATGGCTTGCGGTGCACTGAGTCACTGGCACCTGGAGTGCTGAGCAGGGTATCAGGCCGATGATGGCATCCACGACAGGTCTGAGCAACACTGTAGGTCTGTCAGGACCACCGTTTCGACTCTGGCAGATGGCGGTTGGAGGTGGTCCTTGCTGTGGTGGCATGTGCCTCCTGCGGTGATGCGACGTCCGGGCCGGTCAGGACTAGATGCTATGTGTGGGCCCTGGTGGCCCGCAGTTGAGGCCGGAGGCTGTGGACAGCGCAGGGCCACAGACACATGGCGTTGATGACCCCAAGACCATCCCTTCAGAGGCCATTCAATGTCTCAGAAGAAGGGGTCCCAGACCTGACAAGCACAGAGTTAGTGGCCCCGGATGCACTGCGGCCGGCACAGGCACCCAGCCACGGGACGGTGACTTGCGGTGCAGTCAGATGGGCCATGCGACCTGAGCGGGTCCCCATCAATGTCCGAGGTGTATGTTGCAGAGTATTGCGGGGGACAGTGGAAGGTGTCCCCCAGGGCATGATGCGGAAGGTCTGATGTTATCTGGAAGCAGCAAATGGAGGAGTGGAAAGCGCAACCCTCGTGTTCACCAACAATTCGTTCTCAGCTACATGAGGATGAAAACTAGCCCCTAGTCCATAGACTCAAACGCCACCAATGTACGACCAGTGAGTGTCCATGAATGTTGGGGAACACACTTAGTGGCACAGGTGCTGAGAGGGGATGCAGTCTGCGATGATGCCGGTACACAGATGTGAACTCCAACATTGCCAAATCAAGACTCTGTGACCTACTGGACCGCAGTGTAGGCCGGAGGCAGCGGTCAGCAGTGGCCCACAGCCACGTGTCATTGGCTTGCGAGGCACAGAGTTAGTGACACAGTGGCAGTTGTCGGTAGTGTTCAATCATCTCCGTAAAGATGACCCTGTTCCCTCCGGACTGCAACGCGTCATCCTCTTACGCCTCTCCGTGCGTGCGATGATATGTATTCTGCCTTTTGAATTACCGATGTTCAGTTCCAAATCTGTGATCCCACTCGTGTGCAGCATAGGCCCAGGGCAGTGGTCCGCGTAGGCCCACAGACACGTGTGGTTGTGATGCCATGCACAGACTTGTTGGCACCACATCGAAGGGAGTATAGTGAATTGTTCTCTGCCTTAAATGATGTTCACTGCCATGGTGTAATCAAGACTCAGTTCCAAATGTGTGACCTACCTGACCGTGGTGTAGGCCTGAGGCAGCGGTCAGCACGGCCAATTCACCTAGTGTCGCCGGCATAGGCTGGATGGCCCCACCGGCCTGCGTTGTTCAGGTTCAGTGGCACCACATGTAGCCGGCTGGCATTGAACAGGGTTAGTGGCACCATGTGTAGCCGGCTGGCGTTGAACATGGTTAGTGGCACCACGTGTAGCCGGCTGGCATTGAACAGGGTTATTGGCACCACGTGTCGCAAGATGCTCATATGGAACTATGCCTCACTGATCGGGGGGTCTGGTGCTGCGGCCGCTGGCCGGGATTTGGGGTCACTACCATTCATGACTCAGGACACAGTTTCACATATGGGACCTACTGGTCTGAGGACTAGGCCGAAGGCGGCAGTATTGTACGTCAACAAAAAGGGAATAAAGCGGGCCTGTGTCGTGGAGGCCGTGATGGTCTGAGGTGGCTGCCAAGGTCGCGGGACTCGGGCTTGGAGCTTGCTCCAGCACGTGGTGGGCCCTCCTTGACACACGCCGGTGTCGGCAGGTGATCAGTGTGGCCTGGCTGCTCAGGGGCGGGCCTGACGGGTTCGTGGTCCAGCGTGCCAGGGTCCGACAGGCACACAGCATCGCAGGCAACTCCGCTCACGAGGACGGTGTCGGCCTCATGGCGGGGTGGGAGGCGCCGCCCTGGCAGAGTCGTGGGGCTTTCCGGGAGAGGACCACGCCAGGCCTACGTGCTTTTTATTCACACTCCTATGCTGGCGTGGCCTACGCCGGGCCATCCCACTCCGGTGACGCTTAGGGGGTGGCTTCACAGGCAACATTTCCGTGACTTCCCCCACTGGCTGGGGTGGCATGGTTGCGTCCACTGTCCACTGCACTCCATACGCCAGAGGTGTATGTCGCCATGGATATGGGTGTGTTCTGCATACTGCGGTCTGTCCAGCACATCTCCGCCACTCTTGGCATTGTGTGCTTTCCCGATCATAGCTCTACTGCATCCTTCACACATGCCTGGTTGCCACCTCTACCCACATTCAGCTATTATGTGGCTGAGGTGCCATGCCGTTGATGGCTCATGTTCAGGGCTTGCCCAGGTTACCATTGTAAGTTGTTCTGTCGTGTCTGGTGGGTGGTCATGTTGTTGTGCATGTTGGTTGTGATTTTGTGGCATGTGCATTGCCAGAGTTGTATGGTTGTGGAGTTGAGGTGTGTGGGGTGTTCATTTCGGACTTGCCAAGGGGTGTGCATTTCCCTTTTGCCATCCTGGGAACGCTGGTTGATGATGGGCTGTCGGAGGATGAAGGTATCATGCACACTGGCTGTGTATTTGAAGGCGACATTGTTGGGGGTTCCATGGTGTTCTGTTGTTGCCTGCACATTGATGTGAGACGTGTGCTTCCTGTTGAGGTGATTGTGTGCTGTGTCACCAGGGGGCACAGGTAGTACATGTGTGCTGTGGATTGCCCCCAACACGTGCGTGCATCCTGCTACGGCATATGGTCATTGCTTGGTCTCCAGCAGATCCTACGCATTGTGTTGTACGTATGGGGACTGGGGTACCAGGGTGATGGTGATGTCCAGGACAGGTGTGGGGGACTTGGATGTGGCTGGCTTTGTGACTCCTCCGACTCTGGCGGGTGTTGTTTGGGGGGTACCAGGGGCCAACAGGTACAGCCAAGCCATCAGCTTTGTGTGGGGTGGGATGTTGGTTGTCCGCTGTGTTGGTGCCGTAGGCCTGTTAGGCGATGATGGTCAGGAGGCGTAGGATGGTTGTCCCTTTCAGCCTGTAGTGGACGGTGACATTGTCAGATGTTGGGTCTGTGCGGCTGGTACGTTTCCTGGGGTTCCGCTGTCTTTGTTTGCGCTGCGTCTGTGGTGGTCCGGGGGAGGGGGTGTTCCGGGTGTGGGTTGGGGTCCTGGGGTGGTGGCGGTGGGTGTTGTGGCCCTCTTGGGTGTCCGGGCCACATGATGGGTGGCTCCATGGCATCTGTTGCCCTTCGGATGTGGCCCTGGGCTGTGCTCCCTTTTGTGGTGCTGGCTGCCGTCCGACTTTACACAAGGTCAGAGCAGGTGTAAATTTCCTGGTGCTAACACGCCTTATCGCCTGTTGTGTGTTTTTATCGCCGATGTGGCTGGTCGTTGTGAATGTTGAGGTGTGCTGTTGTCTCGGCTTTTGGCACGGGAACGCCTACTCTGCATCTCATTAGCGATATTTGCGGGGGTCCTCTGTGGCGATGTTTTTTTAGGCTGCTATCGTGGGTAAACTGGTGCTGTGGGCTGTTGACACCGGCTTGTGAACGGGGAGGTAAATTTATCACAACTTTAGCTGCGATAAAGTGCTGTTGATTCAGCGATAGCTCCTTGTGAATATGCCCCTAAGTCTTTTATGGGGCTGAGTGAATTCTATGCCATATTCTTTCCTGATTATGCAACCCATGTCAAAGTGTTAATGGGTCTTTTAAACAAAGTGTTACATTTAGATGGGACAGAAGTATCAAGAGGCATTTGACTGGATTAAGCGCCAGTTGGCGAGTTCAACAGTGCTTAAACCTTTCAATCCTAAGCTGAGTTGTTATCACTGTGGATGCAAGTAATTATGGTTTGGGAGCTGTTTTCATGCAGTGCAAAGAGGACATAGAACGGTACGGTATGCTTCCAGAACACTCCGAAATCCAGAAACGCTTTATTCCACTATCAAAAAAGAATTGTTGGCATGTTGGTGGGCTATATAAAAATTCAAACCTTGTGTGTGGGGAACAGATTTACTGTTGAAACAGACCACAAACCATTAGTTACCATTCTAAGTGGAGATAGGGTGAAGGATCAAACGCCACGCATAGCTAGGTTGTCTACTAAGCTACTACAATTTCATTTTGACATCTTGCACATTCAAGGGGTGAGAAATGCAAGGGCAGACTTTTTTTCTAGGTGGCCATCTTCTGACAAAGATGATGTGGAGGATGAAGAAGGGGAAGAGAGCTGTCTGATTGCTGCTATTAATGTAGAGGAAATGAGTGCTGTTCCTGAAACAGAATGGAGATGGAAACTGATGAGATCATGAAGCGAACTATCAAGTACAGTTTTTATTAACTGACAACTGTGTTCAATTTGTAAATGAAGAAATGAAGAAGTGAAGGGTTTTATTAAATCAGGAGATGTCAAACACTTGAAGACATCACTATATCATCCCCAGAACAATGGTCAAGTAGAATACATGAATCCAGCGGTAGTACAGTGTGTTCGGTGGGCGCTTGCGAACAGGTGTGTAGTGCAGAATGCAGTAAGTTCCATGGTTTGGTTTTATCGTACCAGCCCAAAAAGTTTCACACTGGTGTCTCCTTTTGAATTGCTAAGGGGATGGAAACCTTCCACAAAAGAATGTCCAAGTTGGATTGGAAGATGGGTTAAATATGGTAGTTCTTTAGTGGACCATGATGTGACGGTTAAAAGTAACGCTGCCTTAGCCAAATCTAAGCAAGAGATAAACTATGATGCTCGATCAAGGGTGAAGAATTTTGATTTGGAGGAAGGTGATGTCATTCGCATCAGGAAAGGAAGTCATGTAAAGAATGGAGTAGAAAAGTTTAGTAGACCAGTTGTGGTTGACAAAGTTTGCAGGAATGCTGTGAGAGTCAATGGTAACAGTTTGTGGAACATTGGGAGAGTGGTGAAGTGTGGTCATGACCAGAGCGTGTGTAGACCCCAAGGATAGTTTGTGTTGGAACCTATGGAAAGAGATGACCCCAGTCGCTCCATTTCACTAGGAAATGATGATGAAGTCAGCCGCTCAACTTTACAGGATGCTGATGGGGGTGTTCGAAGGAGTTTACGTGTAAGCAGGTTACCAAACAGGTTCAGATAAGTTGGACTTCGCCTGTAATTTTATGTGACCATTCTTTCCCTTATGTTGTTGTTTTATTTAAGCCTGGGCGTAGTTCGCGAAGTAGCGCTACGCGAAGCTACGCAAAGTGCAGTTCGAACTACGCGAGCTACGCGTAGCACTACGCGAACTGCGTAGTGCACTGTTCGCAATGATTGCACAGTGCCGGATGCTTGTCCGCACTGTGCAATCATTGAAAACGGCATCTTGCACAGTGCGAGCTGTCTTTTACTGCCGCTCGAGTAGATTTTTACTCGAGCGGCAGCTTTCTCAACGCAGACTGGTAGTTTCTCATTGCGAGCGGTCGCGAGCATACGTGACCACTGCAATGAGAAACCTGACCTCCCTGCGTTGAGAATCTCGCCGGGATGTTTATTTTCCACGCTCGCGATCGGCAACTTGATTTTGCTGATCGCGAACGAGGAAAAAGTCTCGCCGGGATGTCATTTTGCTTGCTCGCGTTCGCCAACTTGACGTTGAGGACCGCGAGCAAGCAAAAAATGACCGCTGCACTACGCTACACTACGCTACGCGTGTTTGCACTGTGCTACGTGCAATTCGCGTTGTGCGAAGTAGCGCAAACTTCGCAAACTACGCGAGCGTAGCGTAGTGCTTTGCCCAGGGTTAGTTTTATTGTGTTTATTTTTTTCCTTCTAAGATCAATACTAGGACTTAATGTTATGTAAATGTGTCCTTACTTGTATTTAACCCATTTTGTTCATTGTTTGGTTACTTAAGGGGAGAAGTAATTCAGTATTGTGAGTCGTACCTGCAAGGTCCATTGAATACCAATGTCAGTGTTCCATGGAATGTGGTAGGACTCACTGGGGGAACATTGACATGCAGGGTGACGGTTGGAGCCTGTTTGTTGCTGTATTAGGCTGTGCTGTGTCGCAGCTCCTCTTTTGCAAATAAATCTCAAGTTTGGGGCATCCAGTCGCATGTAGTGTTGTTCTTGTGGGAGCTACCACCACAGTTTTGTTTTGTTTTGCATTAAGGTTTATCACCCACAACTATTGGGGGCAAGTTGGCTGGGGTCTCATTCTATAGCAAGCTGAAATAGGGTTTCGACCCTGCTAGGGATGAGATCCTGGGCCAGGTTTTGAAAGGATGGGGTAAGGAACGGTGTGGGGGGATCGGCTTTGCAGGAGGCTGTTACAATTGATTTGCTGCGGGAGGTATTGACAGTGTTACCTGTGTGTTGTTGCAATGTTTTTGAGGTGTCTGATTTTCATCTTTGCATGATTTGGATTTTCTTTGGTGCTATTCGTGTGTCAGAGTTGGTGGGGTTCCCACGAGAAGTGGGGGTTTTGCATGAGGAAGTGTGTTTGGACCCGGGATGGTTGGGCATTTGGTTGTGGTGTTCGAAGACAGACCAGCAGGGTAGAGGGAAGTGGATATGGCTGTATGAAGGGGTAGTGTGCCTTGTGTGGAAATGGTGTCATTTTCAGGAGTGGCCGGGTCGGTTATATAGGGTGTTTTTTTTGTAATAAGTAAGGCAACAGGGCTTTTCAACTGTTGGCAGTGCTGGGAAGGTATCCTGCTGTTTTTGGGACACATTCCTTTTGGATCGGGCGGCGGCAGCAGGTTTTGAGTGGACTAGGGGACAGATATGTTAGATTTGTAGGTGGAGGTCCAGGTGTTGTGAATGCTATGTGACGAAGTGAGGGGGTTGTTTGTTCGAGAAGATGTGCTTGGGGTCGGGTATGCCGTCACATCTTATTCTTTTTTCTTCTAATGCAGGGTGTGTGAGCAGGCGAGGGACCAAAATGGTGACCTGGATCATGGGCCATTCGTTTGTGCACTGGGCAGTGAAGTATACAGAGCAGCAGTTATATGGACAAAACCTGGGACTGCACAGCAGCCAGCATGAGGTGTTATGGTGGGGTAAAGGGGAAATGCGCTGGGGTAACTTGTTACCTCGGTTGGTGAGGCTGGTTCTGCAGAGGGGTTGCCTGGACATGTTACTGATTCATCTGGGGGGATATGATCTGGTGCAAATATCAGGACTGATGCTGTTACAGCATATGCAGCAGGATTTGGAGGCAATCAAAACGAACTTTGCTGGGACATGCATAGTCTGGACTGAATTTGTACCATGAAGGGTATGAAGGGGGCTCTGAAACATGCTGCCATTTGCAAATCGTGGAGGAAACTTAATAGGGCAATGAGAGTTTTTTGCTCTGCAAGGAACATTACAGTGATCTTCCTTGGGGGCATAAGGGAGGAGGATGGATGTCTTTTTCGAGACGATGGGGTGCACCTTTCAAAAATGGGAAATGCATATTACATGATGGAGTTGCGGGATGTGGCGAACAGATTGTGGTATGAGAATATCTGGTGCAGGAGAGATCACCATTAAAGGGGTTTGATGGGGGGGGCAGTAAAACATCCTATGGGTTTTTCTGGTTGGCGGTATCTTGGGGGGTGGAGAGTCACATGTGGGCGTTTCCACCCCCTCGGGAGGAGAACGGAGTACAGGTGACAATGACGGTGTGCGGTACTTCGGCGAGCAAGAGAAGAGTTTAAGAGGAGGGTGTTTGGTAGGAAAATGAAGGAGAGTCTGCATATATGGAAGAGCTCAGTAAGTAGAACAGGGAGGTAGGAAACAAGGTATGAGGGCTTGGGGATGAAAGTTGGCATGAGGTGTGAGTGGTTACGGGAGGTGTGGGAGTGTCATATTTACAAAGGTTTGATGTTATTTGTTTATATGTTGATTAAAGTTCAAAGTAAGTGTTTGCGACCATGTCCTAATAAATGGCCATTTACGCTAAGTCATGAACATGGGGTGTTTTTATTGCACAAGGTGCCTTTTTGTTCTCTGACATGTTCTGATGCCTAATGATTGACCGAGCCAGACTGTCTGTGTCTTTTCCTGCTCCGTTGGGAGCATCGTGCCCAGATAAGGTGCTAAGCAACCATGTGGTTTGTATGTCTGGCCTGCACGTGGTGGTGCTCACAGGCTTGGCAACAGATTCAGGATGTTTCCAAAGGCCACCAAGAGCAAGCCTCCTAGCAGGTGCCCCAACCTGCAATCAGTCCGGTACAAGTCAGTCTGCATCCTGGTGACCCCGAGCACGGCCGCAAATAATTCTCTGGTTAAATGGGTGAGCCCAGAGCAGAGCATTAAACGCAGTGTGGCAGTGTGTGAGGTGAGGAAGGGTCCATTTAAAGATATGACTAAAATTGGAACTGCTGCATATAATAGCAGGCACGCTTTAAATTGATAGATAAGCAATCAGAGGGAAATGCACTCTAGTTAGCATAGATGTTTTGAAGCCCAAACTTTTGTTTCAATCACATCCACTGTGCTACATAAAAGAATTAGAAGAAAAGTAATGTTACTCTTTATTCTCTATTTTACTTGACATGTGGAATGCTATTTATTACATTATTAAGAATGCTTTGGAGGGTTATGTGATTCAACTGCTAGCTGGCTGGCTGCAGAGTTGTCCTGTCCCTCATGGTTTCTCTGAACTTTCAATTAACGTTTTTATAAGACTAATGTGGAGGGTTTGGAGGAGAAGACATTACATAGAAACAAGTGACCTGAATGGGGGCAGGCACACATTGCACACCATTAAGCCCCTCTGTGTGAGTTAATTTTTATTGCACTCTGCTCCATTACACCTGCAGTGGTGAAAAACTGGAGGGATCTGATTTGACCCACCAGTGCGTGAGTGAACTTTCACATTTTCAGATATTAGAATTAACCAGCTCGCCATCATCTTGATTTGCATTAATGCACACTTTTACGTTCTGAACCTGCAATCTCTGCAGGGGTAAATGTGTGTGTAATCAGAAAGAAACAGAATTGAAACCTGGTTGGTTCAGTGGGAAATGCTACTTGTGTATTGATAGTGCTTTGAAGTCCCAGCCTGCAACCGAAAACACTATGAACATGCAACTCATTGGCAACAATGCATGCACCCAAAATATTTCTGAATCTCCATTCCGAGTTTGTACTACAAAGGCGCAGCCTTTGAAAATGTAGACAGTTTCAATACAGCTTGAAGAGCCATTTCTCTGCAGAAAAGACTTCCAGGTTTCCAAGCTAACTTAAGACATTTATTTGAGAATTCATGAAAAGAGTGAAACCAAACAGATTTGACATCGAGGGCATACGGGTGGTGATTTAAACATTTTTTAACGCTGAGGCCCGGTGTTTAATAGGGGATTTATGTTGGATACTTTAGCCATAACATTAAACGTAAGCTGAGCAATAGTTGAGCTATAGTAGTCCCCTCTCCCTATACATGACTCCTTCCTTCTGCCTGTGTTGTCAGCCACAAAATAGCGGACCAACGCATTGAAGCACGGGCCAAAGGCATAGCTGGACCCTGTAGGGGCCCGTGGCAAACGCCGCCCGGGGGGCGGGAACCCTCCTCCAGCAAAGCCTGCGAAAACAGGGGAGCACCAGATTGGTCGCCCCCGCAAACAACCGCTAGCCACCCAATCAGGGAGGATGGGGGTAGCGGACAGGGGTTCCATAAGGGGGTGGCAAACCCCAACGTAGAATAGGAACCTCCAGGAAGAATTGGTACCTGTTGCCGGACGCCGGGAAGTGCCTGCAGGAAGAAGCGGAGATCAGAATCAGTGGACACAGAGGCGACAACGACGCTGCGGCTGGAACCAGCAGGAACCGGTCCTTGCTCCACGGCGTAACACCTGCAGTGACGGTCCGGCAGCAGCGAGTTGGGACTCCAGTCCAGCGGGTCTGCCAACTCTGGAAACAGGCGATCCGGTTCGAGTCTTGGGAAGGAGGCATCCTTGCGACCAGAGGTGGCGGGGTGAGAGAAGCCCCGGCGAGTCCCCGAGAACAATGGCGATCGAGTCAAGAGGAGCAGCGGCCCAGAACAGGAAGTACGCAAGGCGGGGCATCGAGTGGCAAGCGGGTACAGAGCTCGGGATTTAATGGGAAAGGAGCCCCCCTTTTGTGTAATTGTACCAGGAGAGCTGGTGGGAGCGGGAGCAGCCGGCCCCGTCACAGGCGGGCGGCAATCATATGTCCTACCGCGACTGTGAACGAGCGGAGATAGGAAGCCCCCCCCACGTTCTTGGTGCCGGCGCCGGCTAGAGCAATCGTGGGCGGGGCGACAACTTGAGCTTAAAAGGCAGTGAGCCCCCGCCTGTTTTCTCTGTACACAGGACCCAAAAAAGGGTTTTATAAAAGGGAAAAGGAACAACAAGCGCAGGGCGCCAGGAACAATTTCAGACCCCACCCCCCCTCCCCCTGTTTGTGTGATGGGGACAGAAGGCGAAGTGCTGCACCTCGCAAAGGGGAATATGGCTGGTAAAAGTGGGGCATCTGCAAGGACCAAGAAGGTGCCAGCACGATACAGGGGAGCACCGGCGAGCGGCGAAACCCCCAAGAAAGGCTAAAAGAGGCCCTGGGACAACTCTGGGCCTGAACTAGATGGAGATGTGGAGGATCTGCTACAGAGAGCAAGGGCCTTGGTGGCCTTAAAGGAGAAAGCATGGATGGATACCCAGATAAAGGATGGACCAACTAAAAAGCGGTACAAACCAACTCAGATACCAGCACCAGCGACCCCCACGCAGCCAGGCAGGACAGGGCTTGCAGCCAACACGGTGGCCCCGTCTAAGCCAGGCAACAAGGGTGCGGCAGAAGCGAACGCTGCAAACCCCGGCAGCTCCAGGATGGAAAGGGCGAGCCCCGGACACACAAGATGTGGGCAGGGGCAGGAGCAAGGCGAAGACACCGCCAGAAGTGGTGAGCGACTCAGAAACTGAGATGAAGGACAGCGAAGAGGAGGGGTCTGTGTCCAACACGGTGGCCCCTCTGGAAGCACACAGTGGACTCCGAGCTGGTGATCAACAAGCACTGAGCGCACGGGGCAGGCGACGAACAGTAGGGCAGGGGCATGCTGGCACAAGTGGGGGAGAACCCGCGCTAATAATGAATTATGGTGCACAGCGGAAGGTCAGCAACTACGCAGCACGTGGGCCATGGCCCTTTCAGCCCCACTTTCCAGAAAACCCGAGGGGAGCCCATACAGAATTTCTTGGGGAACATGGGGCCCAATACAACCATACACAGCCCCTTGGATGCCCTGGTGGCAATGGCCTGGGCAAGGACAACACTATGGGGGGGGTGAACAAGGGGTACTCAGGAACAGAGAGAGAAAGTGGGAGGTAGCCCCGGAAGCCCACAAGGTAATGGGGACAAGGCGGACGAGGGGTCAGGTAGTGCCCCAAAGGCTACACAGGCTGACACAACAAAGGCAGAGGGGAGCCAGCAAGCCAAGGCCGGGGGAGGTGAGGGCCAGAACCCGGGAGGGAAACCAGCAAGTGAGTACATACGCCCTTCCCCGAGCGATCCACCCACCACCACAAAAAATCTGGGCTTAGCAAACCTTATCTCACTAGCGGTGAAAGAGAGGATCTGGTGCAAGGAATACATAGATATATTTTAGTTGCTAGAGGTGCACCAAGCAGGATTAGACCTCACAACACAGGATAAAAAGGATGAGGACAGGAGGGACAGACGCAAGCCCAGGGTAGAGAAAACAATAGACAACTGGCTAAAAGCGTTCAGGTCCCTGGCATGCATGTTTATAGTTAAGTTCCCCCAGAGAGCAGCAGCGCTAATATTGTATGAACAGAAAGTACATGAGGCATACCAGAAGTACCAGGGTGAGGCCTGGTTGAGATACGATGAAGGTTTCAGGGAGAAAATGCAGACTTGGCCAATAATGGAATGGGACTGCCAGGATATGGAGGGTTTCACGACCCTCATGGTGGGGGCCAGGGAGGGCCTAGATACACGGGAACCACTTTTCATCCCTCAGGGTTCAAAGGTAAATTTGAAGGGCAGGGACAAAGTTTCAGGAATAAGGGCCAGTCGGGCGGCAAAGGCGGGAGCACAGGAAGAACCCGAATGGCACCTTGTTGGAAATATGACAAAGGTGGATGCAAATGGGGGCATGCACACAGGTTCAAACACATCTGTGGTTCCTGTGGGGGGAGTCACCCTGCTGTCCAATGCAGACAAACACAAGGGGCAAATTGCAACAGGGAGAAGGGCAACCCAGGAGGGAGGGGAGGTGCTGGGCATGGGACAGACAATGCCCACCCCCATAGACACAAGGAGGCTGTTAACATTATTGAATAACTACCCAAAGAAAGCAGACAGGCAACAATTGGCATAAGGGTTTATGGCTGGGTTTCCCATCCCTTACAAAGGACCGGTGGCCCCGCAGGACAGCCGCAACCTAAAATCAGTTCGAGACCACCCTGAGGTGGCTAGAAAAAAGGTGGAGAAGGAGGTCCAGCTGGGTAGAGTGGCAGGCCCTTTCCCGTCCCCCCCAATACCGAACATGATAGTCTCACCATTGGGAGTGGTGCCTAAGAAAGAAACAGGCAAATTCAGACTAATACACAATCTGTCACACCCACACAGGGATTCAGTCAATGATTGGTTGGAGCAGGGCAGCTGCTCGGTAGCATATGCTTCTCTGGACGACGCAATAAACCGAATCAGATAAGCGGGGGGCACTACTCGCCAAAACAGACATAGAGCCAGCCTTTCGTTTGCTGCCAGTGCACCCAAATAGTTACCACCTCCTCAGTTTCCAACTAGAAGGGGAATATTACTACGACAAATGCCTACCCATGGGAGGATCCAAATCCTGCGCTTACTTTGAATCATTTAGCAGTTTTCTGGAATGGGAACTGGGAACACGCCACCCCGCAGGGGGTCGGGTCCACTACTTAGATGATTTCCTATTCATTGGGGCGGCTGGAACGAGGGAGTGCGCCGACCTCCTCCGCCTATTTGTGGATATGGCAAAGGAGTTGGGAGTACCACTAGCAAAGGATAAAACAGAGGGCCCAACGACCAAATTGTCCTTCCTGGGGATATAGCTATACTCGGTGGCAGGGAAATGCAGACTACCACAGGAGAAGGTCGCAGAGCTGCGGCAAATCATACAAAATCTACGGCAGCAGAAAAAGGCGACACTTGGTGAGATACAACAGCTGCTAGGTAAACTGAACTTCGCTACCAGAGTAATACCGGCAGGGCGCCCCTTCGCGAGACGCTTGGCCTGGCTGACCAAGGGTTTGTCACAGAAACACCACAGGGTCCGCAAGGCGTGAGGGAGGACCTCGGACAATGGGAACAGTTCTTGACCAATTTTAACGGCACTCTCATATGGCGGGAACCATGGGTCTGGGCTGACCAGTTAGAACTCTACACGGACGCAGCAGGGGGCCACGGTTTTGGGGCAATCCTGGGGTCAGCATGGGCGGCAGCAGCCTGGCAGGATAGGTGGTTCCAGAATGGGACCACCGGCAACATCACCTTGTTGGAACTTTTCCCAATTGGAGCGGCATTTACTACATGGGGCCCCAAACTGGCAAACAGGCAGATAATACTATGGTCAGACAACCACGCGATGTTGCAATCAACCTAGGTAAAGCAAAATACCCAGTCGTGGTCAAATTGTTGTGTAAGTTAGTGGAGTGCCAGCTGACAGCATACATAGCGGTTAGGGCAAGACACATTGCAAGGCTGGACAACTCAGTGGCTGATTCTATTTCTCGTTTCCAGTGGGCCAGGTTCAGAGAGCTCGCACCGGAGGCGGACCAAGTCATGACACCAGTGCCAGAGATACAATGGGAATTGGTGGACTCAGGATGAGAACATTATTGGACAACGCGCTAGCCCCCAAGATGAGAACCACTATCGTAAGTGTTGGTCCACCTTTGCCACCGTAACAGGTAGCGAAGGGAAATGAAGGGTAGGGCCAGACGAGGTAACCACATTTATCAAATGGGCTTTTCAGGAGGGGAAAACCAGATCCTGGGCCCAGACACACCTGAACGCGGTAGCTTACTACAGCAAATTAACAACAGGGAATGACCCCACGGGGTCCTTTTGTTGCAGGATGGCCATGAAAGGTTGGGGTAGACTGCAACCTAGAGCAGGGGACAGCAGGAGGCCCATTGATTTTCAAGTCTTAAAAAAGTCAATCCGCGCGCTAGAGGAGGTGTGCGACGGGGAGCGAGAGACAAAGTTATTCAAGGCGGCTTTCGCGCTTGCCTTCTTTGGTGCAGACAGGGTCAGTGAGATAGTGGCCCCGGCCAGGCGAACACCAGGGACTGCATGCTTACGCAAAGCAGACGTTGTAATAGGGGCAGGGCACATGGTAATCCTCCTGCGACGATCAAAAACGGACCAGGCGGGAAAAGGGAAATACACTAGGATCGAATGCATCAGGGACAAGTCTTGCTGCCCAGTGTGTCTGGTACAAGAGTATGTGCTAGAGGGTGGGCCTGCACAGGAGACCCTGTTCACACATGGGGTTGGGTCATGCCTCAGCCGTTTCCAGTTCATAGCGGTGATGCGTAAAGCCCTAGCTAAGGTGGGTTTCCCGCCAAGGGAGTTCGGATCCCATTCCTTCCACATTGGGGCAGCAACCACGGCAGCGGGGCTGGGTTTTGGGTCAGAACAAATCAAGGAAGTAGGGCGTTGGGCATCGAATGCTTTCAAACGGTACATACACCCCCGGTTTACTAAGCTCGGTTTTCTCCGCCCCCCCATGTAGGTCCGCCGGAAGGTCGCAAGAAAGTATGGATCATGGGGCACAACGATGAGCGGTGGCACATCGGGAGTTCAAATGGATCTGGCTCCGGAACATGGAGGTGACCTGGCTCGGCCGATCTGGGATGAAATGGGACCAGCTACTCCCCACAGTACAAAGGGCGCTGCAGCAGGGCCATGGGCAGGATTCTTTATTGGTCCACCTCGGGGGCAATGACTAAGCGGCAATGGGGAGGAGATGCCTCCTAGAAAAAACGATGACTGATCTGGCGTCGCTGGCAAAGTTAATCCGCCCGGCGGACGTAATTTGGTCAGAAATAGTAGTGCGCAGGGCATGGAGGGGGGCTCAAGACCGGGGAACAGTTGAAAAATCCAGACGAAAATTGAACATTACCATGGCAAGAATATGCAGGGCCAATAGCTGGAGCTTCGTGAGGCATGGGTTCATTAACTTGGGGTCCCCGGGGTACCACCTAGAAGACGGGGTACACCTGACAGGGGTGGGGATGGACATGTTCATACTTAACATGGTGGGAGTCTTAGAACAGCTGGGTTTCTCGTGAGCAGGGCAAGGAGGAAAGGGGGAGCTGCCTCCGATCGGGCAACCGTAGGCAGCGTGGGGGTAGAAACCCAATAAAATACCCAGAAGAAAACAGTTACGTTAGGTAGACGAGCTGCTCACACAAGTGCCCTTGGGATGCCTCACAGCAGGGGCACTGAGTGAGCGAATGACAGCACACAGATACAGACAGAGTAGATGAGATGCTCGCACAGGGTCCTTGGGATGCCACACGTCAGGGCCAACGAGGAGCAGGCGAGTGGCCAGCAAGGGTCCAGAGCAAGCGGAACGGCACTTGCAGCCTGGGCAGGTCCTAAAGGATGCCCACAAAATCAGCAGCAAGTGAAGCCTGGAACCGTGAGCGCAGGGACCTTGCTTAAAGGGGCACCTCGAACAAGGACAGTGCTGTCATAAAAAAGGGAACAACAACAAATGCTAGAGGACAATGCACGTTGTTAAATTAACATGATGTTTATGAATGACCAAACGTAAGTTGTGAGATGTACAAATCATGTTTAATAAACTGCGGCCTTTCTATGCACCAAATCATGTTGTCAAGAAGATGATTATTGGGGAAAGGCAAGCAGTTTTTTGGGAAGCAAGGGGCAAAAGGGGGAAGGTGATTCGCCCCTGGGAGGGGTTGAAGCACAGGCCGAAGGCGAAGCCGGACCCTGTAGGGGCCCGTGGCAAACGCCGCCCGGGGGCGGGAACCCTCCCCATCAAAGCCCGCGAAAATGGGGGTGCACCAGATTGGTCGCCCCGCAAACAACCGCTAGCCACTCAATCAGGGAGGATGGGGGCTAGCGGACAGGGGGTTTATAAGGGGTGGCAAACCCCAACATAGCATAGGAACCCCCATAAAGAATTGGTAATCCACCCACCCACACCAGAAGGAAGAGGGCATCGCAGCTGCAAGGTTAAAGGGGAGGGTAAGGTCCAGGGCGGTAGAAACCCAAGAAGATACCCAGAAGAAAACAGTAACGTTAGGTAGACGAGCTGCTCACACAAGTGTCCTTGGGATGCCTCAAGGCAGGGGCACGGAGTGAGCGAATGACAGCACACAGATACAGACAGAGTAGATGAGATGCTCGCACAGGGTCCTAGGGATGCCACATGTCAGGGGCAACGAGGAGCAGGCGAGTGGCAAGCAAGGGTCCAGAGCAAGCGGAACGGCACTTGCAGCCTGGGCAGGTCCTAAAGGATGCCCACAAAATCAGTAGCAAGTGAAGCCTGGAACCGTGAGCACAGGGACCTTGCTTAAAAGGGCACCTCGAACAAGGAAAGTGCTGTCATAAAAAGGGAACAGCAACAAATGCTAGAGGACAATGCACGTTGTTAAATTAACATGATGTTTATGAATGACCAAATGTAAGTTGTGAGATGTACAAATCATGTTTAATAAACTGCGGCCTTTCTATGCACCAAATCATGTTGTCACGAAGATGATTATTGGGGAAAGGCAAGCAGTTTTTGGGAAGCAAGGGGCAAAAGGGGGGAAGGTGATTCTCCCCCTGGGAGGGGTTGAAGTACGGGCCGAAGGCGAAGCCGGACCCTGTAGGGGCCCGTGGCAAACGCCGCCCGGGGGGCGGAAACCCTCCCCATCAAAGCCCGCGAAAATGGGGGTGCACCAGATTGGTCGCTCCCACAAACAACCACTAGCCACTCAATCAGGGAGGATGGGGGCTAGCGGACAGGGGGTTCATAAGGGGGTGGCAAACCCCAACATAGCATAGGAACCCCCATAAAGAATTGGTAACCCACCCACCCACACCAAAAGAAAGAGGGCATCGCAGCTGCAAGGTTAAAGGGGAGGGTAAGGTCCAGGGCGGTAGAAACCCAAGAAGATACCCAGAAGAAAACAGTAACGTTAGGTAGACGAGCTGCTCACACAAGTGTCCTTGGGATGCCTCAAGGCAGGGGCACGGAGTGAGCGAATGACAGCACACAGATACAGACAGAGTAGATGAGATGCTCGCACAGGGTCCTTGGGATGCCACATGTCAGGGGCAACGAGGAGCAGGCGAGTGGCCAGCAAGGGTCCAGAGCAAGCGGAACGGCACTTGCAGCCTGGGCAGGTCCTAAAGGATGCCCACAAAATCAGTAGCAAGTGAAGCCTGGAACCGTGAGCACAGGGACCTTGCTTAAAAGGGCACCTCGAACAAGGACAGTGCTGTCATAAAAAAGGGAACAACAACAAATGCTAGAGGACAATGCACGTTGTTAAATTAACATGATGTTTATGAATGACCAAACGTAAGTTGTGAGATGTACAAATCATGTTTAATAAACTGCGGCCTTTCTATGCACCAAATCATGTTGTCAAGAAGATGATTATTGGGGAAAGGCAAGCAGTTTTTTGGGAAGCAAGGGGCAAAAGGGGGGAAGGTGATTCGCCCCCTGGGAGGGGTTGAAGCACAGGCCGAAGGCGAAGCCGGACCCTGTAGGGGCCCGTGGCAAACGCCGCCCGGGGGGCGGGAACCCTCCCCATCAAAGCCCGCGAAAATGGGGGTGCACCAGATTGGTCGCCCCCGCAAACAACCGCTAGCCACTCAATCAGGGAGGATGGGGGCTAGCGGACAGGGGGGTTTATAAGGGGGTGGCAAACCCCAACATAGCATAGGAACCCCCATAAAGAATTGGTAATCCACCCACCCACACCAGAAGGAAGAGGGCATCGCAGCTGCAAGGTTAAAGGGGAGGGTAAGGTCCAGGGCGGTAGAAACCCAAGAAGATACCCAGAAGAAAACAGTAACGTTAGGTAGACGAGCTGCTCACACAAGTGTCCTTGGGATGCCTCAAGGCAGGGGCACGGAGTGAGCGAATGACAGCACACAGATACAGACAGAGTAGATGAGATGCTCGCACAGGGTCCTTGGGATGCCACATGTCAGGGGCAACGAGGAGCAGGCGAGTGGCAAGCAAGGGTCCAGAGCAAGCGGAACGGCACTTGCAGCCTGGGCAGGTCCTAAAGGATGCCCACAAAATCAGTAGCAAGTGAAGCCTGGAACCGTGAGCACAGGGACCTTGCTTAAAAGGGCACCTCGAACAAGGAAAGTGCTGTCATAAAAAAGGGAACAGCAACAAATGCTAGAGGACAATGCACGTTGTTAAATTAACATGATGTTTATGAATGACCAAATGTAAGTTGTGAGATGTACAAATCATGTTTAATAAACTGCGGCCTTTCTATGCACCAAATCATGTTGTCAAGAAGATGATTATTGGGGAAAGGCAAGCAGTTTTTGGGAAGCAAGGGGCAAAAGGGGGGAAGGTGATTCTCCCCCTGGGAGGGGTTGAAGCACGGGCCGAAGGCGAAGCCGGACCCTGTAGGGGCCCGTGGCAAACGCCGCCCGGGGGGCGGAAACCCTCCCCATCAAAGCCCGCGAAAATGGGGGTGCACCAGATTGGTCGCTCCCACAAACAACCGCTAGCCACTCAATCAGGGAGGATGGGGGCTAGCGGACAGGGGGTTCATAAGGGGTGGCAAACCCCAACATAGCATAGGAACCCCCATAAAGAATTGGTAACCCACCCACCCACACCAAAAGAAAGAGGGCATCGCAGCTGCAAGGTTAAAGGGGAGGGTAAGGTCCAGGGCGGTAGAAACCCAAGAAGATACCCAGAAGAAAACAGTAACGTTAGGTAGACGAGCTGCTCACACAAGTGTCCTTGGGATGCCTCAAGGCAGGGCCACGGAGTGAGCGAATGACAGCACACAGATACAGACAGAGTAGATGAGATGCTCGCACAGGGTCCTTGGGATGCCACATGTCAGGGGCAACGAGGAGCAGGCGAGTGGCCAGCAAGGGTCCAGAGCAAGCGGAACGGCACTTGCAGCCTGGGCAGGTCCTAAAGGATGCCCACAAAATCAGTAGCAAGTGAAGCCTGGAACCGTGAGCACAGGGACCTTGCTTAAAAGGGCACCTCGAACAAGGAAAGTGCTGTCATAAAAAGGGAACAGCAACAAATGCTAGAGGACAATGCACGTTGTTAAATTAACATGATGTTTATGAATGACCAAATGTAAGTTGTGAGATGTACAAATCATGTTTAATAAACTGCGGCCTTTCTATGCACCAAATCATGTTGTCAAGAAGATGATTATTGGGGAAAGGCAAGCAGTTTTTGGGAAGCAAGGGGCAAAAGGGGGGAAGGTGATTCTCCCCCTGGGAGGGGTTGAAGCACGGGCCGAAGGCGAAGCCGGACCCTGTAGGGGCCCGTGGCAAACGCCGCCCGGGGGGCGGGAACCCTCCCCATCAAAGCCCGCGAAAATGGGGGTGCACCAGATTGGTCGCTCCCACAAACAACCGCTAGCCACTCAATCAGGGAGGATGGGGGCTAGCGGACAGGGGGTTCATAAGGGGGTGGCAAACCCCAACATAGCATAGGAACCCCCATAAAGAATTGGTAACCCACCCACCCACACCAAAAGAAAGAGGGCATCGCAGCTGCAAGGTTAAAGGGGAGGGTAAGGTCCAAGGCGGTAGAAACCCAAGAAAATATCCAAAAGAAAACAGTAACGTTAAGTAGACGAGCTGCTCACACAAGTGTCCTTGGGATGCCTCACGGCATGGGCACGGAGTGAGCGAATGACAGCACACAGATACAGACAGAGTAGATGAGATGCTCGCACAGGATCCTTGGGATGCCACATGGCAGGGGCACTGAGGAGCAGGCGAGTGGCCAGCAAGGGTCCAGAGCAAGCGGAACGGCACTTGCAGCCCGGGCAGGTCCTAAAGGAAGCCCACAAAATCAGTAGCAAGGGAAGCCTGGAACCGTGAGCGCAGGGACCTTGCTTAAAGGGGCACCTTGAACAAGGACTGTGCTCTCATAAAAAAGGGAACTACAACAAATGCTAGAGGACAATGCACGTTGTTAAATTAACATGTCTATGAATGACCAAACGTAAGTTGTGAAATGTACAAATCATGTTTAATAAACTGCGGCCTTTCTATGCAAATAATCATGTTGTCAAGAAGATGATTATTGGGGAAAGGAAAGCAGTTTTTTTGGGAAGCAAGGGTCAAAAGGGGGGAAGGTGATTCGCCCCCTGGGAGGGGTTGTAATATGTTCTTATTTCTCCACCGTGCACCTGTGCTGGTGTTTGTGTGTCACACGCGCTCTCATGCCTGCACCGTTTTTTTCTATCAGGAATGCAAGCCGGCAGGATGCTGCTGGGAGTAGCGCCTCGTTTCCTTCTTACCTTTTGAGATAATCTTTTCTTTCTTCCCTCAGCCCTGGCTAATGCTGCAGCACTGCTGTTAGCTGCAACTTACAAGGTGCTCTACAGAATCCAATTACTGGAGGGGAAGGAAAACCTAGGGCCGAAGGATTAAAGATGGAATTGTCAGAAAGGAGGCCTGTCAGGACGAGAGATGTTATTAAAAACAACAAGATCGGAAAGACACGATTCTATTCCCTCTCGCTCCCTCATCGTTTTGGCTGCAGATGGAGAAACCAGGATTTTTCTCTTGAAAGCCATATCACAAATAGGTCGACTGCTTCTGCTTTTTCCTATTCGCCTTGAACTCAAAACCATGTAATATTAACTTGTAAAAATAAATAAATATAGAGGCCCAAAGTTTTCTTAGAATACCTAGTCTTGTTTCCACCTCATGCCTCTTTCTTCCACCACCTACCATCTCCTATCTATTGTTCTCACTCTTACAGGTTTATTTTTCATCCCTGCTTTCCTTGTTTGTCATTTTTTTCCGAACTCTCTCTTTCTTCTTCTTTCTCTTTTTTCTGCCTTTCGCTCTATTCCTCTCAGTCAAAATCTGATGATGAAAAATAAGCCCTGGTGCCTAAAAAACAGTGCTCACTACCTATAAACATTGACACAAGTTAAGCACTGCACCTAACTGTTTTGAATTATCGTGATTAACCCGTTGCGTGCGTCCGTCGGCCAACGGCCGTCGCGAGCACTACCTCTGTAGTGCTGCGAACGTCCGTTGGCCGACGCGGCCACGCCCACTCCGCTAAACCGCCGCACCGCGGCAGAATTGCCGCCGCGATTAAGTGGTTAACCCAGGACAGTGTGTGTGTATATATATATATACATCATACATATATATATATTAACTGAAAAACAAAGGTTATAGGGACGTTATAGTTAGACTGACATTTCACTGGTGCAAAACTAGGGGTGGGCGGAATTTGCGTAGTCAAGCTACGCAAAGCTCCACGAAATGGTAAAAAGTCTCCGCGAGCATGCAAAAGTTCCGCGAACACGCGGAATTGCTTGTTCCGCCCATTCGCGATGCTTTTTTCCTGTTCGCGAACGCTGTTTGCGTGCTCCGGGATAAATATCTTGCGAACACGCATTTTGAAAGCGCGAACAAGCAAAAAATTCCGCGAAGCCGCAGATCGCGGAATTTTTGGCAATTCCGCGTTCTCCGCAGAACGCGAAATTACCCAAATTCCGCAAATTCCGCGAGCGGAACGGAATTTACCACCCAGGCCTATGCAAAACCAGAGGAGTTCAGCAGTTACAGTTAGCTGAGCTAACTATAACTTATGCCCCCTCAATGCACTGCTTATGACCTTACACATTACATCACTCATGACATGGTCAGTGACATCACTCATGACATCGCTGATGATATCTCAAATGACATCCACAGCTATATCCCGGGGGTGGGTACCCTGGGACATAGCAGGAGCCGGACCTGGAGGGTGGCGGTCCCCAGGGCCATGTATGGCTCCACAAGGGGGGGCGTGTGGCCCCCCTTTTTTTAAATTTGCCCTGGGAAGGCAGTGGTCCCCAGGGCCGAGGGCGGTGTGCATTTAATTTGACTAAAGCCCCGGTGAGGTGGCGTTTGCCGGGGCTGTGGGAGGGGTCCACACAGCCACTGCATTAATTAAAATTGAAACCCCGGGCAGGTGGGGGTCCCCGGGGCTGGGAGGGGTTCATGAGGCCCTCACCATTCATAAAAATAAGCCCAGAGGACGTGGCATTCCCCAGGGTAGCGGGGAGGCCGTATAGGCCTCCCCGGATTTATTTAAAAAGAAGCCCCAAGGAGGCCCCCCTCCATTATTACAATGCCCCCAGAACCTGGCCAACCCAGGGGCCAATTAGGAAGGAAGCGCAGAAGTCCTCACTTCCTTTTTTTTTTTAAATATTGCCTAAAATATTTAAAAAATCAAATGCTTTTTTGGGCCCTGCAGGGTCCCTGTGGGACCCCCCCAAGAGGCCTAAAGGGTCAGGCTATTTCTACCCTGCCCCCTTTTCTTTTTACAGTTTTTGTGGAACTCGGCTTCCAGCTGAGTTTCAAGATGGCTGCCAACACTTCCTGGTTGAAATATTGGCAGCCAATCAAATTTCAGTAGGATTTTGGGCTCCCAGATATCTATATTTTTCAAACTTAAATATTCCTGAAACTACTGAATGGATTTACACCAAATCACAAAAAGCATGCTTTCTGAACCAACATCTGGCTTTCTGCCAAATTTGGTGTAATTCCGCTGAGAGGTTCGGGCTGTAGTCGTGCTCAAAAAATGAAAAATCCCCATAGACATAACATAGGGAAAACGCGTTTTGGGATCCCCCCATTTTTTCTCGGCGCTTACTTGATGGATCACATCGAAACTTTCAACAAAGCAACTGAACCAAAAAGGGGCTGTTTTAAAAAAAATTGTGAAGATTCGTCAAGCAGTGCCAAAGTTATTGGCAAAAAAAAACCTGCTTTTCCTGTGAAAACTCTGGTCCTAACTATAACTACCTACTGGATATTGCCAGTAGGTAATATATGTATATATGTTATGTGTGGCCACAGCATGAATGTCACATTCTAAGTGTGATAATTCCCTGTTGTGACGAAGCAACAGTGGGTTACAGCTCCTCATAAATCAGGGTTACATATCCCATAAACTCACTGTTGCTACGTCATGAAGAAATTCCAGGCTGCTCTGGTTGAGCTCTGTGAGAGCCTGTCAAAGCAGTGTTGGAATGCAGGGAGTACTGCTTCTGAAGAAGAGGGAAGGGAAGGCACACATTGTGGTGGGGTGGTTGACAGGAGGTCAGGCATCTTTTTTATTTATTTTGGGACAGGGAGGAGAGGACAAGTAATGTATAGCTCCCCGGTTAATTCTCTGCCCCTGCGTAGCAGATGAAAGCAGGGGTAGGTGATTTGGGGCGGGTGGCATAAATAACATAATGTTATAGATGAGTAAAAGCATATTATAAGGGATCTCATAGACAACTTTTCTCATCTATTTCATGTCACTCAGAACTGCTCATTGTTACCCATCTATAATTCTAAAAATATTTGTTTATAGTCAGATTTAAACAACACTGCTAAACGATGAAAGATAGTGGGGAAAATTATTGTGTGTGGCAAGGTGCAGTCTCTGTTTGAGCTTTCTGTGTCACCACAGACACATTCAGCATCTGATGGTGGTGGGGCACACGGGCGGTGGAGGGGGGGGGCATATGGAGCTGGGGCAGAGATTCATCTCCCCCCCAGAGGTGCCACTGACCCTGGAATTCAAACTACAATGCCCATGCTCATGCCGAAGACCTCCACCTCCAGGTTCAAAGAGAAGCTCTACTCTGTTATTAACTGTTCGAACTGGCACTTTCTGGTTGGGTGAGGCGAGGTCCCAGCCACACAGAAATACCACTCCTGTCAGGGGTAGGTGATTACACTCACTGTATAACCTGCGCTCACCTTTGGGTAGCTTGGAACTGAGCAGACAGGCTTAACAGAGAGGTAATGTGCAAAGCACTGACACAGCACTCACTAACAATAAATACACTGATCATCACAAAAGAGACTTCCCATGTGATGTATGTAAATAACGGTTGTATTCAACACACACAATAATCAACACAAAATAAACATCATGTATTTTGGGGCATAAATCACACTTAGAAATATTACTAGCAGTACTAGGCTCAACCGTGTTAAAAATTACATCAATAAAATGCACACTTGGGAAAGATCCTATCCTAACACCCCCCCCACCCCTGCACTCTTATGTGTTGCAACACGTGGTCAACCCCAGGTCCACCTTAGCAATTCTAATAATTCAATACTACACAGTTATAGGGTTCACCCCAGGTCACAACGATATCAGAAATATGTACATACAAAGAATTATAACACTTTTAGCAGCCCCGTCGGTCTAGGCTGTACGGGTAAAACTAATGTCAAATGTAGTGTTCTTCTGGCAAGAAAACAATGTATAAGGCAACACCGCTGACCAGTGTCATGGATCACTGGCGGTTTGCAGACTGTCACTCCCACACACACACACACTCACTCCGCACCGGTACAGGGTGCAACAGATATCAGGCAGGTCCATATGGAACGTGCCGCAATGTGGTGCAACTGATACCCAGCAAGTCAATTGATAGTACCCTGCAGACCCCGTGGCCCAGCCTTCCTTCAACCTCCAGCTCATCCCGACTATCCTACAACCACAGATTGAAGAAAACAAGCCCTCCCTCCGGATACTAGGCCGCATGTGGAAGAAGACACACTTAGTCAGGGTCCCAGAGAAGCACGTGGGGGTAGGTAGCAGGACTAATTAAGAGGCAGTCATCAAATGGGGGGTTGGTAGCCACTTGGGAAGTTCACCACAGGATGTGGAGCAGAAGCAGGCTGATGGCAATATTCGGTCACTGAAAAGGGTTTCACAGGGGCCTTCTGGGACCAGCCCAGTTCTGTGAAGCACACGGGGGTCATGCAGTCTCTTGACCTGCTTCCGATTGCTCTCAGAAGCATTCCTTCAGCCCAGTAAATCAATCTTACTATCCAAGCCGGGCATTCCTACCTGGCAACACGATGTCGTCGGGGACCGGGTGAGGAGAGGGCAGTTGGACCGCCGCATTGAGGACAAAAAAGGGAACAATTGATGAATGGGAAATGAAGTAGGGGAGCCTCTTGGAAGAAGGAGGCACCCCGTCAGGTACACGTCGATCAGAGTTGCACCCAGACAATCTCGGCACAACATCTGGTGCGCATTGATACGGGTCACACCAGACCATTTCGGTCACACACAACGAAGTGTTGCAAATTCTGTACCTCCCTCAAAATGAGGCACAATGTCCGGTGCGCGCCAATATGGGTTATGCACCAAACAATTCGGGTCACACTCAACGGAGAGTTGCAAAGTCTGTACCTTCTTGGAAATGAGGTACAATGCCTGGTGCGCATTGATACTGATCGCACCAGGCAATTTTGATCACACACAACGAAGAGTTCCAAAGTCTGTACTTCCCTGGAAATAAGGCACAATGCGTGGTGCATGTTGATATTGGTCGCATCACGCAATTCCAGTCACACACACAGGTGCAAGTTTAGCAATGCCACACAAGGTAGAATGAGGCACTCCTGCGGTTACGCCCCAATCTCCGAGAGTTGTAATCTGTGAATCAGACACCACACACCATGAGCATGCAGTCGGCATGTCGCACGAGAGAGATGTGGCACGATCAAAGAAGTGGGCCACTGTGGATCTCACAATCGATTAATCCACTCACCAACAACAAGACGCTTCTGCGTGTCAAGGTCCACACAATGCAGGGGCCACATGCCTTAAATGCACGCAAGACTTCTGGGGCTCTGCACAAGGCAATCCGGTCGCCAGGCACAAGTCTTAGTTCCATGCTCATGCTACGCTACCAGTTGGGATCCAGCTGACGATATGGGCACTGCTCTCCATGTGTCACAAGTAGACGATGTGTGTCCCTCGTAGGAGATCTTTGATGTCCCTGAAACCTCTGAAAGAATAGGGGGCAAGCCAACAAGCCCTTGGAGTGCACACTTCAGGGTGCTACACAGCAGCAGGTAGTCAGCCCATGCCAGCCACTATTCAGGTAGGGCACACAGTCACTTTCAATGGCAGTAATCCTCCTTGTGCACAACAGATTCCTCTGGCAGTGTGCACCAAGCAATTCCAGAGTCTCTGGTTCCATGTACCCACAAGGTTAGCTCTACTCTGCTGAAGTATGGCACCAGTAGTTATACTGTATTGTGCCTTTGAAGTGGGGGTGGTTCAGAGGGTCTCCCTTTGAACCACAGATGTCTCCCCTAAATTTCAGTCCTGTCTGCCATGAGGCCGCGGAATACAGATCTTAATCTTTAGCGGGCCATGATCTGGATCCCAGAGGCCAAGTGTCAAAACCTTTTCCTCCAATCTATCCAGCCAGGCCCTCAAATGGCAGAGGTCTGTAATTCCAATTGCATGCCCATTGTTTTATAGCTGTCTCTGGGGAATGCCCCGATGTGCTCCCCCAGCCGCCAATGTGGACTGGAGTCAAGCGAAAAGGCACACAAAGAGTTTTAGATCAGAGAAATGTCCACGTTCTAGAAGTGCCCTTTCTAAGCTGGTAATGACAAAACCACCTTTATCATAGGAAAGGGATTGACATTGTGAATCCAATTATAGGAAACATGATGAGGCTGCTCAACTGCAATCCAGTATTGGAGCCTGAAGTAATTTCAACCATTTCCCCATATTAGCCTATGGGAAGAGCAACCCTCATAGGTAGTGAAAACACACATGGCTATTCCTCACTACCTGGGCAGGGAACAAACATGTGTCCCTGCCTGGCCTTTCACCTAACACTCGTTTCACCCCTGAAGACTTACCCTAGGGGTGCTCTAGTGGTAGTGAAAGGTCCTCTCAAGATAGCTAGTGATTTAAAGAAGCCTGCCTGAACATAAGCGCAATTGCACATTCACAGACCTGCAATGTTAGGCTAGACACATTTTTAGAAACACCATAGGTGCAAATGCGCACACAGGCCTGCAATGACAGGCTTGTGACATTTTAAATAACATCAGGTAAACACCACTTCCTAACGTGTGTAGGAAGAGCGTGCGCACTTTCACACTGCATTTACAGTGTAAAAGTGCCCAATGCCCGAATCAGCCAAACCCAGGAGAAAAAAGCAGAATGCTTACGGAAACACTACCTGAAGAGTATCAGGTCTAACAGTAATTGATTCTTTCATCTTTATGCCCTTCTATAATGTTAGAAACAGGTACAAATTGGCTTCTGACAATGCATGGCTTCCAGAGCCAGGAAAAGCAAAATAAATGTCTTGCATGTACCTTCAATAGGCCTGGCCCTACAATTACACAGTAGACTAAGGATTCGACTACAAGTGCACCAGAGGCGTATGGAATATTTATCACACCCAATACAATTGTATACAGTGGGGCTCGGAATTTATTGGGTGGCTATAAATAGCACACATTTCCAGTGTCGCCCTAAAAGGGGCATAACAAGCATAATTTAGTGCTTTCTTCATCAAAGTCTGCTTGTCCCTGTATTAACTGGGCTTTCCCCCCACTAAATTACATCGTATTTGACCTGCTCATTTTAATCCAGGGAGCAAACTTTATCTCGCCCGGTAATTACAGGGTGTTATAAACTTTGTACCACTGGTAATGTGATCGCGAAAAATGGGGAGCATCTTATCGAGGCCTGAGATGGACAAGCCATTGCTCCATTGCAACTGATCTCCTGTCAAAAGCTGAGACCGAGGAGAGTGCAGTTCTTGGCTCCGGTCACCTGGGCCACAGTACAGTGGTGGCCAGTACAGAACGGAGGTGGCGGGGTTGGATGTGGGTGTGGAGGAGGTGGGGGCAAAAAATAAAGAAAATTCACTTACCTTATGCGCCAACTCTCCCACATCGTCTCTCCTCCCAGGAAGGATCCAGGCTCCCCTAAGCCAATCACGACACTGCTGTCACCATGACAGCAGCCTCGTGATTGGTCTGAGCACCGTGGTTCAGAGCTCAGACGAGGACTGACAGCCTGTGCATGTTCTTCACCCAGGCTGTGTATTACCACCGGGGAGAACATGCAAAGTGTGCATGACTGTTTGGTCAGCCCAAGGTGCACTTAAGGTGCAGCAACCACTCCTCCCATCGACATCATGGGAGCTTAGCACAGCCCCACACTAACCTGGCTGATACTAAAAAATAAAAAGATAATAACTTATTTTATGATCATTTTATTTTTCCCTTTACACTGCTCCGAGAGCAGTGGGGCGACGTTCCTCCGCCTTAGCAGAGGCGCTGCCACTGCAGTGCTCAGAGAGAACAGACCTGTCACCTTCCATCGGAGGGATAATTGAGGACCCGTCGCACGTGGACCAGCGCAACAGCAGCGAGTACAACAACCAAATAGCAACAGCAGCGAATACAGCAACCAAATAAGTGTATTCAGTGTAGTTCCTGTGCCCAACTGAGATAAACAAAATGACAGTTAACACAAAAGGGAAAAAAATTATCTCATGAAGTTCGTTTTTTGAAGTTTCTCAAAATGAAGGTGGCCATTCTCCATATAAATACCTATAGGAAGCCGGTATCAAAACTGAAACTCACAGCATATGAGTGATCTCTTCGCTTCATTGTGGAAATTTGCCCCTGATACCCCCAGACGTTGCCAGCAGGGGCAGGTGGAAGAAAACCTGGTGATTCCGGAGAATCTGCCACACACTCCATCTAATTCCTGCATAGCAGCCCCCCCCTCTTGCAGGCTTCAAATCTGAAAGCCTATTTTCCATTTCAGAAGCATCTTTTATTTTCCAAGCCGCTCCCCACGCGCACACTCATACACCGGCGCATATATTTAATTTGATTCAGTGTGGCTGACACTAAAACCACTTAGCTGGTTCCCCTACATCATCCTAACCTAATATTCTTGACAGAGATGCGCGTCTGCTTTTTTTTCTTCGTTTCTATTTCAGCGGTTCCTGTTTGTTTTTTGATTTCCATTCGCCCAGTGGAATTAAGTTCTGCCATGAGAAAGTGACCGCCAATCCATGACGTTCTGGCTCAGTCTGAGGCTTTCAAGGCCTTCCTTGAGCTGAGCAGGCTGTGAAACCGAAGACTGGGAAACAGAACTGATGACAAACATGCAGTGCTGCCGATGGCATGACCTTGGGCCTTGTGTCAAAGGACTGGCCTTTTGCAAAAGCAGAATGCAGAGACAGGCCAGTCAGTGGGCTAGCTAGGTTGCCCTGGGTTCTAATGCGGCAAGGAAAGTGTGCCCTCTTCCCATACAATTCAGTCAAAATTGGGGTGAAGTGAGCCCCTGAACCCACAGAGCACCATGCCATAATATTGGCAGCTAAAATATCGCCCTACATAAACATCAACTCCAGAATATTGTAAAGTTAAGTACATATCAGTAAATATAGATTTACTATTCTTAACTCCACATCTGCATACCTTGAAGCTATAGCTGTGATTAAGGTACACAGATCTAGAGTAAAGAATTGTGAATTTATACTTAGCTGGATATAGTTAACTTTACAATACTGTGATAAGTCAATATTCTGGATATGACATTTTTGTAGGATGATCCTTAAAACTCGATATTCTGCCGCTGCACCTAATTTGCTAACTACAGCCACAAGCCAGAGGTGATGCATTTCAAGGATGATAGTGTTGGGGTACAGTAAGTCAAGTTGGGAACGCTTGACATAAGAATCTAGGTTTCCCAGTCGTACTTTCCATTCATCTGCCTTGGCACATCAAGTAATCTTTCAATTTCCTTATTTCTCTGTCTTGTTCACTTTATAATAAGGTTTTCCTGTATCCCTGCCTTAGGAAAATGGCTGTTTCAAACTGGATATAAAAGGTTTGGGGATTTTGGAATTGGCTTTAATTGTTTTCCCCGATTTAAGTTTAATAATACAGCATGGTGAGGGAAGGCCCATGTTATAATTCCATAGGAACCTAAAGATATTTAAAAGTAAAGCACAAGGCACGTCTATCCAGCTCAGCGAGGGTAACATTATATGGTGCACAATCTGATGCTGAGGGGCATTTTTTATCAAACAATCACGCAGCGCAGCACAGCAAGTCACCTTGCTGCGCTGCGTTATAGGGAAAGGGCAGGAATACACTGTATTTAACAATAGACAGTGCGTTCCTGTCCTTTCTCAGCGCTAGCGCACAATGTACTGCCTAGTGCCAATGCAGGCTCCCTTGGACCATGATACAAAGGGTGCCTGCATTGTAAGCAGGATTGTTTTTGGGCAGGAAGGGACACCTACCTGCACAAAAACAATTGCCTGTGGCATATTCCTCTTTCTATGTGTGCTGCAAAATGCAAAGAGTTGGGTGGAAATTGAAGAGTTTCTAATTTCTGAAAGGAAAGTTAAGATTGTTTTTGAATCCATTGATGACATTTCCCCCACCACACTTTGTATATAGTGTAGAAAATTATATATCAGGACACCCATACAATTTTACAATATCATTCAGAATTCAGACCATCTTTCATAATCCCTCAAAAAGAGGGGTACCCAACAGAAGTCAATGAGGGTAGGTGCCAGATTTTTAAGAGAACCACTGAATAGGCATATGATTTAAACATATATTTGTTATATGTATCTTGTGTGAAGAACATGAAAATGCATTCATTCTTTTAACTATTTATGCAATGTGTGGCTACCTAACAGGCTTCACAGCACCGAGATACACAAAAGTAGTACTAGAGGTGTATCAAAAGAGCCACAGAAAGTTAACAAAACAGGAGAGTTTCAAGGATTTTACAAAAGTAAGATGATTCCCCATCATACTCAGTTCCAAGGCGCCAGGCAGTGAAAAGACCGTCATTAAAAGTTTAGGGGCATATTATCAAGAACGGCGATAATGGGCTTGATAATATGCCCTGGAGAATTCCAATAGAAGCCCAGGATCACAGCAGAACATTGACTTCTATTGGAATTCTCAAGGGCATATTATCAAGCCCATTATCGCTGCTTTACGGCGATAATTTTAACGCCGTTCTTGATAATATGCCCCTTAGAGCTGTGCAATAAGAATAGACTACCCAAAAGCAGAGAGAGAATGTCGGGCAGTTCAGGTGTATTACATTCGCCAATTTAGATCTTTCCGAGGTCTATAAACTTGCATGGGGCCCAGTTTCTGAAAACGAATGCAATGCAGCGGAGCAAGCAAAGTGCTGTGGTTCATTGCACTAGGGGAATATATCTGGCAAGATATGGCACTGCTGCTCTCTACCCCAGTGCTGGCGCACACCATTGCCCTTTGTACTGGAAGGGTACCCATCCAATAGACATTACTGTGCTTAGACTAACTTTAAAGCTTTTCGTACATTGGATGTTTGCTGTACAGTGCAGTACATATACAATTTGGAAAAAGTTAGGAAAAATGAAAACATCTTTTCTTTTTAACACTTGCCTCAAATGTGCGTTGTTCATTGGCACAAAGCACTCCTTACCAATTTTAATAGATAAGGTTTTTCGTCAAAAACCGTTGGTGGTAGTGTGGGAATGCTTATGTGCCACCCAAAGACGTCCTCTTGACGCAAAGTAATGCAAAGCACTATTTGCATTACCTGTAGGACAACTTATCAAATCGTAGCATCAGTGTGTGTCATTTTGCAGTGTTGATAAATCGGCCTTTATCACTAAAACAGAGGCACTTTAACAGAATGTGTTGCTCCACAGTAGGGCAGTGCAGGTTTGAAAAAAGGCCTGGATCAGACACCGGACAACTCATGACTGGACCTACCTCTGTAAATCTATAGAGCTTGTCTGCTGTGACGGTGCTGAATGTATAGTGCGGTTTTAAAGCCGCGGAGCTTCCGACAAAGGCGCGAAGGGCTTGAAAGGTTGGCCATAGGGCACCAGCCATTAACAAAGCGGTGGCCCAGTCTTTTGACGGGAGCTGCAGAAACTGGGCTCCTCGCTATTGAATGTCCCCGTGAATGAAGCCCGCTCGGAGCCGCCGCGGATTTGCCAAGAGGCGCAGCGTGAGATATCCCTGGCATTGTGCTCCTGTGGTAAGGCGGGAACTCGGTGTTTACTGCACCCGGGGAAGGAGACTGCAGGGCTTTTATTTTTAGCCAATTGCTACAAAGGCAGAAGAACGAGGCGAGCATTGTGTATCCAGGAACGGGAGGTAAAAACGGCGCCCTTCTGGGCCTGTCGTATCAAAGTGCTTTTCACTGAACGTGTCCATCAAGCGACTACAGTACAAAATGATTACTCTATAATAGAGGTGTTTATGGAGACAATTATGTTCCATTTATCGAAAAATGAGTGATGACTACCACGGCTATCCCTCTGCGCTTTTTAAACATAATTCACACATTGTCTTAATTTGGCAGGCGTTGCGCATGAAAACAGCAAATCCAATTAAAATTGCCAATAAGGAGGTTGCCAGGCGTCCCCTTCTGAAAGGTGTTTCATTTCTTGCACCAGGCACCACGCGGCAGCAGATAAGAGAAGACGGCAGAGGGCTGCTGAATTAACCTCAGCTCCAGTGCTTTCTCGGTGTTCTCTCTGCTGTTCCTTCGTACCAAGTCTCAAGACGGAAGCACAGTGTTCATACATGGCCTCTCGTCTCAAGATGGAGGCCCACTGTGCATACATCACCTCTCGTCATCTCAAGATGGAGGTCCACTGTACATACATTACCTCTTGTCATCTCAAGATGGAAGCCTAATGTTTATACTTGACTTCTCAATTCAAGATTGAGGCACACTGTTCATACATGACCTCTTGACTGAAGATGGAGGCACATTGATATCAAAATGGAGGCACATTTTTCATTCATGACCTTTATCTCAAGATGGAGGTATATTGTCTCTCAAGATGCAGGATTGTTCATACACAAACTTTCATCTCTTCTCCGCCTCTCTCAGCTCTCCCACACCATAGATTACTGTGCTCCTTTCTTCTTCCATGTAATTCTGTCCTCTGATCGCCTTGGTATGAGTCCTGTCTTTCTGCTGATGCAGTCGCCCACCAATCCACTAAGACTTGACATTAACACTAGTATCTGTCTTGCTGGTTGCTCTGTAGACCTCACATTATTTAAACTTGTCTCATCCTTCATTTAATTTCTACCACCGTTCAAGTTCTCTCCAGTGTCCCTCAGCTCCACCTTTTAACTCACCATTAGATCCCTCCCTTCAATTGGCCTTAGAAATCTCTTTCCCATATATGCATAACTTCTTGTTACTTTAAGCTTTCTTTAACATCTTGGAGTCTCCTAATGAATGCCCAGAGTTAATGCTACCGGAGGTCCCATTAACTCTGGGAGAGAAGAGTCAGCAGGTATTTTGAATGCAAGACAGAGGTTCCTCCAGCATTTGTGTTTGTTTGGAACAGTTGTAAGCTTCGAGGGAAACAAGACAGGATTGATATGCTTCTGCAGACCTCATCGTTTTCGATGAGGCTGGTAACAAGATTAAAGTCCCCCATCAGAAACTCTGCGGCAGTCATAATGAGTCTATAGGTTGATGAAGTTGTATGTGTACAGCAAGAGTTCAATAATTAATTGTTCTGCAATGAAATGCTTTTGCATTCATATAACTCTCACTACCCCTGAGGAGGCGTTGACGTGATTTACACTGGGCAGCCCTCTGCTCCGGAACCCAGGTGTAGTGTTTAGTCCAGTGTCTTTGGTTATTGTTGGTGGTTATTGTGGGTCATTGGGATTAGTCTTGTTTGCTCAACCAAACTATTCCATGCATTTACTCCAGTTTCTTTGTGGATAGATTGAATTCGATGGAGTCAGATGTGATCATTAGTGGGGAGAAGGGTTCATGTGAATGGTTGGTAGGTTAATAGATGAGGTAGAGGAGATTAGGTATTGATAGGTTGCAGGTGTATGACTTTCAAAGAGGGGAAGGTTGCAATCTTTGAAAAGGGTTTGGGCAATTTCCAGAAAAATATTAATGACGATTAAGGCGAACAGGATTGTGACAAAGTAGGCTGTGCTCAGAGATAAGAGGCATGAAGAGGATGGGAGGAAAGAAGAAGGCAATTAAAAAGAAATAAAGGAGAAGCAACAATCATTCGCTTTAAGTAAAGGTCCGTTTTCATGCAGGGTTTTAGTGATGTAGATGATACTTTTGGAGATACCATGCAGTATGAAGATGCAAAATTTTAGAAATGTTAGAAATGGGGGTCTCTAGTTGGCAGTCACTTGCACCCTGTCCAAGTAGGGACCCTTCCTCCTAGTCAGGGTAAGGGAATTACACACCTAAGATAACCCCTGCTCACCCCCTTGGAAGCTTTGCACGAGCAGTCAGGCTTATCTCAGAGGCAATGTGTGAAGCATTTGTACATAACACACACTGTAACACAATCTAAAACAAACAGGACCAAAACAACAAAAATCCAGCATATACATATAAAAATATCACTTTTTAAAAAGATTAAATCAGTTTAGTAAAGAGAAAATTATGATGCATTACTTTTAGCTCAAAGTACCTGCGATGCGTCAAAATTAAAGACAAAAATAGGCATAGGGAAGGTGAGGATATGGAAAACAAAGCGATGCATCTGTTCCTTACATGCAGGGCAGGTGATGCGTCTGTTCCTTGCTCCCAGGGGAGGTGGTGCGTTGGTTCCTTACTGCTACGCAGGGGAGGTGGTGCATTGGTTTCTTACTGCGCTGGGAGGTGATGCGTTGGTTCTCCGGTCACGCGGCCTCGGCTCCTTACTGAAGTCCAGCGTTGATGGAGACTTGCCACACAAGTGCGATGCATGGAAAATCCAGGAGCTGTGGGTCAATGTGGTGTCGATCCAGGCACTGCATCAATTTCTGCAGCTGCAGACAGGTGATGCGCAGATTCTTCCAGCTGCACAGCAGGGCCTGCGTCAGCGCGGTGGTCTAGGACTTCGGAGACATGGTGCACTGAACTCGGGCTGCAGTGGTATTTTTGATTTTTTTGGTCAGGTGCTGCGTTATTTTCTTCAAACGCATGGCGGTGGTGCATGGAAATTCTTCCCACACGACGGTGCTGCGTCGTAAAGACAGGCGCTGGAAGGACGATGTGTGGATTTTCAGCAGCAGATGCATCAAATCAAGCTCCGAGCTCTAGGGGCCCAGAACTGGAATTGGCACCACAAGGCAGGTCAGACCTCCCAGCAGTGGAGTTCAGGGATGCTGCAGGTGAAGTCTTTGTGTCCCTGAGACTTATTAACAGGGGGCCAGCACACACAAGCCCTTGGAGAAACTTCTCAAGCAGGTTAAAAATGCAAAGTCAGGTCCTTGTTCTCTCCTAGACAGAAGCAGCAACTGAAGGTCAACCCAGCACAGCAAACATAGCAAAGAGGCAATACTCCTCCTCACAGCTCTTCAGCTCTTCTCCTTGGCAGAGGTTCCTCTTGATCCAGAAGTGTTCTAAACGTCTGGGGTTTTAGGTCCAATACTTATACCCCTTTTGGCCTTTGAAGTTGGCAAATTTTAAAGAAATTTTTTTGTTGTTCACAAGTCCTTGTTTTGCTCAGCCTTGGCTCCAGACTCACTCCAGTGGGGTGGACACAGCATTGTGAGAGGTCAGGCACAGCCCTATTAAGGTGTCAGTGACAACTCTTCCCACCACTATAGCCCAGGAAGACCCATCAGCCTGGTGATGGCTCATCAGGGTATGCAGAACACACCTCAGCTTCTTTCATGTGACTGTCTAGAGTAAATGTTCAAACAGGCCCTGTCAGTCTAAACCAGACGTAGATTCCACAGGCAGACAGAAGCACAGGATGGTTAAACAAGAAAATGCCCATTTTCTAAAAGTGAGTAAACAAAAAGGGGGTTGGGCTCATAAAGTCAGTCAGGCTGAGCCACCAATACAAGCACAAACAAACAAATGCCAAAACTGACTACACCTTTACAAACTCATTTCATCTGTGCCCATTATACTCAATAAAAGCGGTAACCATTTATTTTTTATGTATTTTAAAAAAAATTGTTTTTTGTTATTTTGTCACACAAAAAGGGCCAATGCGGAAATTAATAATCAATATTCTTTGCTCACATATATAAATGTAGATACATAACAGTGGATGCAAACAAACCAAATTTTACAAACACAAATTCACAACACAATACAAAAATACGAATACCATCCAATATTAAATCAGTTCTGTCATTTTCAAGTCCTCAACAAGAGCAGAACATCACTGAAAATATAGACTACTGCAACTCCCAAGCTCAAATGTATGGACAGTACACCCCTGACCCAACAAAACTACAGTATCCAGACGGAATGTTTCATTATACAATATTTGATTTTCCTGGTTTCCAGTGTCACCCCTTTTTGGTCTTTGGGTGCACAGAAGTTTGTCTACACATTTTGAACCACTATGAAACTTTACTGGGTTCTCCTCCGGACACAGAACTGCAATCCACTCTACAACACAAAAATCCATACATAACACAAAATCAATAAAAAACACATATTTTAATCATTCTCTCCTGGCAAATACAATCAGGAACTCTGCAGCACATTCTACTGTGGACCAGTTCAAGGTGGCACTGGGAATTTTACTCTGAATAGCGTACCATGTGCTTTTCACCCTCTCACTCATTCAACAACAAGCATCCTCAGTCGCCCACACACATTCTCACTTGGCCACACTACTCACTCATTCACCTACACATCATTACTCACTCACTTACACAAACTCAGTTTCTCACTCACTCACTTTCTCACTCACCCACACACATCCACTCACTCATAGTGATATTTCATTGGATTTTCACATTCCTGTCTCTCCAAAGCCCGAGTGCGGATATCATTTCAAGAAACCTCTCAATATTCAATGCTTACGACTCTTCAAAAGATAATAGTGATGACAAGTGCTAATGATCTGATTTTGAGTTTTACACAACTAGCAACATTTAAAAGAGTGGCTTTAATCAGCCAGATAAAGATCTTTGTTTTTTAGGGAGTTTAGGAACAAGTTGTAGTTTCTTAGGACTAGGACTTTATCTGATATCAGAACAAATTAGGAATATTTAACAAACGCATTGTTGAACTTGGCCCTCTCTGCAGAGTCATCCCCAAACGTTTTGCCTTCTCCCTCCTGTTTTCTGAAAGCATTTTTGTTGGCTTTTAGGACTCTGAGAACTTCCCCATGGTGTTTGCCATATTTGAATGTTTCGGGGACAGAAATATCGGAATTTAAATTTTGTGACACATAAATATTGTGACACACAAATATCCTTGACAGGAATAGTATTTTTTTTTTTTAAACTCTTTTTATTGATTTGAAAACAGGTAAGTCACATTTAGGTTATATACATTGCAGTACAATTACATGCTTCATACATTTAGTAGGAATCAGTAGTAAATCAGTCATTCATTCCCATAACATCTCCAATATTTGCCCTCATCTCCATCTCCTTGGTAGGTGAGATACAATGTTCACCACGGTACTCATTCCATTTAGTCCACTTTTCATCCCATTTCTTAGGACAACCTCTGGATTTGAACACCTCTTTTTCTGCTATCATGCATTTGTCTAATTCCTTTGCCCAACCCTTTCGCGATGGCGTCTCCTCCACTCCCCACTTTATTGCAATTGTGCGTTTCACTAGTGTGTATCCCAGGGTGGTCATTTGTTGCTCTACTTCTGTAAGGTCTTTAGCCTCCCATATATTAAGGAGTCCCAGTCGTGGTGTTAAGGTAATCTCCTTACCCAGTGCCCTCTGCATGTGTGTTGTAGCTTTCTCCCATAGAGTTTGTATGTGGGGACATTCCCATATTATGTGGTAGAATGTGGCGTCATGGCTGCATTTGCAGAGACACTGCGCATCTTGTCTCTTCCCCATCTTTGCTAACATAGCCCCTGTGAAATAATATCTATGTAGGATTTTCAATTGGATCAGGCGAAGCCTAAGGGGTATAGCTGCTTCCCTCGGGGACATCAGTGCTGTTTGCCAGTCATCATCTTCAAGTTGCCCTACATCGGCCTGCCATCTCTCTCGCAGAGTATGAAACAGGTCTGGCAGGTTGTTACATAGTTTCTTATATGTTAAAGATACCGCCTTGTCCAGTGCAGGTTCCGAGAGCAATCGGTCTTCCAGAGGGGATGATTCCGGTATATTTGTCATGTTTGAGATTGCAGCCTGAAGGGCATGCCGTACCTGCAGGTAGTGGAAGGCCTCTCCCTGAGCTAGTTCATATTGCTCCCTCAGTTCTGTGAATGTGAGTATCTTCCCCTTTTTCACCAGGTGGCCCATTGTGGAGATTCCTATAGTGTCCCACCTATCAAAGCCAGGCTGGTTACAGAGTAATCAAAGTTTTTGGGTGGACCGTAGTGGGGTGGCTTGTGTCAGTACGCTTGACCAGCCAAGACGTCCGTTAGCCTGGCGCCAAATCTCCACCGTATGAGCTGTTTGGCCCAGGTATCGACTTTTCGGGGCTTTAGAATAGAGGGCTCCCAGGTATCCCTCCCTACCCATTTGATATTTATCAAGCAGATATGCCGGGTCCAGTGGGGAGCGATAGATCCAGTGATTCACCACTATCAACTTTGACGCCCAGTAGTATAGACGCATATCTTGGAGAGCTATACCTCCACCAACCCTTTGTTAATTTATGTAGCGCGATACGGGGCGCCCTCCCGTCCCATAGCAGCGTTCTTACCTCACTCGCTATGTTTCTGAAGTAGGACTCAGGGACCTTTTGTGGGCAATTCTGAAGGATGTAGAGAAACCGGGGGAGAGCAAGCATCTTAAAAAGGGCAGCTCGGCCCAACAAGGAGAGAGGCAGTGATCTCCAGTGCTTCACATCATTCCGCAATCTCTCCAGAGGGACAGCCAGGTTTCTGTCGTGGAAGATCTGAGGATCCGGAGTAATATAAATACCAAGGTATCGGAATCCGTCAGTGGCTATTTCTACTTCACAGCCTAAAGGGAGTTTAGAAATCGGCCCCTGAATCGCGAAAATCTCCGATTTGGACAAGTTGAACAAATACCCGGAATATTTGCCGAAGTTCGTGAAGATATTTAGGATTCTGCTCACCGATTTATAGGGGGACGCCAAATATAGCAGGATATCATCGGCGTAAAGAGATATCCGATCTTTATGTCCTTCCGTCCACTTCAACCCTCTAATCAATAGATCCGCTCTCACCCACGAGGCCAATGGTTCTAGTACTAATGAGAAAATCAGGGGGGACAGGGGGCATCCCTGTCTTGTGCCCCTTTTCAGTGAGAAAATAGGAATAGTATTTTTTGAGGTGAGTAATATCATGGTAAATAATATTGAAGTTTTTATTATTGTATTTGCTAATATAGTGGTTAAAAATATCATTTTAAAATAATGGTATTGTGTTTTACTCAATATATTAATGTTATGTCTTGCTATTGTTTATATACATTTTGTTAATTGTTTTAGAAACTTAGCTTGTAATATTAAGTGATCTAGAGCTTTTCATTAATTTTTAATAGTAATTTGTGATATTGTAGCAGGTTGTTGGGTTTGTAAGGGAATAAGGTGGGAAGTTAATTATATACTAATTAATAAAGATTCATACATTTTATTAAAGTACATGATTGATATTTATTATGTAATTTATGTAATATTAATTTATTTTTGTTATATATTATTTGTGAGCGGTTAAATTTGTAGGGTGGTAAGATAATTAAGTAATAATTAATGAACAATTTATTATTAATTGTTATTTTATTATTTAAATGATCTAATTACGTAAAATATGGAATACTGATTTATTTTACTTATAGTTTAGTTGCAGGATGCTAGGTTTGTCGAGCCTATGGTGGGACCTTAATTACGTAATAATGAATTCACAATTAATTATTAATTGTTAGATAATAATTATTAAAATGCAGGACCCATTTTCTTTCTTGAATCGGAAGAAATTTTGTTTGCAATTACCTGGATTTCCGGAATACGTGCAGGACCGCCGCATGGTTGAAGCCCCGCACTACCCGACAATTGTGTTGGATTTAAACTTCTAAGTTCGGGGCTTCCCGCAAGTAACTCTTCAGCCATTACTAAGGAAGGACGTGTCCAATTCACTTGTCCGGTACTGGAAGACTGGACGAGGAGCAGGGAACCAGCGTGTACCATGGAAACCGAGGCGAAAATTAATGGAAGCCATTGGTAAGACCCGTAACGGAATCTCGTGTTCGTGGAAGCAGCTGTCGTTGGAATCGGGGAGATTGGAGGATCCTTCGGTGCTCGGACGCGCTTCCGTGTTCGGGGTATTGACTACAACGGGAGCAACGCTGGAACTCTGATTGCTTGCAGTAGTGGAGTGGGAGTGTGTGGTCTAGTCAAATAGGGCCCACACACCACACCAAGGTGCAGTCACACACGTGCACGTGTGTGTCTACAGTATCGTGATATTAAGCGGCAGAATGGCCTCTCTAATGGAGGCAAAAAGAAAAGAAATGTCCAATCGGCTTTTTTTTACACAGACATTACATGGAGATACCGCAATGGGCCAAGGCAATAAAGAACACTCTATAATGAAAATGAAGTACAAGCTCAACTGTTGTTTGATAAGTTGGAAAAATTACATCGCAAAGAGATGTCCAAATGGTGGGAGGCGGAGTCTCTACAGAAATACATCGATGTGGGGCGGGTCCCCAGAGGATTACGGATTTACACCATCCCGACATACGAAAATCCCGACCCAGAGATGCTGGATGAGTGGGCAGGCAATTCAAAAGAATGTTCCATCATAATGATGCAGATTTTAATAAAATATGCCCTGAAAGATCGAGTAAAGATATTGGAAGACATTGAGACAATACTATCAGAACAATCCAAACTGGTATGTATAGAAAACCTGGAGGACTTCATGAATAAACTACAGAAACGTCTGGCCAAAATTGAGGAAGAAATAACGATTAAAAAACAAAGGAAATTCATTAGGGACTTCAAAGATTACCAGTCAGAGAGAACCCTGACTTTTCATAAAAAATATGATCATTCTTAGAGGGGAATGAACAACAACCAACTAAGAACTTAGGTATAGTACCAACGGACACTGGAGAAAGAAGCACAGCGGCAGAAGAGAGCGATGTATCAGACAGCAATACTTCGGATGTCTCAGTGGAAAGATTGAGCCAACAACCCCCAACTAGTAATCAAAGTAGAAGCAACTTCCTCAAACAATTTCAGCTGTTGAACAAATCCAAACAGAATCATCAAAATCAAAATATGGAGCAGGATTTTCGGCGAGGCCGAGGATGCGGGCTTCGCGGCAGAACCAGAGGGTCAAGAGGAACAAAAAAGCAAGGCAGAGACGCAAGAGAAGATTCGAACACGTAAACGCCGATGGTCACCAGGGCAAAGAGAGGGATGAAATGACAGTTGTAAATCTATCTAAATGTGAGTTAACAACTATTGATATAAATGTATTGACTCTGGGTCTTTCATTTTGCCCCACTATGAAGATGGATTATGTGCAAACTCGTATCGATATATTTCGTTTTCTGCGTAAATTGAAACTTAAGAAATGGTTTAAGTTGCATGCACCTAGAAATAAATCGCAGAGTAGTGCTGCATCAATAGAAACTTTAAGCATATCTGATGTGAAAATTTTACATACTGTAGCGGAATTGGAGGACAATGTTGAACATCATGAAGACCCATCTGTAAATCTTGATAATTTAGGTATTCGAGTTGATGATGCATGTTCGAGTGGGTTTAAACCAAAATCCATGTTTATACCGATACTGCATTGTGACGCAATAGAGGTATTTGAGAGAAGTGTAGTAAAAGATTTAAAAAAGTTGAGATACTCCAGGAAAAATCTAGCTAAACGGAACCTCACAGTAACCCAAACCACAGCATTGGAGAGCCTTAAAAAAGATCCTTCTATTGTTATTAGGCAATCCGATAAAGGGGGCAATGTTGTGGTTTGGGTGAAAAGTGACTATTTGAGAGAAGGAGAACGACAACTCAGTGATGAAACATGCTATCAATTGTCATCCAAAACTGAAGTATTGGCTTCTAATGTAAAATTTAATGAAATGTTGTGTGAATGGAGAGACAAGGGGCTATTAGAGTGGGATGAGTATTGCAGTTTGAGGTTTAAACATGCAAATACCCCTATACTTTATCTTCTTCCCAAATTGCATAAAAACCCGGTCTCCCCACCAGGTAGGCCAATAGTATCCTCCATGGGATCACAACTTGAAATGACATCCAAAGATATCGATTTTTATTTGAGACCATTTGTAATCGCCTTACCGGCATATCTAAGAGACACAATGCATTTCCTGAACATTATTAATGGACTGACATGGGAACAAGATTTTTTACTTGCCACATTAGATGTGACAAGTTTATATACATCAATCAAGCATGATCTTGGAATCCAAGCGATCCGCCACTTCCTACAGGCAAGATCAAGTTCAGCGTGACTCCACACTAAGATATTGATCGAAATAGTACAATACTGTTTGACCAACAATTTTTTCTACTTTGATGGTACATTGTATAAGCAGACACAGGGTACGGCAATGGGCACCTGCTTCGCCCCCAGCTATGCAAATCTTTTCATGGGCTGGTGGGAGGAGCAGGTGTCCAATTGCGATGACACGTATGGGGAACAAATCATACTATGGACCAGATTCATCGACGATATTTTCATAATCTGGAAGGGCGCTGAATCAAGTGTAACAGCATTCATATCGTCTTTGAATAATAACATCTGGAACATTGAACTCACCTCACATATATGCAGAAATATGATTGTTTTCCTAGACGTTGAGGTGCAGTACGAGGCAATCAACTAGTGACTAAACTTCACAGGAAAGACACTGCTGGAAACAGTCTGTTATACGCCTCTAGTGCCCATCCATACAGCCTCATCCAGAGTATCCCCTATGGGGAACTCATACGAGCGAAAAGGAACAGCAGTACAGATGAGGAATTCAGGGGAAAAAAACTATTAATGTGCAAGAGATTTGCTGCCCGTGGATACACTAAAAAGGTAATCCAAAAGGCGGCGGAGAAAGTGGACAAACTTGAAAGATCAGAATAACTAAACCCCAAGCAGGAGGATGATGCTTTGGCAGGAAACTCAATTAGGTTTATAACCACCTATTCCAGCCAAGCATACAAAGTAAGGAAGATATTAAACCAGAACTGGCACATTTTAAAAACGGATGCCGTTCTAGACAAATATCTAAACGATACTCCACAAATAACGTTTAGAATAGGGAGATCCCTAAAAGACGAATTAAGTCGGAATGCAGTAACATCTACAACACCTATCAACCCACGTCAGAACATAATGGGATTTGCGTACTGCATGCGCTGTAAAGCTTGTGTGAGCAGCAGCAATTGCACCAAAATAAGGGTACCTAATAGCAACAGAGATTTTGTGATCAAGGGGACCTTTGATTGCAATACGGAGTACTGTGTATACTGCTTGATATGTACTTGTAAAATTTTTTATATAGGAAGCACGATACACAGAGCAAGAAAGAGAGTGTTAGAATACAAAAGAGCTATACACCGTAATAACGAGCAGTATCCAGTAGCTCGTCATTTTAAAGCATTTCATGGCCAGAATGATAAACTTTTATCATTTGTAATTTTAGATGCGGTAACACCACAGGAGAGGGGCGGCGATAGAGAGCGCCAACTGAGAATTTTGGATTCTAAGTACATCATAGATTTTGAGACATCATATCCTGTGGGTTTAAACTCCAGTGAAGAATTAGCAGTACATTTGGGCTAATTCCATACTCTTGTTAATCCAGCAGGGGATTAAATATACTAAGCTGGAGATTGCAGCATTAAATGATCTTTTCTATAATGTAACTAAGACTGAATAGTATTTTATTTGTACATAGGATTTTATGAGTGTACATTTTTTCCCAAATTTTTTTTTTCACTTGTAACTAGGACCATGCACACACTGGAGACAACTGTACAAAGTAAAAGCAAGGCACAGGATGTAAAAACTTCAATTGGAGACAAGAGCCAACAAGTCTATGCTTATGCATGTTACACGCCCATATGCCCACTTGGGCGGAACTTCAAACATAACATAAATATTTGATGTACTGCGTATTAAGCCCAATTGGGCAGGACTTTAACACGATTGAGTGATGTGGAACTAGTGGCAACAGTGCATTAATCCATCAGACGGCGATAGAAACCTATTTATGTATAATGGGACTCTAACATGCTATTAAATAATGCAATAGTAATGTATACGCCAATGAAGCTTTGCCAACTATAATACGATTTGGCAGAATCAATACTATAATGATGGATTTATTTTAAATGTATTCAAATTGAGCATATTTAATAATGCAATGTAGAGAGGGAGAGACATGGTTATCATTTGAATTGCACGTGCACTTTATTATTTATTATTTTTGAATTACTGGCCGGTTTTTAGATAAAAATTTAGTATACATGGTATCTAAAATGTTTCTGACGATCTGGCACTTGCATCTGTTTTTTATGGTGAATTTTACTAAATATTGTGAAAATTAAAAACCATTATAAGATGGCGCTTATCAGTTTGTAACCAGCAGTATGATGGTCCACTTTCTATGTTTATCAAACACTGTATGTAAACGGAAGTAAAACATCACTTGCTTTACCGTGACCAAGCCGTAACAGGCAAAATGCGTCGGTAGGAGGCTTTCTGTACTGCATTAAAGAGCACTAAGCATCTTGGAGTGTCCTGTATTTTCTTTCTTGAATCGGAAGAAATTTTGTTTGTATATATATATATATATATATATATATATATATATATATATATATATATATATATATATATATATATATATATATATATATATATATCAGCATGTGAATCCCAAAGTATCCAGCCACGGCGGCGCAACATGAGGGCACAGACTCCAAGGCAGTGATGATGGCAAAGTGTCTTTATTTAAGTATCAATGTCCAAATATATATATATATGTCCCCAAAACTCCTTCTACCAAGAAGGAAAGGCCCACTCACAGATTCGTGATTTCATCACTTTATTCAAACCGGGCAGCAACCTGACGCGTTTCAGCCATTACGAGCTTTCTCAAAGGTAAAGTTCGGCATTGGTATCGTGGTAACCTTTAGTCCGATTGTCTGATTTATAGTGTTGGCCCCCATTGGACCTCCTTGATGGATGCAATTCTGATGCATTCTGGGACTTGTGGTTACCGCATGTCAATTTCAGTAAAATCGGAACCCTCCAGTGGGTAATGCCTGGTCTTTTGCTGTCCGTTATAATTTCTCATTGTTAGCCAAATTTGTTCCATCGCAGTCCCACTTTCAAGGCTGCGTTGACTCCTAGCTCTGCAAAGTCTGAGGCGGCAGCCATTACCCCTCAGCATCCTCTGACTCACACATAGTTGGTCCAAGCAGGGTAAAGTGTCACTTTTATCGGGTGGTGCGTCCTCAGCAGCAGTAGCAAGATGCAGTTTATGTCCCCACAACTCCTTCTACCAAGAAGGAAATGCGCAGTCACAGATTCGTGATTTCATCACTTTCTTCAAACTGGGCAGCAACCTGACGCGTTTCAGTCATTACGACCTATCTCAAAGGTAAAGTTCGGCATTGGTATCGTGGTAACCTTTAGTCCGATTGTCTGATTTATAGTGTTGGCCCCCATTGGACCTCCTTGATGGATGCAATTCTGATGCATTTTGGGACTTGTGGTTACCGCAAGTCAATTTCAGTAAAATCGGAACCCTCCAGTAGGTGATGCCTGGTCTTTTGCTGTCCGTTATAATTTCTCGTTGTTAGCCGAATTTGTTCCATCGCAGTCCCACTTTCAAGGCTGTGTGGACCCCTACCTCGGCAAAGTCCGAGGCGGCAGCCATTACCCCTAAGTGTCCTACGACTCACACACAGTTGGTCCAAGCAGGGTAAAGTGGTGCTCTTATTGGGGGGTGAGTCCTCAGCGGCAGGATCAAGCCGCAATTTATTTCCACACAATTCCTTCTACCAAGAAGGAAAGGCACACTCACAGATTCGTGATTTCATCACTTTATTCAAACCGGGCAGTAACCTGACGCGATTCAGTCATTACGACCTTTCTCAATGGTAAAGTCCGGCATTGGTATCGTGGTAACCTTTAGTCCGATTGTCTGATTTATAGTGTTGGCCCCCATTGGGCCTCCTTGATGGATGCAATTCTGATGCATTCTGGGACTTGTGGTTTCCGCATGTCAATTTCAGTAAAATCGGAACCCTCCAGTGGGTGATGCCTGGTCTTTTCCTGTCCGTTATAATTTCTCGTTGTTAGCCGAATTTGTTCCATTGCAGTCCCACTTTTAAGGCTGCATGGACTCCTACCTCTGCAAAGTCTGAGGCGGCAGCCATTACCCCTCAGCATCCTCCGACTCACACACAGTTGGTCCAAGCAGGGTAAAGTGGCACTCTTATCGGGTGGTGCATCCTAAGCAGCAGTACCAAGATGCAATTTATGTCCCCACAACTCCTTCTACCAAGTAGGAAAGGCGCACTCACAGATTTGTGATTTCATCACTTTATTCAAACTGGGCAGCAACCTGACGCATTTCAGTCATTACGACCTTTCTCAAAGGTAAAGTCCGGCATTGGTATCCTGGTAACCTTTAGTCCGATTGCCTGATTTATAGTGTTGGCCCCCATTGGACCTCCTTGATGGATGCAATTATGATGCATTCTGGGACTTGTGGTTACCGCATGTCAATTTCAGTAAAATCGGAACCCTCCAGTGGGTGATGCCTGGTCTTTTGCTGTCCGTTATAATTTCTCGTTCTTAGCCGAATTTGTTCCATCACAGTCCCACTTTCAAGGCTGTGTGGACCCCTACCTCGGCAAAGTCCGAGGCGGCAGCCATTACCCCTCAGCGTCTTCCGACTCACACACAGTTGGTCTAAGCAGGGTAAAGTGGCACTCTTATTGGGTGGTGCGTCCACAACGACAGGACCAAGCCGCAATTTATGTCCCCACAGCTCCTTCTGCCAAGAAGGAAAGGCACACTCACAGATTCATGATTTCATCACTTTATTCAAACCGGGCAGCAACCTGACGCGTTTCAGTCATTACGACCTTTCTCAAAGGTAAAGTCCGGCATTGGTATCCTGGTAACCTTTAGTCCGATTGCCTGATTTATAGTGTTGGCCCCCATTGGACCTCCTTGATGGATGCAATTATGATGCATTCTGGGACTTGTGGTTACCGCATGTCAATTTCAGTAAAAGCGGAACCCTCCAGTGGGTAATGCCTGGTCTTTTGCTGTCCGTTATAATTTCTCGTTGTTAGCTGAATTTGTTCCATCACATTCCCACTTTCAAGGCTGTGTGGCCCCTACCTCGGCAAAGTCCGAGGCGGCAGCCATTACCCTCAGCGTCTTCCGACTCACACACAGTTGGTCTAAGCAGGGTAAAGTGGCACTCTTATTGGGTGGTGCGTCCACAACGACAGGACCAAGCCGCAATTTATGTCCCCACAGCTCCTTCTGCCAAGAAGGAGAGGCGCAATCACAGATTCGTGATTTCATCACTTTATTCAAACCGGGCAGCAACCTGACGCGTTTCAGTCAATACGACCTTTCTCAAAGTTAAAGTCCGGCATTGGTATCGCGCTAACCTTTAGTCCGATTGCCTGATTTATAGTGTTGGCTCCCATTGGTCCTCCTTGATGGATGCAATTCTGATGCATTTTGGGACTTGTGGTTACCGCATGTCAATTTCAGCAAAATCGGAACTCTCCAGGGGTGATGCCTGGTCTTTTGCTGTCTGTTATAATTTCTCGTTGTTAGCCGAATTTGTTCCATCGCAGTCCACTTTCAAGGCTGCATGGAGCCCTACCTCGGCAAAGTCCGAGGCAGCAGCCATTACCCCTCAGCGTCCTCAGAGTCACACACAGTAGGACAAGTGGGGTAAAGTGGCTCTCTTATCAAGTGGTGCATCCTCAGCGGCAGGACCAAGCCGCAATTCATGTCCCCACAACTCCTTCTACCAAGAAGGAAAGGTGCAGTCACTGATTCGTGATTTCATCACTTTATTCAAACCGGGCAGCACCCTGACGCATTTCAGTCATTACGACCTTTCTCAAAGGTAAAGTCCGGCATTGGTGTTGTGGTGACCTTTAGTCCGATTGCCTGATTTATAGTGTTTGCCCCCATCGGACCTCCTTGATGGATGCAATTGTGATGCATTCTGGGACTTGTGGTTACCGCATGTCAATTTCAGTAAAATCGGAACTCTCCAGGGGTGATGCCTGGTCTTTTGCTGTCCGTTATAATTTCTCGTTGTTAGCCAAATTTGTTCCATCGCAGTCTCACTTTGAAGGCTGCGCAGACCCCTACTTCTGCAAAGTTTGAGGCGGCAGCCATTACACCTCAGCGTCCTCCGAATCACACACCGTTGGTCCAAGCAGGGTAAAGTGGCCCTCTTATCGGGTGGTGTGTACTCAGCGGCAGGACCAAGCCGCAATTTATGTCCCCACAATTCCTTCTACCAAGAAGGAAAGGCACACTCACAGATTTGTGATTTCATCACTTTATTCAAACCGGGCAGCAACCTGACGCGTTTCAGTCATTACGACCTTTCTCAAAGGTAAAGTTCGGCATTGGCATTGTGGTAACCTTTAGTCCAATTGCCTGATTTATAGTGTTGGCCCCCATTGGGCCTCCTTGATGGATGCAATTCTGATGCATTCTGGGACTTTTGGTTACCGCATGTCAATTTCAGTAAAATCGGAACCCTCCAGTGGGTGATGCCTGGTCTTTTGCTGTCCGTTATAATTTCTCGTTGTTAGCCGAATTTGTTCCATCGCAGTCCCACTTTTAAGGCTGCATGGACTCTTACCTCTGAGAAGTCTGAGGCGGCAGCCATTACCCCTCAGCATCCTCCGACTCACACACAGTTGGTCCAAGCAGGGGAAAGTGGCACTCTTATCGGGTGGTGCATCCTCAGCAGCAGTACCAAGATGCAATTTATGTCCCCACAACTCCTTCTACCAAGAAGGAAAGGCGCACTCACAGATATGTGATTTCATTACTTTATTCAAACTGGGCAGCAACCTGACGCATTTCAGTAAAAAGTCGTTACGACCTTTCTCAAAGGAAAAGTCCGGCATTGGTATCCAGGTAACCTTTAGTCCGAATGCCTGATTTATAGTGTTGGCCCCCATTGGACCTCCTTGATGGATGCAATTCTGATGCATTTTGCGACTTGTGGTTACCGCATGTCAATTTCAGTAAAATCGGAACCCTCCAGTAGGTGATGCCTGGTCTTTTGCTGTCCGTTATAATTTCTCGTTGTTAGCCGAATTTGCTCCATCGCAGTCCCACTTTCAAGGCTTCGTGGACCCCTACCTCGGCAAAGTCCGAGGCGGCAGCCATTACCCCTAAGTGTCCTACGACTCCCACACAGTTGGTCCAAGCAGGGTAAAGTGGTGCTCTTATTGGGGGGTGAGTCCTCAGCGGCAGGATCAAGCCGCAATTTATTTACACACAATTCCTTCTACCAAGAAGGAAAGGCACACTCACAGATTCGTGATTTCATCACTTTATTCAAACCGGGCAGTAACCTGACGCGTTTCAGTCATTACGACCTTTCTCAATGGTAAAGTCCGGCATTGGTATTGTGGTAACCTTTAGTCCGATTGCCTGATTTGTAGTGTTTGCCCCCATTGGACCTCCTTGATGGATGCAATTCTGATGCATTCTGGGACTTGTGGTTACCGCATGTCAATTTCAGTAAAATCGGAACCTTCCAGTGGGTGATGCCTGGTCTTTTGCTGTCCGTTGTAATTTCTCGTTGTTAGCCGAATTTGTTTGATCGCAGTCCCACTTTCAAGGCTGTGTGGAGCCCTACCTCGGCAAAGTCCGAGGCGGCAGCCATTACCCCTCCGCGTCCTCAGACTCACACACAGTTGGACCAAGTGGGGTAAAGTGGCACTCTTATCAAGTGGTGCGTCCTCAGCGGCAGGACCAAGCCGCAATTCATGTCCCCACAACTCCTTCTACCAAGAAGGAAAGGTGCAGTCACTGATTCGTGATTTCATCACTTTATTCAAACCGGGCAGCACCCTGACACATTTCAGTCATTACGACCTTTCTCAAAGGTAAAGTCCGGCATTGGTGTCGTGGTGACCTTTAGTCCGATTGCCTGATTTATAGTGTTTGCCCCCATCGGATCTCCTTGATGGATGCAATTGTGATGCATTCTGGGACTTGTGGTTACCGCATGTCAATTTCAGTAAAATCGGAACCCTCCAGGGGTGATGCCTGGCCTTTTGCTGTCCGTTATAATTTCTCGTTGTTAGCCAAATTTGTTCCATCGCAGTCTCACTTTGAAGGCTGCGCAGACCCATACTTCTGCAAAGTTTGAGGCGGCAGCCATTACACCTCAGCGTCCTCCGACTCACACACAGTTGGTCCAAGCAGGGTAAAGTGGCGCTCTTATCGGGTGGTGTGTACTCAGCGGCAGGACCAAGCCGCAATTTATGTCCCCACAATTCCTTCTACCAAGAAGGAAAGGCACACTCACAGATTTGTGATTTCATCACTTTATTCAAACCGGGCAGCAACCTGACGCGTTTCAGTCATTACGACCTTTCTCAAAGGTAAAGTCCGGCGTTGGCATCGTGGTAACCTTTAGTCCGATTGCCTGATTTATAGTGTTGGCCCCCATTGGGCCTCCTTGATGGATGCAATTCTGATGCATTCTGGGACTTGTGGTTACCGCATGTCAATTTCAGTAAAATCGGAACCCTCCAGTGGGTGATGCCTGGTCTTTTGCTGTCCGTTATAATTTCTCGTTGTTAGCCGAATTTGTTCCACCGCAGTCCCACTTTTAAGGCTGCATGGACTCTTACCTCTGAGAAGTCTGAGGCGGCAGCCATTACCCCTCAGCATCCTCCGACTCACACACAGTTGGTCCAAGCAGGGTAAAGTGGCACTCTTATCGGGTGGTGCATCCTCAGCAGCAGTACCAAGATGCAATTTATGTCCCCACTACTCCTTCTACCAAGAAGGAAAGGCGCACTCACAGATTTGTGATTTCATCACTTTATTCAAACTGGGCCGCAACCTGACGCATTTCAGTCATTACGACCTTTCTCAAAGGTAAAGTCCGGCATTGGTATCCTGGTAACCTTTAGTCCGATTGCCTGATTTATAGTGTTGGCCCCCATTGGACCTCCTTGATGGATGCAATTCTGATGCATTTTGGGACTTGTGGTTACCGCATGTCAATTTCAGTAAAATCGGAACCCTCCAGTAGGTGATGCCTGGTCTTTTGCTGTCCGTTATAATTTCTCGTTGTTAGCCGAATTTGTTCCATCACAGTCCCACTTTCAAGGCTGCGTGGACCCCTACCACGGCAAAGTCCGAGGCGGCAGCCATTACCCCTAAGTGTCCTACGACTCACACACAGTTGGTCCAAGCAGGGTAAAGTGGTGCTCTTATTGGGGGGTGAGTCCTCAGCGGCAGGATCAAGCCGCAATGTATTTCCACACAATTCCTTCTACCAACAAGGAAAGGCACACTCACAGATTCGTGATTTCATCACTTTATTCAAACCGGGCAGTAACCTGACGCGTTTCAGTCATTACGACCTTTTTCAATGGTAAAGTCCGGCATTGGTATCGTGGTAACCTTTAGTCCGATTGCCTGATTTGTAGTGTTTGCCCCCATTGGACCTCCTTGATGGATGCAATTCTGATGCATTCTGGGACTTGTGGTTACCGCATGTCAATTTCAGTAAAATCGGAACCTTCCAGTGGGTGATGCCTGGTCTTTTGCTGTCCGTTGTAATTTCTCGTTGTTAGCCGAATTTGTATGATCGCAGTCCCACTTTCAAGGCTGTGTGGAGCCCTACCTCGGCAAAGTCCGAGGCGGCAGCCATTACCCCTCCGCGTCCTCAGACTCACACACAGTTGGTCCAAGTGGGGTAAAGTGGCCCTCTTATCAAGTGGTGCATCCTCAGCGGCAGGACCAAGCCGCAATTCATGTCCCCACAACTCCTTCTACCAAGAAGGAAAGGTGCAGTCACTGATTCGTGATTTCATCACTTTATTCAAACCGGGCAGCACCCTGACGCATTTCAGTCATTACGACCTTTCTCAAAGGTAAAGTCCGGCATTGGTGTCGTGGTGACCTTTAGTCCGATTGCCTGATTTATAGTGTTTGACCCCATCGGACCTCCTTGATGGATGCAATTGTGATTCATTCTGGGACTTGTGGTTACCGCATGTCAATTTCAGTAAAATCGGAACCCTCCAGGGGTGATGCCTGGTCTTTTGCTGTCCGTTATAATTTCTCGTTGTTAGCCAAATTTGTTCCATCGCAGTCTCACTTTGAAGGCTGCGCAGACCCCTACTTCTGCAAAGTTTGAGGCGGCAGCCATTACACCTCAGCATCCTCCGACTCACACACAGTTGGTCCAAGCAGGGTAAAGTGGAGCTCTTATCGGGTGGTGTGTCCTCAGCGGCAGGACTAAGCCGCAATTTATGGCCCCACAATTCCTTCAACCAAGAAGGAAAGGCACACTCACAGATTCGTGATTTCATCACTTTATTCAAACAGGGCAGCAACCTGACGCGTTTCAGTCATTACGACCTTTCTCAAAGGTAAAGTCCGGCATTGGCATCGTGGTAACCTTTAGTCCGATTGTCTGATTGACTCGATGTACCACGCCACAGCCACATCACCCCCCACCTGAGGAACCTGCACTGGCTCCCCGTCGACAGGAGAATCTCCTTCAAACTCCTCATCCACGCACACAAGGCACTCCACAAGACTGGCCCAGCCTACCTCAACAGACGACTCCTCTTCTACGTCCCCAACCGCCAACTCCGCTCCGCCGACCTCTCCCTCCCACCGTCCCTCGCATTCGAAGAACCACCACCGGCGGCAGATCCTTCTCCCACCTCGCTGCCAAGACCTGGAACACCCTTCCACTAAGCCTACGACAGACCCAAGACCTGCTGACCTTCAGGAGGCTACTCAAGACCTGGTTGTTCGACCAGTAGCAGCACCCCCCCCCTTTTTTCTCCCCCAGCGCCTTGAGACCCTCGCGGGTAAGTAGTGCGCTTTACAAATTCTGTGATTGATTGATTGATTGATTTATAGTGTTGGCCCCCATTGGGCCTCCTTGATGGATGCAATTCTGATGCATTCTGGGACTTGTGGTTACCGCATGTTAATTTCAGTTAAATCGGAACCCTCCAGTGGGTGATGCCTGGTCTTTTGCTGTCCGTTATAATTTCTCGTTGTTAGCCGAATTTGTTCCATCGCAGTCCCACTTTTAAGGCTGCATGGACTCTTACCTCTGAAAAGTCTGAGGCGGCAGCCATTACCCCTCAGCATCCTCCGACTCACACACAGTTGGTCCAAGCAGGGTAAAGTGGCACTCTTATCGGGTGGTGCATCCTCAGCAGCAGTACCAAGATGCAATTTATGTCCCCACAACTCCTTCTACCAAGAAGGAAAGGCGCACTCACAGATTTGTGATTTCATCACTTTATTCAAACTGGGCAGCAACCTGACGCATTTCAGTCATTACGACCTTTCTCAAAGGTAAAGTCCGGCATTGGTATCCTGGTAACCTTTAGTCCGATTGCCTGATTTATAGTGTTGGCCCCCATTGGACCTCCTTGATGGATGCAATTATGATGCATTCTGGGACTTGTGGTTACCGCATGTCAATTTCAGTAAAATCGGAACCCTCCAGTGGGTGATGCCTGGTCTTTTGCTGTCCGTTATAATTTCTCGTTCTTAGCCGAATTTGTTCCATCAGAGTCCCACTTTCAAGGCTGTGTGGACCCCTACCTCGGCAAAGTCCGAGGCGGCAGCCATTACCCCTCAGCGTCTTCCGACTCACACACAGTTGGTCTAAGCAGGGTAAAGTGGCACTCTTATTGGGTGGTGCGTCCACAACGACAGGACCAAGCCGCGATGTATGTCCCCACAGCTCCTTCTGCCAAGAAGGAAAGGCACACTCACAGATTCGTGATTTCATCACTTTCTTCAAACCGGGCAGCAACCTGACGCGTTTCAGTCATTACGACCTTTCTCAAAGGTAAAGTCCGGCATTGGTATCCTGGTAACCTTTAGTCCGATTGCCTGATTTATAGTGTTGGCCCCCATTGGACCTCCTTGATGGATGCAATTATGATGCATTCTGGGACTTGTGGTTACCGCATGTCAATTTCAGAAAAAGCGGAACCCTCCAGTGGGTAATGCCTGGTCTTTTGCTGTCCGTTATAATTTCTCGTTGTTAGCCGAATTTGTTCCATCACATTCCCACTTTCAAGGCTGTGTGGACCCCTACCTCGGCAAAGTCCGAGGCGGCAGCCATTACCCCTCAGCGTCTTCCGACTCACACACAGTTGGTCTAAGCAGGGTAAAGTGGCACTCTTATTGGGTGGTGCGTCCACAACGACAGGACCAAGCCGCAATTTATGTCCCCACAGCTCCTTCTGCCAAGAAGGAAAGGCACACTCACAGATTCGTGATTTCATCACTTTATTCAAACCGGGCAGCAACCTGACGCGTTTCAGTCATTACGACCTTTCTCAAAGGTAAAGTCCGGCATTGGTATCCTGGTAACCTTTAGTCCAATTGCCTGATTTATAGTGTTGGCCCCCATTGGACCTCCTTGATGGATTCAATTATGATGCATTCTGGGACTTGTGGTTACCGCATGTCAATTTCAGTAAAAGCGGAACCCTCCAGTGGGTAATGCCTGGTCTTTTGCTGTCTGTTATAATTTCTCATTGTTAGCCAAATTTGTGTCATCGCAGTCCCACTTTCAAGGCTGCGTGGACCCCTACCTCTGCAAAGTCTGAGTTGGCAGCCATTACCCCTCAGCATCCTCCGACTCACACACAGTTGGTCCAAGCAGGGTAAAGTGGCTCTCTTATCGGGTGGTGTGTCCTCAGCGGCAGGACCAAGCCGCAATCTATGTGCCCACAATTCCCTCTACCAAGAAGGAGAGGCGCACTCACAGATTCGTGATTTCATCACTTTATTCAAACCGGGCAGCAACCTGACGCGTTTCAGTCAATACGACCTTTCTCAAAGTTAAAGTCCGGCATTGGTATCGTGGTAACCTTTAGTCCGATTGCCTGATTTATAGTGTTGGCTCCCATTGGACCTCCTTGATGGATGCAATTCTGATGCATTTTGGGACTTGTGGTTACCGCATGTCAATTTCAGTAAAATCGGAACCCTCCAGTAGGTGATGCCTGGTCTTTTGCTGTCCGTTATAATTTCTCGTTGTTAGCCGAATTTGTTCCATCGTAGTCCCACTTTCAAGGCTGCGTGGACCCCTACCTCGGCAAAGTCCGAGGCGGCAGCCATTACCCCTAAGTGTCCTACGACTCACACACAGTTGGTCCAAGCAGGGTAAAGTGGTGGTCTTATTGGGGGGTGAGTCCTCAGCGGCAGGATCAAGCCGCAATTTATTTCCATACAACTCCTTCTACCAAGAAGGAAAGGCACACTCACAGATTCATGATTTCATCACTTTATTTAAACCGGGCAGCAACCTGACGCGTTTCAGTCATTACGACCTTTCTCAATGGTAAAGTCCGGCATTGGTATAGTGGTAACCTTTAGTCCGATTGCCTGATTTGTAGTGTTTGCCCCCATTGGACCTCCTTGATGGATGCAATTCTGATGCATTCTGGGACTTGTGGTTACCGCATGTCAATTTCAGTAAAATCGGAACCTTCCAGTGGGTGATGCCTGGTCTTTTGCTGTTCGTTGTAATTTCTCGTTGATAGCCGAATTTGTTTGATCGCAGTCCCACTTTCAAGGCTCCATGGAGCCCTACCTCGGCAAAGTCCGAGGCGGCAGCCATCACCCCTCAGCGTCCTCAGACTCACACACAGTAGGTCCTAGTGGGGTAAAGTGGCCCTCTTATCAAGTGGTGCATCCTCAGCGGCAGGACCAAGCCGCAATTCATGTCCCCACAACTCCTTCTACCAAGAAGGAAAGGTGCAGTCACTGATTCGTGATTTCATCACTTTATTCAAACCGGGCAGCACCCTGACGCATTTCAGTCATTACGACCTTTCTCAAAGGTAAAGTCCGGCATTGGTGTCATGGTGACCTTTAGTCTGATTGCCTGATTTATAGTGTTTGCCCCCATCGGACCTCCTTGATGGATGCAATTGTGATGCATTCTGGGACTTGTGGTTACCGCATGTCAATTTCAGTAAAATCGGAACCCTCCAGGGGTGATGCCTGGTCTTTTGCTGTCCGCTATAATTTCTCGTTGTTAGCCAAATTTGTTCCATCGCAGTCTCACTTTGAAGGCTGCGCAGAACCCTACTTCTGCAAAGTTTGAGGCGGCAGCCATTACACCTCAGCGTCCTCCGACTCACACACAGTTGGTCCAAGCAGGGTAAAGTGGCGCTCTTATCGGGTGGTGTGTACTCAGAGGCAGGACCAAGCCGCAATTTATGTCCCCACAATTCCTTCTACCAAGAAGGAAAGGCACACTCACAGATTCGTGATTTCATCACTTTATTCAAACAGGGCAGCAACCTGACGCGTTTCATTCATTACGACCTTTCTCAAAGGTAAAGTCCGGCATTGGTATCCTGGTAACCTTTAGTCCGATTGCCTGATTTATAGTGTTGGCCCCCATTGGACCTCCTTGATGGATGCAATTATGATGCATTCTGGGACTTGTGGTTACCGCATGTCAATTTCAGTAAAATCGGAATCCTCCTGTGGGTGATGCCTGGTCTTTTGCTGTCCGTTATAATTTCTCGTTGTTAGCCGAATTTGTTCCATCGCAGTCCCACTTTTAAGGCTGCATGGACTCTTACCTCTGCAAAGTCTGAGGCGGCAGCCATTACCCCTCAGCATCCTCCGACTCACACACAGTTGGTCCAAGCAGGGTAAAGTGGCACTCTTATCGGGTGGTGCATCCTCAGCAGCAGTACCAAGATGCAATTTATGCCCCCACAACTCCTTCTACCAAGAAGGAAAGGCGCACTCACAGATTTGTGATTTCATCACTTTATTCAAACTGGGCAGCAACCTGACGCGTTTCAGTCATTACGATCTTTCTCAAAGGTAAAGTCCGGCATTGGTATCCTGGTAACCTTTAGTCCGATTGCCTGATTTATAGTGTTGGCCCCCATTGGACCTCCTTGATGGATTCAATTATGATGCATTCTGGGACTTGTGGTTACCGCATGTCAATTTCAGTAAAAGCGGAACCCTCCAGTGGGTAATGCCTGGTCTTTTGCTGTCCGTTATAATTTCTCATTGTTAGCCAAATTTGTGTCATCGCAGTCCCACTTTCAAGGCTGCGTGGACCCCTACCTCTGCAAAGTCTGAGTTGGCAGCCATCACCCCTCAGCATCCTCCGACTCACACACAGTTGGTCCAAGCAGGGTAAAGTGGCTCTCTTATCGGGTGGTGCGTCCTCAGCGGCAGGACCAAGCCGCAATCTATGTGCCCACAATTCCCTCTACCAAGAAGGAGAGGCGCACTCACAGATTCGTGATTTCATCACTTTATTCAAACCGGGCAGCAACCTGACGCGTTTCAGTCAATACGACCTTTCTCAAAGTTAAAGTCCGGCATTGGTATCGAGGTAACCTTTAGTCCGATTGCCTGATTTATAGTGTTGGCTCCCATTGGACCTCCTTGATGGATGCAATTCTGATGCATTTTGGGACTTGTGGTTACCGCATGTCAATTTCAGTAAAATCGGAACCCTCCATTAGGTGATGCCTGGTCTTTTGCTGTCCGTTATAATTTCTCGTTGTTAGCCGAATTTGTTCCATCGCAGTCCCACTTTCAAGGCTGCGTGGACCCCTACCTCGGCAAAGTCCGAGGCGGCAGCCATTACCCCTAAGTGTCCTACGACTCACACACAGTTGGACCAAGCAGGGTAAAGTGGTGGTCTTATTGGCGGGTGAGTCCTCAGCGGCAGGATCAAGCCGCAATTTATTTCCACACAACTCCTTCTACCAAGAAGGAAAGGCACACTCACAGATTCGTGATTTCATCACTTTATTCAAACCGGGCAGCAACCTGACGCGTTTCAGTCATTACGACCTTTCTCAATGGTAAAGTCCGGCATTGGTATAGTGGTAACCTTTAGTCCGATTGCCTGATTTGTAGTGTTTGCCCCCATTGGACCTCCTTGATGGATGCAATTCTGATGCATTCTGGGACTTGTGGTTACCGCATGTCAATTTCAGTAAAATCGGAACCTTCCAGTGGGTGATGCCTGGTCTTTTGCTGTTCGTTGTAATTTCTCGTTGATAGCCGAATTTGTTTGATCCCAGTCCCACTTTCAAGGCTCCATGGAGCCCTACCTCAGCAAAGTCCGAGGCGGCAGCAATTACCTCTCAGCGTCCTCAGACTCACACACAGTAGGTCCAAGTGGGGTAAAGTGGCCCTCTTATCAAGTGGTGCATCCTCAGCGGCAGGACCAAGCCGCAATTCATGTCCCCACAACTCCTTCTACCAAGAAGGAAAGGTGCAGTCACTGATTCGTGATTTCATCACTTTATTCAAACCGGGCAGCACCCTGACGCATTTCAGTCATTACGACCTTTCTCAAAGGTAAAGTCCGGCATTGGTGTCGTGGTGACCTTTAGTCCGATTGCCTGATTTATAGTGTTTGCCCCCATCGGACCTCCTTGATGGATGCAATTGTGATGCATTCTGGGACTTGTGGTTACCGCATGTCAATTTCAGTAAAATCGGAACCCTCCAGGGGTGATGCCTAGTCTTTTGCTGTCCGCTATAATTTCTCGTTGTTAGCCAAATTTGTTCCATCGCAGTCTCACTTTGAAGGCTGCGCAGACCCCTACTTCTGCAAAGTTTGAGGCGGCAGCCATTACACCTCAGCGTCCTCCGACTCACACACAGTTGGTCCAAGCAGGGTAAAGTGGCGCTCTTATCGGGTGGTGTGTACTCAGCGGCAGGACCAAGCCGCAATTTATGTCCCCACAATTCCTTCTACCAAGAAGGAAAGGCACACTCACAGATTCGTGATTTCATCACTTTATTCAAACAGGGCAGCAACCTGACGCGTTTCAGTCATTACGACCTTTCTCAAAGGTAAAGTCCGGCATTGGTATCCTGGTAACCTTTAGTCCGATTGCCTGATTTATAGTGTTGGCCCCCATTGGACCTCCTTGATGGATGCAATTATGATGCATTCTGGGACTTGTGGTTACCGCATGTCAATTTCAGTAAAATCGGAATCCTCCAGTGGGTGATGCCTGGTCTTTTGCTGTCCATTATAATTTCTCGTTGTTAGCCGAATTTGTTCCATCGCAGTCCCACTTTTAAGGCTGCATGGACTCTTACCTCTGCAAAGTCTGAGGCGGCAGCCATTACCCCTCAGCATCCTCCGACTCACACACAGTTGGTCCAAGCAGGGTAAAGTGGCACTCTTATCGGGTGGTGCATCCTCAGCAGCAGTACCAAGATGCAATTTATGTCCCCACAACTCCTTCTACCAAGAAGGAAAGGCGCACTCACAGATTTGTGATTTCATCACTTTATTCAAACTGGGCAGCAACCTGACGCATTTCAGTCATTACGACCTTTCTCAAAGGTAAAGTCCGGCATTGGTATCCTGGTAACCTTTAGTCCGATTGCCTGATTTATAGTGTTGGCCCCCATTGGACCTCCTTGATGGATGCAATTATGATGCATTCTGGGACTTGTGGTTACCGCATGTCAATTTCAGTAAAATCGGAACCCTCCAGTGGGTGATGCCTGGTCTTTTGCTGTCCGTTATAATTTCTCGTTGTTAGCCGAATTTGTTCCATCACAGTCCCACTTTCAAGGCTGTGTGGACCCCTACCTCGGCAAAGTCTGAGGCGGCAGCCATTACCCCTCAGCGTCTTCCGACTCACACACAGTTGGTCTAAGCAGGGTAAAGTGGCACTCTTATCGGGTGGTGTGTACTCAGCGGCAGGACCAAGCCGCAATTTATGTCCCCACAATTCCTTCTACCAAGAAGGAAAGGCACACTCACAGATTCGTGATTTCATCACTTTATTCAAACAGGGCAGCAACCTGACGCGTTTCAGTCATTACGACCTTTCTCAAAGGTAAAGTCCGGCATTGGTATCCTGGTAACCTTTAGTCCGATTGCCTGATTTATAGTGTTGGCCCCCATTGGACCTCCTTGATGGATGCAATTATGATGCATTCTGGGACTTGTGGTTACCGCATGTCAATTTCAGTAAAATCGGAATCCTCCAGTGGGTGATGCCTGGTCTTTTGCTGTCCGTTATAATTTCTCGTTGTTAGCCGAATTTGTTCCATCGCAGTCCCACTTTTAAGGCTGCATGGACTCTTACCTCTGCAAAGTCTGAGGCGGCAGCCATTACCCCTCAGCATCCTCCGACTCACACACAGTTGGTCCAAGCAGGGTAAAGTGGCACTCTTATCGGGTGGTGCATCCTCAGCAGCAGTACCAAGATGCAATTTATGTCCCCACAACTCCTTCTACCAAGAAGGAAAGGCGCACTCACAGATTTGTGATTTCATCACTTTATTCAAACTGGGCAGCAACCTGACGCATTTCAGTCATTACGACCTTTCTCAAAGGTAAAGTCCGGCATTGGTATCCTGGTAACCTTTAGTCCGATTGCCTGATTTATAGTGTTGGCCCCCATTGGACCTCCTTGATGGATGCAATTATGATGCATTCTGGGACTTGTGGTTACCGCATGTCAATTTCAGTAAAATCGGAACCCTCCAGTGGGTGATGCCTGGTCTTTTGCTGTCCGTTATAATTTCTCGTTGTTAGCCGAATTTGTTCCATCACAGTCCCACTTTCAAGGCTGTGTGGACCCCTACCTCGGCAAAGTCTGAGGCGGCAGCCATTACCCCTCAGCGTCTTCCGACTCACACACAGTTGGTCTAAGCAGGGTAAAGTGGCACTCTTATTAAGTGGTGCGTCCTCAACGACAGGACCAAGCCGCAATTTAAGTCCCCACAGCTCCTTCTGCCAAGAAGGAAAGGCACACTCACAGATTCGTGATTTCATCACTTTATTCAAACCGGGCAGCAACCTGACGCGTTTCAGTCATTACGACCTTTCTCAAAGGTAAAGTCCAGCATTGGTATCCTGGTAACCTTTAGTCCGATTGCCTGATTTATAGTCTTGGCCCCCATTGGACCTCCTTGATGGATGCAATTATGATGCATTCTGGGACTTGTGGTTACCGCATGTCAATTTTGGTAAAATCGGAACCCTCCAGTGGGTAATGCCTGGTCTTTTGCTGTCCGTTATAATTTCTCGTTGTTAGCCGAATTTGTGTCATCGCAGTCCCACTTTCAAGGCTGCGTGGACCCCTACCTCTGCAAAGTCTGAGTTGGCAGCCATTACCCCTCAGCATCCTCCGACTCACACACAGTTGGTCCAAGCAGGGTAAAGTGGCTCTCTTATCGGGTGGTGCGTCCTCAGCGGCAGGACCAAGTCGCAATCTATGTGCCCACAATTCCCTCTACCAAGAAGGAGAGGCGCACTCACAGATTCGTGATTTCATCACTTTATTCAAACCGGGCAGCAACCTGACGCGTTTCAGTCAATACGACCTTTCTCAAAGGTAAAGTCCGGCATTGGTATCGTGGTAACCTTTAGTCCGATTGCCTGATTTATAGTGTTGGCTCCCATTGGACCTCCTTGATGGATGCAATTCTGATGCATTTTGGTACTTGTGGTTACCGCATGTCAATTTCAGTAAAATCGGAACTCTCCAGTAGGTGATGCCTGGTCTTTTGCTGTCCGTTATAATTTCTCGTTGTTAGCTGAATTTGTTCCATCGCAGTCCCACTTTCAAGGCTGCGTGGACCCCTACCTCGGCAAAGTCCGAGGCGGCAGCCATTACCCCTAAGTGTCCTCCGACTCACACACAGTTGGTCCAAGCAGGGTAAAGTGGCGCTCTTATTGGGGGTTGCCTCCTCAGCGGCAGGATTAAGCCGCAATTTATGTCCACACAACTCCTTCTAACAAGAAGGCAAGGCACACTCACAGATTCGTGATTTCATCACTTTATTCAAACCGGGCAGCAAGCTGACGCGTTTCAGTCATTACGACCTTTCTCAATGGTAAAGTCCGGCATTGGTATCGTGGTAGCCTTTAGTCCGATTGCCTGATTTGTAGTGTTTGCCCCCATTGGACCTCCTTGATGGATGCAATTATGATGCATTCTGGGACTTGTGTTTACCGCATGTCAATTTCAGTAAAATCGGAACCCTCCAGTGGGTAATGCATGGTCTTTTGCTGTCCGTTATAATTTCTCGTTGTTAGCCGAATTTGTGTCATCGCAGTCCCACTTTCAAGGCTGCGTGGACCCCTACCTCTGCAAAGTCTGAGGTGGCAGCCATTACCCCTCAGCATCCTCCGACTCACACACAGTTGGTCCAAGCAGGGTAAAGTGGCACTCTTATCGGGTGGTGCGTCCTCAGCGGCAGTACCAAGATGCAATTTATGTCCCCACAACTCCTTCTACCAAGAAGGAAAGGCGCAGTCACAGATTCGTGATTTCAACACTTTATTCAAACCAGGCAGCAACCTGAGACGTTTCAGTCATTATGACCTTTCTCAAAGGTAAAGTTCGGCATTGGTATCGTGGTAACCTTTAGTCCGATTGTCTGATTTATAGTGTTGGCCCCCATTGGACCTCCTTGATGGATGCAATTCTGATGCATTCTGGGACTTGTGGTTACCGCATGTCAATTTCAGTAAAATCGGAACCCTCCAGTGGGTGATGCCTGGTCTTTTGCTGTCCGTTATAATTTCTCGTTGTTAGCCGAATTTGTTCCATCGCAGTCCCACTTTTAAGGCTGCGCAGACCCCTACCTCGGCAAAGTCCGAGGCGGCAGCCTTTACCCCTCAGCGTCCTCCGACTCACACACTGTTGGTCCAAGCAGGGTAAAGTGGCACTCTTATCGGGTGGGGCGTCCTCAGCGGCTGGAGCAAGCCGTAATTTATGTCCCCAAAACTCCTTCTACCAAGAAGGAAAGGCACACTCACTGATTTGTGAATTCAGCACTTTATTCTAACCTGGCAGCAACCTGACTGATTTCAGTCATTATGACCTTTCTCAATGGTAAAGTCCGGCATTGGTATCGTGGTAACCTTTAGTCCGATCGCCTGATTTATAGAGTTGGTCCCCTCTGGACCTCCTTGATGGATGCAATTCTGATGCGTTCTGGGACTTGTGGTTACCGCATGTTAATTTCAGTAAAATCGGAACCCTCTAGTGGGTGATGCCTGGTCTTTTTTTGTCCGTTATATTTCGTTGTTAGCCGAATTTGTTCCATCGCAGTCCCACTTTCAAGGCTGTGTGGACCCCTACCTCGGCAAAGTCTGAGACTGCAGTCATTACCCCTCAACGTCCTCTGACTAACACACCGTTGGTCCAAGCAGGGTAAAGTGGCGCTCTTATCGGGTGGTGCGTCCTCAGTGGCAGGACCAAGCCGCAATGTATGTCCCCACAACTCCTTCTACCTAGAAGGAAAGGCACACTTACAGATTTGTGATTTCATCACTTTATTCAAACCGGGCAGCACCCCGACGCGTTTCAGTCATTACGACCTTTCTCAAAGGTGAAGTTCGGCATTGGTATCGTGGTGATATTTAGTCTGATTGCCTGATTTATAGTGTTGGCCCCCATTGGACCTCCTCGATGGATGAACTTCTGATGCATTCTGAGACTTGTGGTTACCGCATGTCAATTTCAGTAAAATTGGAACCCTCCAGAGGGTGATGCCTGGTCTTTTGCTGTCCATTATAACTTCTCGTTGTTAGCCAAATTTGTTCCATCGCAGTCCCACTTTCAAGGCTGCGTGGACCCCTACCTCGGCAAAGTCCGAGGCGGCAGCCATTACCCCTCAGCTTCCTCCGACTCACACACAGTTGGTCTAAGCAGGATAAAGTGGTGCTCTTATTGGGTGGTGCACCCTCAGCGACAGGACCAAGCCGCAATTTATGTCCCCACAACTCCTTCTACCAAGAAGGAAAGGCACACTCACAGATTCGTGATTTCATCACTTTATTCAAACCGGGCAGCAACCTGACGCGTATCAGTCATTACAACCTTTCTCAAAGGTACAGTCTGGCATTGTTATTGTGGTAACTTTTAGTCCGATTGCCTGATTTATAGTGTTGGCCCCCATTGGACCTCCTCGATGGATGCAATTCTGATGCATTCTGAGACTTGTGGTTACCGCATGTCAATTTCAGTTAAATTGGAACCCTCCAGTGGGTGATGCCTGGTCTTTTGCTGTCCATTATAACTTCTCGTTGTTAGCCAAATTTGTTCAATCGCAGTCCCACTTTCAAGGCTGCGCGGACCCCTACCTCGGCAAAGTTCGAGGCAGCAGCCATTACCCCTCAGCATCCTCCAACTCACACACAGTTGGTCCAAGCAGGGTAAAGTGGTGCTCTTATCGGGTGGTGCATCCTCAGCGGCAGGACCAAGTCGCAATTTATGTCTCCACAACTCCTTCTACCAAGAAGGAAAGGCGCACGCACAGATTCATGCTTTCATCACTTTATTTAAACGGGGCAGCAACCTGATGCGTTTCAGTCATTACGACCTTTCTCAAAGGTAAAGTCCGGCATTGGTATTGTGGTAACCTTTAGTTTGATTGCCTGATTTATAGTGTTGGCCCCCATTGGACCGCCTTGATGGATGCAATACTGATGCATTCTGGGTTTTGTGGTTACCTCATGTCAATTTCAGTAAAATCGGAACCCTCCAGTATATATATATATATATATGTGTCTACCTTAAATGAGAACTCCTTGAATCTGAAATTTACAAGTACCATGAGTGAGTTCCAGGTGTGTTTCCTTGACCTTGAAGTATTTATCAACAATAAGAAGATACAGACACGTACACAGAAGAAACCGATTGCAGGGAATTCTATTTTAGATTCTGATAGTTTTCACCCGCAGAAACTCAAACAAAGCAATCCTTATGTGGAGCATCTCCGCATGAAGAGAAATTGTAGTGAGCTGTCGTCCTTGAGAGATGCCCAGACCGGACTATCTCAGAGATTTATGGGGAGAGGGTACAGCACCCAGGTCCTGAACCAAGCACTTTATAAGGTGGAGGGAATCTCTAGAGAATCACGTTTGTTCCCGGAAACAGTAGGAGGGACCAAGAACAGTAAGAAGAAGGATGACATTAGAATGATCACGATATACAATGCCTATCATGTCAAGGTGAGAGATTGCATGAATAGGCATTGGCATCTAGTGAGGAATGATCCTATATTAGGCTGTAATGTTTCACGCAGACCACTTCTGACATTTAGGAGGGCGAAATATATGAGACAACAACTAGTAGTGGGCAGCCCTGAGGTGGTAGAAATGGAAGGGTGGCTAAAAGCGAATCCCGGGTTTAACAAGTGCCAGAAGTGTAAGGCCTGCCAACATGGTGTAAATAAGAAAGAAATTCAATCACCATTATTCAATAGACCTTGGAGGATTCCTCACTTTTATAATTGCAAAAGTGATCATGTAATATATATCCTTCAATGCACCTGCCCTAAACTGTACGTGGGAAGTACAATACACATGGTGCATGTGAGAATCCTCCAGCATTTGAGGGCATTAAAGAACAAAGACAGGACCTACCCCATTGCAAGACATATGAATGAGGTTCATGAGGGAAATAAGAACAAGCTTTTCTATTTTGTGATTGACTCAGTCCCAAAGAACAGTTGAGGGGGGAATTAACAATTAAAACTCAGACAGCTAGAGTCAAGGTACATAATTATGTTGAATACCAAGACACCCCATGGCCTCAATTCAGAAGAAGATATGTATGTCCACATCTAGAGGGCGTGTGTTCTCTTGGCCGACAACTCATATCAAGATACAACATGAGGTTGAAATAAGAAGATGCAATCAGATACTCACTTTTTATGTTCTCGGAAGTTAATAGGAAAAGAAAAGGGAGTTAGATGAATAAGAGTCATTCTATGTTTGTACTTTTTCTAGGTCTAAATGTGTTGTATTGGGGAGTCGACATAGAAATAGACATCCAATATGATGAGCAGTTAGGAAATTTGCACTTGCACCTTACGACCAGAATTAGGAGCAGAAATATTTAAGCACTTGTATGAAATGTTTTATTCCAGCACTTGCACTTTTTCTGAGACAGCCATGTGATTGGTTGAGAAATCATGCGCAATGGCGAGATATGAAAACAGTATATAATTCTCCCCCCGAGTGAAGATTCCATGATACATTGCACGAAAGCACTTGCACTTTAATCTGCAATAAGGCATTAGCACTTTATCATCTTTAATGTGAGCTAAGGTGTTGAATGAGAAACATGCCAGAGCAAAGATTTCATGATATATTACACAAATGCACTTGCATTTTAATCCGCAAAAATGCACTTGCTGTTTATCATCATTAATTTGAGTTAAGGTATTGAATGAAAAACATGCTTAGTATATATGGGTGACACCCAGATATTGGCACAAATGAATAGTAAAAAAAACAATACGATATAGGTTAAACGTGAAATAAGATTTCAAAAGTGACTTTTGCAGAATTTTTCCCTTGCTTTGAGCCGTGTTGCATTGAGGGAGCATATATTTGCTCATGACATAGTGGAATAATCTAGTATTATATGGTCTAGGATTTGTCAATATTCGTACTTGTGAATTAACAAGACCAATGTCAATGCTAATTTAATCACATGAATTGACTTCCGAGATAAAATGGTTGAATTCAGATAGAAATGTTTTATATGAATTTACATTTGGCATGTTAAGAAAATTCACAAAAACAGAAGTAAAAATATAAAATGAGATAAAAAAGTATATAAAATGAATGACAAGAAATTTGAAAAAGTTTATAAAAAATGAAACATGTAACGTGAGGAGTTTTAGTATGAAACGCACTAATGTGTCATTTGTATAAGATTGTGACCATTGCAGTTTTGTAGTATGTTGTCTATGTCAGTTACACCATCTGACCGACTGCTCCCAACAAAGAACGGGGGGTAATGGTGCTCAGTGTGTGAGCAAGGCAGGAGAATTTGCCAAAACGCATTACAGCAAGCAGTGAATAAATAGTGCGATAAATTATAACCGAGTCTGCAGTTTCGATATCCGGTTCAGAGGGGAAACTGGAGATTGAATTTTATATATATATATAACGTCTCTGTAACCTTTGTTTTTTTCAGCGAATTTGAGATGTCATCAGTGATGTCATCAGTGATGTCACTGACCATGTCATGAATGATGTAATATGTGACATCATCAGCAGTGCATTGCGGGGGCGCGAGTTATAGTTAGCTGAACAAACTATAACGGCGGAATTTCTCTGATTTTGTACGAGTGAAATGTCCAACTAACTAAAACGTCCCTGAAACATATGTTTTTTTCAGTGAATTTCTAAGGTTTTTTAAATGCTAATTTCTAACTATAACGTGCCTGAAACCTATGGTTTTTTCAGTGAATTTCAAAGGTGTTTTAAATGCTAATTTCTAACTATAACGTCCCTGAAACCTATGGTTTTTTCAGTGAATTTCAAAGGTTTTTTAAATGCTAATTTCTAACTATAACATAGCAGTCTTGTTTTTAGAGTGGTGGAGAAAGGTGAGCGTGGCCTCCAAACACCTTTTAGCAATCCCACTTTGTGGGATTTACTGGAGGTAACAGGATGGGTAGTTGGCCCCCAACATCAACCTTGGGGGCCAACTACCCCTTTTATTACCTCCAGTAAGTCCCACACAGCAAGATTGCTAACTTGTTATATCAGGCCCCGCCCCCTCCCTGCACCGCAGTGCAAACGAGCCCCTGGCGCGTTGCAAGTTAAGGGATTAAGTCCCCTGAACCCTGAGGTCTCTGAGGCTACTAGCTCACCAGGTACCTCCAGTAAGCGCCACAGAGCTGCGTTGCAGAGAGGTGTCAAAAGGGGCATGGCCTCGGACCACCTCTCTGAAACGCAGCTCTGTGGCGCTTACTGGAGGTACCTGGTGGGCTAGTTGGCCCCCAGGGTCCCTCAATATTCAAGGGGACTTAATCCCCCAACTTAGAATGCACCAGGGGGCGCATTTGCAGAGTGCTGCAGGAAGGGGGCAGGGCCTCCGGCCAGTTGCTGGTTCCTTTTTTTTTTTTTTGTCTGTTTTGGGAGGGGGGCTGCGTGGCCCCCCTTCCCTGGGCCAATTATGGCCCCGGGGACCCCATCCCCCGGGGCCGGCCATTCCGTGTTTTTTTTTTTTAAACAAATTTAATTATAGGGGAGGGGGCCGCGTGGCTCCCCTCCCGGGCCACTTCTGGCCCTGGGGACCCCATCCCCCGGGGCCTGGCCTCTCTGTGGGGACCGTGGGGGGAGCCCCAATGCCCCCACGGTCCCTGCCGGCTCCCCGCTCCTGCGGGAGCCGGCATTTTTTGAGCAAGGAGCTGCTAACTTGCAGCCCCCTTGCTCAGCACATTCTGCTTTGCTTCATTGAAGCGAGAGCAGGTTTCCTTGCTCTCGCTTCAATGAAGCAAAGCAGGAGTTTGCTATGGCAGGGTGGGAGCCGTGCTCCCGCCCTGCCATAGCAAACACCAATGTCCCGGGGGTGGCACCCCGGGACATTGCAGGAGCCGGCCCTGGGGGGTGGCGGTCCCCAGGGCCATCAAGGGCTCCAGGAGGGGGGCCGCGCGGCCCCCCACCCTATGTTTGCAAAGCCCCGGGGAGGCAGTGGTCCCCAGGGACGGGGGTCCATTACGGACCCCCAAATTTGAATCTTTGGTGCCCCGGGGAGATGGTGGTCCCCGGGGCATGTGGGGGGGCTCGAGCCCCCCCACGCACATTTAAAAAAATAAATAAACAGAGCCCCGGGGAGGTGGTGGTCCCCGGGGCTCCGGGGGGCTGCGTGCCCCCGCGTTTAATTGACAAAGCCCCGGGGAGGTGGTGGTACCCAGGGCGTGTTGGGGGCTCGAGGCCCCACACACACTTATTTTTTAAATAAGAGCCCCGGGAGGTGGTGGTCCCCGGGCTGCGGGGGGCTGGTGCCCCCGCAAATCATCAATAAAGCACCGGGAGGTGGCGGTCCTCGGGCTGCGGGGGCCCCGCAATATAATTTGGGCATGCCCCGGGACCTGACCCACCCGGGGACTTAACAATAACGAAGCGCTTCATTTTTTTATTATTTTCTCGGCCAGATTCGCGACCCCAGCGCGAATTAGGCCAATTTTTTTTTTTTTAAATGCTTTTTTTGGGCATGGGGTCCTTATGGGAGCCGCTGAGCAGGCCTAGGGGGTCAGGGTGCTTCTACCCTGCCCCCTTGTCTTCATTTTTCACTTTGTTTCACCCTTTTTCTTGTGACTCGGTTCTACTGAGTCACAAAATGGCTGCCAACAGTTCCTGGTTTGGAGTGTTGGCAGCCAATCAGAATTGAGCTCGTGCTGGGGAGGGTTCGCGAACCCTCCTCAGTGCTCAGATATCGAAACTTTTTCTTTTTAAATTTCTCAGGAACTACTGAACGGATTTACACCATTTAACAAAAAGGGCTCTTTCTGAACAAAGACCTACCTTTTTGCCAAATTTGGTGTAATTCCGTTCAGCAGTTCGGGCTGTAGCTTTGTCTAAAGTTTCCTATGGAAAATTACATGGGGAAAACGTGTTTTGGGACCCCCCTTTTTTCTCAGCCCCCGCTTGACGGGAGCTGACCGGAGCGCCCCACTAGTTTGGAAAATTTCGTAAAGATTCGTTAAACGACGCCAAAGTTATTGTGAAAACAAAAAACGCTTTTTGAATAGAAACGAGGTCCTAACTATAACTACCTGCTGGCGAGCGCCAGTAGCTAATATATGTATATGTATATATGTATGTATATGTATATATGTATATATATATATATTCACTGAAAAAACCATAGGTTTCAGACACGTTATAGTTACAAATTAGCATTTAAAAAACCTTTGAAATTCACTGAAAAACCATAGGTTTTAGGGACAGTTATAGTTACTTGGACATTGCACTCGTACAAAACCCGTGAAATTCCCCGTTATAGTTAGTTCAGCTAACTATAACTCGCGCCCGCAATGCACTGCTGATGACGTCACATATTACATCACTCATGACATGGTCAGTGACATCACTGATGACATCACTGATGACATCTCAAATGACATCACTGATGACATCATCCAGTGACTGTGTGTTTCTGTAAAGTTTAAATATTTTTAAAATATATAGGAAAAGACGTATTGAAGAATGAGTGGGTGTGTAAGTGTCTGTATGGATGATTTAGTAGGTGCGTGACTGACTCTATAAGTGAGTGATTTAACGTATCTTACTGAATGCATGGGTTAGTGACTAAACTGGGTGTATGTCTGTATCCGTCTGTCTGTTGCTGTGTAAGTGGCTGCATGTGTTTGTGAATAGCTAAATGAGTGTCTATATGAGTTATTGAATGCTTGTCTGAGTATCTGTATGGGTGCCTGAGTGTTTGTGTGGGAGGGGTGTGTGCAACTCTGTGCATAGATGTGTGAGTGGGTGATTCACTGGGTGGATGGTTTCAAGAGTGCATCTGTGATAGACTGTATGGGTGGGTAAGTGTGTGTAAGAGTGTGTTAGTGAGTGAATGTATGTCCCAGTGGTACATGTGTGAGTAACTACATATGTGAAAGGCAGTATATATGTGTGTTGGAGTATATAAATAGCTATAAGCAAGAGTGAGTGATTGTGATAGTGGCTGTATGGATGATTGTGTGCGTGTATCAGTGATTGTATAAGAGCGTAACAATGTGCTACTATTTGTATGAGTAAGTGAGCTGGTGTGTGTATAACTGTATAGGTGAGTAAATGGCAGTGTGTTTAATTATTTGCATGACTGACTAGGTGTGTGAGTATCTCTATGGATGAGTGGCGTTGTTTGAGTGTCTATATAGGAGTAAGAGTGCATATGATAGTCCTGTACTGAGTGACCGTAAGTATGAGTGACTGTACGGGTGAGTGAGTGGATGTGTGTGTGTAGACCTAAGAATCAGTGAGTGGGTATGTAGTTATTGGTGTTGGAGTGTCTATGGTTTTGCGAATGGCAGTCTGTAATTTAGAGTGGGTGTATCAAAGGTTATATTAGGGTGTGAGGAGGTGCATCAGATTATCACGTGGATGATGTCATCAGTGATGTCATTTGAGATGTCATCAGTGATGTCATCAGTGATGTCACTGACCATGTCATGAGTGATGTAATATGTGACGTCATCAGCAGTGCATTAGTGGGCGCGAGTTATAGTTAGCTGAACTAACTATAACGGGGAATTTCACGGGTTTTGTACGAGTGCAATGTCCAAGTAACTATAACTGTCCCTAAAACCTATGGTTTTTTCAGTGAATTTCAAAGGTTTTTTAAATGTTAATTTGTAACTATAACGTGTCTGAAACCTATGGTTTTTTCAGTGAATTTCAAAGGTTTTTTAAATGCTAATTTGTAACTATAACGTGTCTGAAACCTATGGTTTTTTCAGTGAATTTCAAAGGTTTTTAAATGCTAATTTCTAACTATAACGTGCCTGAAACCTACGTTTTTTTAGTGAATTTCAAAGGTTTTGTAAATGACAATTTTTAAATGTATTAATTGTTATATTAATTTTTTTCATACTGATTTAGTACATTTTTAGAAACAATTTTTTTTACATATTTTATTTTTTAAATTACATTGTAATTACATTATACATTACATTACAAAAATACTTTCTCTTAATGAATTACTTTAGTTTAAATACTTTGCAGATAGGCAATAGACTTTTAAGTACAGTAGTTACAGTTGTTGCAATGGGCAACACATTTTCAAACACAATGCAACATTCAGCTCAATGTGAATTTCTAGTTAAATGCAATTAGTTACTTTATGGATTACTTTTCTAACCATAGGACTGGATCCTAGATTCAGTCCTGGTACATCTCCTGTAAACAGTTGAGTAAAAGCGTTTTGGTTACAGTCGTGATTTTTAAGGAATATTATTGTATTTTAAAAGTTGACACTTGGAAACTTTTTCTCATAGAATCACCAATGTTATCCTATGGAAGGAAATTCACTTAGCAGGTAAAAACTGTTATCGTTACTTTTTCTTACTCAGTGTTGGATCCTGGATCCAGCACTGGTGCATCTCCTGTAAACAGTTGAATGAATGCGTTTAAGTCATACAGGCGATTTTTAAGGAATATTTGTAGTTTGTGAAAATCGACACTTTGAAAGTTTTCTGCTGAAAACCAGACAATGGATTCCTATGGAAGAAAATATAAGTTACTGGTAAGTACGGTTAAAATTACTTTTCAGGACCAGTACTGGGCTGAAAGATGCAGCACTGAGGTCTCTCCTGATAACAGGTGAGTAAATCAGAATTCGGATTTCAGCTGATTTTAGAGGAATATTTGTATGTTTCAAAAATCAACACTTAGAAGAATTTCCAAGTGAAACCAGTCAATGTTAGCCTATGAAGGAAATTCAAGTTACCGGTAAGTACGGTTAAAATTACTTTTCAGGATCAGTACTGGGCTGAAAGATGCAGCACTGAGGTCTCTCCTGATAACAGGTGAGTAAATCGGAATTCGTATTTCGGCTGATTTTAGAGGAATATTTTAAAGTTCCAAAACTCCACACTTAGAAGAATTTCCAAGTGAAACCAGTCAATGTTAGCCTATGAAGGAAATTCAAGTTACCGGTAAGTACAGTTAAAATTACTTTTCAGGATCAGTACTGGGCTGAAAGATGCAGCACTGAGGTCTCTCCTGATAACAGGTGAGTAAATCGGAATTCCTATTTCGGCTGATTTTAGAGGAATATTTGCACAATGGTGAAGGGAGGGGCGGGGCCTGAGGTGACATCTTTGCAAACGCGCCCCGTGGCGCGTTTTAAGTTGGGGGATTAAGTCCCCTTGAATCCTGAGGGTCCCTAGGGGCCAACTAGACCACCAGGAACCTCCAATATGCGCTAGGGGCTGCGTTGCAGAGACGTGTAGAGAGGCCACACCCTTTACACCTCTCTGCAACGCAGCTCTGTGGCGCATTCTGGATGTACCTGTTGGGCTAGTTGGCCTCCAGGGACCCTCAGGATTGAAGGGGATTTAATTCCCATCTTAAAACGCGCCACGGGGCCTGTTTGCACACATGTCACCTGAAGCCCCGCCCTCCCTTCACCACTGTGCAAACGCGCCCGTGGCGCGTTTTAAGTTGGGGGATTAAGTCCCCTTGAATCCTGAGGGTCCCCGGAGTCCAACTAGCCCACCATATACCTCCAAAAGCGCAACAGAGCTGCGTTGCAGAGAGGTGTAAAAAGGGCGTGGCCTCTGTACACCTCTCTGCAAGGCAGCCCCTGGCACATACTGGAGGTACCTGGTGGGCTAGTTGGCCTCAGGACCCCCAGTATTCAAGGGGAATTGTTTCTCTGCAAACGCGCCAGGGGCGCGTTTGCAGAGTGGTGAAGGAAGGGGCGGGGCCTGCGGGCCCGATCGTTTTTTTTCTCCCTGAAGGGGGCCATGTGGCCCCTTCCTTTTTTTCTTTTGGGCCCTGGGGACCCCATCCCCCAGGGCCTTACACCTTTTTTTAAATTACCTTTAAAAGAAAAACGGGAAGGGGCCACGTGGCCCCCTTCCCTGGGCCTGTATTGGCCCCGGGACCCCATCCCCGGGGCATGGCCTCTATATTTATTTTTGAGGGGGCAGCGTGGCCCCCTCCTCTGGGCATTTTAAGGCCCCGGGGACCCCATCTCCCGGGCCGGCCTTTCCATTTTTTTTTTTTTTAAATTTTCCTCTTTTTGGGGAGGGGGCCGCGTGGCCTCCTCCTGGGCCACTACTTGCCCCGGGGACCCCATCCCCGGGCTGGCCCTTCTCCGTTAGGGGACTGTGGGGGTCCCCAATCCCCCACAGTCCCGCCGGCTCCCCACGTCCCTTGGGAGCCGGCATTGCTAGTCCCACATGGGGAGCAGCTGACATGCTGCTCCCCATGTGGAAAGCAATCGCTTTGGATATTGGAAGAGAGAGCAGGTTTCCTGCTCTCTCTTCCAATATCCAAGCAGTTTGCTATGGCAGGACGGGAGCCGCGAGGCTCCCGTCCTGCCATAGCAAACTACAGTGTCCCGGGGTAGGCACCCCGGGACACTGCAGGAGCCGGCCCTGGGGGTGGTGGTCCCCAGGGCCATCAAGGGTCTCCAGGAGGGGGCCGCGCGGCCCCCTCCCATTCAGTACACAGCCCCGGGAGGTGGTGGTCCCGGGGCTCTGGGAGTCCGTAACGGACCCCCATATTAAAATGTTTAGTGCCCCGGGAGGTGGTGGTCTCGGGCGTGTGGGGGCTGGAGCCCCCACACAGGTTTAATAATGTATGTAAAAGCCCCGGGAGGTGGTGGTCTCGGGGCTGCGGAGGGCCTCAGAGCCCTCCCGCACCATTTTTAAAAAGCCCCGGGGGTGGTGGTCCCGGGGCTTGGGGGCCCTTGAGGCGCCCACACATTAAATTATCCTCCACCATGCCCCCGGGACTTGGACCACCCGGGGCCAATTAACATCGAAGCGCGGGAGACCGCGCTTCGATTTTTTCGGCAGGATTCGCGCACCCTGAGCGCATCCTGCCGATTTTTAAAAATATATATTTTTTTTTGCCCAGGGGTCCTTGTGGGACCCCCTGAGCAAACCTAGGGGTCAGGGTGTTTCTACCTTGCTCCCTTTGTGCGCTTTGCGCACTTGTTTCTGTCCCTCGGTTCTACCGAGGGACAAAATGGCTGCCAACATTTCCTGAATCGGAATGTTGACAGCCAGCTGACAGCCAATTAACATGCAGCTCGTGATCGGGAGGGCACGCGGACCCTACTCGTCCCTAGATATCACTAACTTTTACTTTTCATTTTCTCAGCAACTACTGAACGGATTTACACCATTTAACAAAAAGGGTTCTTTCTGAACCAAGAACTACCTCTTTGCCAAATTTGGTGTAATTCCGTTCAGCAGTTCGGGCTGTAGCCGTGTCTAAAGTTTCCTATGGGAAAATGCATGGGGAAAACGCGTTTTGGGACCCCCTTTTTCTCGGCCCCCGCTGACGTATCACCCCGAGACTTTCAGGGTAGGAGCGGACCGGAGCGCCCACGAAGTTTGAAAATTTCGCGAAGATACGTCAACCGGCAAGAGAGTTATTTCAAATAGAATGTCGCGGATTTCCTATGGATAATAGGTTGTAACTATAACTATCTACTGGCGACCGCCAGTAGATAATATATATTACGAAACAGCAAATCCTGGCCCGTCTACTTCCAACAGTACCTCCCAGGTACAGACCTCGCCACGCTGAAGAATACACAGCTACAATGACTCCTTTTCGCAGTGCAGTGCAGTGGTTTATTGCATCATTAAAAACTCCAATCCTGCTCAGGCATAGTGCCTGCCATGACGCGTTTCGATTGCGTAAGCGCGATCTTGATCACATGACCCGCCTCATGACAGTGAACAAATTAAATACAGTGTGTGCATATCGACTATAGAGATTTTGAACCAAGTTAGTGAATAAGGAAAACAGACTGTTAACATAATTCTCAATATCATCGTATCTCCTATACATACATGTATAAATACAATAAATAGGCTAGATGCAACATGATATTAAAAAAACGGAGTTTGAAAAACCCATTAATTGGTTGCAACTCTTCAAACTGCAATTAGTTGTGCAAAGTACGCTATTAATTCATATTGTCATGAATCACCACTGAATGCTGCCAATACTTGTAATCAAACTCTTCTTTACATGTTCGATGGTAGAATCAAAGTGCTAGTGCTAATAAAATGTCTTAATACTTTAAACTCAATTAAAGAAAGAGAGAACTTTAGTCCAGTTTATGCCATCACTATCAGACCTTGGTTAGCAGCAAATATGGAAAGTATACAAGCTCATAAATTGCAATACTTACGATGCAACAATGGTTCAATTTTCTATGTATATACAGACCATTTTATAAATAAAGTGCTGTGCTGTTGTGCAAATAACAAATACCCAGTGCGAATATATGTGCAAAATACAGTAGTAATTGTATAGCAGCCTAAAGCATAGATTACAAGCCTAAAGTTAATATTCGTAAAATGCAAGTGCTAAATTGATGTTTACTCAAAAACAGAGAGAACATTTATAAAGACAATGGGAATACATGTCATTTTCCCATATTCTGTACAAAAGTAGGACTTTGTAAAATTCATTTAAACATAGTATCAGAAGACTCTACCAGAGACTGAGAGCTCAAGATCATTAATACCTTCAAAGCATATCCTGATATGACTGAACTATTCACTAATTGAGATATTGGTGCAATCGAATGGCCTAAAGGAAGTTGTGCAAATCCTCGCTTGTATTCAAGCCATTCGGCATCTTAGTATCAAGTGCCAGGAAAAAATGTGTTTCAAGTTGGCGGAGGCTCTTCTCACGATTCCCACCCCTTCCGGGTACGGATACTGCCCCAAATCAGAATATTTCAAATCATTGAGATTATTGTGATGTACCAACTTGAAATGTCTGGCAACCGGGTAACTAGGGTCCGAATTTACGATCGCCCTTATGTGTTGCAAAATCCGTTTGTGTACTGGGAGCTTAGTGCTCCCTACATATTAAAGCCCACAAGTACAATGTAGCAAATAAATGGCAAACTCAGTGCTACAGGTCAAATGATCCTTTATAGGGATCGGTGTTGTGGTGAACGCTGTCAGATAATGTGTCAAATTTGTGCCGAACTTGCAAGCACGACACGAGTTGCATTTGTAAAAGCCAGATTTTGCTAACCAAGTAGATTTGGGTGTTACTTCGGGGCTAGTTTTTACTACTGCGTCCCTCATCGAGGGAGCCCTTCTGAAAGTAATGGCAGGTAAAGATGGCAAAATTGGTTTTAACGTAACATCCTTTAGTACTATGGGCCATTGGGAATAGATGATCTGACGGATTTTGCGTTCTTGCTTACTGAACGTGGTGATAAGTCTTATATTGCGTATATCACCATCATTGTCCTCAATTAAGGCAGCCCTAGCTGCCACTCGTTCAGCTTTAGGTACTAATATTTCCTCCCTAGAATGTTCATTTGCTTGACTAAGGGCTTTAACTAACATGGACCGTTTGTACCCTCGACTAAGGAAACGATGTAAGGCATCCTGCTGACACTCTTTTAAGTCAGTGTTTGACCTACAGATATGCAGAATTCGCAAGAAATCCCCGTGTGGTATGCTTTGGATCAAATGGCGGGGGTGCGAACTATCCGCATGTAAAATAGAGTTTCCCGCTGTCTTTTTGCGGTGCAATTTGCTATGAATCCGACCCTCATTGATATACAGTAGTACATCTAAAAATTCAACACTTTTCTCACTTATTGTAGCAGTGAATCTTAGATTTTGTGCATTGAAATTAATAGCTGTTACAAATGTTATAGCTGCCTCTTTGGTTCCTTCCCATATCATACATATGTCATCAATGTAGCGCCAATAGTGTAGGACATGGGTCTCCCACATTGCCTTGTGTTGTATCATGAGGACATGCTCCTCCCACCAGCCAACATGAAGACATGAGTAGCTGGGGGAGAAGCATGCCCCCATAGCGACCCCTCGCAGCTGCTGGTAAACTTCCTTATTAAACAGGAAATAATTATTATGTAGGCAGAGCTCAATCATTTTGATAATCATACAGTTATGCTCCTGTAAATGAATTGATCTATTATCCAAATAATGCTTCACTGCAGATAACCTATCAGAATGATGAATACTCGTATATAAGGATTCAATATCCATTACTACAAGCAGCAAGGTCGATTGCCATACAACAGTATTGATCTTTCTAAGGAAGTCACTAGTGTCTTATATATCACTTATTTCTTCGTTTAATAAGAGTTAAATATATGCTTTCTCATTTCATGGGGTTACTCGTATATGTTTTCTGTTTGAAATGTAGTATTGTCCCTACCCTTGCTTAGACTTCAGTATAAATAGTAAAATTGACCTCTTCTGAGTTCAACATTTTCCCTACTGTTGCACTGTTTAGAGTAGGGATAGTAAATGTCAGCCCTCTGAAATCTAACACTTTCCCCACTGTTGCAGAGACTGGAATGGGAATAGTAAATTTTGCCCCTCTAAAGTCCAATACTTTCCCAACTGTTCTGCTTTTTTGCAGTGGGAATAGTAAATTTCACCCTTCTGAAATCCAATGCTTTCCTGTAGCAGAGACTGGAGTAAGAATAGTAAATTTCACCACTCCGAAGTCCAACACTTTTGCTACTGTTGCACTGACTACGGCAGGAATAGTAAATCTAAATCCATCAAAGTCCAACACTTTTCCTATTATTGTGGAGACTGGAGTAGGAATGGTAAAACCAACTCCTCTGAACTCCTTAGCTTTCCCTACAGTTGCATAAACTAGAGCGGGAACACTATATTTAATATTCTTAGACTCCAAAAGTTTTCATGATATTGGTAAAATAGATGTTATATTTTAAATTATTTGTTTTTATTTTAATCCACATCAGTTAATATATTTTTTCTTATTCAATTGTTTATATTTTTTACGGTTTTATTGTGCATGCATGTTTTTAAATATATATATATATTCACTGAAACAAAACACAGGTTACAGGAACGTTATACTTAGGCTGACATTTCACTCGTACAAAACCTTTGAAATTCAGCCCTTATAGTTAGCTGAGCTAACTATAACTCACGCCCCCGCAATGCACTGCTGATGACGTCACATATTATATCAGTCATGAATTGGTCAGTGACATCACTGATGACATCTCAAATGACATCACTGATGACATCACTGATGACATCATCCAGTGACTGAGTGTTTCTAAAAAGATTAAGAATGTTTTATATATATATATATATATATATATATATATATATATATATATATATATATATATATATATACGCCAAGGTGTATTTGAAGAATGAGTGGGTGAGAGTGTCTGCATGGATGATTAAGTGGGTGCGTGACTGACTGTATAAGTGAATGATTAAACGTGTCTTATTAGTGAATGCATAGGTGAGTGACTAATCTGTGTAAATGTGTGTATCAGTCTGTCAGTTGGTGTGCAAGTGGCTGCATGGGTTGGTGAGTAGGTACATGAGTATCTATATGGGTTATTAATGAGTAGTCTGAGTACCTGTATGGGTGCCTGAGTGTCTGTGTGGGTGGGTGAGGGGGTGTGTGACTCCCTGCATGGATGTATGAGTGGGTGAATCCCTAGGTGTATGGATTCATGAGTGCATCTGTGAGGGACTGTATGGTTGAGTGAATGTGCGTATGGCTGTGTCAGAGAGTGAATGGATGTCTCAGTGGTATATGGTTGAGTAACTGCAGATGTGAATGGCAGTATATGTGAGTGTATATAAGTGACTGTATGTGTGAGTGAGTGATTTTGAGAGTGGCTGGATGCGTGAGTGTTTGCTTGTGTCAGCGACTGTATAGGAGAGTAAGTATTTGTTAATATCTGAATGAGTAGTGTGTGTGTGTGTTTCTGTACGGGTGAGTAAGTGGCTGTGTAATTGAGTGTTTGGGTGAGTGAGTAGGTGTGTGAGTAGCTCTATGGGTGACTGACGGTGTATGAGTGGCTGTATGGGTGTATGAGTGGATATATCAGTGCTGTATTGGTGAGCGACTGGCTGTATGAGTGCATGTATGGGTGAGTGAGTAGATGTGTATGTAGACCTATGAATCAGTGAGTGGGTTTGTACGTACTGGTATTGGTGTGTCAATGGTTTCTAGAATGGTAGTCTGAAATTTGGAGTGGGTGTATGAAAGGTTATATTGGGGTATGAGGCGCAGAAAGAAGCAAGAGGAGTGATGAAAGAGGCCCGAGAGGTGCAGAAAGAGGAAGAGAGGTGCAGAAAGAAGCAAGAGAGGTACAGAAAGAGGCAAGAGAAGTGCTGAAAGAGGCAAGAGAGGTGCAGAAAGCGGCAAGAGAAGTGCAGAAAGAAGCAAGAGAGGTGAAAAAAGAGGCAAGAAAAGTGCAGAAAGAAGCAAGAGAAGTGCAGAAAGAGAGAGGAAGAAAGGTGCAGAGAGAGGAATAAAGGTGCAGAAAGAAGAAAGAGAAGTGCAGAAAGAAGCAATAGAGGTGCAGAAAGAAGCAAGAGAGGTGAAGAAAGAAGAGAGTGGGGTGCCGAAAGAGGAAGAAATGTGCAGAAAGAGGTAAGAGAGGTACAGAAAGAGGCAAGAGAGGTGCAGAAAGAGGCAAGAGAAGTACAGAAAGAGGCACCCTATAAGGCTAGGTATACCCTGGGCTTTATTGTTTAAAAATGCATGGGGGTGCTCCTGCCCCCATAGCCCCGGGGACCACCACCTCCCTGGGGCTTTAGTTATTAAATGCGGGGGGCCACATGGCCCCTCTGCAGCCCCAGGGACCCCCACCTCCCCGGGGCATACATAAATTAAATGCGGGGGTCCGTTGCGGACCCCTGGCCCCGGGGACCACTGCCTCCCCAGGGCTTTAAACATGTTGGAGGGTGGCTCTCCATAGCACTGGGAACCGCCACCCCCCAGGGCCGGCTCCAGCAATGATCCAGGGTGCCCACCCCCAGGACAATGCAGTTTGCTATTGGATGGCTGGAGCACTGCTCCCACCATCCCATAGCAGTGTACTCGCTTTGACCAAGCGAGAGCACTTTGCTCTTGCATGTTCAAAGCGAGTACACTTTGCTTTTTTCCCCCAGGGAGGTGTATGTCAGCAGCTCCCTGGGGGCACAAAGCCATGCCAGCTCCCGCAGGAGGTGGGAGCCGACCAGGACCACGGAGGCCTTCAGGCTCCCCTCATGATCCCTTTAGAGATGGCCATGCCCCGGGGGATGGGGTCCCCGGGGACAAGCGGCCCCCTCCGTTTAAAAAAAAAAAGGAATGGCCAGGCCCCAGGGGATGGGGTTCCCGGGGCCAAAATCGGCATGGGGAGGGGGGCCGCATGGCCCCCTCCCTGAAAATGAAACACACACGCAACAGTACCCCATACAGCCACTGACTCACCCACTCACCAATCTATACAGGCAGTCACACACCTCCTCACCCACACACACAGACACCCAGACAACCATAGACATAGTCAAACACCAATCAATCACCCATATAGCTATTTACATACCCACTAACACACCCATACACCCACTTAGACATTAACTGACAGACTGATACACATACCTCACCCATACATTCACTGAGACACCTAATTACTCACTTATACAGTCAGTCACGCACACACTGAGTCAACCATACAGTGACTCATAAACCCACTGATTCAGCAATACACCGTGGTATATATATTTAACACTCATAAACTTTTAAAAAACACTCACAGTCACTGGGACCAGCTCTCAGGAATTCCGTTGCATAGGACTTACAGGAGGTACCAGGAAGGCTTCTTGGCCCCCAAGGTCCCTCAGGAGTAAAGTGGACTTCATCCCCCAACCAGTAGTGCGCCACGAGGCGTGTTTACAGAGTAGTGGAGAAAGGGAGCGTGGCCTCCGAAAACCTCTTAGCAGTTCCACTGCGTGGGACTTACTGGAGGTAACAGGAGAGGTAGATGGCCCCCAAGGACGTCCAAGAGCTGTCATCAACCTCACTTGCACATCACAAAGGCCTTGCCTCAGCATCCTCACAATGGGTTTCACACTAGATTTCTGTGCCCCCAGACAAGCCGGGGCCAGGGCAGGGGGGCAATAAATTCCACACATCTCTGTAGGTGGAGGGTTCTAGACACATCTCCTACTTCAAAGTAGTCACCAGGTGTAAATATTGGACCCTCAGACCCAACTCTTCAGATCACTTCTAGACCTGTGAACGACTCAGAAGGATTGCTCTGCTGCTCTGCTACAAGAAGGATTGCCCAGCTGCTCTGCTGCCCTGTGGCAAGAATGAATGCCCTGCTGCTCTGCTGCTCTACCTCCCTGCTGCTCTGCCTGCAAGAAGCTGATCTGCTGCCTTGCTCCCTGAGGAAGCAGGGCTGGACCTGCCCCTTAAACCCAGAGCCACCAGGGTGCCGCAAAGAGCTCCAACACCCTTGAACCCTGCACCTCAACTCTGCCTACTGTGAATTCTGAACCCCCCAAGTAGACCCTTGGAAGTGGGGGTATAAAGGTGCTCTGCCAGCCCAATTGTAGTCCCCATTATAACGGATGCTGTGCAATGCAACTCAACACAGCCCTTGCAGCTCCCCATTGGAACCGACACTGCATGACACAACTAAATGTGGATATCACCTCACAGCTCCTCATCAGAACTGACACAGTGCAATGCCACTTGACGCAGGGCTACGCATTGCTCCTCAAAACCAACGCACAGCGATGCAATGCTCTGCATCAAGGACCTAAGGTACAATTCTCAGTGGGCCTAACATGGTCCCTGTATCCGGCCCTCACTCCATCCTAGTCAACCTGAAATTGTGACTTTGTCCCGGTCCAGTGCTACTAGATAATCACAGTTGGTGCGTTGTGCTTTTAGTCATTATTTTTATCTTCATCTTTAAAATTGCATATCTGCAGTTTACTGATTGGAGTTTTGCTGTTTTGGTGTAATGTAATGTAATGTAAGGTGGATTTGCAGAGCGCTGCTTGTTCATCCATGAGGGTATACAGGCACTGAGTAGATGAGAGTAGGCGTGTGGTGAGGCTGGGCCTGAGGACATGTAGTCTTGATGGTCCTGCAAGAAGGCTAATTGAAAAACCAGGTCTTCAGCTTCTTACGGAATTCAAGAAGTGAGGAGGAGGCCCTGATGTTTTGAGAGGGGCTGTTTCAGAATTTGGCGGTTTGGTAAGAGAATGATCAACCTTCCGTTCTGCTTCTGTAAATGTGGGGTGTGTATGTGTGTAAGTGAGAGTTAGGCTGAGCGAAGTTGTCTAGTGGGTTGTTTGAAATGAAGCCGGGGATTGAGGTATGCGGGTCCTGTGTGTTGTAGTGAATTGAATGCTTACGTGAGAAGTTTGAACGGGCAGCACTTTTGGTTGGGGGGCCTGGGGAACTGTCTAAGGAGTAGTGTGGTGTGCGATCGGTGCAGGAGGTCGAGGACAAGCCTGGCGATGGCGTTTTGGATGGTTTTAACTCTGTGAAGGAGATGGATTGGGACGCTGGTGTAGAGTGCACTGCTGTTGTTCAATCTGCTTGTGATTAGGGTTGCGTGATTGTACTTCTGATGTCCAGTGGGAGCCGCTTGAAGATTTTATGTAACATGCGAAGTAGATGGAAGCATCTGGAGGTGACGGCATTGGCCTGGGTCTTCATGGTGAGGTTGATGTCCAGGAGGAGGCCTAGGCACCTAGCATGGTCGGTTGGGGTGGGTGTGGGTCTGAGTTCGGTGGACCACCAGGTGGAGTCCCAAGGTGAGCTCCAACTCCCAAAGATCAGCACATTCAATTGGCCATGCTGGTCATGGATTGTTTGAAGTTTTTCTCGGTGGTTACGGTGTCATCCGAGAGGGAAAAAATGAGCTGGGTGATGTCTGCGTAGGTGATGATGTTGATTCCGTCGGATTTGATAATGTTAGCCAGAGGACTCAGGCAATGTTGAAAGTGTGGAGCTAAGTGATGATCCCGGTGCGACTCCACAGATGCGGTCCTTTGGTTCTGATGTGAACGACGTGAGCATGATTCGTGTTCTTCCGGAGAGGAAAAAAGCTATCCATGTGAGTGCTAGTCCTTGTATACCTGCTGTGTGTAGTCTGGCCATGAGTGTGTGGTGGAAGACAGTGTTGAAAGAGGCGGAGAGGTATAGCAGGATGAGGGCAGCAGTCTGTCCACAGTCGAGAATCGTGCATATATCATCTGTGGCAGCGATGAGGGCTGTTTCAGTGCTGTGGTTTTGGAATCCTGATTGCGAGTCATTCAGGTGTTTGTAGCATTCTATGTGTCCAGAGACTTATCTGTTGATGGTCTTCTCTATGACTTTGCCTGGGAAAGGGAGCAGCGAGATGAATTGGCAGTTCCTGAGTACTTCAGGATTGGCTGAGGGTTTTTTGAGGACAACTTTGGCGTGTTTCCAGCTATCTGGGAAGGGGTCTGTTTTGAGGGAGGTGTTAATGATGGAGGTTAGTGCAGTGCAGTGCTGATCGTGGCTCTTCCCAAGTTGTAGATATGGCGAGGGCAGAGGTTTATGGGTGCCCCTTGGTGGACTGTCTTCATTATTGCTGCTGTGTCCTCGATGGATAGAGGATTCCAAGCTGTCAGTTAGTAGTCTTTGATTGATGAGATTAGCAGGCTGGGAACATTGGGTTTGGTGTTTTTCATACCAACATTAAAAAGGCTAACTTTCATAGCCTCTATTTTTTTTATTAGAACAGCTTTGTGAATGTGGAATTTCTAACTCTCTCACACCAGAAAATGAAAAATGCAAGTGTTCTTCTGGGGCAAGGTAATAAAATCACAGAATGGGACCTCTGTCAGGGCCATCCATGGCATTTCTTACTAGAGGAGTTAAATATACAAAGAAGACCAAAACCAAAATCCAAAGGTGCAATCACTCTCTGGGGTCTCCCTTTCAGTGTCTCCCCCGCTCTGTCTCACTCACTGTGTTACGTTCACTCTATTATATTGACCTTTAAAACGGTTCTGAGGTAATGAACAGCTAGACTGCAGAGAATAGAGGGAATTAATCTTGACATGTTCTAGGTCAGCCTAGCCTCTCCCTGTCCCCAGAAGGCAGCTTAGGCTCTTCCTCTTGGCCCTGATGCAGTTTTGTTTATTAGTCACAGTTCGCATTGGAGAATGTAATTTACAATGGGTGTCCCAGATCCCGAGGTACTTTTTCACTCTAATGGAATAACGAGTTTCCTAACTTTTCTGCCGTTCATTCTCTAAGCATAAAGAGGGCCATTAGTTAAAGCTTTCTCCATGAAGTGGTTGAGAGATCAAAATTCAGACATATGACACAGGTGATTACACAAAGTAAACTACAAGAGCAGTGAGTGTTATGAAATTTGTAAAAAAAAAAAAAAATAGAGCTGTATCGCTCTAACTCCTTCTTGCACCCGAAATAGGACTAACACCTGGGTGCATATTGCCTCCAATGTAGAGGTTTGCCCTCGTGATTTTCAGCGGGCAAAACTTACTGCAAATGTCACTCAGTTTTGCTTTGCACACCCATGGACCAGCTGAAATCATGTGCAAATTACGCACTGTTGGAACCTCATTCAGAGTGTTACAAAGCTCAACCTTAGGGGGTTGATGTCCTGGGCCGATCTACCATGGGTACTTCGCAACTGGGCCAAGTAGCCCTTCTGCACTAGATTCTCATTAGTAACGTGGTCTAGCAGTCCAAGGCTACTTCGGGTAGAAGTAAATATAGGTTAGTGAACACAGGCTTGCAACTCAAAATGTGCACAGCAGCAGCAATAAATCATCAGTGTCCAGCCAAATACTCATTTTTATGAAAAACAGAGAAGTATTTTATTTCTACTGCTAACCAACAAAAAGGAAAAATACAGCATTCACAAACAATCACACGGTTCCCCCTGAGGTCATGGCTCTATTGTGTCTGTAGCAATTCCCTGTTCCACTCCCTTCACGCTCTAGCGATATTGGTTATTCCCCATTCAGTATTGGCAACATCCAGGTTGTGCCCTACTAATAGTCCGAGTCTCAAGAGTACACTTTGACTCTGATTTAAGTCAACCGTGTTCCAGCGCCACAGTGCTAACTACTAGCAAGTTCCCCCCAGGCCTGAAATAAGTCTTAGAAGCACCAGCAGGCGTGAAGCATCTGGAGTTCCTGAGTGCTCCTGACCGCGGGCCCTTGAAGCAGTAGCGGCTGATTTTATGTGACTTCACCGGATGCGGCCCCGGCAAGATGCACTCTGCAGGTGTAGAGTTCCTCACGCGCGATCACTCTCCCGAAGCAACCAGAAGTTCTTTGTAGTTCCGCCTATAGGGTAAGTATCCGATTCGTCTTCCAATGGGGTTTGTGGCGATGATCCTGATGCACGTCCGTTGCCTGGGTGATGGTGCACAGGTGCTCCCGCGACATCCTCACTTCTCCAGTGGGGTGTGCAGATCAAGTAATTCTTAATGCTCCATGTGACCCCCTCTGGCATACCCAGTCCCCATAGCCTTCCAATACACAGGCTTCCAACAGATCGGCACAGTGAAGTCCTGAGAAGTGGATGCATACCGGGTCGCAGCCCACTACCACACAAGGCTATGGCCCTTACCGGACTGCAGTCTGTTCATGGTTGCCCCTCCTGACATACAGGGTCACATCTGGCTACCACACAAGGCTACAGCACTTACCACATGGCAGTCTGTTCACGGCCGCCCCTCTTGGTATATGAGGTCACCGGCTCAGCACTATGCTCAGGCTTTGGCATAATCAATGCAGTGCAACACACAGCTCAATACACTGCAGCCTTTATCCGGCATGACTTTGTCCTGCACATGGGCAACAACTAATCAGTGCAGTAGCTGTCTCCTCACACCTCGCAAAGGGAATCCACTCGACAGGGTTCCCCACTGGACCTCACTCCCTTCAACACTCATAGAGCACACTGGTTGTGGCAAGCAGGCAGGCGCTGGTGCTCCAGGCTCCAAGGCAGGTGGTCTTAGATTCCTTGTGTGATGTCCCCTCACCCAGCAGGGAGACTAGCAGGCCTTGGCCCCCAGTCCTGTGCACAGGCAGAAGTCTTGCAGAGCTACCCCTTCTCATACAGCCCCCTGGCTGTTTGACAGATGACAATTTTGGGGTCTCAAAGTTCTTCTCTTATAGTCTATTTCCAGACACCAAATGTGATTTAGGGTCTGAGTCTTTGAAATTTTATGTTGGGGGTCAGCATTTTTTGAAGTGTCCACTCTTCTGCTCTCTCGTCCTCTGAAAAGCAGTCTGTCACAGCAGGAGCCGCTCCATGGCCGATAGCCCCACAACACAGGACATGGGAGTGACTAGAGTTCACAAATGGATGTCAGCCACAGTGATATGTGCATGCATCAAAAGGTTATCCCAGGGCCCCAGCTCTACTATTTATGATTCTCTTATCAGCCCTATCTCCTTCCTGAGATGTGCCCAGGCATCATCCTTGAGGCCTCTCACTGAATCAAACAGCACTCTTTTAAATGCACAGAAGAAGCCTGTCCCTCCTCTCTCTAGTGTGTTACCTACCCACCTTAAAGGAATGCAGCAGTACACAAATCTGTCTCAGGAAATGTCTCTACCAACTCTCCATGTTTCACCACATAGGCCTGTGCCTCTCCCAAAATGGAACCCAGGGCCATCCATGTTTTGTACCATTTACAGGCACACATACCTCCAAGTTTTGTACCAGTCACAGGCACACATACACTGAGTGCATGTTTACAGTATATACACACTGCACAATACTGTATCCTCTATGTAATGTACCACTCATAGGCACATATACATCAAAAAAATATACAAAAAGTAATGGATGGAATGCTTGTATTAATGTCAGCCACTGCTAATTACTCGGGCTGCATCACTCTACATTTTTTTCCTGCACATCATGCCACCTCATTTTGAACACAGCTGTATGCACATCAGTCTTGACCCATCTAAATGGGAACAGTCCAGCCCAAACTGCCAGGCAATGTCCTCCCTGAACCAGAACACAAGCAACCTAGGGCCGGTGTCACTCTAGTTAGGGCTGTTCAGTCAGGTATAGCTTGGTTCAAGTAACAGTGTGTACGGGACCCACATCAAGTAACCCAGGACCGGTTTTGCACAGATACATCTAGCACATCCACTTACCATACATGCACTGCACAGCACTGCATCCTTCATGTACTGTACAACTCATATGCACACATACATCCAGCACATACATTTACCATGCAAGCACTGCACAGCAATACAGCCTGCATGTATTGTACCACACATAGGCACACATACACCCAGCACTTGCACACTCCATGGACGCACTGTTCGGTACTGCATGATCCTTGTAATGCATCCTTCTCAGGCACACATGCCCCATGCAGATACCCTACTCCTGTACTGCACAGCACTTCACAACAAACTGATGTAGGCCAAGGATGAGTTAGGTACACAGCGGCGGACCTCTGAAAATGAGTGAGCCTTTAGGCCTAATTCCAGTGACACAGCTCAAAAAGGACATGTTTGCTCCTAATGATCACTAAACGGTAAGCTGCAACTACCTCGCTTGTGCTCCTTAACTCCTGGTGAAGGCACTAACCTTCCACCACTGAGGGTAGCGCTGTAGGCACCCCTCCCGGTCCAACAAAACTGCAATCAATGAAACAGGCCTGTATCATGGGGGAAACAGCCTTTACTCCAAAGTTTGTATTTGTATAACATTTTCCACGCAGTTTTTACATCATGAGGACTCGGCTGCGGCCCGCGCAGGTATGTGCGGTCGGTTGAGGCGGGTGCAGGGCAGTGTTGGAGGGGGGGAAAGTCGATGGAATAGGTAAAATTAAATAAATAAATAAAACCTATTCCGTCGTCTGTCCACTCCCCCCCACCCCGCGTTCCACCGCCCCACCACGCTTACTTGCACCGGCCATGACTGAAGACTGTTGGCAAGCAAGTCTTTGTCACTATTTGCTCCCTGCGTTCTCGTGTCCACCACCAGGGGGCTGAACTGTGGAACTCTCCAGTGTTCTAATAAGCTTCCAGACCCTCCCCTTCATGTATATTCTGACTTTCAGCGATTTGGGCGCTACTTGGAAATTGCCATCCATTCCCAATCCATGCCGGGTTTTGTGGAAGCCAGCTTGCTCATGCCTGAAACTCCATTACCTAGAATTCCCTGCTCACTGCTTCGTCTCCACCCCTGCAGGCAAAGGATGGATGGAGGAGTTCAGCTCACCTGTGGCTGGCTGCTGCTAGCCTGCTCACACCTGATGCATGTGATTACTGTGAGCTCTTTTAAGCCCCAGCTCCCTTCAGTCCAAGTGTGGTCATTGTAGCTGTGTACCGGTGAGACCAACCCTTGTTTCCAGTGTTTCCTGAGCTTTTGGTATCCTTGTTTACAGTGTTTCCTGAGCTTTTGATATCCTTGTTTCCAAATTCCTGAGCTATAGCTATTCCTTGTGCCTGAATTAGCACTGCCTGCAATGCTACATTGTTTCCTGAGTTCCTGAGCTAGAGTTATTCTTTGTTCCTGTTCCTGAGCTTCAGTTATTTCTTGTTCATGATTTGCACTGCTTGCAGCAGTGCTCTCTTGACTCCTTTTCCTGAGCTGTAGCCTGTTTCTTTGAACTAGCACTGCCTGCAGTGCTACCTTGACTCCTGAGCATTTGCTCAATTCTTGTTCCTGCTCCAGCACAGCCTTCTGTGCTATTTTGTTTTCTTGACTCCTGATTCAATACTATTCTAGTATACCCTTGTAGCCTCCCCTTCTGTATATCCTTTTCCAGTCCCTGCTTTCCTTCCCACTTCCGTGGTTCTAGTCCCTAGTTCACTGTCTTTCTATTCCTGCTGTATTGATTCTATTACCTTGTATGTTTGTAACTTGCTTTCTGCCAAGTGTGCCCTGTGATTTCCTTCCTTTCCTGTTAATCACTCCTCCTTGCTAGCTCCTTGTCTATTGTGCTTGTGTTTAGTTCTACACCCTTGCTGTTACTGCCTTGCGTGTTCCTGGTTGATCGCCAGGATCCATGGGCACAGATGACTAGCTAGATGATGTTTCTTGTTCACTGTGAGTATTGTCTTTGAGTTACATTTATAACATCACCATAGGTATCAGCTCCACAGACCCTGCCTTTGCATAAATATCCTATATGTGGGTAATTGCAGTCAGTATCTGTTATCAGCAATTGTGGGTGAGGAACTTACTGAGCTTCAGTCTTACCGTGTGGAGCTCCCGAGTGCTTTACCCCACATTCCCTTATTTGTTAATGTTGTTTCATATCTTTGTCTGCACGTCCATCCTGGGTGTAGCTGTTCTGAATGCTAAATTGCCTCTTGATGGCCCATGCTTTGAGTCTTAGACATCTTGTTCACTTGAACAGGCTTCCCCTTTGGATCCCTTTTCTCCTCTGACTTCATGTGTGATCCTGGGCAGCGGTGTACTACTCTTTCTGTGTACGTTTTCTACCCAGTTCCCAGTCCTTGCCCAAGTCCCTCACTGTGCCCCAGACAGTCCCGGACGGTCCCTGACAGTCTTTACAATGCAAGACTTTATTACGCATTTGAACAGTAGGTGGTAGTGTTTCTCTATGTGACACACTTTATATATTTTAAGGGTAATTAAAAAAGGGGGCTTTGGGGGTATCCCCTCAAAAATATACATTTTTAAATAGTACCAAACCTGTAAACGACAAATGTAATTAGTTAAAAATTGTTTTACATATTGTTAATAACGTATTAAGAATTAATGTATCATTTTTGAACAGTTGGTGGCAGTGTTAGACTGTGACAGGATTTTTCAGTAACAGCGTGGTAAAAGTATGTGTGGTAGTGGATTACGTGGTAAATGTGTTTCAAATGTGAGTGAATGCAAATGCGTGATAGTGATATGCGTTGGAAAAGCTGCAATGTAAAAACGTGTGTGGTGAAGGAAGGTGCGATAATGTCGTACAACCTGTCATGGTGCACGCACATCATCCGTGTATGACAACAAAAATCAGCATTAGGGTTCCAGAAATCACTACAGTTTGCCACTCAGGGCAGGGGTGCACGTCCATTACCATACACATGACTTTTCCGTCCCAAAACTGCTCAACTAGTCATTGGGTGAATTTTGGTTGCCTGGGCACAATGCCACAATATTTCTAGAGCAGCTCACTTCCTAAAAATGACATCTGCCATCTGTAGAACATTGCTTTTTGCTCTTCTGGTCAAGGCCATTCTTTTCTTCACATAAAGTGTCTCAGTCTCCTTTTCTTCCACCAGGTAACAGCATCATGGTAGATCCAGATACAAGATTTGGTTGGCTCTAGAAAAGCTCACTTTCTACTGATGACATTTGCAGTCTGAAGAACCTTGCTTTATCCTTCTGTTTAAGGACATGCTCCTCTTCACAAAAAGTATTTCAGGCTCCTTTTCTTCCACAGCAAGAAGCAAAAGCATATTGACTCCAGATCCAGCATTTGGTCCTTGCATTAGGGGTAACAGAAGCATTTAGAGTTCTGTTTCTGGAAAACAACTTACTATGCTGGTAGGGACATCGTTTTGTTGTGAAAATAAGATGAAGTACAAGTCCCTTGCTCGAGAGATACAGCATATATTTTGATTTTTGAGCACTGGAAGTAAGCCAAGGCCACAAAATGTTCAACCTCCCTTAACATTTTGAACTATCAGATGACCCAGTTGGATGCTACATCACAGGCTTTCTTTCTAAACTTATGCAAGTAATGGAAGGAGGCTGTTACCAAATGGCCAGCTTGCAGATTTAATGGATTGGTGAGCCAGGCACTGCAGGACAGGTTTTTCCATTGCTTGTTGACACTCAGCACAACACAGAAGGGAAGTGGAGCTAGGGCTGTTTCTGGGCATCAAGGGCATCTGGGTGTTCCACCTAGCCAAGTGAAATTGATGTTCTGCTGGGAACGTCAGCAAAACAGAGAACACTTGGGGGCATTGTGAGAAGTTGGCCTGGCATATGCTGTCCACTAGTTATAGTGGGCACCTTGCACCAGTCCAAACGACCCTTATTGATGATAGGTTTAAAGACAACCTTTATTGAAAGCTATCCTAGTGGTAGCTATGGAGAGCAGCCTTCAGGCTAAGTCTTGAAGGAGTGTAAAGCAGCTTGGTTTACCAGATTATAACCTCTTGAATGACCAAATGAAAGGAGAACCACATCAGGTATATACAAAATATATGTATTTATTTCTAAACACTCACTACTAATCTCTTTATGAGATTAGAGTCCAAGATACACAATATCACAGTATTAAAACAACAGTAAATAGCACAATATACAATGGGCCCCAGGGGGGACCAAACCATATATTAAGAAAGTGGTATAAGAACCACGACTTGGCTAGACACAGTGCCTAGAGCATGTAGAATCGCTGGGACCCCAAGGAACCACCCAAGGTAGTGACACAGGAGACCCACGGGGGACGTGTGCAGTGTGAGAACACAGCCGCGAGCGCCGTAGGATTCTATGAGGGAAGTCGCGGTTGGAATTTTAAAGATAAAGGACACTTAGGAGAGGACTTTGAGCAAACCCCTTTAGACTTAAGGGGTTCTAGGGCCAACACCCACAGGAGCACCGGAGTACTTGAGTTACCTCACCCAGGGAAGCCGGGTGCATAGGTGTCAAACAGTGTCGGGAATCGTCGTTGATTTCAATGGCGATCTGCTGCAAAGTGCTGCTGCCGTGAAGAAGAAAAGTGTCCGGGATGATCCAAGCCTGGATCGAAGATGTGAAGAACCTGAAAGCAGAGGGGACAGAGTCTGGGTCACTAGCCAGTGACCAGGAGCGGAGCAATCAAATGCCCACCGATGTTGGGTGCTTCAGGTGCGAAGATGTGAAGCTTGACTGCAGCCACGGGGTCCCGGAGACGTCGACGATGACCAGGAGCCGGATTCGAGCTGTCCCATGAAGGATGTCGAGTGCTGGGGTGTCGGTGCTCGGATTGAACACAACAAGCCTTGGCAACAGCAACCCATGCAGGAAGAGTAAAGATGATTTGGTGCAGACCAGCAAGGTCCGGGGGACTCCCCAAGTGATGGAGAGTCAGGGCACGTCTGGAGCAACCAGGGTAGCCCAATTAATCTTAGTGTTGCCTTCACAGGGACCCACCAGTCAACAGACCAGGGATCGCGAAGGGACCTCGAGAGGAATCACAAAATGGTAGCCCACGGAACACTTGTTGAGTGTAGGCCAGCAATATTCGATGTAATTACTGCTCGGGGTCAGGGCTACAAGTAACCCAAAGCTCAGTCTCAGAGGTTGCCTCAAAGCTGATGCTTCTGCAAATTGTCGCGATGTCCAGGGGTTCGGGTTGCACGGTCTCCACGAGGGATACAGGCCTCAGACTTGCTGAGCACACAGATCGACCTCAGAGACTACAGGAACCCACCTCCTGTGTTGCAAAATTCTTCGGAGTCCTCAGGAGCTTCGGAGATGCCAACCGGACAGATGCGTCTTTGGTGCCTGCCAAGCAGGGGAGTAACTCCTTTACTCCAAGGGAGATTCTTCGGTCATCCAACGTCATGTAGATAGTTGAAGTTCTGGGATTCTGTAGCAGAGTTTCGTCCAGGTAAATCTAAAGTCCTGTAGTCAGGGGTTCCTACTTTATACCCAAGGAAGGGGTGGGACAAACTCTGGGGACCCACCTATGGGAGGGTCAGGAAAGAGGGGTGGCTCCACCCATTTCCTTTGTCCAGTTTCACGCCAGAGCAGGGGCTGGTAGCCCCTGCAACCGGTTTGAGCTGGACTATGCACAGGGACACCAAATGTGCCCCCAGTGCAGAATTCAAAGCACTCTTGGAGTGCACCCACCCAGCCCCAATACACTGAAGCCTGTCTTGGAGGTGGTCACACCTCCCTGTGACAGGAAACCTATTGTCCAGGCCTCCCCTGCCGGAGTTTCGTCCAGCAGCAGGAGGGCAGACTCGTGTCTGTGGCTGCAGCATCCATTTTGTGATGCCAGGGTTCTGTTAAGCTGGTACCGGGTGTACCAGTGGTGCCATGTTTCTCCCTCTAGTAGGGTGGAATCATACCTCCCACCCCAGTTACTGGGGTGGAGGTATGATTCCAAGGTGTTTGACACCAAACACGACATGTTTCCATGCAGCCATTCTCAAGTTAGCCTTTACCGCAAGGTTATAATGCACTTAAGAGTATATGGTTGGCTGCATCACAGACAACCCCGGAATAGTGGTTCAGAAGGCTGCAGAGGGGCTCTGCTCATGCATGGGCACCCTCTCACATGAAACCCAGCACCCTGCCTTCAGGATTGTTAAGGCCTGCCATAGGGGTGACTGATAGGTTTACATGTGCAGTGATATGGGGAGATATAGGGAACCTATATCTCAGTAAGAGGTGCATACACCACCTTACACAGGCTGCTGTAGCAGACCTGTTGTGTCTTTTTAAAAGGCTTCCCAGGGGTGGCACAATACATGCTGCAGCCCCTGGTAGGCCTCTGGGGTACCTATGCCCTGGGTACATAGTATACCATATACTTGGGACTTATAAGGCTACCCCAGAATCCAATCTGGAGTGTACCTAAAGTACATACAATCAATTTAGAGTAGAAAGCAGATAGACTGGGGTCCTGATTAGCAGGGCCTCAGTCTGGCTAAGTCGAAAAACAGTGAAACATCAGCAAAAAGTGGGGGTAACTATAAGAAGCAGATCCTACTCTCCTACAGGCATGGCCAGCCATGGCAAGATGGTGGATGCGACTTAGATTTTCTCCTGCCAGGCAACCCACGATTCGACACCATTCTCTGCCATCCTCGCTGTTTCTGCATTGGCTGAGGAGGATTGTGCAGTGGGGGATGAGCAGCATCCAGTAAGCCATTTTTTGGGCTGCCAGGACACCAAGAGGCAGTGCAGCACCCTGTGCTTGTCCGAGGCAATGAGGCCAGTGAGCCGGCTGCCAGGTGGTGTGAGTAGGCCCTAGAGGGTTGAGGTGTTCGCGGTAGCCCATGCTGTCCATCGGCAGCAACTCCTCCTTCTTGTTGGTGCTGTTTCGTGGGGACCTTCCCCCCCTCTTTCCTCTCACCCCCGACAGGGATTTGATTGGCGGCCTGCCTCGGCGATGCTGGTGAGACTGCGAGGCCACAGCTTGAAGGAGATGGCCAGAGGCAGCTCGCGGAGAGGGCAGAACGGTTGCAGGAGGGGACTGCTGTGGCGGATGGGAGACTTTGCTGCTTGGACAATGGCTGGGAAGACGCTTTGAGCGCATGCATTCTCCCCCACGTACTGTGTGCCTTCCCCATGTGTGTGGGTCCTGGTGAGGAGCAAGTCAGTCCCTTTCACTGGTGAGAGGGCCTGTGGGGAGTGACCTCTGAGCAAAAGACATCCACACCCAAAGGTGGGGATATTGGCTCTGCGGGGGAGTGGCCTGGCGGGCACCCCTGGTTTTGGACCCCTTTGATTTCTCCTTGTTTCTGGCCTGGTCAGGTTGCGTGGGCCCTGGCCTGGTGGGGGCCTGCCCCTCCCCTCCTCTTGGGGCTGGATACCTGCAGTTGAAAGAGAAGCCAGACTGTTCATGCCCCCTCAGGGCTGATTAAGCTCTGATGAGACCTGAGAGGAGAGGTGGCTCCTGAAGGAAAGGGCACGGTGAAGAGCTACGGCGGGCTGGGGGCAGACGGAGGGCCTAAAAAAGATGTTCATTGCAGGGGGATACTTACCTAGCGGACATGACTGGTGGCTCCAGCCCAGTTTTGTTATTAGGGACATACTGAGACTACTGATGTCCCCCGTGGCACCAGTGTCACTGTCTTCATGGGCCCGGGAGTGTGAAGGGTGCCAATCCAGCATAGCCATGGTCCTATCTGCTTGATGGTGTTTCTCTCGCCAGCGAAGGCCCCATCTGGGGATCGGAAGCAGTAAGATTTTCAGGTGGCCTGGACTGCATGTGCAGCCTTGGTGGATGGCCCCTTGAAAGCAGGGCAGGAGACTCTGAGGGGCGGTCACGCTGCAACAACCTCCATACCATTGACTTTCCTGCGGGTGCTGAGGGCTAGGACCCAGTGGCGTTCTTTGAAACGTGACTGGTGCACGCGGTGGTGCCTGCGGAGCTGCCACCTCACTACCTGGTGGAAGGAGCCCATAGAGTGCTGGCAAGGCGTCCTCCACCGGGGGTGCCTCCTAGGACGGTTGTGGACAGATTGATGAAATACAGAGATAAAGAGGTCATCCTATGTGCAGTGTGCACAGCATGACCTATCATGCATGATAATACACACATATTTCTATTCACAGACTACCCCCTGGCCATACAATGCCGTGGAGCCTCGTTTCTGGGAGTGAAGAAGCGACTATAGTCGGTAGGCCTGACTTACTCGTTGCTATTCCTGGCCAAGTTAAAAGTTATAGTGAACAGATCCAGCTATTTCTTCTTTGCGCCAGCAGATGCTTAAGATTGGTTAGAGAAGGGCGGGATGAAAAATCTCGGTGCTGAATACGCCAACAACACAAAAACAGATGAAAATGGCTTAACGAGGTTGGAGGCACCGAAATCATGGAGGTGGAGATGCAGGAGTCAATGGAACTCCCATCCCAGCCCAGGCCCGAGAGGAACAGATGCAGGCACTGTCAACTGCTACCAATTTATGGGTGGAGAGAAGCTCCCCATCAGTTCAGGCTCTCACTGCAATGCTCTCTGCGGTAGGCTCCAGCACCTCAGCAGGGAGTGCTGCATTGGTGGTCCTACCAGAGGTCACGCCACAGACTGCAGACAATATGGTTTGAACTAACCAAAGTTAAGTCATGGGGGTTGCATGCAGAAGTTGCCCGCCAGCATCGTTGACATGTGGGCGCATGCGTCTGCCTGCCTCCTTGTTGATGGAAGACATGCCTACCGCCCGGCACTCCTCAAACCTGGCTCCCGCCCGGGTAGGTTTTGACTGAACACTGGGTCTGGTGAAACTCTCCCAGATGACTCTTAGTCCTGACCATGATTAAGACATAAGGGTCGAACCCCCCCTTTTGCTCTCTCATTAGTAGCCTGATGTTTCTTAGCTATGTGTCAGTTGGCCACTGTAGGCTGCCCCCCCGATACTCTCATTGAGGAATTTTCTGTACACTGATACACATCATGGAGATCCCCACCAATGGGACTATTTGTTGCTTATTTGGACAATTGGAGGTTGCTCGGCTACCCTGAGTTGGGAGTCATATTTTTCTTGTTTACACAGCTATGCAGCGTGACTGCAGCCAGCCCCACATGCTGCCTACCCCAGTGCTAGCGACCTGGAGGAGTGTGCCTTTGAAACCCTCCATGCCCCCCTTGCAGAGTGGACACTATGGCTAGGTTGCTCTTCATAACATGGAATGTCCGGAACATAGGGACAGCGCGCAAAAGATATGCAGTACATCAATACATTAAGAGGCGAGATGTCCAGATTGTGTTTATTTGGGAAACCCCTATATCTAAAGAGGAAAATGCATGCCTACAAAAGCGCTGGCATGGTCAATGTTACAGCAGCACATACTCCGGCTTTGCTAGAGGGGCCCTTATATGGGTTAGGCCCTCAGTGCCCTTCAGATGTGTGGACATAGAGATAGACCCCGAAGGGTATTATGTCCTAGTGGAAGGGCAACTGGATGGTAGACCACTCTTGTTAGGGAGCATAGACACACTAAATGTGGTGCAACAGTCTTTCCTGGTGAACCGCTCTGTCATCCTGACAAGATGGGCACATATATCTTGGAACATTGGCGGGGCCTTTAATTGCGTCTTATACCCGCAACTGGACCATTCACATCCTCCTCTGCCGACCTCCCCTGTGGTGGCTGCTGCCCCTTGCCTGTCCCAATGGCTCATGCATTGGTCCCTGATTGATAGTTGGCACGTCCTGAACCCAGATACCAGGGAGTACTCTTATTACTCTTCACCACACGATCTGCATGTGTGCCTGGATCGCATTCTTTGCCATCATGCCACTCGGGTGCAGGTAGTGAGCTCCAAGTATCTGGGGGACACTATAAGACCATAACTCACTCCAACTATATGTGACTTGGAGGTGACGCATCCCCAGGTCCTTTCATGGTGATTGCAGCTTGCCATGCTAGAGGATCATGTATTTAGAAGCACAACGAGTACCGCTCTATCCAACTACCTAACGGAGAACTGGGGTACTGCTACCTCTGGACTAATGGAATGGGAGGCATTGAAGGTGGTACTCCAGGGCCATTGCATACACGCAATGGTGGGATCGAGGACTGACATGTACTGGGACCTGGTTCATGTGTTGGCTTCTCTGGCGGCCCTAGAGATGGCATAGTGGGCAGTCCCACTAAAGGACTGGCGCTAGATGCAGCGAACAAGTGCCATGCTTGCCTGTTTGAGCAACTGAGATGCCTAGACTATGCAGCGTAGCAAGGCAAAGATACACGCTGAAGGTGACAAATCTGGTCAGTTGTTGGCATGGCTGCTGAGAAGTGCTGTACCGACCATCCCCATTACCATGATAAGATTATCCCAGACTCGACTAGCCATCAGCCAGATGGACATACATGCGACGTTTACTGCCCATTATCATGCCCTTCATGACTCCCCCCACACCCCAGTGGACCATCAAACCCAGATCTGGGAGTTCCTCAGAAAGGTCACATTGCCGGGTATTGAGCCACCAGATGGAGAGGAGCTCAAAACCTCCATTATGGAGCAGGAGATCCGGGGAGTTACTAGGGGTATGGCCACAAGTGAGGACTCAGGTTTGGACTGATGGCCATCTAATTTTACAAGGCATATGAAGGCCTCTTGACTACATAGTTGTTGGAGTTTTATAAGGCTGCTTTGGCGGAGGGTCGGCTTCTGCCAACGCTTAGCAAGGCATTGCTGGTCTCACTCCCGACACCAGGAAGGGACCCCATGTAGATAGCATAATACTGTCCCCTGTCCATGCTCGGGACAGATTACAAAATACTTAGCAAGATCATTGCAGTGTGGCTACTAGAGCATCTACCTGCCTGCTCCACCCAGACTAAAACGGTTTTATACTGGGCAGGTCCACCACCCTTAATATAAGTATACTCCACAGAGTGCTAAAGTTGGCTCCCACCCAATAGCCTTAGGCGGCATGCGTAGTGTTGGACTTAAAGAAGGTGTTCAACACCGTTGATTGGGGATATATGTTCTCAACATTAATGACTATGGGTATAGAGGGCAGGTTGCAGAGACTCATCAGGCTCTTCTACTCAGAACCCACAGCTCGGGTGGAGACAGGGAGGTGTGTTTCAGCCCCTTTTCCAGTGAATAGAGGTATACGCCAGGGGTGTCCTCTCTCCCTGCTCTTTTTCGCTCTGGCAATGTAGCCGCTGGCGCAGAGGCTCAGACAGCCGTGCCAGGCATGGGGCGAACCGATGGAGGAGGTGACGCAAGTCATCTCCCTATACAAGAATGACATCATAAGATATGTCTGTGATATACAAGAGGGTATTACAGAGATAACTGACATCTAGTCAGAGTTCCGGGTTGCCTCCAGGCTGGGGGGTGAACTGGATTGAAGACTTGTCTGTTACCGATACACCCAGAGTACCTGCCACAGCAATTTGTAGTGGAACGCATCCTCTCTGTTGGGAGCCGCGCACCTACTGGTATTTGGGTATCAAAATACACCATGCCTCCCGAGATCTTAGAGATGGCAACCTCACAAGAGTCAATGTCTCCCTCTGTCCCCATTTGGCGTTCTGGGGCACGCTCCCGCTCTCAGTGCAAGGCAGGGTGTCACTGTCAAAAATGGTGATACTTTCCCGCCTGTTGTACTATTTTCACAACCTCCGGTGAGAATACCTCGGAGTACATTCACACCCTACATGCCATGCTGGAGGCTTCCTTTGAAAGAAGGGCTGATGCCAAGTAGCAATGTATAACATGCAGCTGGCAGTGGAGAGACGGGCCTCTGGCCCCTAACTTTGAACATTATTATCGGGCGGCACATTTGCAGTGGCCCGCTCACTTGCTGGTGGGGCAGCTTGTGGAGGAACTAGGTATGCACTTTGAAGACTGAGCACAGTGGGTGGTGCGGGAGGTCTTTCAACCATGTGGAGTGATCCCCCAGGGGTCCAATGGCCTAGTGTATGTGTACATGAGATCTTTCATAGGAGCCTGCGCCTTGTGCTGACAATGCCCCAAAACTCACCTGGGATCCATCTGACTGTTTAGGGATTTTATTGGGAGAGAAGAGTTGGCAGTATGGGAGGCAGCTGGCATGGGGAATTTGGGTGATTTGGTCCAGAATGGTGTGCTCATTCCCCTTGAGGTACTGCAGGCTGACTATGATCTCCTGGTGAGCCACTTCCTACCCCACGGCTGCTTGGTGGCGGAGCTGGGCCAACTGCTACAAATCATCGACACCAAGCCTGACCAACACCCGCTAGTGCACATCTTGCATACCATAGGCGAGGGCTGCTGCTTGATAGCGTGGCTCACACGAGCCCTATCACACAATTTACAGGATCCCTTATTGGCAATCTGTAGATACTGTGAGAGGGACATAGGCCGTGACTTGATACAGAAGGAATGGGATAAGGTGCTTTTTCCCCAATGTAAAGTTTCTGCAACACTAACTTTCTATATATCCAACACAACATTCTGCATAGGGCTTATCTCACTCCGACAAGGCTTCGCCGAATATTCGGATCTGCCTCGAACTGTTTGCAGTGTCAAGAGCCCGATGTTGATATGGCACACATGTTCTGGAACTGTCCCATGGCTGTGGGTTGTGGCGCAAGGTCACGAATACACTAGCTGGCATAACAGGCCGAGCTGACCTCAAATCCATGGCGAGTGGCATCTTGGGACTGTTTAGACGCAGGAAATCAGGGAGTGCTGTGAACTGCTTCATAGACCTGTCATTGTTGATGGTCTGTAGGTTATTTGCCATGTAGTGGAAGGCTACCACTCTGCCTGAGTGAGGAAATTGGAATGCAAAGATACTTAAGTGGGGCAGGGCCGAGACGGCTGCGCTGCGGCGGGAAGTGGCAAGACACCCATAGCACCGGACTGGGAAAGCTTGTTGGTGGACTTGTAGGTGCCCCAGGAGGAACTCCCAGCACAGGGGTAAGGTGCTTACCCTGCTGACAAAGGGTGGCATGCTGCGGGACACCGCTTTTCTCCCCCCTTCTTATGTTTGATCGCTCTGGTGATGGGAGATGGAGAGTACAGGGTTGGCGGGGTGTGGGGTTGTGCTTCTCGGGAGCAAAGATTTTCAGAAAATAGGGTTGGGCATGTGGGGCGGGTGGGCTTTGGAGTAGGAGGGACCGTTTCCTCACCCTTGGGTCCTCTTGAATAAGACTGCAGTTGTCATGGCTTATTGTTTACTATCTTCTGGCTGATAATTTAATGAACCAGTAACTCCTGATAGACTCGGTGTCGTGCAACATATGTACAGTGATTATGGTGGGATCATGTTGCCTTGATACGAGCAATTGGTGAACACAGCTGTTTATAACCTGTATTGTGATGCTATAAAACCTAATAAAGATGGTTAATAATGCAGAGCAGGGAACACTTTCAATAGCCTCACTGATTGTCAAGTACTCCCAGGAAGGAAAAGCAGTCAGGAATGGTTCAATGATTTTAGGTGCTGGAGGCAAGAAAGGACTTTTACTTTTGTTTCTCTACATTTTCAAGCTGATTTGCCACCTCCCCATGTTGCTGCCCAAAGGCAACAGCCGTATCTTGCCTTATAGAAGCGTCGGACCGGATCACAAAGCAGACCAGAAAACGTCGAACAAGGGCAGTGCTGCACAGCTTCCCGTGATATGGAAAGACTTTCATCTATACAACCAATACTTTTGTGAAATGTCGTCATCAACAGACACTTTGCCATGGACCGGGCTTCAGGTCACGTGATGCTCATTTACTTTGGCTAGGTCTATTTGCATTGATATGTCACATGAAAGCTCTTTGGAAATGAACGAGGATGATAGTGAAACTCCAATTTCAAAGTCAGTTCAGTTGTTCTGGCATCAAAGACAACCTTGGGCTACTTTGGGGTGAATCGTGGTTCGAGCCACAGGTGATGTTGGTCCTCTCCCAGAATTAGGTGGACCGGTTGTTTTCTGGCACATGAAAGACAGGTTGCAGGGATGTATTACCAGCTATGGATTGGTGCTCATTTGAGAAACAGCTATTTATATGCCAAGGGTGCCAACCTGATAAGACTATTTGTGCCCAAATTCCAATTGCCATAATGTGACGCTAGCCTGTTGAAAATGTTCTCAGTTTTCCGACAGCTCAATCTGCCTGTGGAGAGAGAAAAGAGAAAAAGAGGAAGAAAAGCGCAGAGAGTAAGAGAAAACGGTGATGACCTAGAAGGTGAAGGCAAGGGAGAAAATGTGAGATTTGATGGAAAGAGGACTGACGGATACATCATGATGGTGTGGGTTTTGTGGGAGAGAGATGAATGAAATAAGCGAAGGAGAGAAAAACAGAAACAAGAACTGATGAGAAAAAATGAAGCAGGAAAATAGACGGTTCTATTTAAGTGCCGGAGAGAAGCAAATTAGAGACCGGTAGGGGAGGGGGATGATGAGCAGAGGAAGAATGAGAACAGAAAGCAATTTACTGACCTTGTTCAATTGTTTAACATAATGCATGCAGGGATATTTGCAGTGTTTGCACATCAACCAGCAATTCGCGGTGAAATTGAACCTAATGAGGTAGGTGGAATAAAGGTGCAGAGGGAAGCATCACTCAGGCCCATGTAACAGTGAGAGAGAGAGTGTCAGAGAAAGCGAGGGAACGTAGCACGGGGTGGTGGGGGGCTGTTGATACAAGAAAGAGAGAGCAATGGAAGGAAAGAAGGCGAGACAACAAGGTACCACCACACCGCCATATAAAGCGTCCCCAGAGAATAGAAAGATGAAAAACAGTTACTCCAAAGGTGCTTTGTAGCCCTTATCATAGCGTGCTTCTTCAAGCAGATCAGAAGCCATCATATTGTCGCTTGCCTTTATTCCCTCACAAAAACTCCTAAAGTCGGTTCTTCTGAGTTCTCTATCACGAAACATGAAAACAGGTCTCGGCTGTTTCTGTTGTCGGCGGCCTGCTGTGTATACACAGCTTCTCTCCCTCTGTAGCACACAAGGACAAGGACACCGCAGCCGCTTGGTTCCCGAGAAAGCGTGGCTTGCTCGGAGCAAATTTGGGCGCGAAATGGGGATGACTGATCTACATGTCTAGGGAAACACTAGTTTTAAGTGGAAAGTGATTATACTTGCTGAGCACCGCACACGTCCATCCTTCGTCCAGTATTGCCGCCGGGCTCTCTAATGCCTGTGTTTATTTTGTAAAATATCCCCTGTGTGGATTGTTCGTCACCTCAGTTTACAAGCCGTCGTCACTTTTTACTGCTCCTAAATATGCGTTCACAGGCCTTTCATGTACTTACGCAGTGCATGTTGATCCTGATGTAAAACAGTCTGCATTCACAATGAAACTGATAGCAGACCGACAAAAAAACACACACATTTCAGATGTTTTGATGTTTTGCCTCAGCTTTGAAACATTCTTGAATTCTAACCCAGGCAGTCACAGCCAGTATCAACATTTCCATATATTTCCTTCTCCCTAGATCTAGTTTTGTCTTTGTTGTGCCTGTCACCATCCTTATGTATTAGCACATCCCAATGTATCGGTCAGCTTCTTGCAATCTCCCCAATTAAGAATCAACGTTTACAAAGATTTTCTAACCACAGGCACAAACTGTCTTGAAGGTTCCAACAGACTCCAGACAGCTCTGTGTTGCTTGTTTCCTCAAAGTGACAGCGTGCTTGAGTCTCTCAAATGTTTCAATTAGTGGCGGCCAGCATGGCTCGCGGGTGGTGGGCGGGTCACGCAAGGGTTGCGTAGGGGGGTCGCACAGGGGGTGGGGGTTGTCGCACAATAAAAAAAAATCTTAAAAATTAAAATAAACTTACCTTGCCACCTGGTCCCGCGTCTCTGCTCCTGCTCTCCTCGTGGAACTTGAAGAACAGGAAGCAGGCCCCACTGACCAATCACAACGCTGCAATTGGGGCAAGTGGGGCAACGCTCCTCCGCCATAGCGGAGGAGCCACCACTGGTTTCAATGCTTTTCCACAGGTTCAGTACTAGATTTTCACATTCTCTTATTAATACCATAGATTTGTCTTACATTTTTTACACCACTAGCAGAAGCACATGCCTCCTTCTCCGGGCCATCTGGCACATAGGTGAGTTCTCTCCGAAGGCTGGTACACCAGAAAGTCTAGTAGGCAGTGCTTAATTTTCACTGGTGGTTACAGGTAGGGCCTAGGGGCACTTATATTTTTGGAAACAAGTCTTATTTTTACTCAACAAGCTTTGATCTAGAGCAAGAGAGAGAAAAACACTAAAATGGGGGAAGAGGAGGAAGAGAAAAAAACTGAAAAACAGTGACAAATGGTGAAAGCAGGGACAAAAAGGGAGCGGCAATAATGAGGCAGGATTAAAGAGGCATGAAGCATGAGTTGGAATCAATACTATGCAGCCTTGGTATTCAGCTCCCCGACATTCGATGGTTCCGGGCATGAGCTTCTGAGCAAAACTTTGGGACTCAGCACTTTATCTCTTTACCAATAAGGCAGTGTAGGGTACTGGAACAGTAAGCCACATGTCATACTTTTTTTTATAGAACTCTTTTTTTATTGTTTTCAAGATAACCTATAACATTCACAGCAGAGCACACTGATGCCTTTGCTAAAGGGTACATATAAACAGCATCACTTGTACAGATTACATCAAACATACTGTCCAATAATGTATACCTTGATACCATATCTTGTAAATGATCCCATCATGATCCCTAGATTTTATGGTATTTTTGAATTTTTACCTTTTTATTTCTTGCCCGTGAGTGACTCACAAATCAAAATTTGGCATTAGGCGCTAAGGAAGGAACACCAGACATGTAGCGTTTACAATGTTCCTGAATGCACAGTTCTTATTCCATGTTAAGCAAGTTCCTTTCTTTGGTTCCTGAGCACAGCTTAACAAAGGAAAACATATATTAGTGCAACAACCGTACATGACTTGGTTAACTAAGCAAGGGCTTCAAAGTAGACGAAAGCACATTATAGATTATAAAGTATGTTAAATTGTTTTTCAGGATTTATATTTTTTGCACTAATAATGATGATCAATATTTTCTTTTGCATATGAATAAACACACACACACACACATATATATATATATAAAATATATATATATATATATATATATATATATATATATATATATATATATATATATATATATATATATATATATATATATACATATATATATATCAACCACAAAAGAGTACCCCTTGAGGAAGAGCCACATCAGGTAGGTAAATCTCTTCTTTATTGTTCACGAAGGCTGCACACAGAGGATAAGAGATGTCATCAAAAGTAAAGCGCCATACTGCCAGACGCGTTTCAAGTCATTGGGACCCTTCTTCAATGGCAACGGCTACAATGTATCACAAGACTGGTCCAGTGCAACTGCTTTAAATTAGCTCCCTCCGCCCCAGTGGGCGTGGCCACCTGGCCTTCTGGTCTACGTAGTTGCACCCAATATCCTCGAGTGAGTCCGTCTTGTGATGCACATTTCAAGTCAATTAAACCACAGTGGGGTGATGTGCACCTTCAAATCATTCTGCTGCATACTCATTCCTTCGTGAGAAACACTACCTCCCTCGCTGGCGACGTCAAATGGCTTCACCTTGGGAGCGCTGCACTTGCAGCAGGGCTCTTCCGCGACCGAGGCAGGCCGCTAAACATCAACCACAAAAGGTTATATATGTATATATATATATATACACACACACACAAATAAATATATATATATACTCACTGGAAAAAAATCAAAGGTTACATGAATGTTATAGTTGGGCTCAGATTTCACTCGTACAAAACCAGCGAAATTCAGCAGTTATAGTTAGCTGAGCTAACTATAACTTACGCCCCTGCAATGCACTGCTTATGACCTCACATATTACATCACTCATGACACAGTCACTGACATCACTGATGACACCTCAAATGACATCACTGATGATAGCACTGATGACATAATCCAGTGAGTGTGTTTTCTAAGAGTTTATGAGTGTTAAAGAAATATACTAACCTACTTCCCGTTTCACAGAGTGCAGTGAGTGCGAGTGCAGTGAGGAGCAGGAGCAGGGGGGACGTCGAGAGTGCCTCTGCAGAGAACGCCGCAGTCGGGGGCTGGCCCCATCCCCCGCTAAGCCCAGCCTCGGTTCCGGTTTCGTCCGGTTTGGTCTGAGATCCCCTTACCAGCCCAGCCCAGCAAGCAACCTTGCCGCAGGTGGAGCGCGGGCCGAGCGCGGGCTGTGTGTGGCTGTGTGCGGCTGAGCTGAGGCTGAGTTGAGGATGAGCTCCAAGGGTACTCCTGGGTTCTTGCCTGCCTACGGCCTCACGGCTTCCCGACGTTGTGCTGCGGTCCTTCATTCTCCACCCTTGAGTGATCATCGGACTACCGGACTCTCGGACTCTCAGGAGTAGAGGCGGGCAGAGCCCCTCTATCACTGCGCTGGGAGATACTGCCAGGAGTATTGCTTTCTTCCAAACAGTAACACAGTGAGTGGCAGGCGAGCGTGCTGTTGCGCTGTTGTACGAGTAAGTGTGAGCGCAGCTTTCCATTAGGGAGGCTGCCAAGTGAGAGCTCGGCGACTCCGCAGAAGCGGCCCGGCCAGGTCCGGGTGCGGCTTGCGGGTTGCCTGGCAGTCCCGCTCACCCTCTCGCCCCGCTCCTTACCTTCAAACTTCAATCCTCTAAACCTCCCACATCTTTTACAACTCGCAAATTGTGTCTTCCTGCTACTTCCTGCTACCGGCCAAGCACTCGCAAGCTTCCTTTAGCAATCACTAGTTCTGCTAGCATCATAATAGGATAGTTCTAGTTGGTAAAATCCTGCTAAAGGCACCTCGAGGTTTACACAGAGGCAGCGCAGCCTATCATAAACCCATCATAGGTTGTAAAGTGGACACAGCACGACTATAAAAGAGGCCATGAGGTCAGGTAGAGTGAGAAAGACTCCAATAAGTTCAAGACCACAATCAAAAACAACAAAAAGGAAAAACAAGAGTGAGAGCGGGAGCAAGGACAACGGCCTTCTTGGCTTTGACCCAGACAGTCATAAAATAAAACGCGAAAAACTCGAAGGAACAAACGACACACCGACGGTTAACAAGATCTTTAGCCTTCCTAATAGTCTGCCCATTAACATCACAACTTACAAGGGCTCTCAAAGCCAGGACAGAATATCACTAAAAGAATCAGAAACAGAAGCCACAGTTCACTCGAGGCCGGGCTCGGAAGGCCAAGAACTAATTAGTATAGAGGGGTCAGCCCAAAAGAGAAATCCCTGCTCCTTCCAGCCCAAGATATACACAAAATTTTCCTTTTTGAAAGATCCCGGAACAGCAATATTTTCCAAAAGCGGCGAAATTAAAGGGCTGCAAACTCCTTTGCAACCAGGAAGTTTCGATCTAACCTTACAACCCTTAATAAAACCCTCAACAAAACAACCGTCGTATTAATTCACTCAAATGAAATTCCCCATCATAAAACAAATGGAAATTTCAGTGTGGACCAGAAAACTACTCGACAAAACCAAGAAGTAATGCTAAATGTTGAAGAAATTAATGGGTCATGTATAAACGTGGAACATGGCAGTGACTGTTACGATGCCCAACAAAGGGTCATTAATAACAAGCAAATACAAGAACTGCAGGAAGGCCCTCTGGTCAGCTCGCTTACCGCACACAATTCCCTACAGTCTTCCCAATCTCCCAAGGCTGTCACTGAGAGTATGTTAGAGATAGTCATTTCAAAATCACACCTGCAAGGGGGGTTAAAAACTGGACCACACTCTAAGCCTTATCAATTTTCCTCTCAGGCAGCGGAGACTCATCCTGCCATAGATACTCAAATCTCACCACAACAATTGGGACCAGTTTCTGAGCTTGATTCTAAGCTCCACCATGTTATCTCTCCTGAAACAGCTCAGCGGGCAGAACAAAAACCAATGGATCGAATATCGACACCTAAAAATATTTCCCTTCAACATTTGCCAACTACCCAATTGGAAGACTTAATGGCCCTGACGGCCTCTGGCAAATCCCCAGAAAATACATCGTCAAGGTATCGTCAGTCGATCCCCCAAGAAGATCACCATACTTCTAATGGCGATATGTCTTTTCCAGCCTCCCAAGAGCGGGAGGAACTAGTCGCCTCATATAGTCAAGACCCTAAAATCCCTTCAAACATTGTGTGCTCAGTGAGCAGCGACAAAAGCTACACAAATAAAGACTCAATCTGAGCAACAATACTAAGTACCATGCAATACTCAACTGCGGCGTTACAATATCAATCCCACAAACTGGATCTTCAGCTCACAGTGCTTCAAACCTTAGCCGACTTCACTTCAGGGATTGACAGGAAGTTAGCCGATCTGAACGGACTAATAAAGAGAGGGCAAGAAGTGGCCCTTAATGCCAAATTATCGCAACAAGAATGTACTTGCGCTCCAATAGTGGACAAATTACTACGCTACCATTAATATTGGGTGACCTATTATCCGTCCTGAAACCAAAAATTGAAACTCAGACCGCTTTGAGTAGTGATGCATTCACAGAGGGGGAAATAAAATCTGAACCCCAACTCATGGAGACAACATCAACAAACTGCGATCGCCTCTCAGGTGGAAGAGGGCCCTTGCAAAACATCAAAGAGGGATCACCCGATAAAGTGGGATTACCAGAAAAAAACACTACACTAGTGAATACCCGTCACAAACAAAAAAGGAAAGGAAGGAATAGGAAATTAACCTTCCATGTCCAACACCCAGTTAACCAGCTTCAGCTAAGTTTAACTGCACCGGAACCCAGTAATAAGGATACTTTAAGCTCCCCAGCTCCAACCATGGAAGATAGCACAAAGGGCTCGTCCATAAAATCAAAAACCCCATAGACGCTGCCAGGGCGTGGCCACTCTCCATTAAAAACCAAAAAAAGCCAGGTATGGTCCCATGAATCAACTAAGAGGCCACCCGCTAGCGAACTAACTAAAAGCTCTTTATCTCAGAGCAAGCACCTGGAGAGTGCACACCTAACACACGCGTCAGCCAAGTCATCTCAAGTTTGTAGTGCACCCACCGAAGATGCCCAAACTGCAAGTTTGAAGCTGGGCAGCGGCCCGCAGGGCAGTCATAAAGAGCCTCAGCAACCTCTAAGGATAACCCTCGAGCAAAGCACCGACGTGCAAGACAAAACTTGGATACCAATTGATCTACTGTCAACTCCTCAAAATAGTGCTGATTGTGGAATAAATAACTCTAATAATGACTACTCCAGGCCTTCCGCACACTCAGCAATCAATAGTGATCGCTTTCAGTTTCTGAATCAGGAATCTTCAAAGGTAGAAGAGACTGATACCATCATTTTCTCCCCTCACTACAAATCACGAGGTCGAGTAGACATTTTAAACAGAGGGAACGTGCTACAGCTCCTGCACTCCATCCCAAGCTAATATCAATACCTCCGACCTACTTTCAATAGAATTTTTGTCAAATAACAGTCTGCCAAGCGCCAAAGTGTCCAAAACAAGATGGAAAACATCTGAGACAGCAAGAAGAGTCATACAAGAAAAAAATAGATTCCAAAGCTGGGGGATAATCTTGAAACCAGTGCCAAAACCACAATATCCAACTCCTTTTTTAAGCACAGAAATTAACAGTCAAAACAGAAAGTCCATTTCAGTGCTAAAGGGAGCAAGGGGCTGCACTCCAACGCAAGGCCAACCTGTCTTGACACATTCTCCATCAACTAATAACTGGATGTGTATACAGCGAACAATAACATCAGCGCAATCAAATTGACAACGGATGCCCAACTCGCCGGATCCCCTACCGGCTCAAAACGAAATCAACATATGTATTTGGATTATTAACGGCTTAGCCTCCAAAACCAGCGATAAAGAGGTCCTAAATTACTTAAAATCTTTTGATATGATCCTGCTTCAGGAGACTTGGGAAGACAAACCCTTTGAACTACAAGGTTACACCTCTAGTTTTATCCCGGCCATTAAGGGATCTGACTTCGGTTGCCGTTCGGGGGGTCTATTGTTCCTAGCTTCAATAACAGAAATTGGTGAAATCTTTCCTCTAAAGATCCACATTGCACCTCCAAGTTGCATCCAGGCCTCAATAGTAATGCTCAAGTTCAACCAGATCATTCAGAAGGTAATAATAATAAATGTTTACGTGCATCCAAAACAAAAATTAAAAGCAGCGAAGGAGCTGGTAACAGTACTAAAAAGAGTAATGGAAAAAGAGAATACAGACCAAATCATCTTGGCTGGCGATTTTAATATGCACCTCCTAGGGCGCGACCAGGATGAGGACTCTACGCAAGATCTTACAGGTGCATGGGGAATTCCGGCACAAGGTCCTTCAAAAACAGCCAAACCAGCGAGATGTTCGAAGTACCTCCTCCAGGAACTACTGCACCTAAACCTGAGAGCATTAAATGGTCGTTTCAAGGGGGACAATCCACCAGCACCCACATATCATTCAGCCAAAGTATCCTCCCACTTAGATTTTTCTTTTACAACTCTAACCCTGTTCAACAAAATAGCCTTTTTTTAAATAGGCAATAACGAATTTAGTGACCAGATGCCACAAGAACTGAAACTCAAAGCAAATCCAATCCTATCATCGGAGGCCAGCAAAACCATTGTTTCTGTTGAAACTATAAACCTTAATCGAATAAGATGCAATTCAATAAACATAGAAGTAATATCAACTACTGCAAAAGACTTATTTAATCAAGGAAAGGACAACCTAACCCAGCCGCTGGAAAGTTGGGAAAAATGTGTTATGTCCCTCGGCGTTAAATTTACAACAAAGATAGGTCCGAAACAGAGGAATAGAGCAGTCACCCCAATAAAGACGGCAAAGAACCCAGTCTCTAAAAAACTAAAGCAAATCATAAATCAAACCTTAAGGCAACTCCGTAAATCACTGCACGACCAGAGACTACAGCGTACTCTCCGCAAATCAAAGGCATTATTAAAGCGAAGGAGATGGGATAACAAAAGAACCAAGAACAATGAATTATGGGCGAAACTTCTCCACGACGCAAACCTGAAGAATAGTGCCAAGTTTTGGCAATCGGTTAATAGCCTACTGCGGCCTAACCATCCCGGCATAAACTCTAATATTACCGAAGCGGCCTGGGTTGATCATCTTTTTAACCACTTTAACGTTGCAGAGCAAAAAACAGCTCCCTCTGCTCATTTGGGGAATGAAAGCACCAGCAGTCCCGCAAAGGAAGCAACAACTCAAAACCTTGCTCCTGCAGAGGAAAGTGGTTACCTAGGGCCAATACAACAGCAACAGGAGTTGGAACCGATATTAGGCCTAAACCGTTCACTTAGCACAATAGAGGAGCACAACTGCCCCGCAGCATTGCAGATAAGGAAACAAATAGCAAGGCAGGCTCCTGGCCCCAACGGAATTCCGCCAATGCTGTACAAATATGACCCGGAATTTTGGAGTAATGCATTAGTACCAGTTTTTAAACATGCGCTAAGAACGTCCACAATCCCAGAGTCTTGGAGAGGCTCAATTATAAGCCCAATCTACAAACAAGGCGAGAGGTCCACTCCGAACAGCTACCGACTGATCGCCCTCATTGACATTGGGGCCAAATATTATGCGGGGCTCATTTCAAACGATCTAGCCACTTGGGCTTCTGAGAATCATATAATTCCAACAACACAAACAGGGTTTCGGCAAGGACAAGGCACTACAACCAACATTATGGCTTTAACCTTGCTTATGGACGCTGCGAAGCAGGGCAAATATCCCCTATTCCTTTGTTTTATAGACTTTACAGCAGCCTTCGATCACGTAGATCGAATTAAACTCTGGCAAAAACTGGACAGTTGGCGGATACCTTCTCCTCTCTTAGACCAACTCAGGAACCTGCATACTAATACCTGGATCAGGATAAAGCTAGCTGCTGGGACACACCTGTCGGAAAAAATTTCCAACCTCAAAAGGGTTAAAACAAGGGTGCGTCTTAGCCCTGTTGCTTTTTAACCTTTTTCTAGCGGATCTTCTGGGGGAACTGGACAGATGTACAGCCCATGCCCCGAAGCTAGGAAACACGACATTGTCAAATTTGCTATACACCGATGATTTAGTCCTGATAAGCCGGACTCCTATCGGACTCCAACACCTTCTGGGTGTGACCCACAGTTTCTCACAACGGAATGCCTTAAAAATAAATTTTTAAAGAACAAAAATTATGGCAGTAATTTTCACAAAAAGATGAATCTTAATTGGTTCCTGGATGGTTATTGCTTAGACCAAGCAGCAAGTTACAAATATCTGGGAATAATTCTAGACCAAAACAACTCCTTTAAAATGCAGATGGAATCCCTGCGGCGAAAGGGGGTAATGACTTACTTAGCCATAAAACCCTTGAAGAAGAAGTTGCCGGACTTAACGCTTGACCCTCTGCTAAGGGTCCTGCGAGCTAAATTACAGCCCACAATAACCGACGGGAGTGAATCACTGAAAGGAAAAGACGCCACAGTCCTAGACAACACAATAATTAACTCATATCGAGCGATCTTTCAACTCCCCAAGTTTGTTTCCCCTGCCCAAATACGGCTGGAATTTGGGCTCCAAATACAGTCTATTGAAAGAAGGGGAGCATACGTAAAATGCTGGCATAAAATTAGAGGAGTTGAGGAAGGATCCTTGAATAACTATCTCTGGACTGAGTTGTTTCGCCCAGGAAAATCGCGAGCCCGAGAGTATCTTCGGGAATCCCTTAAACTTTTAGGTCTGACAGATCTTTGGAACACCTCAATGACTCATTCCTCATTTAAAAAAATAGTTACAAAGGCAACTCGACTAATATCTGCCTTAGAGGACAAAAAAGCATTAGCCAAACGAGCTCACGGCTGGGCAGTACTTAACAACTACAAAGTCCTTAAACCCCAACCTTCTTTGAAAATGGGAATAAAAACCACCATCAAGGAAAAATTCTTAAAACTGCGCTTGGGAGTCGGTCCGATTAACCCGTTTCTACCTCCTTGGGAGAGAAGAGGAGGCAACCAGCTCTGTCGCTTGTGCGGCCGTGGTGCGGAGGACCTCACCCACGTCATTTGTATCTGTAACAACTTAAGGGATATAAGGAAAACCTTACTAAAACCAATATTTAGACAGCATGGAGTAAGGACCTGCAAACAGGCGGTAATGCTATGCTTCAATCCTGAGATAGTGCAGCTAAACTGCCGTCTTACAACATTTTTTGATATTACTGCAAAGAGAATGAAAAACTCGTCCACGCTGTCTACGAATCAATCTATTACAATAGACTTGGGCACTATCTGAGTCAGTCCTCCTATACTTATTAAGAACATGGTGTTGAAGAAAATAATAACTTTGAGCCCATCCCTCAATGGCTATTTTTAAATTGTTTCACTGGCAGCAAAACGTGGGTCTTTTTAATAGCGTTTTGAGTTATTGTATATGAGCAAGGAATTTCTATTTTTATATGTTTTCAATGTATGCAATGGTTTTAATTAATCGTGCATAATAAATTACTATTACTACTAACCTACTAAAAAAGTTAGATTATTATACTAGGTGCACTACTAATGAGTGATACTACATCTAACATGTATTATGTGAGTGGCTGTGTAACTGTGCATATCCGTGTTTAAGTGGGTGTCTGAGTGGCTGTATGGGACTGTGAGTGGGTGTGTGAGTGGCTGTATGGGTGTACAAGTGGCTGTGTGAGTAGCTTTGTAGGTGAGTGAGTGGCTGATTGAGTGGCTCTATGGGTGAGTGAGTGGTTGTGTGTGTGGCTGTATGGGTGGTTGAATGGATGTGTGAGTGACTGCATGGGTGTGTGAGTAGATGTGTGTGTGACTGTATGGGTGAGTGAGTGGGTGTCTGAATGGCTGTATGAGTGAGTGGCTGTTTGGTTAAATGAGTTGGTATGTGAGTGGCTGTACTGGAGAGTGCATGTCAGAGTGAATGGCTGTATGGGAGAGTAAACGGATATGAGAGTGCTTGTATGAATGTGTCAATGGGTATTGAAGTGGTTGTGTGGGTGTGTGAGTGCTTGTATGGGTGAGTGGCAGTGTTGAGAGGCTGTATGGGTGATGAGTGCATGTGTGAGTGGCTGTATAGGTGATTAAGTGGGTGTGTGACTAGCTGTATGGGTGAATGTGCAGCTGTGTGAGTGGTAGTATGAGTAAGTGTCTGGTTGTATGAGTAGCTGTATGTGTGAGTGGCTGTATGAGTGAGTGAGTGAGTGAGTGAGTGTGTGAATGGCTCAATGGACGAGTGAGTGCTTGTGTGAGTATTTGTATGGGTCTGTGAATAGGTATGTGTGTGGATGTGTGGGCATGTGAGTGGGTGTATGAGAGGTTGTATAGGGGTGTGAGTGGGTGTATGAGTGCTTCTGTGGATGATGTCATCAATGATGTTATTTGAGATGTCATCAGTGATGTCACTGACCATGTCATGAGTAATGTAATATGTGAGACCATAAGCAGTGCATTGTGGGGGCATAAGTTATAGTTAGCTCAGCTAAATATCACTGCTGAATTTCACTGGTTTTGCGTGAGTTAAATCTAAGCCTAACTATAAGTTCCCTGTAATCTTTTTTTCCAGTGAATTCCTAATGTTTTTAAATTCTATTACCTAACTATAACGCCCCAGTAACCTTTGGGATTTTTCAGTGAATTTCTAAGCATTTTTTTAATGTTGTTTCCTAATTATAACGTCCTTGTAACCTTTAGTTTTTTAAGTGAATTTCTAAAATTTTTTAAATTTTCTAAATGTAACCACTAACCTTTGACAATGAGTGTGTGAGTGAGTGCATGAGTTTCTCAGTGGGTCTACCAGTGGGTGTGTGAATGTCTGAGTGGATCTGTGAGTGAGTGTGTGAGTGTGTCAGTGGGTCTGTGAGTTGGTGTGTGAGTCTCTGAGTGGGTCTGTGAGTGGATGCATGAGTGTGTGAGTGGGCATGTGTTAGAAATGGGGGTCTCTCGTTGGCAATGGTTTGCACCTTTGTCCAAGGAGGGACCCTTCTTCCTAGTCAGGGTAAGGGGGATACACTTCTAAAATAACCCATGCTCACCCCCTTGATAGCTTGGCAGAAGCAGACAGGCTTATCTCAGAGGCGGTGTGTAAAGCATTTGTGCACACCTACAGTAATACAGTGAAAACAATACAAATGGACACCACACCAGCTTAGAAAAATAAGTAATCTTTATCTAAACCAAAAAAGACCAAAACCACAAAAAATGCAACATACAGTTATCAAAATATGACTTTAGAAACAGTTCTGTCCATAGCAAACTATTAGTGTGACACTTTCAACTCAAAGTACCTTGGATGCGTCACAGTCACAAACAAAAACAGCCGCAGGGAAGGTGATGCATTGGTTCCTTATGCCAGGGGAGGTGATGCGTCGGTTCCTTACTGCCACACAGGGGAGGTGACGCATCGGTTCCTTACTGAAGGGGAGGTGATGCATCGGTTTCTTACTGAAGGGGAGGTGATTCGTCAGTTTCTTATTGTGGCCCCAGCATTCTTGGTAACTTGGCATTGGTCTCTCCGGCCGCGGTCCCACGATGCGTTGGTTCTTGCAGCCGCACAGCAGGGCCTGCATCGGAATCAGTGCAGAGATCGGTGCACGGAATTCGGCGTGCAGCAATTTCTACAGCCGCGGGCAAGCGATGAGTCGGTTTCTTTGGTGATGCATTGGAAACAGGTGCGGATGTGTCGCGCGTCTTAAAGTTGTGTTTCTTTCCCAGCTCCCAACTGCAGGAATAACCTCCAGAGGACAAACTCAGCAACATGTACCTTTTGGCAGGTCAGAACTCCCCACAAGGAAGTTCAGGGGAGCTGGTGGTGAAGTCTTTGTATCCCTGAGACTTCAAAACAGGAGGCAAGCTCTGCTTCAAGCCCTTGGAGATCTTCCTCAAGCAGGAGACACAGCACACAGCAAAGTCCTTATCCTCTCCTTGGCAGAAACAGCCACTGCAGGCCAACACCAGACAGCACACAGCAAAGGGGCAGTACTTCTCCTTCAGTTTTCCCAGCTCTTCTCCTTGCCAGAGGTTCCTCTTGAATTCCAGAAGTAATCTAAAGTTCAGGGGTCTGGGCTCCAACATTTATAGTAAAATCAAATCATCTTTATTCGATTCAAAATAGAGAATCATAAAAGTATACATTACAATACAATAAAAAATTGATCAGGGTTTTAAAATTGGGTGCAATAAAAACAAACACAGGTTAAAATACATCAGTTAGTATCTTCCCTCTAGCAATCACGGCCCTCAAGAATTTTGCCAATGCCACACATGTAAGCAGATTTGGTAACAGTTGTAAAAATAAATAAGGAAGTCTACATTGTCTAAAATTTAGTGATTTCAGTAAAGGCTTGATAAAAATAATCCTTAAATCAGTATAAAATTTGCAGAAAAACAGTACATGAATAGTCGATTGACTAGATATCTTTTCACAGGGACAGCATATTAATTGACGGGACCAGTTATTAGTGTTAGGAAAACTAGTCAAACGTTGGAAGATATCTAACCTAAAGCGCGTCAGAACAAACCTGTGCTGGGCATTTAATACGCTGATTAAGTACGGTTGCATCGTGAAACTTGTCGAAACCTTTTGATTATGCTGTACAGTAGGCTTGACGAGTTCCAACGTTAATCTCTTTTCCTCTAGGATATTTAAACATTCTCTCTTTAGTGAATCCCTCGAGGTATACAACAAGGTTTCAGGATCATTATAGTATTCGGGGTGGCAGATATCAGACATACAATTCTTAATATATTTTAGCCATGAAATTTTCAGAGCATACTCAGAGCCACAACAGTCCTGTGCAATCGCGCGATTAAAACCTGTATTGTCCGATGTCCATAGTTTGTGCCAGAGAAGAACTGGCTGCACCCTTATCAGATCTTCTAAATAAATTGCACCCACCTCCGCATGACACACAAAGTTGGAACAACTATTTGGGAGCCCAAGGAGATTTTTTAAAAAGCCCATTTTCTAGCAGCTATAATGAATCCACATTTACATGTCCCCACAACTCAGAACCGTACATGGCATTATAAATATTCAGCATTTCTTTAGGATGTTTGTGGCCCAATTTCCTTGAGAAGTTGCACAGGCCCGTAATTGATTTAAAAAACTGCATCCTTCTCGATTTTACTGCACTTTTCCAATTTCCATTGCTATCAAATAAAATTCCCAAATACGAGAAGGTAGGTGTTTGTGGTAAAATCGCATTTCCTATTAAAATATTGCGCCCCTTAGATGTCTTTCGACCGGCTTTCATAACATAAGTTTTACTTATATTAATTAATAACCTAAGGTTCTCCATAAAATGTACAAATTTATCTAAAAGGTGCTGCAGAGCCATGGGGGAGCGGGCCATAAGCACTGCGTCGTCCGCATATAGCAATGCTGGTACAAGGCGATGGCCAATTTGGGGCAGGTCGATACAAGCGCCTGCAAGAGTGCTGCCCAAGCTGTAAATATATAAATTAAATAACGCGCCCCTGACGGACTCCCTTTTTAATGTCAACCGAGCATGTACATTCGCCTCTCGTACCAAAGAGGATCTTTGCAGAGCTCTTTGAGTACAAGGAAATTGACAATGGCGCAATCGACACCCATTGAAGGCATGATAGACCAAAGTCTATCATGAACAACACAGTCAAATGCGGATGTCAAATCGACAAACACCAAAAACAGATTGCCCCCTTTTATATGTGTGTACTTGCTTGCCAATAAGTACAGGTTGATGGCCTGCTCAGTGGTCCCAATTCCCTGGCGAAAGCCATATTCAAAGTCGGACATGATGTTATTACAATCTGCCCATTCTTGTAATCTGCCCAACACAATGCGACCCACCACCTTCACTAGAGAATTCAGCAGAGAGATGGGTCTGTAGTGTGCGGGGCAGTTACGATTTCCCTTTTTAAATATAGGCATGATGTGGGATTCAGACCAGGAACTTGGGAATCCAGCGTTCCGGCAAGACTTAAAAACCAGGGTCAAGAGAGGGCCCCAAAGATCAGTGTTATTTTTAAAAATATCAATCGGGATCCCATCCGGGCCTGGTGCTTTTCCTCCCTTGCTTGAATCAAGTGCCCGATTCACCTCCTCTAGTGTAAAGTTAAAATCAAAGTATTCCGGTAAAAAAGTGGACCCAAAGGGGACATCTCCCATCACAGACGCTGAGCTATTTTGACCGTTTTCCATTAAGCCCGTGTATAATTTGGCAAAGTGAGCTACCCATTCTTCTTCTGTAATGGCGACCTCAATTCTGGGTTTATCGTCGTCGCTAAAAAAGGGAGAGTTTATGACACGCCAGAATGCCTTGGAGTCTTTATTGAGGCTTGCCACGTGCAGGTTATCCCACGCCTCCTCTTTGAGGCCTTTTTTGTGTTTTTTTAATGCCAGCCTATAGGCCCGCCTACAATTCTGTACTTCTGTGAGGTTCCTAGGTATCTCTTTCAAGGCCCTTTTAAATTTTTATGTGCCTGGGTACAGGCATGATCAAACCACCCTGGGTTTTTCTTGATCCTTCTATTCTGATTAATGGTCAACCCTGCCTTGATCCCCTTGCTGATTTGGTTAAAGGCCTCCATAACCATACTTGCTTCTGCAGTCTCATCCAAACAGTCCTCAAAGGCCCTTCTTTGCTGGCTAATTAGTTGGTTTAAAAAACTAGACGGATCAACCATAGACCAGCACAGGGTGAAGCCATTCAAACGGGAAAGTACTATATTCTCCGCAGCTAGTGTATGATACCCTATACCTTGCTTAATTAGAGAGCTAGTATCCAACATTAGGCTCTGGCGAAAATGGTCGCTCATTACAAAATTATGTAATAAGAAGTTAAAAAGTAAGGCAGAATAGCGTTTAGGGAATAGTAAGAAATCGATAACAGTCCTTCCCCTACTGCCATCAAATGTACAGGGTACTGCTACTGGGCTACCACCCAATTCATTACTAAAACCTAGATCAAATTTAAAAAGCAACTCGTTAAGTTTCTCGCCATACCCTGAATGGGAAAAGTGAGTGACATCATCCCCTGTAGGGGAAATCATGCCACAGAGTTTGTTAGCTAGCAATTGGCAAGGTTGGATATTAAAATCACCCCCCCAAAATCAGAATTTTGTCGTTTGATCCTTTATCCAATATTGTTTCCAGTTCCACATCAAGATGACATAATGTTTCCAGTATGTCCAAATTACAAGCATTATTGTAAAAATTTACTAAAATCAAAGAAAAGGCGGCTGCAAGATCAACCTGGACAATTTGATAAAACGGATTAGAGGGACTTACAGTTACATTAGAGGAGACTAGTTTATTAGATATATAAATGTAGAGACCTCCCTTTGGTCTACCGTGTCTAGATGGAATGGCTGGAGAATGAAAGGACTTAAGGCCATTAAAATGAATAGGTTCGATGGCCCATGTTTCTTGTAGAATCATGATATTTAAGCCTGCTGTAAACTCTAACCATTCTGGGATATTTTGTTTGCTACGAATCCCCGCTATGTTCCAGCATAAAACTGCAGTTTTGCTCCCAGAAAATGTTATTGCGCCCTTCTTATTCTCATTTTGCAAGGGAGTCTACACCACAGATATTAGAGGGTTTAATACTTCTTCATCTATCAAGTGGTGTCTGTCATTTACAGTTGGAGTTATGGTGTCCATGTTTATCTTATTTCCTATTAAAACTTGCCCCGCCACTTCATATGAGTTAGCTAATTCTTCTGCTATTTCCTCACAATTCTCAGGAATCAAAGTTGAGGTTACCGGGGCAAATATATCATAATTAGCCCGAATTGATGCATCGACCCCCAGTCAATCCACCCCAGTGAGATCTGAAAGACAGTCAAACCTGTTGGATAGAGCAATAGGATACGCAGGTGGTCGAGCTTGCTCTGCATTGCAGATTGGAAGTCGGGCTAGGGGTTGTGAGGAAGAGAAAGACTGTGTGGATTCGTGCGGATACTTCGAGGTCCGTGAAGGTGGTTGATAAAAGAAACCCAATGGTAAAACTGATATTTGATTTGGGTTAAAAAATGCTGAACCAAGTTTGCTAATTACATTTTTTACTAGTGATGGAGATTTAAAGGATAGCACCACACAGTCGCCCTTCATTACTTTAGGACCTTTGCCAACCCACCCAATACGCCTGGCCATCTTAAAATCAGCAAAAAGTGCCCCCCATACCAGCTTTAGTGTTTAGCCAATTGAGTGATTTATTTCTTAGCGAGTCCCAGGGTTCTTCGGCAGATATGCTAAGATGACCACATAGGGAGTCGCTTCTGGTGGGAGGTCTAATCTTTCATCGTTAGCCCTAAAAGGGGCAGCGCCTACGCTCATGCTCTGCTTATTAGGTGGGATACTGGGGGGGGGCCCTGTTCTCAGACGGCCTATTTTCTATTGTTATTACTGTTTGGAGCAAAGTTTTGGAATTTGACACAGACCAAGGTGGTGCTTCAGATCCCCCAGTTAGTGGTTGGCCTAATGTACATCTGTTAGCTCCCAAGTGACTAAAGGTTTGGCCATTGCTGATATGTTCAGCTGAACCGCCCAAGTTAACTACGCCCAGACGTTCTACGCAAGTATGCACAGCATCTTCAATGACCTTGAGTCTGTCCATAATGGAGCAGAAAGTAGTATTTACAAGTTCAGTTAAAGCTTGGACAGAAGCAGTCACTGTAGTATAGTTCACGGGAGTCGCTGGCAAAACAATGTCCCCTTCAAACTTGGTTGTATCTACCCGCCTCCGCACAGCGACCTTCTTTTTATTCTTATTTGGTCCTTCAGATAAGGTCGCATTCTCATCCGTACTACATTTCTTCAAAATTTTAGGGAGTTTAAGGGGCGGGTGGAAGTCTGGGGGAATAAGGAGCTCGTTTTTATTCAATACAGCCGGCCCACCTTCATGTAAATTATCTAAGTGCCCTGCCCGGGGCTCCGCAGTTGATTGAGCTTGGCATAGGCCTGATGATCCGGGGCCATCCTCAGTACTCGCTGTTAGGGTTAATGATTCCTCCACACTTAAAATCTGCTTCTCAATGGCCCCCATAGCCCCTTTGATGTAGTTCATAATTGAGTGTCGTGATTTTGGGGGGTATTTTGTTAGTGTAGTACTAGGGTGTTTCCTTTTCCCCATAGTTAATGGAACAATGCGTCCTCAGCAAACAAGTACTAATAATTATCAAATTATCACACGACTTACAGTATCACCCAACGAGTGATGGTTTAGCCACCAGGATTCCAAATGCCAAGAGGGAGGGGCCCTGCCCTGCCTCCTCCTGACGCTGACGGGCACAGATGGGCCCGCCCTTGGCCCGGCACGCCCGCGCGCATCCCGCGCTGTGGGAGCCCGAGACTGTTCTTAAGCGCCTCCGGCATGGTGAAGGGTCACGTGGGTGCCTCCTGGCACGGTGTCTGTAGGGGGATGGAGTCCCCTGAGCAAACTGAGGGCAAAGTGCAAGTGCGGCAATGAACGGGCTTCACTGGTGGTGAAGTCTTTGTATCCCTGAGACTTCAAAACAGGAGGCAATCTCTGCTTCAAGCCCTTGGAGATCTTCCTCAAGCAGGAGAAACAGCACACAGCAAAGTCCTTATCCACTCCTTGGCAGGAACAGCCACTGCAGGCCAACACCAGACAGCACACCGCAAAGGGGCAGTACTTCTCCTTCAGTTTTCCCAGCTCTTCTCCTTGCCCGAGGTTCCTCTTGAATTCCAGAAGTAATCTAAAGTTCTGGGGTCTGGGCTCCAACATTTATAGTCAATTTCTCTTTGTTCTCTGGTGTCAGAGAGGCTCTGTGCTCAGTCCAAACCAGTTCTTTCCTCTCTGGTGCAGCTTCCCGGCAGGAGGTGGAGACAGCATTGTGTAAGGCAGACCAGGCCCATTCAGGTGAAGGGAAATCTTCTCCCCCTACTCTAAATGCAGCCCAGACTATGTAGTGTTTTCACTGTATTACTGTATATGTACTCAAATGCTTTACACACTGCCTCTGAGATAAGCCAGTCTGCTTGTGCCAAGCTACCAAGGGGGTGAGCAGGGGTTATTTTAGAAGTGTATCCCCCTTACCCTGACTAGAAGAAGGGTACCTACTTGGACAAAGGTGCAAACCATTGCTAAATAGAGACCCCCATTTCCAACAAGGAGGCAGAGGCAAAAAGACAGGGAAAAACCATGCCAAGGATGCCAGGTCTAACAGCATATGAATGAGTCTCTGAGTTGTTCTGTGAGTGTGTGTGTGAGTCTCTCAGTGGGTCTGTGAGTCTCTGGGTCTGTGAGTGGGTGCATGAGTGGTTCTGTGAGTGGGTGCGTGAGTGGGTCAGTGGGTGCATAGTAAAAAAAAAGTAGGGGGTACACAGGAGCAGGTCCTTGTTCCAGCTCCTCCTCTGTCAGTTTATTCTGCCTCTTTCTGCTAATTTCTGACCTTTATTCTGCCTCTTTCTGCTCCCTTTTGACCTTTATACTCCCTCATTCACCTCCATTCTGACCTTTATTCTGCCTCTTTCTGCTCGTTTCTCACCCTTATTTTGTCTCTTTGTTCTCATTACTGTCCTTTATTTTGCCTCTTTTTGCTCGTTTCTCACCTGTAATTTGTCTCTTTCTGCTTTCTTCTCACCTTTATTTTGCCTCTTGGTGCTAGTTTCTAACCTCTATTTAGCCTCTTTCTGCTCGTTTCTCACCTTTATTTTGCCTCATTCTGCTTGCTGCTGATCATTATTTTGCCTCTCTCTGCTAATTTTTTAGATTTACCTCTTTCTGCTCGATGCTGACCTTTATTTGCCTCTTTCTGCTTGTTTCTCACCTTTATTTTGCCTCTTTCTGCTCATTGCTGACTTTTATTCTGCCTCTTTCTGCTAGCTTCTGACCTTTATTCTGCCTCTTTCTGCTTGTTTCTGTCCTTTATTTTGCCTGTTTTTGCTCGCTGCTGACCTTTTTCTGCCTCTTTCTGCTTGTTTCTCGCCTTATTTTGCCTCTTTCTGCTTGCTGCTGACCTTTATTCTGCCTCTTTCTGCTACTTTCTGACCTTTATTCTGCCTCTTTCTGCTCGTTTCTCACCTTTATTCTGCCTCTTTCTGCTTGCTGCTGACCTTTATTCTGCCTCTTTCTGCTACTTTCCTACCTTTATTCTGCCTCTTTCTGCTCTTTTCCCCTGAGACCGCAGGGTAGCCTCAAGGCCCCTGGGGCCCCAGCTGGCTCCCCGCCTCCTGCGGTAGCCAGCATTGCTGATGCACAGAGAGAGTTGCTGGAAAGGCAGCCCCCTCCGTGAAGGAGCAATCATTTCATCTCTTTCTTCGCCCCCATGTCTGCGGGCAGGGAAAGAGATGAAACCTCCACTTCCAGCAGGCGGGAGCACTTTGACAGCGCTCGTCTGCTGTAACCGGAGAGTTTGCTTTAGCTTGGTGGGACCTGTGTGCTCCCGCCAAGCTAAAGCAAACAGCTGTGTCCCGGGGTTAGGCACCCGGGACATAGCAGGAGCCGGCCCTGGGGGGTGTCAGTCCCCAGGGCCTTGTATGGCTCCAGGAGGGGGGCAGCGTGGCCCCGTCCTTCTGTTTGCACGGGCCACCCGGGGAGGTGTTGGTCCCTAGGGGATAGAATTGCCCGGAAGTGGGGCCATATGGCCCCCTCCTTTTTTATTTAAAAAAAGAAAGCCCCAGAGGGCTGGGGGTCCCCGGGGCATGAGGGCTCTGGATGGACCCCGCCCCATATTTAACTTAGCCCCTAGGAGGTGGTGGTCCCCGGGGCTCTGGGGAGTCCGACCAACACCTGTGTTATTAAAAATAAGCACAGGGAGGTGGTGGTCCCTGAGGTATAATCAAGACCAAGGACCCTGTGCGCCCCCCTCCTTTAAAAAAAAATCTGGCATGCCTGTAAGACCTGGCCAACATGGGGGCTATAATGTCGGGGTTTGTAGCTCCATCGTGTTACCGTGGCAAAAAAAAGTGCTTTTGGGCCCTATCGGAGTCACAAGGGGAACCCAGGACCACAGTTAGGGGGTCGAGGTATTCCTACCCTGCCCTTTTTTCTTTTTTTAAAATGGTTTTGTGGGTCTCTGATGGCTGCCAACACTTCCTGGTTGAAGTGTTGGCAGCCAATCAGATTTCAGCACGGGGACTGTCAGATCCTCAGAGGATCCGCATCCTTTTATATACAAATTATTTTTTTTTATATCCCCAAACTACTGAATGGATTTACATGAAATAACAAAAATGGTTCTTTCTGGATCAAGAGATACCTTTCTGAGAAATTTGGTGTAACTCCGTCCAGCGTTTGGAGCTGTAGTCACGACTAAAATCTCTATGAGAATTAACATTGGAAAAACACCTTTTTGACACCCCTTTTTCCTATGGAAACATGGTCCTAGTGATATATATATATATATATATATTTATTACCTACTGACAGTCGCCAGTAGGTAGTTATAGTTAGGACCAAAGTTTCCATAGGAAAAGCATTTTTTTGTTTTGCCAATACCTTTGGCAACACTTAATAAAGCTTCATGAAATTTAAAAAAAAAGGCCCCTTTTTGGTTTAGCGGCTGTGTTAAAAGTTTCGGGGTGATCCATCAAGCAGGAGCTGCGTAAAAAGGTGGGTCCCAAAATGCGTTTTCCCATTTTATGTCTACTGGGTGTTTTGATTTTTTCAACATGACTACTGCCCCAACCGCTGAACCGAATTACACCAAATTTTGCAGAAAGCTATATGTTGGTCCAGAAAATGTGCTTTTTGTGACTGGGTGTAAATCTGTTCAGTAGTTTCAGAGATATTTAACTTTAAAAATATAGACATCTAGTAGCCCAAAAACCTACTGAAATGCTACTTAAATTTGATTGGCTGCCAACACTTCAACCAGGAAATGGTGGCAGCCATCTTGGGGCTCTATTGCACAGAGTTCCACAAAAAAAGTTTTTAAAAAAAGAAATGGGGACGGGTAGAAATACCTTGAACCCCCTAGGGCTCGCCCCAAAAAAAGCATTTAAAAAACAAAATTCAGCAGGAAGACTGATTTGCATATGGCTGGGTTCAAACTGGAATAGTCAAGACTGATTTGCATATGGCTGGGTTCAAACTGGAATGGCATGGTGAGCAAAAAAACGATGGATTTAGGCCCAGATCTCTGTACTGGGGTGAATGTATGACATTGTTCTGCATTCTGTCCATCAATTGTTGTTTTTGCATTTGTCACCCCGAGTGGGACGGGTATGCCCAGACGTGGGTCCCGTGCTCTCCATGCCACTGGAATCAAGCTATCCTGGCTGAAGAGGGGTGAAACCCCGAAACCGGTCCTAGGATGCTTGTTTCCAGTCCAGGGAGGACCTGGCTTGGCAGTTCGGGCTGGACTGTTCCCATGAGGCACAGGGTCAAGACTGATTTGCATATGGCTGGGTTCAAACTGGAATGGCATGGTGAGCAAAAAAACGATGGATTTAGGCCCAGATCTCTGTACTGGGGTGAATGTATGACATTGTTCTGCATTCTGTCCATCAATTGTTGTTTTTGCATTTGTCACCCCGAGTGGGACGGGTATGCCCAGACGTGGGTCCCGTGCTCTCCATGCCACTGGAATCAAGCTATCCTGGCTGAAGAGGGGTGAAACCCCGAAACCGGTCCTAGGATGCTTGTTTCCAGTCCAGGGAGGACCTGGCTTGGCAGTTCGGGCTGGACTGTTCCCATGAGGCACAGGGTCAAGACTGATTTGCATATGGCTGGGTTCAAACTGGAATGGCATGGTGAGCAAAAAAACGATGGATTTAGGCCCAGATCTCTGTACTGGGGTGAATGTATGACATTGTTCTGCATTCTGTCCATCAATTGTTGTTTTGGCATTTGTCACCCCGAGTGGGACGGGTATGCCCAGACGTGGGTCCCGTGCTCTCCATGCCACTGGAATCAAGCTATCCTGGCTGAAGAGGGGTGAAACCCCGAAACCGGTCCTAGGATGCTTGTTTCCAGTCCAGGGAGGACCTGGCTTGGCAGTTCGGGCTGGACTGTTCCCATGAGGCACAGGGTCAAGACTGATTTGCATATGGCTGGGTTCAAACTGGAATGGCATGGTGAGCAAAAAAACGATGGATTTAGGCCCAGATCTCTGTACTGGGGTGAATGTATGACATTGTTCTGCATTCTGTCCATCAATTGTTGTTTTTGCATGGATCCGCGGATCCGGCTGAAAAAACAAAACAAAGCGTGGGCTACAGTGCTTCATTTATTATCCGCCCTCGGGTGGGCCATGTCCAGTGGGCATTTTTTTAAATAATGGAGGGGGTCGCACGGGTCACTTCTCCTGGGGCTCAGTTTTGAGATGTCATCAGTGATGTCAGTGATATCACTGACCATGTCATGAGGGATGTAATATGTGAGGTCATAAGTAGTGCATTGAGGTGTCGTAAGTTATAGTTAGCTCAGGTAATAACAGATGAATTTCAGTGATTTTGTATGAGTGAAATCTGAGCCTAACTATAATCTCCCTGTAACCTTTGTTTTTTTCAGTGAATTTCTAAGGTTTTTCAAATTCTATTTCATAACTATAACGTCCCTGTAACCTTTGTTTTTTTAAAGTAAATTTCTATGATTTTTTTTACTAGAAGTCGCATTTGCAGAGTGGTGGAGAAAAGGGGCGAGGCCTCCGACCAGCTCTCAGGAATTCTGTTGTGTTGGACTTACTGGAGGCAACAGGAGGGCTTCTGGGCCCCCAAGAGCCTTCAGCATCTAAGAGGATGTCATCCCACAACCAGCAGTGTGCTAGGAGGCATGTTTGCAGAGTGTGGTGGAAAAAGGGGGCATGGCCTCCAAAGACCTCTCAGCAATTCTGCTGTGTGGGACTTAGTGGAGGCAACAGGAGGGCTTGTTGGCCCTTAAGGACACTCTAGAGCCAAGAAGACTTCAAACCCCTAGCAGCAGTGCACCAGGAGGTGCATTTGCAGAGTGGTGGAGGAAGGGGGCGTGACCTCCAAAGTCCTCTCAGCAATTGCGCTCGGTGGGACTTACTGGAGGTAATAGGAGGGCTTGTTGGCCCCCAGGGACCATCAGCATCCAAGGGGACTTCATCCCCCAACCTGCAGTGCTCCAGGAGGTGTGTTTTCAGAGTGGGGGAGAAAGGGGCTGGGCCACTGATGTCATCTTAGCAATCCCGCTGTGTGAGACTTACTGTAGGTAACAGGAGGACTTGTTGACCCCCAAGGACCCGCTGCAGCCAAGGGGACTTCATCCCCCAACCAGTAGTGCGCCACAAGGCGTGTTTGCAGAGTGGTGGAGAATGGTGGCGTGACCTTCAAAGTCCTCTCAGCAATTGCGCTCTGTGGGACATACTGGAGGTAACAGGAGGGGTAGTTGGCCCCAAGCACCCTCAGCAGTCAAGGGAACTTCATCCCCAACCAGCAGTGTACCAGGAAGCATGTTTGCAGAGTGGTGGAGAAAGTGGGTGTGGCCTCTCATGAATCTTGCTTTTTGGGACTTACTGGAGCTAACAGGATGGCTTGTTGGCCCCCAAGGACCCTCAGTATTCAAGGGGACTTCATCCCCCAACTAGTAGTGTGCCAGAAGGCGCATTTGCAGAGTGGTGGAGAAAGGGGGCATGGCCTCCGGCGACTTGCCAGAAAGTCTTGTTAGTCAAAACGCGTTGGTGATGGTGTGCTGTGTGGCCATGGATGGCCACTAAATAACCATTGTTACAGAATCAAACTCCTGAAGTGCGGCGTAAAACCTCTTGGTGGCTAATATATAAACTAACCTTGCTATAATCTCTTTGCGAGAGTGCGACCCGTTCTTTTGGAAACAAAGGATTTGGTGCAATTGATAGTGGTTTGGTTCAACCGCGGAGGTCTCGCACCTAATTGAGCGCCAAGGAAGTTAGGCGCAGGAGAACCAAATTATATATACTGAAAAAAAACAAGGGTCAAACTAATGTTACTGTGAATTTTAGTAAAAACATTAACGTTTTGACTACAAAAAACACACAAATTCACCATTTCTAGTTAGAAGAGCTAACTATAACGTGCACCCCGCCATGCTCTGCTTATGACCTCCCATATTACATCACTCATGACATGTTCTATGACATAATTTATGATATCACTCATGACATCTCAAATTATATCATTGATGACATCACTAAAGACATCATCCAAGCTTCTTTTGTACACATTGCTCTATAAACGAGTACAGCATTAGAGTTAGAAAGCAAAATATCTCATAAGAATATCAGGCATAATTGATGCCATCACAGAAACAACTCCCTTAGGTGTAGAAAGCATGGGTTATGTGCCACATTGACCCTATACCATACACTTCACGGGTAACATAGTTCACATTAACAATCAACCACAGATATATGGGGAACCTTCATTGAATACAGTGTTCAATCTGTATACAACTGTTCAGAGAAAGCCAAGTTCCTAAAAATACTGAATATCTGTTCTAAAATGAATGCCCCACGAAGGACAGCTTTTATCTGTATCAAACCCCTGACACGCACTGAACCTACATTGAGAAATAAAGTTGATGAGTAGAGAAGTGGGTACTGTAACAGTGTTTACTCTATGGAGAGAGTTTACCCTGTACCACATTGTTTGATGACAGTGAAACTCTCATGCGACATACACTACAGAGTATTAAAAGGTATCTACTAAGAACAGTATAGAATCTATTCAGCTCTTGGCAAAAAAGCCACTATTCACTCAAAATAAGCAATGTCTGAAGGTGCTAAAGATTATAATGCCTACAGCATTCATACTGTGGTGAAACCTTTACAGATAGCCCATCTTCTGAAGCAAAACAAGCACATGAACATTGCTTAATACCTGGTGCACAATATCTTCTATGTTATGTAGAAATTGTCAAGCTGAGACGATTCTAATAACTCAATGCTGCATACAATATTTAGTATGTTGCTTGTAGAATCTTTGCCCTGTCGCAAACTTTTTCTGCAGACCCTAAAAACTTGTGTGGAACATAATGGACACATGTCGTCAACTGTCACCAGCACACAGGGTTACTCTTCAAAGCAAATATTAGAACCTAAATTTTGGGGTACGGTTTTGCTCCCACAAGTACAACATCCACATAAACAGGGATGCTGAAAATGATTATGTGGCCTTGAAGAGCTCAGATGCTGGTGCAGTAACCTGGCAGATGGTCTAGGTCAAGAAATGACACCCGAGAGGGAACAAAATGGCACCATGCTAGACAGCTTCCTTTCATTTGGAGTGTATATTTTTAGTTCACTGTCTCTTTCCTTTATTGAATCTCCGTGGCCCATCTTCACCATGTGAGTGCCCATGAGGGGAGTCGCCAATCATAACTGACCAAGCACCAATCTGCTGCCTTTAAGCTAGCTTATATGGATGGCCATTGGTTGCTAAATCCCCATCAGGACATAATAGGCATCTGCAGAAAGAAATGTGCATTTTTTTCATGCTCAACAATAGAGAAGATGCATTGCAGATTGGCTCAAAGCAACACCTAATGCTTGGCCCTCACAGTATTGACGGTGGTGGGCCAGATGCTGCAAAAAGGAGAGAGGACTTCCGCAGCATGCGAGGTCAGAGGAAAGCCTAAAATGGCAGCAGCCATGTAGGCCCCTGCAGCTGCTGTTGCATGTGGTCCCCTGCCCCTCCATTTCCCCCACCTGGCTGAGGATATGAGAGGGTCAGGTGAAAAAATGAGTGGAGGCCTTGCATGCAGCCCAGTATGGCCTGTGTGATGAAGGAGCACATTCAAGATTAGCGACCCCAGGGGGGGGCCAGTCTGTAAATGCTCCACTTTCCACAGCAGAATGTTAAAGAGAAAAGTAGCCTTTGCCATTGGTGCTGGCTAATCCAGGGCACGATCCATGGAACACGACAGAGAGCTGGCAATTTAGAGGCACAGAAAGACCCCAAGGAGAAGAATATATCCAGAGGACATGCAGGTTGTAACAACATTGGGAAGCTGGCAGAAGGGACAGGAGCAAGAAGTGGGAGAGCGAGACACTTCAAGACAGATGGAGGAACAGCAGCATGTTGGGTCAAGGGAATGAGTGACCACCCTGGGGGGGGGGGGGATGTGGCCACTGTCAGCGGTGGGCATGAATTGACAATTGATGTGGCGGAGGAGAATGACCAGAGTGCACACCCTAAAAGGAGGAGGAAATCAGCCAGCTGACCTCTGTAGTATGACCTTTGGAAAAGAGGGCAGAAGGGACATCGGTGTCTCCTACATCAACAAGTCTGCCATACAGCTACCAGGGGTCGTGACAACAAGATATGGGACTAATGCAGGAATCAATGAGTCTGAGCCCTAGGGCCATATGGCATGGATAGTGGGAATGCTGGCTGAAGTACACACTGGTAGAGAAGGCTTGTGTGCACTGGATTTCTTTTGTATATTCTAACCCAAGCCAGACTCGTTTGTCTGATGTTGTTGGGAAAACGTCAGATTTTCTGTCCATAAACTTTTTGGGGAGTATATCTGGGATGTGAAGTAAGATGAATGGTGAGTGATGGTCAAGTAAAAACATTACTCATAAGAGCATCGTCATGAACCCACGGCTCATCATAGCAAACATGGCCACATTTTGAGAATTAGTTTAATATAACAGAGTTTTTAGACTTTCCTACCTTATGGTATTTCCATGCTATAGCACCAAAAATAGAAATCACTTCTAGCACCAAGCAGCCCTCTTTAAGGCAGTTAAGGGCAAACAATTCTAATGCTCCTGCTATTCTCTGAACCAATATAGGGCTTTTCAATGCAGTACTTCAGTAGGTACATGCAGGCAGTAGCGGCCCGTGGTCGGAGTGCTGCCGGGCGGAGACGTGGGGCGGGGGAGGGGCAGGGTAGGGGGTAGTAAAGTACGGAATACGGCCGTATAGAGGTAAGTATTCATATAAATAAATAAAGCGAATTTCGTTGCGCGCGCTGCATCGCATTTGGCCGTATTCCGTACTTTACTACCCCCCACCCTGCCCCTCCCCCGCCCCACGTCACCGCCCGGCAGCACTCCCACCATGGGCCGCTACTGCATGCAGGTATCCTTTGATTAGATGCCACACAAACAAACCATTAATAAACATTTTGTAGAATCTTCATGGAAAGATTAGGAGTAAAGCAGGGAAGGACAACTGGTAAAAGGACTATGACTTTTCATCCCTACAGAACAAGCTTGCGTTCCCAAAACTGTCTGCATTCAGGTTTGTTTTTCGTATGGCATTCATTGAAACAACATGAATGTAAATTCTGACTTCTTCATAATTTTAGCACTGGACAAAGCTTGTGGTTCATGTTAGAATCAGATCAGAGGATCTTACCTTCAGCAGTGGTAGGAGAACTGGTGATCCGTGGGAAATGGTCATCCTAGGGCGGCCAAAATGCTCACAAGGAATTGAGTAAATACATCAAAATCAACACATGTTTCATATGGGAGAAAATTCTTTCTTAATTGTGGCTGGCAGAGTTACACTCACCAGAGACCCATAAATGATCTAGTTGTCTAAGAGACCTGCGAATACTTCATAAGCATACTTGTTGATTATATAGTAACTAAATATGAAGCATTTATCAACATTTTCCAAAATAACTATATGGGATACTATACATGGTGGCAAACTGTGAAGAAGACGTGGAAACGGTGCTGTGAGAAGAGGGCGCAGTATTTAAACAAATGCAAGGCACTGCCTGATTCAAATCAAGTTCAAAGGTTTTTTTGTTTTTTTTAATCAGTTCATTTTCCTCCATACCTTGATGTTTCATCCTCAAATGTTAATTGGACAAGGTCATCATCAGGACCAAGGGTTAAGCCACTCATTCAAAACATTCTGCCACCATTGTCAATGGATTAAGAAAAACACACGGAGGAGCATGGTAGCGTAATATTATAAAACCCACAATTAGCAAGCGATATGTCCGTCAATTAAAATATTTCATAATATCTAAAGGTGATATGAGTTTGTCATGCCACAGGCTTATGTACAGAATATAATTTGAAACCCAGCGGATCTAGAATGTCTAATCCACGAGGTGGAATCAATAAATGAAGAACATAGTCATGACACCACAGCATGTGTACTAGAAATGTTATAATCAATGATACAAATGAGTCGGAAGACATCCCAATAAGAATGATAACAATTGAAAATCATGCAACAAACGTATGCAGACTGGATATTGTTAGTACAAACCAAAGTACACAGTAGCAGTAGTACATGAGTAAAATGCCCATGGAGAATTCCAATAGAAGCCCATGTTGACACCAGAACCTGGGCTTCTATTGGAATTCTCAAGGGCATATTATCAAGCCCATTATCGCCGCTTTAGCGGCAGTTTTCTGCCGCTAAACCGGCGATAATTTTTAACGCCGTTTCTTGATAATATGCCCCCATGTCTTTTACGGCAGCGGATTGCCTGTTCTGGAGACCTCACCGCGAATATTTGTCATCTGCTTTGTGCAGGTGATAAATGTATGAGAACTCGTGAGCAGTTTTATCGGGTGCAAAAATGCATCCAGCAGTACCATCACTACTTGATTTACTGTACTTATGGTCAGCTCAAAATACACCTTTATGTTTTAACTTTCACTAATGTGATTGTTATGTTCTAAGATAAAAAAATTCAAAAATCACAACAAAGATTAGTGTTGATTTTTTGTCATATTCATTTATATACTAAATGTAAATATCCTTTCCCACTTTCAGGATAATTCTGTGCCCTATAGTGCGTGGCCTAATCAGGAGTGCTTTTGACCTTTTGGAAAGCATGGCAAAAACAGTTCACATAAGTATGTTACTATGGGCACAACACGCATTTTACAAGACCAGTCTTGAGTAAGCGGATCCATGATGTTACGCGCCTACTGTTAACCTCTCATCGCCGAGAGAATTCCCAAACCACCATTCAGATAATCCGCAATATCACATCATAAAGAGTATAGGCCACAACACCTCGGAGAAGGTACCAGCTCCTAAATAGACGCCTCTAGGGCAAAATTGATGTGGGGGTGGGATTATTCAAACCCTAATTTCCTCTGACCGCAAAAACGACAAACAGGCAAAAGATAAAGGCAAAACATATGATGTGAATTAAAACAAACGGGGAAGAAGAAAAGCAAGGAACGTGAAATTGCCCAATAGAATATATTAGCAGGTTTTTAATACCTCGAGCGGGGAAAAGCAGGACACGCTTGAAAGCATAAGCAGACGTGAAGCGGCTGTGGAGGCATTGGGCAGGTAACACCTGCCCACAGAGGCTGACTCGCGCACATTGAGCCGTAAAGGCCCCCCCGCAGGAGGATGAAGTCGTTTCATCGGATTAGAGAGAGTGTAAAAGCACATACGAAGATCAGAGCATGGTAGCTCAGACGTAAAATCTGCTCTCCGCCTTGGAAAATGGGTGGCCGCGGAAATACTGCGTAGCAACTGAAAAGGCCAAGGGGCATATCTACAAGGGCTGGCGATAATTATCGCTCAGCGCTCTTAGCGTGAGGATAATTATCGCCGGCCAACTCTGAATTTTATCGCGGAGATAGCGTGCTATCAGCAACGCTTATCTCCAAAGCGATAAAATTCAGAGCGCAAGCTGCCAACTGTGCGATTATCGCTGAAACCCAGCGATAATCGCACAACTTTGGCGATAGCTTGCTGATAGGGCCACACATACTTAGCCATGATATCCACCTTCCATAGGATATCATGGCTAAGTCGATTTCAAAGCAGGCGTAAGGGAAAGTAGCGATAACAGAGGTTATTGCTACTTTTCTTATCGCTATGCTTCTTAGCGTCAGGCTTGATAATAGGAGAAATGTCGCTTAGCGACATTTCTCCCGTTATTCTGGGGAGGAACGCCCACTTTGCATCTCATTAGAGATGCAAAGCTGGGCGATAAGAGGAAGGGCGAAAAGCATGGATTCACGCGTTAGCGTGTCCTTGCTAATAGGGCGTTAAAATTATCGCCGCTTTTCGTCCGAAAACGGACGCTAAATAGGCGATAATTTTATCGCCAGCCCTTGTAGATATGCCCCCAAATCCGTACCAGAAAATAATAGCCTGCAGAAAATGAGCTCCAAAAAGGAGGCTGATCAAAGTATATTACGCCTCCTGGCTGCGCGCTCCGTAAGCTTTCACGCTAAAGGTTCGAGACATATCTTTAAAAAAAAAAAAATAATAAATGCTGATACAGACAGTGGGCTGTCAAATCCTTGTTTAATTTTACTGAATAGAGGCAGAAGTTGTTTTCCTTTCATAAGGAGAAAATTGTTTTTGTACTAAGGGAAATAAAGTAGTAACATTTTCTGGGATGTTAGTACCATCTCACGGCATACCCTGCCTGTCTATTTATGAGGTACTGAGGCATGGCAATTCAGATCATATATCTGAATCGTGTACACTATACAAGAGTCACTATTGTGGTAAAAAAAAAAAATCACCAACCTCCTTGTCCTGAGTAATAGCACAGTGCACTATCCTCCAGGGCCCCAAAGGTCCCCAAAATTGACTGTTTGCCAACATCGTCTTTAACCCTCAAACCCACCATGACAAAGAGTTTCCAAGTGAAATTTGCAACTATGTCAATTTTGTTATGGAGTCAGGAAATAAGGACTGTCAGAAAAGAGGAAATGTGTTATGGGAACTCTACTGTGGTAAAAGGATCCTCAACACCTCCTTTCAACGAGAGTAGGCCGTGCGCAGTGCAGGTTGGCTGCCTGCAATGAGTTCAGCACAAGACCAACACACCTTTTCAACTGCTGAAGGCTGTGTGCAGTGGAGGGGGGTCTGAGTTGGGTGCCTGTTGGAGGTTGGATGCCATGGTGCGTTGGGTTCAGGGCCTTTCAGCCAACTGGTGCAGTGTGGATTGCGTACTTCCTGGGGAATTGGGTGCAGCGACTATCCCCTGCAGAGCATGGCAGAAGGCCATGTAAGGTGGAGTTGGCAGCTCTCCTGGGGTTTGGCACAGGTTGCCCAAGGCGTTGGGCATATGCTCAGCTAAGAAATGTTTTACCGCTTCGTAGTTCGAATCACCCAGAAACTTCACACATGGTTGCTAAATATCTTGTGCATGGACCACCCCAGGTGGGAGAGTATCAGTTCTAGGTGGTACAGCGCTGGCTGGCATGCTGCTCTCACCTGGTAGCCACTGGCACTTAGCTAAGGACTGCTCTCCTGGTCCCTCCCCATCACTTAAAAATCGGCATGAGATGTGCTTAGCCTTGTTAGATGTGTCTATTTTGAGCATGTTTTCCTTCTCCCAGCAACACTTGTAGGAATCCCAGAAGGCAATGGGACTAGCCCTCCTAACCTAGTCCCAACCCAAGATGGCGGTCATCTCCTTGGATTCCGTGCCTCATACCCAATGCAAGATTGAGATCTGGATAGTTCAAATTTTCTTAAACAAGATTTTTCATCAATACAGACTCCCAATAACCATAATTTCTGACCAGAACCCTCAAATAATCTCACACTTTTGAAAAACATTTAGCAATATTCTTCATATTGATGCAGCCTAATCATCCGGTTTTCCTCTAAAAACAAAAGGATAAACTGATTGAGTACATCAGAGCCTTGAACAATATATGCAATGTTTTTTAAATGTGACTGAAAGCAACCGGTCCACTTACCTGGACTTAGCAGAATGTTCCTATAATAAGACAGTCCATAGTGTCACACAATTCTCACATTTTACAGTCTATATGGGCTTCACCCAAGAGTCTTTCGTACTCATCTCTTTCGGACCGTAACACTAGCAGCAGCAAGGAGTTAGTTGAACGTCTGCACACCCTGAGACAAAAGGTACAAGCTAGTGTTCCCAATGCTAGGGGTAAGATGAAGGTGTACACTGATATTTGTTGTGAGCCTTCTCCAGAGTATATTGTCGGGGATAGAGAGGCTATCCTCTCAATTTCTACCTCCTTCCCACTCAACAAATAAATTCAAACCTCACTTTTGTGGGCTATTCAAGGTAATCCAACATATGAATCCTGTGGCCTTGAAGATTCAACTTCCTCTAGCTTGGAAGATCCACCCAGTCTTCCATTCTTCTTAGCTCTAACCATTCCAGACAGACCCTTTTTGGCATTTGTAGCATCACCCAGGTCACAAGGTTCTAGAATTTGAAGTCGAAGTAATTTGCCACTCGCAAATATGTAGAGCGAATCTACAATTCCTTATGAACTGAAAGAGTTATCCGCCTAGTGAACATCCCTGGGAGGATGCTTCCAAGGTTCACAATCATGAGTTAATCCATCAGTGTCTGTAAGCAGCTCCCAGACAAACATGAAGCATCTGAAGTGGGTTTACTGTTGGTTCGGTGTCTGACTCACCCCACCTGGGAGCGTCTTATGATTTCACTAAATATTTTACACTTGGGCCGCCTTGGGCGGGGGAGTATCCGTGCTTGGTGGTACAGCACTGGTGGTCAAACTGTACTGACATGGCAATTGCTTTTATTTACCTGAGGACTTCTCCTCCAACTCCCTTAATGTTTCTGGAACCTCAGCATGAGACATGCTTGGCCTTCTTCGATGTGTCTGTTTTGGCCATGTGGTACTTCTCCCAGCAACACCTATTGGAATCCAAGAAGGCAATAGGCTATCCTAAAGACCTAGGGGGATATTCACAAGAACGTGCGCTAAACATCTCCAAAAAATGTTAACGCAACTTTACACATCGCAGTCCATCGCGGGAAAATAACCCTGTGTTAACGTGGAATTCACAACACGGCGGTACCATGCGATAGTCTCCCGAAAACGTGGCCAATGTCCGCGATACAACCACCGCGACGGAGATAAAAACAAAACCCCAACACCAAAAAACATGCGATGAGCCCATTCGCGATGAGGAAAGCAGCGATAAGCAGCGCCAGGCCCGCGACACACACACGGCAGGCGGGAATAAGCACAACAAAAGCAGGAAAAAGGAAGACAAACCAAACAGAATGAATGAATGAATGAATGAATATAAAACTTGTAAAGCGCGAACTAAGCCCAAGGGCGTCAAGGCGCTATAAGCGGACCTAAGGATGCAGACAGAAAGACATGCTCATACCGAGGTCTGAGAGAAAAGCCAGGTCTTTAAGGCCCTACGGAAAAGAGAATGGGACACCTGACTTGAGAGCTGTTCCGGGAGGGAGTTCCACAGTCTAGCAGCAGCAGTGGAGAAAGCTCGACCTCCCCATGTGACCTTCTTAAATCTCTGTACCGTAAGCAGATTCTTATCTGCAGATCGGAGCCGCCTGTTGGGAACATAATGATGGAAAATGGACTTAATCGCTTCAGGGCCTGACCCGTAATAGGCATTGTGAGTCATGCACAGGGTCTTGAAAAGGATCCTACGGTCCACAGGCAGCCAATGCAGCAACCTAATAGCATCTGTGACTGAATCATATTTAGGCAAATTCATCACCAGCCTGGCAGCGGCATTCTGCACCATCTGCAGACGTCGCATCAGACCCTTGTTAATGCCCAAATAGAGGGCATTACAATAATCCAATCTGGATGTAACCAGTGCGATGACAGCCTGCTTACGTGCATCAAAAGAGAGATAGTGGGAGATTTTCCGTAGGATCCTAATGATCCCAAAACACGTGGAAACTGTCCTACTAACCTGAAGGTTCAAGGACAATGAGTTATCCACGATAACCCCCAGGTTTTGCCATGGGAGACCGGAGAGGGGCAGACGCCCAGGGCATCCGGCCACCAGTCACTGGACCACACCTCCTGCTTACTCCCAAAAACCAAGACCTCCGTCTTCTCTCCATTCAATTTCAAAAAATTCTCCACCATCCAGGAGGATACTGCCTGCATACAGTTCCTGAAATTAAGGGCCGAATCCTTTATGCTATGCGAAATAGACACCATAATTTGGGTGTCGTCCGCATAGGACAACACTTCCAGCCCAAAAGATCTCACAACCTTCGCAAGAGGAGCGACATAAATATTAAAAAGAGTAGGGCTCAGGAGGAGCCCTGAGGAACGCCACACAGCAGGGGTTTGGGGGCTGAGTAAAATCGACCAAGCTTAACCATCTGTGCCCGCTCACTAAGAAAGGAAGCAAGAAGCCCCAAAGCGGTGCCCCCAATACCTATCTCTCTGAGACGATCAATCAGTCTACAGGGAGACAGGGTATCAAAGGCTGCGGTGAGATCCAGTAGAACAAGGAGGGTGGTATGACCTGCATCCACTTGAACCCGAATATTATCAAATACAGCCGTCAATGCAGTCTCTGTACTGTGGAGGCTTCTAAATCCATGTTGCGAGCCATCCAGTAAATGGAAATCCTTAAGGTAAATACTGAGATGGGAGTTAAGGTACGTTTCCAGAATCTTAGCTGGAACAGGAAGCAGGGATATTGGGCGATAGTTCTTCAGTTCACCAGGATCCAGAGAAGGTTTCTTCAAAAGAGGCTTCACTACAGCCGTCTTCCACAAAGTGGGAAATTGCCCCTCTGAGATGGCAATATTAAAAACATCCGTCAAATGAGGGACAATAACTTCACGACCATGTTTTAGCACCTTGAGGGGACAAGGATCCAGAGGGGAGCCCGATTTAACCCCTTCAAGGATCCGATCGGTCACCTCGTAAGACATATTAGGGAAAGTAAGAAGACTGGGCGACCCCTCAATGGGTGCGGCACCAATGGGATGGAAGGTGGATCGGACAGATGACCCCGAAATGGGGTTGGAGGCTTCAAGCAGGGAATAGATATCTGCAATCTTAGTATGGAAAAAATCAGATATTTTATCACAGCGCTCCTGAGAAAAGATTGAGGGGTCGAAGGCAGGGGGAGAGGTGAGAGAATTTATTACCTTAAAGAGATCTCTAGAGGATCTCATAGAGTCAGTAGTTTTAGAGAAATATAATCTCTTTTCCTCCATGACGGCAATTTTATATTCTTTGAGGCCTTGCTTATGTAATGCCCTATTCAGCGGGTTTAGATCTAAGCGCCAATGCCTCTCCTGTCTGCGACAGCCCTGTCTCAGCGTTCTGAGCCTCTCCGTGAACCAGGGAGCAGAGGGTTTTTTCCTTGCTGAATAGTATTTACTAAGAGGTGCAAGAGTATCCATTGCTGCTAGCAAATGTTGCGATAGTTCTACCGCTGCCAAGTTAGCATCATAAAACTTAGTGAGCTCAAGATTGTTAAAAATTTTTGAAAGAGACTCATTACTTATGAGGCTAAAGTTCCTCCTTTCGTCCAAATTCATATCACCAGAGATAATCAGCGCCGGAGACATAAAATGTAGGTCAAAAGGGACGGCAAAATGATCAGACCAGGCTAGGGGGATAGGTTCCCCCACAATTACACGTGGGTCATTCGAAAAGACCCCATCAAGTATGTGTCCCGCTTGATGGGTAGGCTTCTTGACCAGCTGAGGAAAACCACATCCATTCAAGGTGTCCAAAAGACCCAGGGCATCCCTGCAGTCGAGGCTATCAAAGTGAAAATTAAAATCCCCCAGGAGAGTGAGATTAGATCTTTCACAATAGGGCTCTAAGAGCCTGCTAAAATCCTGACTAAAGGCCACCCTAGAGCCAGGTGGCCTATAACAAAGGATGCCAGAGAAACTTTCCGTAGGGTGAAGATTAAGAGAAAATAGAAAGCCTGGTAAAGATCAGGAGGAGCGGACAGAGCCTGAGTGCGACAAATCAGGGTTTCTCTATATAGAATGCCCACACCCCCTCCACGCCGATCTACCCTGTCCATTCTAGCAAGGGTGTAACCAGTAGGAATAGCATCTACAAGGTCAGGACCAGAGGCATCCGTAGCCCAAGTTTCGGTTATAAAAACCCATGTTGGCTTCCTGGCTGATACAAAATCTCTAAAGGCAACCTTATTTTTGATCAGAGATCTGGCATTAATGAGAAAGCCCTGTGCAGTCTGTACTGTAGAACTGGGCCTAATACCTTTATTATCCGAGGGAGTGTTACAAGCCTGTTTAAGAGGGGCATTACATCCTGTACAAACCAATATTCGCTTTTTAGCTAAAATATCCGGGTCCAGGGAGTGATGGCAGGGAGCCCAGGCTGCTCGCAAAGCCAGCAGTGACTCTCGGGAAAGGCAAATCCGTCCCCGCTGACCAGAGATGGACAGGGCAGCATCTCCTGCGCGAGGCGCGATCTTAGCGCGGACGGGCGCAGACGGGCTTACTTTTGGCGCGCCTTCGGCGCGCCGGCGGCGCGCCGCTGCGCGCGTCCGCTGCGCGACGAGCCTGCCATGCTGTTTAAATAGAGGAGCAGAGCTAGAGTGCTAAACAGCCTTGGCTCCACCCCCAGAGACCGGAAGAAGCTGGAATGTACGCCGGCGCCCTCCACAACAAACGGAAACACCCGCGGTGGAGACGGGCGCTGGCGAAGTGAAAAAAAAAAAAAAGCACCAAGAGAGAGACAATCTCCCGAGAAAAGTGGAGAAAAGGGAATAACTCCAAGAGAATGTGCAAAATGCGAGAGAGCAGCGGCAGGGGTAAGAGCAGCCAAAATATCTGGCACAGAACACTTTACAACACTAAAAACAAAGTTAAAAGCAATTTCAATTTTAAGAGCAGTGAGGCAGTGAGTGAGGAGCTAAAACATCAGCAGCAGCATGGTGTCTGCGCGCAGCGAAGCACAATGGAGGCAGCCGGAGCTAGTACACAACCCCACAAGCCCCATTGGCAACAAAACATTGTACATGGCAGTCCATCGTGGACAAGATGAATGCAGCCGGAGAGCGGAGGAGGACAATGGAAGAAAACCAGAACAGCTGGAATGATGCGAAACGCACAAACAAGCAGAAACACGCCAACAACCAGAAGGCAGCAATGCACACCGGAGGTAGGAGTCCAGCGCCACACCAGGAGCTGGATGACATGGAGGAAATGGTGTCCACCAATTCAGTCTGGAGATGGTGGCAGGAGTCGGGGACCGGAAACTGCTCAAAATCAACAGACACAACAGCAACAGGGAGAGGAACGACCAGGGACTGGGGGGACGAGGGGATATGGGCACAATGGCACACATGCACAATTAGGCACAGCACAACTGCAGACAAACCATGCACAAGAGTAACAACACCAACCAAGAGCACAAGTCACACAACTCGGCAATATCACACCACTGAACAAGCACAGAAGTGAAACCCACACTGCCTGAAAGGGAGAAGGGTGAGCCAAATCAGAGCTGAAGGGACATCTCACACACAATGCAGCACACACACATAGGAAGCAGAGCACCCCAACATCAAACACAATGTGGTACAAACAGCAACATTTGCACAACCGAACACAGGACACAAGTGCACCCGCTTGTGGCCGGTAAATGGCCATACGCATCTGGCAAAGCACGAAACAGGGACATGATAATGCACAAGTACAAACCCACAGCCCTGATGGGGTAGCAATGCATGTATGGCAGGGACCCAGATAGGCCGTGACACACACATTGACATACAAATCAAGACTCATCACAGTTGGAGACAAGTGAAGGTGCGGAAACTTTATCAACAATTGCGTGTCAGTACGGCCGAGAGAAGTGCCACGACATGCAGACCAATGCAGCAGCATGTCTGAATGAGGAACGTTGGAAAGCGCCCATGTCCACCCCGGGGGTGTCCATCACTCACACAAGTGAGTGCCAACCCGCGTTGGTTGTCCGCGCATGGATCCGGAGTCCAGGCCAATGCAGCCATGTCCACTGTCGTCTTGGGACATGTGACCAGATCCCCAACATGCAACCAGGCGTCGGGACACGTGCAATGGGTCACATTCAGTTGTGGCTGCAGGTACCTTGTCACTCGTCCATGAACGCGAGTGCAGCAGCGTAGGCCAACATTTCCAATAAGAGCTCGTTGTCCACCACATCTAACATGTCGGCGACGTAACCCATCAGCTGTCCCGGACAGATGTGCTGACTGCAACCCCTGGCCCCAGTTGGCACTAAAGCCCACTAGGGGAGCGGCTTAATGTGGTCACTGCACACAACGACTCGTGCAATCTCCCAGGTCCAGTTGCCAGCATGCATGCCAATCATCCAGGCATGCCATAAACGGGCATCACGGTGACACTCCTGGTCGTGGGCCAACAGGGGGCGCACACACACGTCGAAATCCAGGTCAGCTACCGTTACGTTGGAGAGGCAGACATCCATGGTCCACTCGAATATGCACGAGCGACAATGCAACACAGGCTGAACGCAGGTGATGTTGGCAAGGCGGAAGCTTAGCCGGTAACTGATCCGCAGCACTGCCAATGGCAGTGCCCCCAATACATGCAGCAGACGTGCACGGTACAGGTCCACGTGACTGGAGTTGTGCATGTGTCCGGGATGGTCTGCCATTGCGTCAGTGGATCTGCTTGAAGCGGCACTGTCTTGACCCGCACCAGTCCTGTGGATGAAATGGCACAGCTCGGAGCAATGAGCAGTGTCTGTGTGCAATGGGTGCAGGCCTGGGGTGGAATGGGAGTACGTGTGAAGGCCATTTCACGCACGCTAACTACGACCAAGGACTTCTGCGTGTGGGATGTGTACACGTTGGTCTCACGTCGGGCAGTGCGTAGTGTGGGAGTCGCCAGCAAATGCTATCGTATCTGTCAGGGGGTGCTGGGCACATGCAAGTCCCAGCTCGGAGCTGCAAATGTGCTACCGCCTGATAGTTCAGACAAAGGACCTTTCATCCCGACAGTAACTTCACCATCTGCTTGCATACAGGAGATGTACAGAGGCCTGTCGTGGGTGGGGTGGGATGTCTGAGACCCAGGGAATCATGGATGATATGCCGAGCAAGTGGCACATGAGCGGCCTCACTGTGTGTTACGTTGCCTCACAGCTGCTCCTCCCTCCCACGAGCCCCCACACTTGTGTGCACTGCGCGGTTGTATCACGTGCACTCCTACGGCACACCATTGTCATGCCTGTCCGTGCATGTCCAGCGGCATGCCAACAACACCGTGAAGCTGGCCGTTGACGGTGTGCGGCCACGTGAATGTAGGCCAATGGTCCGGACAGGGCGGACACAGGTGTACAGTCCATGGCTGGCTGTGATCGCACTGCGATTGAGGCTAGGCATCTGACTTATGCAGCCGCAGGACTGATACACATAACACTTGGCATGCATGAGCCAAGACCCCGAGCGGTCTTGCGCTCCTACATTTCCCCGTACATGCGGGCCCGCCCTCCGGGTGCATGCTACACTGCAACAACGACTACTGTGGCCCTGGTGGTGACAACACTCCAACACAGAGACACGCTTACCGCACTTCCTGCTCAAGGCCAGACCAGAGCCACGCCCTGATCCCCCTGCCTAATCCGCACACCCCGGCGCTGACCTGACATACGCCGGACCAGCACACGCCGCTTGTGCATGCAGGGGGGGGCGGGCTAAGCGACATATCCAAGGTCTTGGCCACTGCCGAGGTGACATGGTATCGTCCGCTGAAGACAGCACAGTGTGATGTTGCAGGGCTCGGGCCCATCATGCTGACATAATGACCACACGGACACACTTGCTTAGATGGTGTGAATGGCTACGGGCATGTGCGCCCGGCAACGTTTATTAGCAGGCTCACATGTCTAGTGACACCTGTGTTGGATGTGTGTGGGGTGTGTGTACACCAGCCGTCATGGAGTGCCTGGCACAGTCAAAAAATGACAACAGTGTACATCGTTAAGGACACAACCATTCAACGATAAAGGCTCCATGACTTGAGCTGCACAGAATTAGTGGCCCCGGATGCACAGCATCCTGCATGGGCCTACCGCCATGGGCCGCTGACTTGCGGTGCACTGGGGCAGGGTCACGAGAGCAGAGCAGGTTCTCGTAGATGACAAAGGGGGTTGTTGCGGAGTGTCTCAGTGGACAGTGGAAGGTGTACCCCCAGGGCATGATGCAGAGGGCAGAACCACGCAGAAACAGTCACCATGGTGGAGATGAATGGAACAGACACATGTCGAACACCAAGTCCGTCCCAGCCAGATGATGATGCAGACAACCCCCAGGCCAGGGACTCAGACGCCACCAAAGTCCAACCAGAAAGTGCCCATACCTCATTGCGCACAGAGTTAGTGGCACCAGTGCTGATAGGGGATGCCGCCTGCAATGAGGCATGTCCAATGGTGTGGACTCCCCCATATCTTCCCAAGACACAGTTCTACATGTGTGACCTACTGGACCGCAGTGTAGGCCTGAGGCAGCGGTCAGCAGGGGCCATTCACCGAGTGTTGCCGGCTTACATTGGATAGTCCCACCGGCCTGCGTAGTTCAGGTTCAGTGGCACCACGGGACACGGACTTGCGGTGAACAGGGTTGGTGGCACCAGGTCAGTTGTTGCTAGTGTCCGGTCACCTCCGTGACGGGGATCCGGCTTGCATCCGGACTGAGTCGCATCTTTCTCTTACTCCTCTCCGTGCGTTCACTGGTATGGACTCTGCCATTCATGAATCACGACTAAGTGCTGGATGTGGGACCTACTGGACCGCAGTGTAGGCCGGGGGCAGTGGTCAGCACGGGCCCACAGACACGTGTCATGTGCTTGCGATGCAGACTTTGGCTTCACTGATCGGAGGGAGTATAGTGATGTGGATGCTGCCACGGACTTGGGGTCACTGCCATTCAAGACTCAGGACACAGTTCCACATGTGGGACCTACTGGGCCGCAGTGTAGGCCTGAGCCCTCATCCAAGTGTCGCCGGCTTGCGTTGAACAGGGTTAGTGGCACCACGTGTCGCCGGCTTGCGTTGAACAGGGTTAGTGGCACCACGTGTCGCCGGCTTGCATTGAACAGGGTTAGTGGCACCACGTGTCGCCGGCTTGCGTTGAACAGGGTTAGTGGCACCACGTGTCGCCGGCTTGCGTTGAACAGGGTTAGTGGCACCACGTGTCGCAGGCTTGCGTTGAACAGGGTTAGTGGCACCACGTGTCGCAGGCTTGCGATGCAGACTTTGGCCTCACTGTTCGGAGGGAGTTCAGTGATGTGGACGCTGCCACGGACTTGGGGTCACTGCCATTCTTAACTCACGACTCAGTACAACATGTGCCAACAACTGGGCCGAAGAGTACGCCGGTGGAGTATGTCAATGAGAAAGGAGTACTGTGGGCCAGCGTCGTGGAGGCCAGCGATGGTCTGCAGAGGCTGCAAAGGTCGCGGGACTGGGGCTTGGAGCTTGCACCGGCACGTGGTGGGCCCTCTTTGACACACGCCAGTGTTGGCAGGTGATTGGAGCCTCCTTGGTGCGCTGGGGCAGGCATGACGGGTCTGGGGACCAGTAGCCCGGGGTGCAGCAGGCGCACAGGGACGCAGGCCCCACAGCGCTTGGCGCCGGCATCGTGGCGGGCTGAGAGGCGCCGCCCTGGCAGACACGTTGGCCATTCCGAAAGAGAACCACGCCCAGTGTGACGGGGTTTTAATTCACACCCCTACGCAGGCCTGGCGTACGCAGGGCCAACCCACTCCGCCCGCGCATACAGGGGGGGACGTAACGTGCGACATTTCCGCGTTCTGCCCCACAGCCTGTGGGGACATGGTAGCGTCCACTGGCCACTACACTCCATGCACCAGCAGTTAATGTCCACATGGCCATTTCCGTGGTTTGCACATTGGAGTCTGTCCGGCACCGTGTGGCATTGGGTAGGTTCTCATTCATTAGTCACTTGCCGCTCTTGCACATGCCTGCTCCAAGCCCCTCCTCACATTCTGCTATTGTGTGGCTGTGGTGCCATGCCGTGGCTGGGTTGTGTGCATGGCAAGCCCAGGTTCCCAATGGAGTCGTGTTGTCGTGTCTGGTCGGTTGGCATGTTGTGTGGCATGTTGCATGTAGTTCTGCTGTGTGCCCATTGCCAGTGTCGTGAGTTGCATGTCTGTGGGGTGGAGGTGTGTGGTGTGTTCATTTGGTACTTACCAACGAGCACTGCATTTCCATAGGTGCCATCCTGGGAGTGCTGGTTGATGATGGACTGTCGGGCGATGTAGGAATCATGCACTCTGCCTGGGGAGTTGGCCACGACATTGTTGAGGAGTCCCGGGTGGTCCACTGTTGCCTGCACTTTCATGGGATGCGTGTGCTTTCTGTTGCGGTAGTTGTGTGCAGTGTCGGCTGGGGGCACGAGGGGTACATGTGTGCAGTCGATTGCCCCCGACACGTGAGGGAATCCAGCTATGGCGTAGGAGCCTTGCTTGGTCTCCAGCTGCTCCTGCGCAGTGTGGGTGAAGTGGAGGTGCTGGGGTACCAGGCTGATGATGGCATCCAGGACAGGTGTGATGAACTTGGATGGGGCTGGCTGTGAGACTCCTCCGACTCTGGCAGTTGTGGGTTGGAAGGTACCAGAGGCCAACATGTGCAGCACAGCCGGCAGCTTTGTCTGCGGAGGGATGTTGGTTGTCCGCTGTGTTGGTACCGTCAGCAGGTGGGTGATGTGGGTCAGGATGTGGGGGATGGTTGTCCTTTTGGGCCTGTAGTGGGCAATGTCCTCCTCTGGCGTTCGGTCTGTGCGGCTGGTGCGTTTAAGGTGGGTCCGCTGTCTTTGTGTACGCTGCCTCTGTGGTGGTCCGGGGGGGCGGGACGGGTCCTGGGGGTGGTGGCGGGCCTGGGGGTGGTGGCGGTGGGTGTTGTGGCCCTCATGGGTCTCGGAGCTGCATGATCATTGTCTCCATGGCATCTGTGGGTCTTCAGATGTGGCTCTTGGCTGGGCTCCCTTTCATGCGGCAGGTAGTCATCCTGCTCAACACCAGCAAAAGGCAGGTGTTAATTCCCTGCTGCTACCGCGGCTTATCACCTGTTTTTGGTTCGCATCGCGGATCTGGCAGTTCGTTGTGAAAGTGGTGTAGTGGTGTTTTCGTGAGTTTTTGCACGGGAACGCCTACTCTGCATCTCATTAGGGTTAGTTGGTGGTGTCACCCGTGGAGATAAATTTGGCGGCAGTTATCGCGGGAATACTGGCGATGTCTACAGTTTGCACCCGCTTGTGAATGGGGCGTTAAATCTATCTCCGATTTTGATGCATTAAGGTGGCGATAACTCGGCGATAAGTCCTTGTGAATATGCCCCCTAGTCACCATCCAAGATGGAAGTGATCCCCTTGGATCTCATGCCCCATATCCAATGCAAGATGGAAATGTGGATTTCTGAGACAGCTTCCTGCCTTGCATCTATAAAATGTGGATCTTTGAAAACCTCTGTGCCACAACGCATATAGAAAGCATTTTTTGTTACTTATTTACTTATTCCCCTCCCAGAATCTCTTTTTATTCCAGGTATTGGATGAAAATTCCAGAACTCATTAACTTTAGACCTCCATCATCCTGCCATTTATCTCCTGCCCTAGCACCTTTTCCGCCTCTACTGGTTTGTTCTTCTTCAACTTGGAGTTTTTTTCCACCTGTCTTTTTCCTTCTTGGAGCTCTTTCTGGAAGGCACCTGTTGACTGGTGATATTCCCAACAGCGGAGGCACTGTGACTACTGTAAGTAAGTCAAGGAATCTGATTTGAAGCATGGCGTTTCATATGAATATGATTAAAAAAACACATAATTTTGCCAAATAAACCAAAGATTAAAGTGACATTGTAGTTAGGTATGTTAATAAGATCTTAACTTATGTTAAAAAAAACAGAAATTGACCAAAAAAAAAACCACACAGTTAAAGAGATGTTATAGTTAGTTATGAGGTGACCAGCGAGAAAAAAAGCCCACTCGGCCAATCAGATCACTCTATTATTTGAAGTTGTGTGCCCGCTGGAATCTTGCGAGAGTCCGCCAAACCCAACCATCCAGATATCTTTAAACTTTGAAGTTTCTTTTCTCAAAAACTACTGAGAAGATTTACACCAACACTTTCTGGGTAAAGATCTAGCTTTTTGCCAAATTCTGTTTAATTTCGGTCAGCCATTTTGACTGTAGCAATGCCTAAAATTTCCTATGGAAATTGAATGGGAAAATTGCATTTTGGGACCCGTATTTTTCTAAACCCCTGCTTGATGGATCACTCTGAAACGTTCAAAGAAGGAGCTACGATGGATAAACTTTCTTTTTGGAAAGTTTTGTGAAGATTTCTCAAATAGTGCCAAAGTTATTAGCAAGCCCAAAAAAAATCAATGTCCTATGGTAGCTATGTCATAACAATACACACTATAAAAAATAAACATTGAAGGAAATGTAGGATTAACTTTGTCAAAAAGACCTTAATGATACCCTAACATAAATATATAAAAAATTAAAATTCACTGATAAATCCACAATTAACCACCTGGGTGCTAAGTACTAGGCCTGGGCGTAAAATTCTGCTCGCTCATGGAGTTTGCAGAATTCGGGCACTCCACGCTACGCGGAAAAAGTGGAGTTACCGATAAATTCCGCTTTCCTCCTTGTGGTGGAATTTTATTTCAGTAGGCCTGCTCGAGCCCGCGAGCGCCCGCGAGACTTGCCGGATGTCCGCGAGCACTCACAAGATTTGACAGCCGCTAGTGCAGCTTTTCGATGCGCCTGCAACATCTGGTGCCTTTTATTCATATGACAGCGAGCGCAAGAGAGCTCCAGAGACTGCAACTGCATCCTCAAGCAGATTTTCTCCACGAGAAGCTACTAAATCTACTAAAAAATATGTTTTTGAGTTAATATTCTTCTTCAACGTATTGTTCAAGTTGATTTATAGTGCAAGCAGCCTTTTTTTTAAATTTACTTTTTATTTTCCAACAAGGAGGAAGTGCCCCAGAGACGCCAACTTCCTGTTCCTGTCCAGCAGGCTACTCCCAGTGCGTTGTCCATCTCCTGGTCACTTGTACTTTGAATTTGGAAGTGAAAGGATCACTCTCTTTGTCTGCTGCATATATACCATTAGATTTAAGGACTTTGTTTTTGTGATATCACAAGTAAGTTCAAAACCTATTGTCTAAGAGTGTTGTTTGTTTGATAGAGGGAATGCACCAGGATTTATTTGTACTTTGTATAGATTTTTTAACATTTATTGTGGTGGGTGGCCTGCAGTTTCAATAAGGGCCTAGTTTTTTTTTCCAATTATATTTTCTTCTTTTGTAAAGGAAAAATGTTGCACAGCTCAGTACATTTCCTCTATGTTTTTTAATACAGTTGCAATATTCATTTATTATACTATGTGGCCGAGTCTGCAAATGGCCTACCCAGCCAGTATGCTCAGAACTAGTCATGAGTGCATGAAACAGCTGTTTTAGTGGTGTCTGTTGAACTGAATCATCATTTAGGCCAGGGATGGCATTGGATTTAATTTAAAAAATGTGTTTTTTTTCTATCCATTTCACTTTTTTCCCCATGCAAAATGTGTATAGGTGGGTTAATATATATTTGTTGCCTTTGGAGAATGTGATGTGTGTTGTAAACTTTTACAGCTCAGTTAATTTTCATTTTGGAATTGCTGAGTTAATGCTGTTTTCTCCATTGTTACCATGCCTCCTTTGTCTGGCCAGTGTATGAGTGTGTTTACTGTAGGCCACTATTTATCTTTGTTCCCCATGCCATGTGGCCAGGTGCCATTGTCTAGAGTCAGAGTTCATATGCCTGCATGTGTTCTTTGTTTTCCATGCCTCCTTGCTTGTTGTTTAACCATGTGGCCGATGACCATTTTGTGTAGCCAACCAGTGTGCTTTTGCCATAGGCCTGCATGTGTATTTTTTTATGGCTTTGCCTCCATGCTTGCTGCTGTTGTTTGACCATGTGGCCAACAGCCACTTTGTGTAGCCAACCAGTGTGCTTTTGCCATAGGCCTGCGTGTGTTCTTTGTTGTGGCCTGCTTCCTTGCTTGCTGTTGTTGTTTGACCAAGGGGCCGGTGGGCATTTTTTGTAGCCAAACAGTATGATTTTGCCATAGCCTGCATGTGTTCTTTGTTGTGGCCATTCTTCCTTGCTTTCTGTTGTTTGACCATGTAGCCAGCAGCAATTAGGTGTAGCCAGCCAGTGTGCTTTCGCCCTAGGCCTGAATGTGTTCTTTGTTGTGGCCATGCCTCCTTGCATGCTGTTGTAGTTTGACCATGTGGCCGGTGGCCATTTTGTGTAGCCAGTCAGTGTGCTTTGGCCAGAGGCCTGCATATGTTCTTTGTTGTGGACATTCTTCCTTGCTTACTGTTGTTGTTTGACCATGTGGCAGGCAGGCATCTTGTGTAGCCAGCCAGTATACTTTTGCCATAGGCCTACATTTCTTCTTTGTTGTGGCCATGCCTCTTAACTTGTTGTTATTGTTTGCCCATGTGGCTGGCAGCCATTTTGTGTAGCCAGCCAGTGTGCTTTTGCCATAGGCCTGCATTTGTTTTTTGTTGTGGCCATGCTTCCTTGCTTGCTGTTGTTGTTTGACATTGTGGCCGGCAACCATTTTGTGTAGTCAGCCAGTATGCTTTTGCCATATGTTTGCATGTTTTCTTTGTTGTGGACATGCTTCCTTGCTTGCTGTTGTTGTTCGACCACAAGGTCAGTGGCCGTTTTGTGTATGCCTTTTATTATTTGTTCATTTTTTAAAACTTTTTCCTGATATCAGTTTAATATTATGTTTGAGGATCATTGTAATATTTGCGTATTCATTAACAGTTTTAGATTATAGGCTTTTTGCCTTTTTCACCTGCACTTCTTTGCCTCCCAATGGGTTTCTCATAGCCCCCTAGTATCCCCTAGAACACCAGAAATTAATTATTGTTTTTTTTATTTTATTGTTATTTTTATTTTTTTATTTCAATTTTTTCATTCAAATGTTTTATGTGAATTTCCTTCTTTTATTTGTTTTTATTTGCATTTTAAATTTTTTTTTTTAATGTTTTTCCACCATCCATTCACAACCTACCCATCATAGTTGTACATATGCACAACAGAATACATTCTTTAAGGATTATTACATGTTCCCCTGAACCCCCTGCCTGCCATAGGTGCACAACCTACACTAGCATTCATTTTTTGAGGATCATTCCATTTTCCCCTGGACCCCCTGCCTGCCATAGGTGCACAACACACATCAGCATTAATTTTTTTAAGGATTATTCCATTTTCCCCTGGACACCTTGCCTGCCATAGAATAGACGCACACCAGCATTCATTTTCTAACCTATATTCAGTTTTTCCCTGCACCTCCCTGTCTACCACAGGTTTCTCCCTTAGGAGTACTCAAAGCTAACAGTTACATCTGTATGTTGTTATCCTTATTGAAAAATAAATATTATGTTCTGGTGGTGTAGTTTGACTTTGAAATGCACTGTTGTTGTTAATTATTTATGATAATAATGATAGCTTAAGTAACCACACTAAATTATATTGTCTGTACTAATTCAAACTACAGCAATCTCACGTTTCACTATATGTTTTTCTTGCTTGTTTGCTTTTAGGTGCCTAAGAGACATTACCCACAGTGCTGCCAGATAGTCACATGAGTCTTCCAATTTCTTCTGCTTGTGCAGCTCAGTGCCACTGCCAACTGACAGCTTCAAGATGGCCCCAAAGAAAAGTGCTGCCAAGAAAGTGGCCAGTGAGGAGGAGAAGAAGCAGAGTTACACCACTGGCATGTCAGCTAAAACCTTTTTCAGCAAACTTGTGCCAGCTGCATTGGCCTCCGAGAAGCAAGCTCGGAGCAGCACTCCCACATCAACAGCACCACTCCAACCTAAGCCCAAGCCCATGTCTCGTAGCGAGGCAGGCACTGCCATCATGTCTACGCAGACGAGCAGTGACATTGAATTGGATGTGTCTCTTTCACAAAGTAGTATCTAATCATTGCAGGAAAGTGGACTAAAGCCACAGCCAGCATGGGATCTTATCAAAGTAGGAGCAGAACAGGAGGTTCTGCTTCCTGCTGAGGAAGAACCTTCTCTTTTACAACCATAGGCTTCCAGATCTCTAGCAAGATAAAGGAAAGGTACTCCACCATCTTCTCCAATGCCCTCTTCTGATGATCTGGACACAGATTGGACCCCGGCTGAATCCAAGACACGCCGGGAGAGCCTCAGGAGAATGAAAGTTCAGGAAAGCCATACAATTATGAGCCAGTCATTGTGGAAGCTGGCACAGATGAGACCAACATTACCCCTCCCATTCAACCTGCCCCAAGGGATGTGGCGCCACCACCACCTGTATGAGCTTCCATATTTGTAAGGCCCAAGCTGAGACCTGTGTCCACCACTAGATCTGTAGAAGAACGCACTGCAGAGAGCCAATTGTCGACACACCCACCTACTGCCAGTTCTTCGGGCAGTGGCAGTGTCACCAGTGGCCCAATTAAAAGGTACACCTCCCCAGTTTGGGACTTCTTTACAGTTAGAAAGCTGGAGGACAATAATGCAATATTCTCCATTTGCAGTGCCAGTGTTCGTCAAGGTAAGCTTGGTGCACACTATGATACTGGAGGCCAAGCGACCCAGTTAAAAAAACATCACATACTCCTCTGGCAGGCACACTTTAATCAACTTCTGCATGTGGTGGTGGTCAAGGTGATGTGGGTGGGGTATTGGCAAGATACCACCATGACCATGAAGAGCACTCACTCAGGAGACCCCACGGACCCCTGCCCGCCGCACATCTTCCACAGAGCTGCCGCCGCCATAGCGCCCGAGCTACGATGCACCATCAACGCCACCTTTGAATCCGGCACTTTCCCCGATGACTGGAAACGCGCAGAAGTTAAGCCCCTCCTCAAGAAATCCTCTGCAGACTTGATGGACCTGAAAAACTACCGACCCATCTCTCTCCTTCCCTTCGCAGCCAAAGTCACAGAGAAGATCGCCAACACCCAGCTGACAAACTTCATCGAAGAGAACACCATCCTCAACTCTTCCCAATCCGGATTACCCAGTAACCACAGCACCGAGACCGCCCTCCTCGCCGCCACAGACGACATCCGCACGCTCCTCGACCAAGGCCACACCGCGGCACTCATCCTTCTAGACCTCTCCGCAGCCTTCGACCCCGTTTCCAACCGCACTCTCGCAGCCAGACTCAATGACGCCGGCATACAGGGAACCGCCTTTGACTGGCTCCGCTCCTTCCTCGCTGGCAGAACCCAGAGAATCAGACTCCCGCCTTTCCTCTCCGAACCCAAAGAGATAAACTGCAGAGTACCCCAAGGATCTTCGCTCAGTCCCACGCTCTTCAACATCTACATGGCCCCCCTCGCCGCCATCGTCAGACAGCATGGACTCAGCATAGTATCCTATGCCGACGATACCCAGCTCATCCTCTCACTCACGAAGGACCCTGAAGCCACCAGACTCAGCTTCCAGGAAGGAAAGAATGATGTCGCAACTTGGATGAGCAGCAGCTGCCTGAAGCTCAACTCAGAGAAGACAGAAGTCCTCGTCCTCTGACCCACCCACTCAGACTGGGACAACACCTGGTGGCCCACCACCCTCGGCAACCCACCCGCCCCCACAGACCTTGTCCGGAACCTCGGCATCATGCTCGACTCCTCCCTCACCATGACCCGCCAGATCAACACCGTCACCTCCACCTGCTTCAACACCCTCTGCATCCTTCGCAAGACCTTCAAGTGGATCCCCCCCGAAGCCAGAAGGATCATCACCCACGCACTCATAACAAGTAGATTGGACTATGGAAACGCTCTATACGCTGGAATCAACAAATCCCTGTTATGCAAACTCCAAACCATCCAGAAAACCGTGGCCAGACTCGTCCTCGGCATCCCATGACATGAGCACATCACCCAACACCTGTAAGACCTCTACTGGCTCCCTGTCGAGAAGAGAGTAAACTTCAAGCTACTCGCCCATGCCTACAAATCTCTCCAGAACACCGGACCCAAATACCTCAATGAAAGAGTCTCCTTCCACGTACCCAAAAGAAACCTCCAATCCGCCGACCTCGCCCGAGCAGAAACTCTGCGCATCCGCAGAACCAGAGCGGGGGGAAGAGCCTTCTCCTACATCATGGCCAAGGCCTGGAACGAGCTCCCTGTCAATATCAGATGCTCCCCTTCCCTGCACACCTTCAGGAAAAGCCTCAAGACCTGGCTCTTTGGCAAACTGGGAGCTGAGGCCCCCCCACAAGCGCTTTGAGACCCTCACGGGTGAGTAGCGCACTTTAAAATTCCCTAATTGATTGATTGATTGAGAGCCTCCAACCAGAGTGGGAGGTGTAGGTGATGATGAGGAAGAACAAGCTATCCATGCAGGATCACGTACGGACCCTCTGTGGGAAAAGTTTTGCTTTGCTAAAACTCCTAAAAAGGCTCTTTCCTTGGATCCCTTTGGACGACAGGAGGACAGTTACTCAGGCTCTGCTTGTTAGCAGAATGGACTACGGTAATGCCCTGTTTGTGAGCATGCCGGACTACCTGTTTAAACGTCTCCAGGTGGTACAAAACGCTGCAGCTAAATTGGTCTGCAATAAGGACAGACTAAGCTCAGCTACTGAATGCCTGAAGCAACTTCATTGGCTGCCGGTGCACCAAAGAGCACGATTTAAGCTCCTGGGGCATACCTTTGAGGCACTACACCGCATTGGCCCTAAAATTCTCCAAGATAAAATCCGATTCTACATCCCCTCCAGATGCTTACGGTCACAGCATCTTGCGCTTGCAGAATCAAAAGGATCAAAGGTTAAGACCGGAGTACGCACCTTTTCGCACCTCGCGGCCTTACATTGGAATGGGCTGCCAGTCGAGCTTCGACTTATCAATGATTATAATCCCTTCAGGAAAAAACTAAAAACACATTTATTCCCCACCTAAGCAGACTTTTACTTCCTCCTGCCCTTCTTTTCAGTACCAGACCCCGCCTCCTTAGCGCCGTGATATCCCGTTGGGATGAATGTAGCGCTATATAAATAAATAAATAAATAAATAAATAAACAAGGTGGCATCTTTATGCAAAGCAGCCCTGTCCCCAGCCAGCATCACCCGCCTCAGCAACCTCAAAATGGCACAAGAGTCAGATGGATACAACACAGCAACAGCATACAGTGACTGCCCCAAGACTCACATTGAGTCCACCACCTCCTGGTCCTCTCCAGACGTTGCCTGCGACAGTGGCACTCCCAACAAAAAAAAATCAAGGCTACTATTACAAGCATGTTTAGGCAAAAGGGGCACTACGATCGCAACCAGCCAACAGCACGTTTATACAACGGGAAGCTGGCTAAAATGTTAGCCCTGTACCTCCTCCCTTTTCCTTTTGTGGAAGGAGTCAGATTTTTAGTATGTGGCGGAAATCTGCTTGAAATGGAAGGTTTCCAGTTGGACCTACTTTGCCAGAGTGGCTGTTACACCACTCCATCTCGATGTGCTGGAATTGTTTATAAAAGCTTTGCAACAAAGTGCTGTTCAGACTATCCACCTGATGACAGACATGTGGACCAGCTGTAAAGCCACTGAGTACATGTGTATCACTGCACACTGGATCTCTTTTGTGGGGGTTAGGCAACAGCTATCTACAATTCTCAGTGCTGAAGAAACTTTTGAGGGAGTTTGGTGACATGCAACAGTAGCCATGTTCGCCATGGACAAATCCCATACAGCTGTTAACATCTTGGATGACTTTAACAGCAAGGTCTTTGAATGGATGCATCCCAGAGGTCTCAGAATTGGGTTTGTTGCCACAGAAAATGGTAGTAATAAAGTTAAGGCCATGGCAGATGGTGGCTATTTCAGGGTCCAGTGTCTGGCGCATTGCAACAACATCATTGTGCAGGTCTGTCTCAATAAAGACCTAGTTAGCAGCTTACTCACCATCTGCTGAACAATCTGCACTCACTTCAGCCATTCTTTTAAAGCCCATAAGCAGTTGAGGATCATTCAGCATGCTAATAGAGTACCAGTTAAAGCTCTCATACAGGAGGTGCCAACACATTGGAACTCAACCTATTACATGTTACAATGTCTGTTTGAGCAGTACAAACTGTTCAATAAGAATGTCAGGCAAAGAGGAGGGGATGTAACTAAAAGCACGACCATTGGGATGGACAAATTGAAACTAGTCAAATGCATGACAGAGATGCTATTTACTTTTAAGGTTTTCACATGGGAAGTCAGCAAGGAGGACAGTACGATGGGCCAAGCTATCTCTTTGTTGTATCTGATAAAGGACCAGTTAAAGCATGTCTGACAGGTTCACAGCTAGGGGCGATAAATACAAAGATGTTTATACCTTGGTTACAGAGCTTAATCCTTCGCTTGACTGAGAATAGGAGGCTGCTAAGAGACATCATGTCATTCAAAGATTACATCGATGCCAAAATACTGGATTCACGCTACAAAAAAATACTGGCCACTTTCATTCCTTTTTCAGAAGGGGATGTTTCAGAATACAAGAAGTGTATTGTTGAGCGAACCAGAGTCCTAGAAGAAGACCGGCTGGAACATAGAGTCCCACTCATGGAAAGAAGTTCTAGGGGACGCCTTCAACTTCCAGACAGGGCAGTCCTGTAGTCTCACAGCAGCCAACACCAGCAACAAGCACACCAATTACAACAACAACAGGAACACAAGAATCATCCACAACCTCTGCATTTACCAGTGTGTCTGCTGAGGGTGTATTCAGTGTAGCTGACACAGTCATCACAGTGAGAAGGAACAGTCTCTCACCTCAAAACATGGAGAGATTCACCATGATCAAAATTAACCAACATTTTATACCGCTGAATTACACCTTTCCTGAAACACCACAGGAGGAGAATGAGGATGATTGGTCAGACTTTGATCAGAGTGTATTAGCTGGCCAACGTCTGGTCAAATGACCTGAGTTTGAGGATAGTCTCTACTTCCCTCACTGAGTAGGCCACCATAGAACGTTTGTCGCCGAATTGCTTTGCCAAAAAAACTATTTATATAGCTTGGGGAACATTATGTTATTTTGTTTGTTTGTATCTGACTGACTTATGCAGCTTCACCATTTCAGGCACATGTATGGGCAAATTGGAGTTGGACCAGTGTGCAGTGAAGAAGCCTCCCCCATTCCCTTAAAGGATATTGGAGAGACAATGCCTCCCTCTGTCCTGTGCCTACCCTTTCTGTTCATCCCCTAGCAGGACTGCCCCAGAACATCTCTTCACAAAGACTGCCCCAATGTGCATTGCGTGCATCAAAGAGGATAGACAATTGTGTACCACTGTGCATGGATTGGAACAGGTAAATATATTGCGCCAATGAGTGATTGTGAGTGATGATTCATGTGGTGGCAGACAGTGAGGGAGGGTGTTCAACTATAATTTGTAAGCTTGATTGTGATGATTTGCAATGTTTGTGGCCTGATGGCTAAACATTTTTTCTGAAGATGATTTGCCCTTTCCCTTTCTGACTTAGTGAGATTTGCTTTCCAGTTTCACTCCTTTTTTTCTGGTGCACAAATTAATCTTCAAAGACCAGACCAGTCCATTTATTTAACAAACTCAAATCTACACAAAATGATTACTCAATGTTTCTCTTCTTGTTCATCAACAGCAGTGCACCACAGGCCGATCTCTCTCATTTGGGTCAGGAGTCAGAACGGAGTTGGAGAGACTTGTTACTCGGAGTCATGAGGATGATGGAAGGACTCAGGGTGGGACTACCTTAACAACAACTAGAAGAAGGAAGTTAGCAACTTCACAGAAATCAACATGATGATGACTCTAAGAGTCTTGCTCAGTTCTGTGGACTGGTGAAAGATGTGTTAATTTTGGAAATGCAATGCTGCTGGGTGTGTGTGCTGGCTGAAATTCGAAACTCCTCTATTATGTGGTTAGGCCGGTTGGGGGGCCTGTTTTTGTAAGTAACTGGAGACAGCCATGTGATGTCACTTCATCACATTATGCACATACTTGTCTAACATGTTATGATAACAGTTGTAATATTGATCAGCCCGGTACATGCAGTCACTTGTCTGTGATTGATTGTAAGTTGATCTCACTTCTCTGTTAATCGATCGCACATGAGTCATAAAATGAATTATTGCAGCAGACTATACTCTTGCTCTTTCACTCTGAGACTTCTTGGTACACTTCTCATGAAGTTTACTTTCTGTTCTGTTCTTCTCCTTGACTGTACAATATAGTTTCTGTTTTACAATTCACAGGCCTTCTGTTCTACACAAAAGGCGAAAGCTCCATAACACTCCTGCCTACCTTACCACTTCAGCCAGGCAACCAAGATTGACGGACACCTGAGAAGAATGCAGTTGCACCATCCAATTTGTCAATACAGTATAATTTTTCTTTTAAGAATCATTTTTTAGAACTGTGTGGATTCACTTCACTCTTCCATAATTTGTATACTATTTTTCAAACCTACATGGCAGAACATCTAGATATATAATAATAACTTGGGTCTCTGGGGCTTAAGGACTGTTTCTGTTTGCAATGCATTTAACTGAATGGTTTCATACTTATGCCTTCATTTCCTTCCACAACTGATCGATGATGATGTGCTGCCCATAACCCCAATGAATATTGTGTTGTTGTGTTAGTGTTTAACTTTGTCACACTTTTTCCCAGATCCCCTTTTCCATCCATTCATCAAACCCCTGACCCTCTTTCCCCGGGCTGTGAGATTTTTTGAGACGTGACTTAATGTATAGCATAAATAGATCACACACTTGATGGGGCGGATGTGGTGAAAGCGACACCAACTCACTGTGGGATCTTGACAGATCTGTGACTGGGTGTGAATGTTTGATTTGTTCAGCATTTCGTCCATCATTTGTTCTTTTTGCTTTTGTTGCCCTTGGTGCAAGTATGCCCAGAGCTGGCCCTGTTTTACCCTGTCCCACACGATAAAAGCTAATCCATAGTTCAGATATAGAAGAATATCATTCGTCATCATCATGTCCAGTCTTTGTAAAGTGCACAGCTACCTCCGGAGAGCGTGTCCCGGCGCCGGGCCGTCGTGATGTATTGAGGCATGAGCTAATTTGCACCATAAGTAGATCACACACTGGTGCTGGGCGGATGTGCTGCAAGCGAGATCAACTCACTGTGAGATCTCCTAGTTTCCTGAGTCAATAGCTCACACTGCCCCTATTTTACCCACCCACACATAAAAGCGTTCCATATTTTAGATATAGAAGAACATCATTCGTCAACATCATCATTCAGGCTTTCTTTTGTGTTGCATAAACTCTTAACCTTGTTCATTCCTGACTCTGAATCAACTTCTCCTGACTCGAAGATTTCTTAAGTTTAGTTTTAAATACCAGCTCCCCACAGCTCAGGAGAAGTTACTATTGCTAGTTTTTGTTGTCATTTCAGGTCTTCTTTGTTGTGTCAAGGTGGTAGTCTGATCTTAGTCTTTCTAAAGTTATGCTATAATAATATAACCCACTATACCTGTGTTTTCTTTCAATCTAGTTGCCTGTGATGAATAATACTTGGACTAATCCTTCAGCTGAAGTTCACCGACCTCGCTTGTGATTTTTTACCTGTTAGCACGCTAGCCTGCTACTGCTACCACCACCATGGCACCTTGGGAAACCCTGCAGTAAAAACATTGAAAGAGGTAGCAGACCTTGCTTCATCTATTTAGGTAAGACAACTATGGAGCATTGTTGTAGGCAATATAGGCAATGGCAATCCCCCCAGTGGTCAATATAGTTACAGAGGGTAGTAGAACAAGGGTACCACATCACTAACTGGTATACACTTTTTAAACAGATTAAAAAAACAGGCTGTGCTTAAAAACAGCAGCAGTGCTAGGTAAAAAAAGATTTGAAGCAGAAATAAATGTAAATAATTGTTTATTATTACCCTTTTTTGAACAATAAAGCTCACCCCTTCCACTAATCCCTTCCATCCCTCTCCCCCAAATATCTCCCTGTCCCCAATCAATGCACAAAATGTACAACGAAAAAGTCCAAGAAACAGTCCAGGTCCCAACTCCCATCATTCCCACCCTCTCCACCCACAACAAGACCCTCCCACCACAACAAATATTTAAAAAGGGGCTAAAGAAGAGGGCACTGCATGCGGGTAAAGAAGGCACTACACATGGGTCAGAAGCTTTTTGAGGTGCCACTTAATGTGTGCCATTCTGCTCTCAAGGAGCGCCAGCCTCACCAGGATGCAGTGCTGGAAAATGCTGTCTGAGCGCCGGGTCGGGGGGCCTGGTGGTGGTGTGATGGGTGGCTGCAGACGGTGCCAATGTTGTTGCCTGGAGGCTGGAGGTGCTGGCGGTGGGCTGGGGCCCTGGGCAACAGCAGCTGCCTCATCCTCCTCCTCCTCAAGGGCCACGAGCCATTGAAATTCAGCCCGTATGGCCTCCAGCCTCTGCTTCTGCAGTTGGGCTGCTATCTCACACCTTGCAGGTGGTCGACCAGAAGGTTTAGCTATATTAAGAAAGAAAAAGACAAATTGCAAGCAAAGCACTTGTATAAAATTATATAGTAGCAGAGTAGCAGTACATTGCTGGTCCCCTAGGGCCATTTGAATTTGATGTAATTAGAGTCACAGTCATTCTTTACCCACACATGCCTCGCATAAAAGGCTGAAACTGGCTGAAAGGAATTAAGGCAGAAGAACAGCACACCTGATTAAAAAATCTGTTCTTTTTTTTCTTTTAAACGATTTCCTATTAAACAAACAAACAGGCATTTTGTGAGGAAAAATTCAAATAAATTACTTCTCATTAGTGAGTAAGGCATTATGCACTATAGAGTACAAGTATTCTTGTTGTGCTGCTAAATCAATGGAGGCATGCTAGTTAGTGCGCCAGTAGTTGTTTTTTTGCTACTATTAAATCTGCAGCTGGGACAGCTGTAATGGACAATTATCTTATTCCAGCGGCCCTGCTCTTCTCCAAAATGCCTTTCAATTTTACCCTGACTTTAAGGCAGATGAATAAGATTGATACATCTGCAACAAATGATGGACGTAATGCTGAATGATGCAAACATTCTCCCCCAGTCAACAGATCTGGATTAAATCCATTGTTCTTTTGCCCACTATGTCACCCCAGTTTGGACCCAGCCATATGCAAATCAGTCTTGACCCTGTGCCTCATGGGAACAGTCCAGACCGAACTGCCTAGCCAGATCCTCCCTGGACCGGAAACAAGTATCATGGGACCGGTTTCAGAGTATGTCACTCTTCATCAGCCAGGCTAGCTTGAATCCAGTGGCACAGTGAGCAAGGGACCCACGTCTGGGTATACCGTCCCACTTAGGGCGAAAAGTGTAACTGCTACAAATGATGGACGGAATGCTGAATGATTAAAAAATTCTCTCCCAGTCAAGAGGTCTGGGTTAAATCCAGCATTTTTTTGCCCACTACGCCACCCCAGTTTGGACCCGGCCATATGCAAATCAGTCTTGACCCTGAACCTCATGGGAACAGTCCAGACCAAACTGCCAAGCCAGGTCCTCCCTGGACCGGAAACAAGCATCCTGGGACTGGTTTCAGGGTATGTCACCCTTCATCAGCCAGGCTAGATTGAATCCAGCGGCACAGTGAACAAGGGACCCATGTCTGGGCATACCCGTCCCACTTAGGGCGAAAAGTGTAACTGCAAAAAATGATGGACGGAATGCTGAATGATTCAAACATTCTCCCCCAGTCAAGAGATCTGGGTTAAATCCATTGTTCTTTTGCCCACTACGCCACCCCAGTTTGGACCCAGGCATATGCAAATCAGTCTTGACCCTGTGCCTCATGGGAACAGTCCAGACCGAACTGCCAAGCCAGGTCCTCCCTGGACCGGAAACAAGCATCCTGGGACCAGTTTCAGGGTATGTCACCCTTCATCAGCCAGGCTAGCTTGAATCCAGTGGCACAGTGAGCAAGGGACCCATGTCTGGGCATACCTGACCCACTTAGGGTGAAAAGTGTAACTGCAACAATTGATGGACGGAATGCAGTCCATCAATTGTTTCTTTTGCGTATGTCGCCCTACGTGGGAAGGGTATGTATGCCCAGACGTGGGTTCCGTGCTCGCTACACCACTGGATTCAAGCTAGCCTGGCTGTTTTTTGCATAATAATGATACAACGTCACACACTTCATATATAAAATGTAGATATCCTGTCTGCAATAAGTAGATGGTGGGAAAAATGATGCACTACAGTACAGGGAAAAGATTAAGGAATGAAATATATGGATTGTATTTGGCACGTTCATCACAGACTACCTCATCCGCAAAACTCAAGGCACTTAGGGCCAGATGTAGGTGGCTAAATACCGGTCGGTAGCGCCGAAATTCGCAGAATTTCAGCGTTACCGACCGGTATTTAGCCATGTGCAATGTAGGAAACACCGAACGTCATCGTAAATAAGGAATCGGTAAAAATAAGGGAAACCAGTTACCGATTCCTTAATTAGTGATTAGCATACACCGAAGCTCCTAAATACCGAATCGGTAAATAAGAAATCCTTAAATAATCGCAAATCCGATGTACCAAAAATTGGTAATACCGAATTTTCGAAAATTCGGTATTTAGGAGTCGCTAATTACCACTGACTGAAAGGAGGTGGTAATCAGGTGCACTGCATTTAAACAGCCCCAAAATGCAACAGTGTGAACACAATGGCGGCCCTCTATGTAATTGCAAGGCGGCTACGTTTGCAAGCAGCAGGACTGAGGATCTGGAGACGGGAGGAGCGCGTGTATAGACTGCGCATTACACTCTTCCAACTGACTGAGGCAGAAATCCATGAGAGGTACAGGCTACACCCCCAAACCATCCTAGACCTGATATGGGACCTGCACCCACTCCTGGAGCATCAGACACCAAGGGCGCACGCAATACCAACACATGTTCAGGTGCTCTGTAGCCTGCACCTACTTGCATCCGGAAGTTACCAGGGGTGATAGCTGTGGCATGTGGTGTGTCACAGAGATTGCCTGTCCCATTTCTTCAACTCTTTCTTGGATGCCATGATGCAAAGAATGCATCACTACATCACGCTTCCCCAGCACACAGGCGGAACTGCACAAGACAAAGCTGGATTTTTACCAAAGGCACAGTTCCCACTTGTAATAGGGTGCATTGATGGGACACACATACCAATCTGCCCACCTGCAGCTACAGAGTATATATACCGCAACCGCAAATCTCGCATTCCATCAACGTGCAGGTGATATGCGATGCGGACCACATCATCACTGACATTGTGGCTAAATTCCCTGGGAGTACCCATGACTCCTACATATTCCGGAACAGTGGGATCTACACACGTCTGGCTGGGGGAGAATTTGGAGAAGGATACCTGCTAGGTAAATCAATGTGACACACCTGATGTATACCTTGGATGAATGTGTGGGTGACTCATATTAATGGCACTTCCTTTCTCACTTAGGTGACAGCGCATATGCCGTGCGGGCATTTATCCTGACGCCATTCCTCAACCCATCCACACCAAGTGAGCGAAGATACAATGTGGCACATAAAAGCACACGCAACGTTGTGGAGCGCACCTTCGGACTACTAAAAAGCAGGTTCCGCTGCCTCCACAAAAGTGGAGGTGCACGTCAGTACCGCCCCATTATCTGCTGTAAAATAATAGCAACATGTGCCATGTTGCATAACCTTGCCACAAAGAAAGGAACAGCAGTGGAACTAACTGACTCTGAGGACGAGGATGAGGACTGTCCACAGCCAGGGCACAGCGCAGCAGGTGTGGCAGCAGCACCAGATGGGAGACACAGACGGGCAGAGATAACACGCAACTATTTCTGAGTAAGGAGACACAGCCAGTTACTGTAAGTGAGTGACGGTGTTTAATTAGCATAGCACACCACCACAACATGAAGGGCGTCACATGCCAGGCCTAAGTTAAATGCATTTTCCCAAACACAAATGGGTTACACCACCCATTTAGGTAAAGCATGTCATGGCTGGCATTATTACCTGTGCCCACGCGCTGCACTGCTGCGTCCCTTGGGCACACTGTCCTCACTGCCAGTCTGTCCTGTGGCAGCGCTGTGCCGTTCGCTGCGCCTCCTGGACTCTGGGATAGGTGGCGTGATGCTACTGCGGCTAGTAGCCTCTTCGCTATCCCCCCCATCACCTGTGGTGGCTACCTGGTTGGTCTGTAGCACTTCCAGTGCACTGGTCACTGTGACCAGCCCCCTTGCCACATCTTGCAGTGGGCCATCTCCTCCTGCATGGCCACCGAGCGCCTGCAGAGCAGAGAGGCGGCAGTGGAGAGGCGGTTCACCGCCTTGGTGTAGTTGTCCATTTTCTGCCTCTCCCTGCGCCTTGCCAGACGGTCCTCATCTAATTTGCTGCACAGCAGCCTCACTGCCTCGGACATGTCCCTCATGCCCTCAGCCACAGTATTGTTCATGGAACAGATGCCCTTCTCTATGCGCAGCATGTGCCCATTCATCTGTACCATCTGCCGCTGGACTGACCTTATGGCTTTCCCTTTCAGGCGCTGCACCTTCAGCATGTTCCCCTCAAGACCGGCGAACACACTCTCATCCTCGCCCTGTGATGCTGGACTGGCTGCCCTTGCCCTGCGGCGTCTGGCACGTGTGTGGGCGCGCTCTGTGGGGGACTGTGAGGCTGCGCCGTTGGCATCCTCAGCCACCGTGGACTGTTGGCCCCCTATGCTGTCCTCCTTGGACAACTCCATTTGCTGGAGGCTGGCCACTGCATTCCTCCCGGATCTTGGTGGTGGTGGCGTTGATGGTGGCGCTGGTGATGGTGGTGATGGTGGTGTTGGTGGTGATGGTGGAGGTGGTGGTGGTGGTGGTGGTGATGGTGGTGGTGGTGGTGGGGTGGTGTGCCCTGCAGGCGACAGGACCTCCTCCTCTTGTGTCCTCTCTGTCCTTGGTGCCTTTTGTCTGCTCCCCTCTGCAGCCCTGCACCTTGGCTCGCCTGTGAAGACAGAATGTACATTTGCTCACTTATCTGGCAGCATTTGCGTGACAATAAATCTCATGCCTGCCAATCAAACTGACTGTCCTCTGCTTGCTAATTGCTGATGTGTGTCACATCCCTTTGGGTTCAGTGGACTGACTGCTCTGACATGTGTTACTTCTGATCTACATCTCCCCTAATGCATTGCTGGTCATCAGTAAAACATGTACTGGGTGGGATTCACAATGCCTCATTGGGGAGTGGGGTTAGGGAGTGGGGGCACAGCAAGCAGTGCATGCATCTTACCTTGTTTGTTGCCAGCTCTGGCTGAGCTGTCTGCATCCCCAATCCCACTCACACTCTCCGGCTGGAGAGTGGACTCGACCAGGAGATCCAGGGCAGTTGGTGAAGGTGCTGTATTTCTCCCTCCACCTGTGAGGTTGGCTTGCTGCTTTCTGTCTGCCAGCCTCTCCTTCGCACGCTTCCTCAGGTCATACCAGCGTTTCTTTAGGTCCTCAATGGAGCGCTGGGTGACTCCAATGGCATTGATTCTCTCCTGTATGACCAGCCAAATCTGCCTTTTCTGAGATTCGGGCACGTGCAGGGACTGTTTCCCAAACAGTTTTTCGTGGTCCTTTGTGACATCACTCAATAAGGACCTCCAGCTCCCTCTCACTAAATTTGTGCTTCCTCTTTCTTTCAGCTGCATCCTTCTCCCTCTCCTGTTTGTCCATTTTTCTCTGTCTTGTCCGCAAAATCTTTGTATAGTTGCTCCTGGGTTGTTTGCTGTGCTCCTGCCTCTCAAACAGCTTCAGGTTCAGTGCAGGTGCATGGGTGTGGCCACTTCCTGGTTGTGGGGTAATGAGGTAGCACAGGATTGGCTGATTCTACAATTACCGTTTTTTGAATTACCGATTCGCTAATTACCGAATTGGTAATAAGGAATCAGTAAATATTTTGCCGATTCATTCCGATTCGTTATTTTTTTAAGGATTATTACCGATTCGGTAGAATTTTACCGATTAATACCGATTCGGTAACATTTTACCGAATATTACCGATTCGGTAATTTTTACCGATTTATTACGTACTACTGAAATACCGAGTTCTTAATAGCGATTCGGTAAAATTCGCTGTTAAGGAATCGGTATTTCAGATTTACCTACATCTGGCCCCAAGTCTCACTTTACTCCCTGGCCTCACCCTCCACCACAATTTATAACTATTTCCAACAAATACATTTGCTTGCAGTAAGGCAAAGAAACATAACTTACTTAAGTTAGAGGGCTTAGGCCGGGTAGGCAGATGTTTTCCTACAGAATAGTGGGGTGTCACTGATCATCATCATGTGCCTAAGCTTTGGCTTAATCAGTCGCTGTAGTTGACAAATGTTGAAAGGGAAAAATTAGAACAGGCGTAAATCTGTTATGGAAGCCATGAAATATATAAATCACTTGGCCAGAAAAATGTGGCGCATGACAAGGATGGATTTTTCAATTTGTTTTTGCAGGCTGGAACAGAACTTAGGAAAGAATAAAGGAGTGAAGTACTAGGAAGTAACTGAGTGGGCACTGGAAGGGAAGGTAAACACTCTTTGTTTTCGCTTTGCCATGCATGGAAAACTTTGTAAATGTCACATTAACTGAAGTAGACGCTCATTGCACAGCCAACACTGCAGTGCCGAATTGATCCATGCAACAGTTAGGTCATGGGTGGCACTGGCGAACTGCGACGGGAAGGGAGGTAATGGGTGGGATACATATCTACCTTGCTTAACAAATACAGTGATTCAAGGGAGTAGACAGAAATACCCCCCAATTTGAACCAAAGCTTTGATAAAACCATTCCAAACAAGCAAAGTAGGTATGCATGCCCCAATTCAGAAGAACTCCCTTGTTTCTTCATCCAAGCAATTATCCATTCATCATTTTATTATTCTAGTATTCTTCACCCTTTGATAACCACCATTTAAGCTTTACGTTCTCTCATCCAGTCTTTCATCATTGAAAACCATCCATCCATATATATATCCATCCATCCATTCATTCACCTATCCACAGCTCTCAACCATCCTTTCACCACTACATCCATTTACCCACCCATGCATCCTTTCACCCATTTACCCTTTCACCCACCTGAGAAGAATTCCTTTCACCCATCAGCCCTTTCACCCATCCTTCACCCACCCATGCATCCTATCACCCACCTATGCAGCATTTTGTCCTTCACTCACCCATGCATCCTTTCACTCTTATAACATTTCACCCATCCTTTCTCCTTTCATCCTTTTTTCCCCTTTTCCATCAACCCATCATTTTTAGTGTTCATTATGTCTGCTGAGTTGCAGATAGAAGAGGCTATTAACTCAACCCCCTCTGTAGCTGCTAAAGCAGAGGGATAGTGACGGCACTGCAGTGAGTATACTAGTAATTGTCAATAAGCAAGCAATGTGACTTACCACCGCCTATCACTGTCACCACTGGGACTCCCCCTTCGACCGCTGGTGCTGTCACTGGCACTGGCATACTGTGCGGCTAGAAAAAACATTACACATTTTAGATGCCAGATACACTTCCCCTTATTAATTTTCTTAACACAAAATTCAACCACAATACATCACTACAGTTCGGTTGCAGTATCTTCTATCAAAAATATCATGTTGGGCATTTTATTGGCTGGCAATGTTTTAAAAGCCAGGTAGTCAAGCCAACCAACATTTTTTTGTAATAGAGGGGCAGAGCTATGATGACTCTGAGTCATTGGCATGCAATGAAGGGGAGGAAAAATTGGTCAAATACGGACAAATGGTCTTGGTTAGCAAATGCAGTGGAACCGTGCTCGTACTAGTTTCCATCCATGCTTCACTGTGATCGCAACTGCTGGAATACTACTACTGTATAAATGAATGACAATACATACACAACATCGGTGGGATCTACCCATGACCATGGCCACTCTCTAGTTGTACTGTTTGAGCATGAGCAAGAAAAAGAAAGCCTTCTCAACAAACATGTGTAGAATAAGAATAGCTTACTTGGGCATGCAATCTTCACAGTAGAGTACCTGTCATAAAATCAGTTATCTTAGTCTTGCAGTACCAGTCCACAAGATACATAAGGGAGAGAGAAAGCTTACTGCCAAAGCAGAAGAAAAGAAGCTACAGACAGACTAGTATAGACAGGAGTAAGTCAACTACAGAAACTTGAACTATAGAAAATAACTAGGATAATGCAAGGACAACAGGAATTTAACAATCATTAGATAGAGCGAGGAGGAGTTAGAAAGAAATTAGGAGACAGGCACAGTAAAAAAAATAAAAAGGAAAAATTATTCTAAATGTGGTGCAGTGAAAGTTAGGTAAATAATAATAATATTAACAGGAGGACGTACTGAAGCCAGCAGATCTGTTGGCATCAGCCACAGCACTGGTGGTATTGGTGGTGGGGGAACTTCCACCTGCCGCGGCACTGGTGGTGGCACCCCCGGAATGACCCACCTCCATGCTGCTTGCCCTCTTCTTGCCCCTGGATGCTGACATAAGAAAAAAAGAAGATGAAAGAAGAAAGATTAGTAGCACAGTTAATAATCTGCCCAAAAATATTTTCACATGCAAAGGCAAACACAGTAACATTGTACTTTTCTATACGAGATCACCTATACTACTATTAGTATCGAGTTGAACTATTCCTAATTTCCTAACCCTAAGCCCTATTCCACATTTCCTAACCGTAAACTACATTATGGAACTAATAATGCATAGCAAGGAATGATCTTTGCTTCTCATCTCAATCTCCATCCCTTTTGACGGGCCAATTCCGTCTCCCTTTTTTTCAATGCACAGATGCATACTACACATGACTGGGAGTTTTATTGGGACTGTACGGGCTACATAAAGGAAGGCACAGAGAAAGCTAATGCACTGATATTACTACTACTACCACTATCTAGGACACAGGAGTCTGCTGCATGAATTCTTAAATAATCAGCCCAAGCGCGCACCAATGAGTACCATTAGGTAGCGCTGATCACCTGGCTGGATCACATAAAATTTGTAATGTAAACTTAATTTAGTGTGAGCAACGTGCTATTTGGAAAAAAATGATTAGCATAGAAAGAACACGACAAACAAATAATTACTCACCGAGCCCCACAACCTCAATGCCCAGCAGGACAAGCAGGTCCTGCTCCCTGTCCAGGATGTCGGCCCAGAGGTGCGTCAACTGTTGCTGGTTGCGCTGATCCCCAGAGCTACGGCGCATACACAGGCGCACCCTCCCCAACAGCAGCCGATGCTTCCGCAGGGTGTACCCACTGCCAGGGCTTCAGCCTGCTGCCAGTATGGAGGGGAGGTGGCACTACACATAAAAAACTAGTGCAGGCACCTCAACCTCTGAGAAAATTGCACAGGGCTGCACCCCTTGGCAACGCCGATGACCGCAAGGTGTGCGGCTAGCAGACGCACTAGTGCCGCCACTCCCTGTCTCGCCCTGCTCTTCCACGGCACTGGGTGGTAAAAAAAAAAGGAAGAAATAGGAGATGGAAGAAAGGAAGACTTAAGGGGAAAACCAAAAAAAAGTACATAAAGTCACAAAAAGCATGAAAAACTGACAAAAACGTAAATTATATCAACACAAAAACACACACTGATACAATAAAAGAAAATAAGGGGTGGATGAGTCAGAAAGGAAGAGGATTGAAAAGATTAACGGCGGATTGAACAACAGTCCCCAGCACCATGCACAAAATAGAAAACAAAATGGCCACGCCCATGCTAACCACGTAGTGCGGTCCGCATTCAGTTTCCAGCGCGAGAACGTGCATTGCGCTACCGAACATCACAAACGTGGTGCGAACCAGTGTGTAAAGAGCTCTGCCCACCCACGAAACTCTGTGGAATCGCCCTGATTTTTTGGGCCTCTCTGTGGAATTCCGCGTAGCAAAACTCCACGAGATCTGCCCAGGCCTACTAAAGACATGATGGACACATCCTTAGAAACGTTGATAGGGTGCTGAGGATGTGTCCAGCATGTCCTAGCACCCTGCGGTGGGAAGAGCACTGGTGCTCCCCTTGCGGGTCCCCATGCCACATGCCCCGTTTAGGGATGGCAGTAGAAGAGCTTGCGCTGCCACTCCCCTCCCCTGGTGATTGCGCATTGCATGCCAACATCATCATCAGTAGCCATGAACGCGCTGGATGGCCCTTTGCTTCCAGTGTGTCGGGGGAGCAGGATATTTTTGGTAAGTCCTCTCACCTGGGTGGGGGGATCTGGCAGCAGGAGAGACACTGAGAGGAAAGGAAATAATTTTTTATTTCCCTTGGTATCTCTCTTGAGTGCATTCCTGCTATAGAATCTCAGGTGGGACTGCAATTATGCAGCAGGACTGCATCCCACTAGGCCATCAGGAATTGTTTTTGTGGCTGGAAGTGGTCCCTTGGGCAAGGGTCACTCCTCAATTGGTGCCTCTTTCTCTACTCTCTTTTCCCCCACTCCCTGTGGGCAGATCAGCCCTTTTTTTAGGCCGCTAGATACCAGGGATGTCTGTCTTATGTTACATTACTTGGGGAAGGATCACTTCCATCAAGGAGGCAATTATCTTTTATTTCTGCCCCCCCGGATCGTGGAAATCCTCTAGACACCAAGGATATCTGTATTATGTTATATTTCTGGGATGTGGCCCCTTGGGCAAAGGTCTCTCCCCTCAAGTGGGCAATTATATTTTGTTTCCAATTCCCCTTGGGCATATCAGCCTTTTTTTTATTTTATCCCGGAGACAACGAAGTTAATGGCATTGTGGTCAAGTAGTAGCAGCAAAGGAAGGAACTGTACAATGAAGTTCAAGACAGAAACGGAAGTGGAAAACATAAAAAAGGAAGTTTCTACCTCATTTCCTTCAATTCCGCCAACTCAAGTTTGGAGGTGTCCCCGCCAATTTCCTCAACAGAAAGGCATTTCGTGATTAGCCCTTCCGTAATCTTGGCTGTACTCCCTCTGACAGCCGCTTTTGCCTATGACACCATCGACGCAGCAGGAAAATTCTGATGGAGACAGTGGCTCTCGGACGGACTGTCTTCAATAGATCCGCAAACATCTAAATAGAGCAGGCAGAGCACCAAGTAGGCGAGCAGTGATACCATCGGAAAAGTGATGGCGGAACCAGATCCACCAAGATATAAATCAGGCCCAAAGTTTGAGGTTTGCAATGGCCCCTAGGTAAGATAACCGGATAAGAGCCAAGGATGGCACCTCATCTTGGACTCCTCAGGGGGTCTAGTTTAAAAAAATGTGCAGGTTTGCTAGGTTTCCCTAGGTGCCGGATAGACTAGGGCCCAAAATCCACAGTTACCCACATTACAAACAATGGACCATATTTCAGTCGAAAATTTTAATGTGACTTTCTTGCATTTTGGGCACTATTCTGTCGTGGGCACTAGACCTACCCACACAAGTGAGGCACCATTTGTATCGGGAAACTTAGGAGAAGAATGCTGGGCGGTAGAAAATCTCTGGCTTTTCAAAGATTCCAGAAGTTTTCCTCACAGAAATGTGAAGATGATGTATGTTTTTAGCTAAGGTTTGAGGTTTGAAAGCGCTTCTGGGTAAGAAAACCTGGACACAGCTATGCAAGACACCCCAGAGTGTCTAGTGTTTATAAAAGTGGCGGTTTGCTAAGCTTCCCTAGGTGCTGTACTGAGCTGTAGCCCTAAATCCACAACTACCCACATTTCAAATAAGGGGTCAGTTTTCAGTTGAAAATTGTGATGTATCCATGTTGCTTTTTTGGGCTCTTTGTGTTTTGGGCACTAAGCCTACCAACAAAAGTGAAGTGCTATTTTTATTGAGAGACCTGGGGGAACACAGAATTGTAGTTCATTTGTTATTAGCAATTGTACGTCTCTGCATTTGTGCCTCCCAAATGCAAACCAGTGGGTGAGTGAGAAAACATTTAGAAAATGCCCTCTGAATCATATGCAAGTATGGGTACTATACTATGTAAGTTCCCTTCATACCCATTTTTCGCTCTTTATGTTTTACCATATGAATTGCTGAATAGTTGATATACAATGAAAAAGCATTGTAAGGTGCAGCTCAGTTTTTGGCTTTGGGTTCCTCAGCTTTTTAGAAAACGTAAAAACCAATAAATACCCGTAACTAGAAGGGTCAAATGGACGAAACAGTATATTGCTTTTGTAAATCGCCCATTGTGTCAAGAAGTTACATATGAAAATGTTGTTACAAATGGCGTTTTTTTTTCTACTCGTTTTCAATATTTTGTTATTTTAACAGTTAGTTTCTTTTAGAAAACCTTGGAGAATCATCACAAATGGCCCCTTGCTGAATTAAGAATTTTCTCTACTTTTCAGAAATTTTTTAGCATTATGAGATCACCCATATGTTTCACACCTTTTTCCACCACAAACTGGAAGTAGGTTGAAAGCACAAAAATTAGTAAAAATGGGGTACGGCTTTGAAAAAGGCCAAGGTAAAAGAAATTGCATGTTCATGAACGCTGGAAAGATATTGGGGCATATTCACAAGGACTTATCGCCGAGTTATCGGCACTTTAGCGCAGCAAAAGTGGCGATAGAATTACCGCCCCTTTCGCAAGCTGGTGCTAACTGTCTACATCACCACATAACCCGCGATAGCTGCCGCAAAAAACATTGCCACGACCGACACCGCCAACTAACGCTAATGAGATGCAGAATAGGCGTGTCCGTGCAAAAACACACAAAAAGACAACACCGCACGATTCACAACGGACAGCCAGATCTGCAATGCGAGTCAAAAACAGGCGATAAGCCGCAGTAGCAGCAGATATTTAACACCTGCCTTCTGCTGGTGCTAAGCAGGACGACCAGCTGCAGTCTGAAAGGGAGCCCATACCAGAGCCACACCTGAAGACCAACAGATGCCATGGAGCTACTCATCATGCAGCTCGGAGACCCAAGAGAGCCACAACACCCACCGCCACCGCCCCCAGGCCCGCCACCACCCCCCGGATCACCCCCACCCCCCCCGGACCACCACAGAGGCAGGCCAGACAAAGACAGCGGACCTACCGTAAACGCACCAGCCTCACAGACTTAACGCCAGAGGAGGTCATTGCCCACTACAGGCTCAAAAGGACAACCATCCTCCACATCCTGACCCACATCGCCCACAGGCTGACGGTACCAACACAGCGGACAACCAACATCCCTCCGCAGACAAAGCTGCTGGCTGTTCTGCACATGTTGGCCTCTGGTACCTTCCAACCAACAACTGCCAGAGTCGGAGGAGTCTCACAGCCAGCCCTATCCAAGTTCATCACACCTGTCCTGGATGCCATCATCAGCCTGGTACCCCAGCACCTCCACTTCCCCCACACTGTGCAGGAGCAGCTGGAGACCAAGCAAGGCTTCTACGCCATTGCTGGATTCCCCCACGTGTTGGGGGCCATTGACTGCACACATGTCCTACTCGTGCCCCCTGCCAACACTGCACACAACTACCGCAACAGAAAGCACACGCATTCCATCAATGTGCAGGCAATAGTGGACCGCCGGGGACTCTTCACCAATGTTGTGGCCAACTACCCAGGCAGTGTGCATGATTCATTCATCTTCCGACAGTCCATCATCAACCAGCGCTTCCAGGATGGCACCTATGGAAATGCATTGCTCGTTGCTAAGTACCAAATGAACACACCACACACCTCAACTCCACAGTCATGCAACTCATGATCCTGGAAATGGGCACGCAGCAAAACTACATGCAACATGCCACACAACATGCCCACCGACCAGGCACGACAACACGACTCCATTGGGAACCTGGGCCTGCCATGTACACAACCCAGCTAGGGCATGGCACCACAGCCACACAATAGCAGAATGTGTGGAGAGGCTGGAAGCAGGCATGTGCGAGGGAGGCAAGTGACTAATGAATGAGAACCTACCCAATGACAAGTGTGGCGTGGATGTGCTGGACAGACTTGAGCGTGCAACCCACGGAAATGGCCATGTGGACATTGACTGCTGGTGCATGGAGTGTAGTGGCCAGTGGACGCTACCATGTCAGCCCAGGCTGTGGGGTAGAACGCGGAAGTGTCGCTCGTTACGTTCCCCCCTGTAGGCGTGGGCAGAGTGGGTTGACCCTGCGTACGACAGGCCTGCGTAGGGGTGTGAATAAAAACCCCGTCGCTCTGGGCGTGGTTCTCTTCCAGAATGGCCAACGTGTCTGCCAGGGTGGCGCCACTCAGCCCGCCACGAGGCTGATGCCATAAGCGGCGGGGCCTGCGACCCTGTGTGCCTGCTGCACCCCAGGCCGCTGGTCCCCAGACCCGTCATGCCTGCCCCAGCGCACCAAGGCCTCTCCACTCACCTGCCGACACGGCGTGTGTCAAAGAGGGCCCACCACGTTCCGGTGCAAGCTCCAAGCCCCAGGCCTGCGACCTTGGCAGCCACCTCAGACCATCGCTGACCTCCACGACGCAGGCAGCACTCCTTTTTCGTTTACATACTCCACCGGCTTCCACTTTGGCCCAGTTGGTGTCACATATTGAACTGAGCCTTGAATGGCAGTGACCAAATGTCTATGGCAGCGTCCACATCACTATACTCCCTCCGATCAGTGAAGGCAAAGTCTGCATCGCATGCGCACGACACGTGTCTGTGGGCCTGTGCTGACCGCTGCCCATGGACCACACTGCGGTCCAGTAGGTCCCACATTCAGCACTCAGTCGTGATTCATGAATGGCAGAGTGCATACCAGTTAACGCACGGAGAGGAGTAAGAGGAAGATGCGGTTCAGTCCGGATGAAAGCCGGATCCGCGTTACGGAGGTGACCGAACACTAGCACCATCTGACCTGGTGCCACTAACCCTGTTCAACGCAAGCCGGCGACATGTGGTGCCACTAACCCTGTTCAACGCAAGCCGGGCACACGTGTTTGTGGGCCCCTGCAGACTACTGGCTCCGGCATGCACTGCGGGCCAGCCGGCCTCACACCAATCACATCAAGGCGGGACCAGCCAGGGCATGGCATCATCGCAGGCTGCACACATGCTCAGCTCTGGTGCCTCAGCCCCCGTGAGCCACAAGTCATTGCTACATGACATTCCAACGCCGTGTGTGTGAGTTCCAGGAGGAGCTGGCTGAACTGCGGTTGGCCCACACACACCACTGCCACCGGCCGACACTGCGGTCAAGTAGGTCCCACATTTGTGACTGGGTCTTGAGTCCTGAATGGCTGAGTCCACAGCAATGTACACGCCTCATCGCAGACTGCATCCCCTTGCGGCCCTGTTGCCACTGACTCCGTGCGCCGTGAGTCATGGTCACTCTCTGGTTGGACCTTGGTGGCGTCTGAGTTTGTGGCATGGGGGTTGTCGTCCTCATCATCTGGCAGGTACGGACTTGGTGTTTGGCATGAGTCTGTGGCATTCATCTCCCCCATGTTGCCTGTTGCTGCTTGGTTGTGCCCTCTGCATCATGCCCTGGGGGAACACCTTCCACTGTCCCACGATACACTCAGCGACAGTCACCTTGGACATCAACGAGGACCTGCTCAGCTCTCATGGGCCTAACCCAGTGCATCGCAAGTCACCGTCCCGTGGCGGTGTGCCCGTGCCGGCTGCTGTGCATCCGGGGCCACTAACTCTGTGCACCGCAAGTCATGGTCCCTTGCTGTTTGTACTTTGAACTTCTGATTGAGTGATGACTGTTGTAGTTGTTGCCAGCACCAAACACTCCCTGGGGGCTGTCTTACACTCACCCCACGCACAGCAAGCACAGGCGTCACTGGACAAGTGTGCCTGCCAACACTTTATGCTTAACCACCAATTGACTCATCTCTCTCTGCACTGTCACAGGTGATCAGGGATATGCACTCTGCACTTGGATGATGAGACCCCTCCGAGACCCGAGCACACATGCCCAGAAGCAGTACAATGTGTCCCACAAACGCACCAGGGGCATCGTGGAACGCACATTTGGTGTGTTGAAGTCACGTTTCAGGTGCCTGGACATCACAGGCGGAAGGCTCCTGTACAGGCCAGACATTGTGGGCAAGATGATCGCTGCATGTTGTGTTTTGCACAACATCTGTGTGCGCTCTAATGCCCCATGGATCCCAGTGCCAGATGCACCGGACGATGATGAGGACGATGGGGCAGGTGGCCCACACCCAACTGCAGCTGCAGCAGGAATAGCCCATAGGAACACCCTCATTGCCAATTTCTTCACCTGAGCACGTCACTTTGTGTCCGTCCTGTACAATGATGGGACAGTACAAATTGTCCACTGGCACTGCATGTGTAAATAAAACTGATACAGGTTACAGGTTGTACTCGTCTATTGTCATGTCACAAATTCCTGCGATGCCAGATGTGCTTGGCCATTTTGTGCACGCATGCGGCACCAGTTGTGTCCTGTGTTCTGTTGTGGAAGTGTTGCAGTATGTACCACATTGTTGACAATGTTGGGGTGCTCTTATTCTTATGTGTGTATGCTGCACTGTGGCTGAGTCGCCCCTGCAGCTCTGAATTGGCTGCCACTCATCCCTTTCAGGCAGTGTGCCTTTCACTTCTGTGCATCTACAGTGCTGAGATGTTGCTAACTTGAGTGAATTGTGCCCTTCGTCGTGTTGTGACTCGTGGTCATGGTCGGTATGCGGATGTGTAGTTGGCGTAAGGGGTTTTTTGTGCACATGGATGTGTTCGAGTGTGACCTGCACCATTGCGGATCTGGCCCACACTCAGCCGCATCAGTGTCGTGGCCTGCACATTGACATGGTGGTTGGACTGCAGCCATGCTACTCATCATGTAGTGTCTCTTGCATTGTCAGTGTGGCTGATGGATACGCATCTTCGATGTGTTTCGCACGTGTGCATGTGTTGGTTGTGTGATTGGTGATGTGTTGGGTGGGGGCCCCTTTGGGCACATGGTGGAGGTGAGACTACTTGGTGTTTGTGTGTGTGCTGCAGTGTTCCAGGGGGATCAGGGACATGATCTGGAGTCATTGTGGGTGTGCAGTGTGCTCTGCTTAATTGTGCATGTGTGCCATTGTGCCCATCTCCCCCCGTCCCCCCACTCCCTGGTAGGTACTCACCCTATTGATGTTGTGTCAGGTCATGTTGAGTGGTGTCCGGGTCCTCTGCTCCTGTCACCATCTCCCGACTGATGACTGTGTCCACCATTTTCTCCATTTCATCCTGCTCCTGGTGTTCTGCTGGCCCCCCACCTCCAATATGCGTTGCTGCTTTAATGTTGGCAGCGAGTTCCTTCTTGGGTTTGCCCTTCGCATCATTCCAGCGCCTCTTGTCTTCTTCCATTGTCCTCCTCGGCGCGGCAACGGCATTCACATGGTCCGAGATGGTCTGCCATCTCAGCGTCATTTTTGCCAATGACACGTTGGAGGTGACGTACAGTTGGTGGGGGTGTTCTATCTCATCCGTGACGTGGACCCGGGTTTCCTGCAGACTGTACCCCGTCTTCCTCTCCCTCTTCTCATTGCCCTTCCACGACACCTGGCTTCCTGGCTAGGCCTCCGTGGGTCTTGTGGGTTTCACGTTGGCCTCTGCACCTGGTCCGGGTGCATCCTTGGTGCTCCGCGGTTCATCTGGTTTTTGGTGTGATCTTTTTGGGTGCTTTTCTTGTGCTTTTCCCCGCATGACGCGTGGGACTTGCTGGCCTCTCGCTAGTTATCACACAGATTTTATCGCAATTGGGCCCATCGCAACTTTTTTCGCATTGGGTTTTGCATTTTTATCGCCGTCCCGATGGTTGTTTCGCGGACATTCGCTGCGTTATCGTGCGGTTATCGCACGATATCGCCGTGTGGTGAATGCCACGTTAACACGGCGTTATTTTCCCGCGATGGACTGCGATGTGAGAAGTTGCGGTAAGCTATTTTGGCGATGTTTATCACACGTTCTTGTGAATATACCCCATTGACTTTTGCACAGCAACCCTTTTATTGATGCCATTTTTAGGGGAAAAAAGACACATTTTTGCGGAGCATATTTTTTATGTTTTTTCCAAAATCACCTAAATGTATCTATATTTTGGCTATTTTCTTGGTCCCCTCCAGGTGATCAACAAACCTTGGAGCTCGTGGGGTTTGTTGTGGGAAAGAAACAAATTCAACTCAGAGTTGGGTATTGTGTCTTCTTTATTGTAATCATTTGGATTCCATATTCTTTGTCTACAGCAGACCATAATTCTAGTATTGATAGTTCCAGGTTGTTTTATTGCCCTAGGTGTGTGCGTGCGGTTTGACGATTTCGTCACACTTCTTGGTTCCTTCTTTTAGGTGTAATCATGGCCAGAATGGAGTCCCTTCGGTAAAGAAGATTAAGCACAAGTAAGTGACTGGGTATGGCTTTCAATCACCCTAAATCTACTCAATTCTACTTTCCCTAACTGCTTGCCCTGACTGAGAGTTTGTTGGTTCTTTGCACCGTGGGTTTGAGTATTTCTTTTGACAGCTTCGGTTAATTCTCCCAGTTTTAGAAGACAATTGAGCTTTAGTTGTCATATTTAAATAAACTCTTTGGACTTGCTAACTTCCCATCTCTAAATAGAAGGGTAACTGAGGTGAACTAAACAGAACTTAATGCAGACACAAAATTAGTGAAGAAGTGAAAAAACAGAAAATGTTCCATTTGCTTAAATCTCAGCATTCTTCCTTTGACTCAAGCGACTCCCTTATCACTTTCCCAGTGCTATTTTCCAAATTCACCAGAAACTGTCAGAACTCTCTAACAGGGGCATAGTTTCAGTGGGAGTGTTTGGGGTGTTACACCCCCCTAATAAATGTATTTTCTGATAAATAGTTGGGTACAGGTGGTTTCAGTCGAGTATTGTGAGATGTCAGTCGCAATTCACCAGGGATGTTTACATACACAGAGACAAACATGCACACGAACGTCCTATAAATATTGGTTATTTTACAAAATATTGTGTTTTTTCTCTAAGTACTTGTATAATCCGCATTCCTCTCCCTTTCTAGTGCCCCTTAGGCCCCTCTTATGCACCCTGCTTGTGGTATAATGTATTGAAACATTCTATTTGAGCCTGATTGTCGGAAAATCTAAAGCTCACCCTCCCCATCCTACTGACCAAGCTACGCCCCTGCCCTCTCATATACGTCTATATGACTCTTTATGCCCCAAATGTTCCTCCTTAGCTGTAACCGTATTATTATCAGAAGTCCCAATGCCAATTCCACTGTCAATATCTCCCTGCCAATGTCAGTCACATAAACCACGCTCCCCCAGGTGAATTGCGGGCCTGGCACCACACTCATCCGAACTGCTTGGGGAGGTGCTGAAGCTCTGATAAAACTCACTCCTCGGTCCCGTAGTCTCTTGGGTACTTCTGTTCTCATCCTGATGTTGGACTCCTCTCTAGTCATCCTCTACTACTGGTGTCATCAGTCCTGTGTGTACCACCCTCCTTGGGTCATACCTCTTCTTGTTCTCCTCCCTCGATCTTTGCTTACGGGTTTCTTTCCTGGCAAGGGCAGAAAAGTCCTTCTTTTGTATTGGTATTTTCTCCATTCCTTTGTTTCTTTTGTCCTTTCACAGTTTCAATGTCTTTTGTTTCTCTTCCAGGATGCAGCAGGAGGGGGACTACATCTGGAGTGTCAGGTAAGTCTAGTTTTCTTTCTACCATTTCATTACACCTGTGTACCTTAGAATCCCCATTATGTTGGGAGAAACAGATGCAAATTTTGCACAGATACCTTTTGTGGATAAAAAGTTTTGAAGGTGTAAATGCAAAGTATCCCAAATAACAAAAAAGGGCTTAGCATTCTGGGGGAGAAAAGGCTTAGCACCCAAGGGGTTAAAGTGCAATTATGGTTGCAGAACAAAACTTTAAAAAAACATTGAAATTCACCATTTATGGTTAGGTAATCAATCACAACTCACCTCTTATGACTTCGTATGACTTCACTCATAACTTGTTAAAACCTAGCATTGATGACATCACTGATAACCTCTCAAAGAATTGTGAATAATTGGCATAGGCTCAAGTCTAGAGTCTTTCCCCAACAATATTTCTCCTCCTCAGTGTGTAAGGCAGACGAAGTAGCAATATTATTGTCACGTTCTTTTCGAGGGAAAGTGGGGTCCAAAATACAGAAATTAGGGGCCGCCTTCTGGTTTATCGCATCCATTTTGGACCACATTCATTGATAATAGTATCTCTGTGTGCTCCCAAGAGGGACAGGAACAGTTCTTGTGCAGGGCAGTAGCAGACACCATGACAACACAGGACCGGTGGGTGATGCTACCATTTCCCTCTTAAATGTTGATGCAAAACTATTCACAGGTATTGTGGCAGGCCGCCTCGCACCTTTTATGCCCGGGTTGGTGGGCCCTGATCAAGTGGGTTTTATCCCTAACAGACATTACGCAGACAACACTAAACAAATTTTACATCTTATAGACAAAGCTACTTGTTCCCAGAGAGAGAAGTCATGCTATTTTCCATCGATGCCGAAAAGGCGCTTGATCGCGTTCATTGGCCCTACTTAGCCAAGACACTGGCAGATTTCGGTCTTGGGGAATGGCTTCATGCCTGGATTCTTAGGGGTTATGGGGAACCGAAGGCCTCCGTCTGAGTCAATGGGTGAATCTCAGCCCAATTTCCCATATGTCGCGGCACACAGCAGAGGTGCCCATTGTCTCCCCTGCTATTTGCGCTCTATTTGAGTTGTTTGCCCAGAGGGTCAGGGATAACCCAAACATCACAGGGGTAAGCTTTGGGGGTGAGGAACATTTCATAACATTATATGCTGACGATGTTGTTTACCTAGACAACCCTAGGGAGGCCCTTCCCAGCTTCTTGGATGAGTTGTGGCACTTCGGAGCAGTGTCGAATTTCATATGAACCTGGCTAAATCACTGGCCCAGGACCTCACAGTCTCACCCACCAAAAAGTACTATTTGACCCAGAATCACTCGATCCAGTGGGCTTCGGGTTCTATCCTACACCTGGGTCGCCTCCCTTAAAATGACGATCTTACCCAAGATTTTATCCATTTTCCAAACACTCTTCCTACAGCCCCCATCAGGGACGCTCCAAACTCTGCAAGATGCACTTCAGCGGTTTGTGTGGGCTAGCAAGCGACCCCAGATGAAATGCGATGGCAGTTGGCGTCCCCCAGTCGAGGGCGACCTGGGAGTCCCAAGCCTACTACATTATTTTCATGCTGCACTGCTTCAGTATTTGGTGGAATGGTCCCCCCCAGAGTCGGAAAAGGCGTGGTTATTCATGGATAGAGCACTGGTGGGCACAGCTTTATGGAAGGTTCCCTTTCTGGCCCTCACTCGCCGCCATGTAAATATTTATTTGTCTTGATCACATTGCCTACCCTGAAGGCTCTGGAGAGTCTGGAGACTCGGAGGGGCCTTACGTCATTTCCTTCCCCCTTAATTCTGGTAGTGGAAAATGTAGACTTTACCCCAGGTCTGGATAGCACACTGTTCAAAGCTTGGCAACAGGTGGGATGCCGGTCCATAGGCCACTTGTTTGTTGCAGAGGGTCCTATCCCATTTGAATCCTTGCGTGCTGACTTTGCAGAAGGGGAACGGTTTCGATACACGTAGATGAGACACTGGTAAATTCAATCGGTAATAAGCGAGGCCACTCAACGGCAACTGACAATATTCGAGCATTGGCTTCTTAGCAAGGACTCAGATAGGTGCCTCGTTACGGAACTGTATGAGATGCTGCTGAGTGGGGAACCTAGGTCGAAGTCCCCTGCGCAAGTCCAGTGGGAATTGGAAATTGGCAGACAACTGTCCCCTAAGGAATGTCAGGACGTTTATTACCATGCATGGCACTCAGCATCTAATATATCGAGCATCTAGACTGCAGCAAAAATTGCCACATACTGGTAACTAACTCGCATGCATAGAGCGAATCCAGCGCATAGCGATAGCTGCTTGAGGCATTGTGATTCCTGTGGAACTTTGGTACATATCTTGTGGGAATGCCCTAGACTCACACAGTTTTGGAATGAGATCTTGACTGACATAGACACCCACTTTAATACCCAGCTATCCATATTTCCCTCATACATCATATTGGGACTTCCTAACCCACTCACATGGCCACTTAAATCCCGGAGGGGCCGACATATAACTCTGGCACTGGGGGCAGCACACCAGTCAATTTTAGCCTATTGGGAAACAGACAAGGTACCGTCCCGCCAGAATTGGCTACACCATGTTAGACATCTCCTGGGGATGGAGAGGCTTTTCTAAACACTTATGCTGAAAGGGGATTCAAACTGGGATATCTGGCAACCATTTATCGTGTGCCTTTCCCAGGAATTTACGGAGTTGAACTGTCCCAGATATCTGAGGTTGCTTCGAATGACTAGTCTGGCAGACTGAGCTACCCTGATGCTCCGTCTATATACACCTTCGATACAATTCAATTTCACTTATAGTTTGAGGCTGGATGGGCACATGGGGGAGGGTGGGAGGGGGGGAGTGTTGGGTGGAGTTTATTGAAAATGTTGCTAATTGTCAAAGTGAAGTTTAACCTTTGAGATGTCACAGCTCCGTTGAATGTCTCTTCTTCTTTGTCTGCTTGTGCAACAATAAAAACAAATGTTAGTTAGTTAGTTAGTTAGTTAGTCCGATTTGTATAGCGCAACAGCTGCCTCAGCAAAGAGGCGTCCCGGCGCTTACTACTGGCAGACAACAGAAGACTAAGCCGCGGGGAAGAGATGAGTTTTTATAGCCTTCCTGAACGTCAAATAGTTATCCAGACTGCGAATATGCAGGGGGAGAGAATTCCAAAGCTTGGCCGCTAGATAGCGGAAAGATCGTCCCCCGGCACGTAGACGTTTTACCCGCGGGACCAAAGCCAAGCAAGACCCCATAGAGTGCAGAGAGCGCAAGGGAGTGTAAGGTACCACCACGTCGGACAGAATACAAGGAGAGGAGAACTTTAAGATTTTGAAGGCCAGGGAGAGGGCTTTAAATTCTATGCGCTTGGCCACAGGCAGGCAGTGTAATAGACAGATTACCCCCGAGATGTGGCATCTACGCGGGAGACCCAAAAGGGCTCTGGCAGCTGCATTTTGGACCCTTTGTAGGTGCAAGACCTCAGCTTTATTCAACCCCAAAAAAAGTGAATTAGCGTAGTCAAGCCTAGACAGTATGGCCGCCTGAACAATCAGTTGTCTGGTGGACGGGTCAAAAAAGCCCAGAAGGGGTTTCAGACCCCGTAGAAGGCCAAAGCACATGCCTGCAATCTTCTTAGTGTGATCCTGAAGACTAAGGGTTGAGTCCATCCAAACCCCCAGGTTTTTCACTACCAACTTAGGGGTGGGTGCGCTCCCCAGGGTGTTAGGCCACCAGTTCTTGCTCCACAGCTTGATGTTTTTACCTACCAACAACACCTCCGATTTATTAGCATTAAGCTGGAGGCAGTTGGTGGTCATCCACTCCGCGACCGCCACCAGACCGCTCCTAAACATAGGGGCATCCTGCGTGGAGTCATCGGAGAGAACCACCACCAACTGCGTGTCATCGGCGTAAGAGACAATGGAGAGACCCCTGTCCCTGGCTATCACTGCCAGAGGTTGTACGTACAGATTAAAAAGTACGGGACTCAGGGCGGAACCCTGTGGCACACCTTGTCCAACAGACTGGACCCGTGAGAGGAAGGGCGGAGCAGACACCTGGAAAGTCCTTTCAGAGAGGAAGGATCTGAACCATTCCAAGGCAGCACCAACGATTCCTGCCTCCTCCAGACGATTTAAAAGAATCTGGTGGGATACAGTGTCAAACGCGGCACTAAGATCTAACAAGATTAGTGCCGCGGTGTCACTCGCATCTAGAATGGTCCGCAGATGTTCGGCCACAGCAAGGAGCGCTGTCTCCGTACTGTGCCCTGGGCGGAAACCATTCTGCGTGGGATCCAGGATGCCATTGGAATTCAGAAAAGCTGAAAGGATGGTATTAGCGTGTGCTTCCGCAATTTTAGCTGCCCAAGGTAACAGAGAGATTGGGCGGAAGTTTTCCAATTTAGCTGGATCTAATGATGGCTTTTAAGAAGGGGAACAACCATAGCCTGTTTCCATTGCCTTGGAACCGTTGCAGTGGAAAAGGAAGTATTAATCAACTGGCACAGAGGCGCCGCAACCACAGACAATGATTTTAAAAACTGGTCCGGCTTGAGAGGATCTGCAGGGGAGCCAGATTTGATTTTGCTGCAAAGCTGACAAAGCTCATCCTGATCAACAAAAGGAAACGCCGTCAGAGTGTGAACGATGGGAGGCCTGGATACAGGACTAAGACTAACAGGGGCCTGAGGAAAAGAATGATATATTGTCTCCACCTTTTTAACGAAAAAGGTGGCGAGATCCTCACATTGCTGCTTGGACGTAATTACAGAGGCAGTAGGACTTTTCCTGAATTTAAGATCATTAAGTATTTTAAAAATATACTTGGTTGGATTGCTACTAGAGTGGATTTCCTTAGTAAAGTAAGCAGCACGCTCAGCCTGTATGGCCCTATGATACCTTTTGATGTAAGCATAAAAACAAGTTGAACACCCATTCATGATCATTAACTTTGCTGCCCCTCACCCAGCCCTCCAGTGCCTTACCAGCATAATCAAAGAAATCCACCCAGGTTGTGTAAAGAGCTTATGACTGGCCCTGAGCCTGTACTTCTCAGGGGTCAGCCCAAGCTTGCTGACTAAAATGGCCTTCATGACAGTGTAGTTGGTCTTGTCCACCACCTCTAATGTAAGAAATGTGTCCCTCCCCACCGTTGGCACGCACCACCATAAACGACCCCCCAGAACTCCTCTGGGACCCTGTGCACTTTCAAAGCCACTTCATAGGCTGCCAATCATGTCATTCCCCACTCCATAACTGGGCATCATCTCTTTTGGTATATAAAATCTGGACTCATTTGAAAACACTGCAGGTATGCTGCCATCAATATTGTTGTTGCTGGACCCCACTTAGAGGACTCTAATATCCAGCTCTCTGAGGATCAGCTCATGGGCCATCTGCCTTTACTCCATGGCCAGCCTTTTCTCTTCTAGAGCTTTCTCTTTCTCTAATTGTGCAAGTGCCTGCTCTCTGTAAATCTTGGCAAGCTCTAGTCTGAGTATTATCTTCTCCCTCCTGTATGCCAGCTCCTCTGGGCACAGGTTCTTTGAGGACACACTGCTGCCTGGTCTAGAGTGGACTTCCAGTACTGGAAGAAAATTGCTCCCCCCTCTGAAGACTGCAAGACATGACCATCTTTCAGGTCCCACTCTGATCCTTTCCTCAGACTCAGATCCCTCCTCCTCATCCACTTCTCATTCTGGGTGGGCTGCTGCCCATTCTCTTAAGGCTGTCTAAAGCCCTACCTTCTTGGCGCTTTCCTTATGGAACACCCTACTCTCCTAGAAGAACCACTTGATCTGGGCCACTGTGTATGCCTTCAGATTGGCCAGCTCGAATTCCGTATTGCCAGGTAGAACCACAGACATTGTAGAAAAAATAGGACTTGGGCAAAAGGACTTTGGAAAAATCAAAAGATATCAGAAGAGGGAGAATTAAAAAAGGCTTGAATTGGTCCAAGTATAGAGCTGTAGTGAACAATGAGTTACTTGATGGTACCGCACAAACACAAACAGAAGTCCAATCCTCACCGCTGATCACCAGTGTTAGAAATGGTATTCCTGGTTGGTTGAGTTATGCACCCAAGCCGGGCAGGAACCACCACTCTAGTCGGGATTAGCTAGATACACACTAATTGATCTCCTGTGCTCACCTTCTGGTAGCTTGGCACAGAGCAGTCAGGCTTATCTAAAGAAGCAATGTATAGAATATTTGTGCAATTACACACACAGTAACACAGTGAATATACCACAAGAAGACTCCACACAGGTTTATAAAAATAGATTATTATTTTCTGAACAAAGCAAGACCAATACTACAAAAATCCAATGGATAGAAGTTGAGATATTGAATTTTAAAGGAATAAGGGCCATATGTAGGTAATCTGGAAATACCGATTCCTAATTACCGAATTTTACCGAATTGGTATTTAGAAATCGGTATTTCCGATGTACGTAATAATTCGTTAAATATTACCGAATCGGTAAAAATCGGTAAATATTTACCGAATCAACAATACCGATCGGTTTTTCCGATTCGGTAAATACCGAATCGGTAAATACTGAATCGGAAATTTAAAAAAACAGCAATTGAGGAATCAGCCAATCCTGTGCAACCACCACCCCTCCCAACCAGGAAGTGGCCACACCCAGGCAGGTGCACACAATCAGAACCTTCTGGAGAGGCTGGGAGTGCAGAGGAGAGCAACAGAGCCACTGCCTGAACTTGTTCTGCAAATCTTGCACAATGGCCAGCCAGGACACAGAAAGAGAAGGAGGGGAAAGGAAGAGGAAACTGAAAATCAGTCAGAAGGAACTGCAGGTCCTTGTGGAGGAGGTAGTGAAGCAGCACGCAAAGCTGTTTGGAAAGCAGTCCCTGCATGTTGCAGAGTCAGTAAAAAGAAACATCTGGCTTGGAATCCAGTCTCAGGTGAATGCCATTGGAGTGACCCCCGGGACATTGATGTGCTCAAGAAGCGGTGGTATGATATCAGGAGCATCACCAAGAGGAAGATGGCTGATCTTAAAAAACAAGCCAGCCTGACAGGAGGAGGAAGGAACAGGGCACCTGCCCTGACTGAACTTGAGCGGCTCGTGGAGTCCACGATAGAGCCAGAAAGTGTCTGTGCGATCGGGGATGCAGACAGCTCTGCCAGGGCTGCTTCCAAACAAGGTAAGAAGCATGCACAGCATTGTGCCCCCCCCTTCCCCTATCCCAAATCCCCAATTGGGCTATGTGAATCCCACTCCAGTACAGGTTGTTGTTCAGACCAGCAATGCATTATGGGAGATGTAGTCAGTGAAACCCCTATCATGACAGGAATCGCACTGAACAACAAGGCATGTGACACACATCAGCGATAAGCAGGCAGAGGACAATGAGATAGTGTGGCAGAAATGTATATTTATTTTTGCAATGCAGGGCTGCAGGTACACTGAGCTAATGTACAATTTCTGTCCACAGGCGAGACATCGCTCAGGACTGCTCAGGACAAGGGAGAGAGGGCACCCCGGAAGGACATCACAGAGAAGGCCAGTACGAGTGCAGGGCACACAACACCACCACAGCCAGCCTCACCACCACAGCCAGCCTCACCACCACAGCTAGCCTCGCCACTACTGCTAGCCTCACCAGCATCAACACCACCTGCAGTGCTTAGACCTAGGAGGCGTGCTGTTGCCAGACTGCAGGAGTTTGAGTCCTCCTCAGAAGACTCGAGGGGAGGGGAAACATCTACTGTGCCACTGGATGGTAGCAATGCTGGTTTGCTGTCCACTTCTGAGGGAGCACACACAGGTGCCAGACGCCACCGCAGGGCTCGTTTGAGCAGTCCACCTCCACAGGGTGAGAGCCATGGTGTCTTCGGAGGGCTGGAGGCAACCATGGTGAAGGTGCAGCGCCTACAAGGCAAGGCAATTCAGTCAGTCCAGCGACAAATGAGGTGCCTCAATGATAACATGACCAACATTGACAAGGGCATTAGCTCAATGGCTGAGGGCATGAAGGAGATGGCTGCGGGCATGCAGGACTTGTCCCAGTCTGTGATGCTGCTCTGCAGCAAAATGGATGAGGACAGAGTAACACGGCGCAGGGAGAGGCAGAAAATGGAGCACCATACAAGGGCAGTGAACCGCCTAGCAACTGCCACTTCTCTGCTCTGCAGGCGCTCCCTGGCCATGCAGGAGGGGCTGGCGCACTGCAGCACTGATGTCTCTAGGGGGCTGGTAAAGGTGACCACTGCTCTTGAAGTGCTGCTTACGAGTCAGGCTGCCACTACTGGTGCTGTGGAAGTTGGGGACAGCGAGGACACGACCAGTCGGAGCAGCATTACCCCCCCTGTAACAGACACCCGGAGGAGCAGCAGACGGCATGGGGCTGCCACTGGTTCCACAGCCAGTGAGGACAGTCAGTTAATGGCATCCAGTACTGTTGTGCGTGGCCGCAGACGCTGATGCAGCCCACACTTTCAGGACAGACTTGGGTGAAGTAATCCATGACTTCCTACTATGGATGTCACAAATTGGAATGCCAAGTTTGGCCGTTTGTGTTGTGGCGTAGTGCCCAGAAATTAAAACTACGTCATTACATTCAACAGCTGGCTGTGTCTCCTTACTTACTTAAAAATAGTTGCATGTGATCTCTGCCCGTCTCTGTCTCCCATCTGTTGCTGGTGGCACTCCTGCTGCGTTGGGCTCTGGCTGTGCAAATTCATCATCATTGTCCTCAAAATCAGTTAATTCCACTTCTGTACCTTTCTTTGTGGCAAGGTTGTGCAGCATTGCACAAGTTGCAATGATTTTGCAGCAGATGATGGGTGTGTACTGACGTGCGCCTCCGCTTTTGTGGAGGCAGCGGAACCTGCTTTTCAATAGTCCAAACGTGTGCTCCACAACGTTGCGTGTTGATTTGTGTGCCACATTGTATTGTCTCTCACTCAGGGTTGATGGGTTTAGGTAGGGAGTGAGGATAAATGACCGCACGGCATATGCACTATCGCCTAGGTGAGAAAGAGAGTGCCATTAGTCACATACACCAATACACATTCATCTGCAGTAAGTATGAGTGAGTGTCACAGTGATTTACCTAGCAGGTATCCTTCTCCAAATTCTCCCGCAGCCAGGCGTGTGTAGATCCCACTGTTCTGGAAGATGTATGAGTCGTGGGTGCTCCCAGGAAATTTGGCCACGATGTCAGTGATTATGTTGGCAGCATCGCAGATTACCTGCACATTTATGGAGTGGGTGGACTTTCTGTTCCTGTAGATATACTCAGTGGCTGCTGGTGGGCAGATTGGAATGTGTGTGCCATCAATACAGCCTATGACATGCGGGAACTGTGCCATCTGGTAAAAGTCTGTCTTGGTTTTCAGCAGTTCCGCCTGTGTGTTTGGGAAGCTAATGTAGTGATGCATTCTCTGCATCATGGCATCCAGGAACTTTCTGAAGAAACAGGACAGGCAACTCTGAGACACCCCGCCTACCGCAGCTATCACCCCCTGGTAACTGCCAGATGCGAGTAGATGTAGGCTACAGAGCACCTGCACATGTGGTGGTATGGCGTGCGCCCTTGGTGTTGGGTGCTCCAGGAGTGGGTGCAGGTCCCTTATCAAGTCCAGGATGGTGTGGGGGTGTAGCCTGTACCTTTCATGGATCTCAGCCTCAGTCTGTTGGAAGAGTGTGATGCGCTCTCTGTAAATGCGCTCCTCCCGTCTCCAGATCCTCACTCCTGCTGCCTGTAGACGTAGCCGCCTTGCAATCACATAGAAAGCCGCCATAGTGACCACACTGTTGCATTTTGGGATTGCTTATATACACTGTAGCTGATTACCACCTGCTTTCAGTCAGTGTTAATTACCGACTCTTAAATACCGAATTTCATGAAATTCGGTATTACCGAATTTACCTACATCTCTTTTCTCGTTTTTACCGTTTCTTATTTACCGATTCGGGAAATAAGGAATCGGTAATTCCGAATCGGTAATTTTGAATTCGGTAATGATGAATCGGTATTTACCGATTCATAATTACCGAATCCTTCTTTTTAGCCTCCTACATCTCAATTGCCTAAATACCGGTTGGTAATGGGAGATTTACCGAATTTCGGCCGTTACCGACCGGTATTTAGCTACCTACATATGGCCCTTAATGCAGTAAAGTGCTTAGAAGCAATTAGCTCTAAAAAGGTTACTTTTTGGTGTGCTGGTCCGTGGCAAAGTCAAAGCCCTGGCCAGCCATGGGACCCACATGGGCCCCAGTGAACAGAGTGCCTTTCCTGGTCGCAAACAGCAAGATGCATTGATCTTCTCCACGGAGTGAAGGCGATGTGTAAGTTCTGAAGATGGGTACCTGAGTCGAGAGGCTGAACAATGTGCTGGATTCTGCCATGCAGTTGAGGGTATGAGTCAATCTCACCAAGCTGCAGTGGCGTTGCTATGTTGTCTCATGCGTTGATCTCTGGGGGCAAGGTGCTGGTTCTGATGCGATGTGCCGATTTTACTCCTACAACCAGGTGGATGCGCTGGTTCTGCTACACGTAGACAGGAGATGCATCGATAGCCATGTTGCAAGTATGTGATCCACTTGCACAGGAACTGGGGTAGAGACTTTAATATCCCTGAGTCTCAAGCAACAGGATGCAAGCCAACAAGCCGTTGGAGATCACTTGGAGTGAATGCAGAGTCCAGCTTTCCTTCAACAATGTCAGAGAACAGCAGACAGCAAGGCAATAAACAGAAAAGAAATCCAGTTGAGTTCTTTAAGCAGCACTGCAGTTCTCCTGGCAGAGCTTCAGTTACAAGTCCAGTAGTTTCTGATTTTAGGAGGTCAGAGACTCAGTACTTATACCCCAAAATGCCTTTAATGTGGGGTATGACTTCAAATCTGAAGTGCAAAAGTATCCCTTTCAACCCAGTCCTGTCTGCCAGGCTATCTGTGGGGCTAATCAGCCCTTTGTGTCGGGACAGGACACAGCCTATTCAAGTGAAGTGTCAGCCCCTCCCTTCCATCCTGCCCAGGAAAGACCATCAGAATACAGATGTATGTAGATGGATACTCAGACACACCTAACCTTCTTGGTTGTGGCTGTCTTGAGGGAATGCACAAAGTGCAGCTGTCACCCATCCCAGACGTGTTTTAGATACAGAGCAGTAAGTGCAGAGAAAGTCTAATTTCGAAAAGTATAATTTCTAAAACAGTAATTACCATTCTGAACATAGGAAACATGAAAAATACTCCTCTCTGATCAGGAATTACAGCTTGAAAGTGTATTAAGGAATTCCCCATGCTAGCTTGTGAGAGGAGAAGACCTCACAGTAGTGAAAAATGAAATAGGCTGTTTGTCACTACCAGAACATGTAAAACATAAAGGCACATATCCTACCTTTTACCTAAATAGCACCCTATGCTTAGGGTTACTTAGAGCCTACCTTAGGGGTGACTTATATGCCCCAAAAGGGGAGTTTGAGGCTTGGGAAGAAGTTTAAAATGCCACGTCAAAGTGGCAGTTAACTGCACACACAGGCACTGCAATGGCAGTCCCGAGACAGGTTTGAAGGGCTACTTATGTGGGTGGCACAATCAGTGCTGCAGGCCCACTAGTAGCTTTTGACTTATAGGCACTTGGTATATATGATACCACTTTACAAGGGACTTACAAGTAAATCAAATATGTCAATCAGGCTGTGCGTTATTTGAGCCGGTGGTTTCCGGTGCTCAGCACTGCACTAAATTGTCAGCACCGGCGCTTGTGACAGCCTGCCACAGGGTGGCATTGTCTAGCTAACCACAGCAACAGCAATTTATTAATTCAATATACATGAAAAATGACCAATATCTGCCCCCCAAGCCATACCTATAGCATTGGGGGCCTGAAATAGTTCAAATTGTCACACTTGCAGGAGTGTGATGGTTATTAGTTTTGTTGTTATTATCATTGGCAGCATGGCATGGACAATGTGTGGTGCAAGCTGCAGTGGCCTCCTGTCGAGAGCCCTGGCACTTATTTTGTTTACAAATTTAGCACTGCAATCAGGTACACACCAATGTCATCATGTTTAGGGGAGAAGCACATGCACTTTAGCACTGGTTAGCACTGTTTAGTAGTGGTAAAGTGCTCAGAGTGCTAAGGTCAACAAAAAAAGTCCCCCACATGGGTCTGGGGGTCAGTGTAGACTCACCCTGCCCTCTTAAGACATTTCTATTTTTATCTTTTTCACCATAGAGCTTAGTGCACCTTGTTGGGTAACAGAACATTTTCTGTGATGGCCAGCCAATCAAAGCAAACACAAGGAGATGATGGACGGAGTGCTGAAACCTTTCAGACACTCACCCCCAGTCACAGATCTGGGTTGAATCCATCATCATTCTTTAGCTCACTTCGCCACCTCAGTTCAGACCCAGCTATATGCAAATCAGTCTTAACCCTGTGCCTCATGGGAACAGTCCAGCACCGAACTGCCAAGCCAGGTCTTCCCTGAACCGGAAACAAGCATCCTGGGACCGGTTTCTGGGTAACACCCTTCATCAGCCAGGCTAGCTTGAAACCAGTGGCAAAGTGAGCAAGGGACCCACGTCTGGGCATACCCTGCCAACTTACTTTTGCATTTGTCACCCCGAGTGGGACGGGTATGCCCAGACGTGGGTCCCGTGCTCTCCATGCCACTGGAGTCAAGCTATCCTGGCTGATGAGGGCTGAAAGCCCGAAACTGGTCCTAGGATGCTTGTTTCCAGTCCAGGGAGGACCTGGCCTGGCAGTTCGGGCTGGACTGTACCCATTGGGCGCAGGGTCAAGACTGATTTGCATATGGTCGGGTCCAAACTGGAATGGCATGGTGAGCAAAAAAACGATGGATTTAGGCCTAGATCTCTGTACTGGGGTGAATGTATGACATTGTTCTGCATTCTGTCCATCAATTGTTCTTTTTGCATTTGTCACCCCGAGTGGGACGGGTATGCCCAGACGTGGGTCCCATGCTCTCCATGCCACTGGAGTCAAGCTATCCTGGCTGATGAGGGCTGAAAGCCCGAAACCAGTCCTAGGATGCTTGCTTCCAGTCCAGGGAGGAGCTGGCCTGGCAGTTCGGGCTGGACTGTTCCCATTGGGCGCAGGGTCAAGACTGATTTGCATATGGTCGGGTCCAAACTGGAATGGCATGGTGAGCAAAAAAACGATGGATTTAGGCCCAGATCTCTGTACTGGGGTGAATGTATGACATTGTTCTGCATTCTGTCCATCAATTGTTCTTTTTGCATTTGTCACCCCGAGTGGGACGGGTATGCCCAGACGTGGGTCCCGTGCTCTCCATGCCACTGGAGTCAAACTATCCTGGCTGATGAGGGGTGAAAGCCCGAAACCAGTCCTAGGATGCTTGTTTCCAGTCCAGGGAGGACCTGGCCTGGCAGTTCGGGCTGGACTGTTCCCATTGGGCGCAGGGTCAAGACTGATTTGCATATGGTTGGGTCCAAACTGGAATGGCATGGTAAGCAAAAAAACGATGGATTTAGGCCCAGATCTCTGTACTGGGGTGAATGTATGACATTGTTCTGCATTCTGTCCATCAATTGTTCTTTTTGCATTTGTCACCCCGAGTGGGATGGGTATGCCCAGACGTGGGTCCCGTGCTCTCCATGCCACTGGAGTCAAGCTATCCTGGCTGATGAGGGCTGAAAGCCCAAAACCAGTCCTAGGATGCTTGTTTCCAGTCCAGGGAGGAGCTGGCCTGGCAGTTCGGGCTGGACTGTTCCCATTGGGCGCAGGGTCAAGACTGATTTGCATATGGTCGGGTCCAAACTGAAATGGCATGGTGAGCAAAAAAACAATGGATTTAGGCCCAGATCTCTGTACTGGGATGAATGTATGACATTGTTCTGCATTCTGTCCATCAATTGTTCTTTTTGCATTGGCCAGCCAATCAAAGTATAGCTGATTTGCAAATCTGCAGTCGGATTCATGAACCTCCAATGCATGACAAGAGAAAAAGCGCTGTCATACAATAGAGTGGATTTATTTTTATAATTGGATTTATGCTCCTTGGGTTTTTTAATCGGTGGAGGATCCACAAATTAATGGTCCCGATATCTTTAAAATACAATCTCTTCATGCACAGACCAGAGCACTGGTAAATTCTTTAGAATGGATTTTCACCAGGCCTGGGCATAGTTTGCGGAGTTTTGCTACGTGAAACTCTGCAAAGTGACAAAAAAACCTCTGCAAAGTTCCGCAAGTTGCGGAGTGCAGTGCGAACTGCCTTTCGCGCTGGTCTTCCTGCCGCTCAGGTAGAAATTCTACCCGAGCTGCAGCTAGCGCTCGCGAACTTACCGTTCGCGAGCGGGGAAAAAACTCCGCTGCACTACGCGAAGCGGTATTTTCTGCACTCCGCAAACGGAGTGGAGTTCACCGCCCAGGCCTAATTTTCCCTAAGTCAAGCAAAGGCACTTTATTTAGAAAAGTTCTTCTTTCATGCCAAGTTTTGTGTGATTCCGTTCAAACATTTTTTTTCTCTGTCAAGGTCCAAAGAATCCTATGGAAATGAAAAAGGAAAATAGCACTTTTTGACCCCCACTTTTCTTTTGCCGCCCACGTGACATTTCCGCATGAAAGTTGCAATGACGAACTCTAAGTGTGTGTACTTTTTTGGAGAGTTTTGTTATGATTCATTGATTGGCCCCAAAGTTATTAAGTTAAAAATGTGCCTTTTCAATGAAAACTGTGACCTAACAATAACTACAAAGGTGCAATACTGGCTGTTAAATATCTATCTATCTATCTATCTATCTATCTATCTATCTATCTATCTATCTATCTATCTATCTATCTATCTATCTATCTATCGTGGACGAAATATTCCATTCTGCTGGTGGAATTGGCGGAATTGTTTCCACTCTGTATTACTCTTCTAAAGCAGAGTTCCGACCAAATTCCACCAATCGCCAAATGGCAGAATTATTTCTCTTGCAACTCAAGTACGGTAATTTGGCGAGCTAGATTTGGCATCCTCTAGCACGATTTTCGGGCGCTATGAGGACACCTGGAGAGATTTTTCTTTCAAGGGTGGTCACGATCTTTTGCAGTCAGAAGGCTGCCGATCGAGTAGAAACTTTACTCGAGCAGCAGCAAAATCAATTTGAGTAGTAGCACCCTCTGGCATGCCACATGGGGCCATTCGTGCTGATTTTCACCACGAAATGCGCTCCCGGCGCTAAATCATACCGCGGTGGGCCTGTTTCCACCCATTGGTGGACCTTCGTGAATCAATCTGTCTGTCTGTCTGTCTGTCTGTCTGTCTGTCCGTCCGTCCGTCCATCCTTCCGTCCGTCCGTCCGTCCGTCTGTCTGTCTGTCTATCTATATGAGGGACCATGATTCTCAATAGGGGAAGCACCTGAGTATGTCATGATGTCCCTCCCCTCCCTCAACAGTTGTAATACATATGTTCTTATACTCTACGCATCTGTATATATGATTTATGTCATGGCATGATGTCATGTTTATTTGTTTTAACAAAAGGTATTTACATAAAACCAGGAGGCTAAGGGTTATATGTGTTCAGTCATGTAAAACCACATTGAGGAGGCCTTGTGAGTATAAAAAGAGTTGTTTCCATGTGTAAAATATTTGTGATATTTAATCCATGAGGCGGTAAACAATGATTTTCTCATGTGAATTTCATGCTACTGTGATAATAAAAAGGAACTTGACCTTTGCACTGTAGTAATAGATATGTTAATATGTGTTTATTAGTACAGTTGCTCTAAATAACATGAGTTTATGGCCTTAATTTTTCACTGGTTAGGTGTTAAAATGAAGTAGGAACTGATGTTTATAAAATAAAAAATCACTGAGTTTGCCAGTTATAATTCACTGAACTAACTGTAACAAGCACACCTATCATGCACTGCTTATGAGCTCACATGTTACGTCACTCATGTTAAAAGACTTCATAGATTACATCATGGATGACATCTCAAATACCATGATTGATTTTAACTTTCATGTACAGTTCTGGTTGAACCTGTCCTCTGTTGCAGAAGACATGGTTGGATCAAGGCATCAGTAACCTGTCTAGGAAGCATTGCCCTTTGATGTAACATATTAAGGGGCGGATCTACAAGAAAGTGCTGCAGCACGGCACCGCAAGCCCTTTGGCTGCGCCACGCTGCGGCACTTTCAGAGCACAGGAATGCGACATATTTACAATGATATGCCGCATTCCTGTGCTCTCCCCTGCGCTGGCACACAAACAGCTGCCATGCGCTGGGGCAGGCACCCTTGCACCATGGTGCAAGGATGCCTGCGCCATGGGATGATTGTTTTTGTGCAGCAAAGGGCACCTTCCTGCACAAAAACAATCACTACAGGCCTTTTCCTCTTTCAATGCGTGCTGTAGAATGCAGCACGCATTGAAAGAGGAAAAAAAGGAGGAGAAATGAAAACATTTCTCCTCGTTGCGCCTCGCTACGCCACCCCTAGGGTGGCATAGCATACTGACGCATTTCCAGGTTTACGAATCCTCGTAAATCTGGAAATGTGTCTTGTTCCATGGGAGTTGCGTGGGAACACCCACAGCAACACCCATGGAATGCCCCTTTCACGCAAAATGCTGCGTGTAAAGGGGTCATATTTACAAGGACAGGAAAAGCCACGCAGGGTGGCTTTTCCTGTCCTTGTAAATATGGGGCAGGGAAATGCGCTGTCAATGCGTCACAAAAAGTGACGAACTGCCAGCGCAAGGGGGTTGTAAATCTGCCCATAAGAGTGCTCATCTGTATGAATAGTTCATTTGTCATTGTCATGCAAACCCTGAGATGGCTCCTGCCTCTGCAACAAATGGAAGATCTGTGCCATTAAAACAACAAAATTGGTTGAGATGGAACTGAGCTTTCCAGTGGGTCTAAACTATTGGGTAGAACAGATAGCTACTGAGGAAGGCACAGATTATCTGGTCAAAGGAGTCAACTTTAATAGGAAAGATGTGAAATTGCAAGGCGGCTTAGTCTACGCTTATCAGCTGTATACGAAACTGCTTCTGAGGAGACCACATGCAAGCAACTGAAACCAAGTCCTGTTCATTTATGCCTGCAGAGGTTTGTAGGAAATGAAAATACCAGCTAACAAAGAGTATTAGAGCTTCACCTCCTGATCTATTATACCTCTGACTGAGAGCTGTGGTAAAACAAAATAGATTCACCTATAAGTATACAGTGAGCTCCTTGAAAAAAGAGAACAGGGCTCATATTATGTAGGGTGCACTGTCCCTGTTTGCACCATGGTGCATCTTTAAGTAGGCCTGCCAGGCACAGACTGGGTCCGTGCACCCTGTAACAGTTAATGTGCTACTCGCAGTGCAGCCATGCTAAATCTTGGCCTGTGGGCAGCACATTAGTGATTGTCCAATGCATACCCGTCGGTGCCCTTACATACATATGTAAGGGCACTGAGGGATATGCACTGCAGTGCATCTCCCTCAGTGCCCTTACATAAGTATGTAAGGGCACCTACGGGTATGCACTGCAGTGCATCTCCCTCAGTTCCTTACATAAATATGTTAGGGACCGAGGGGGATGCACTGCAGCGCAGTGCATACCCCTTGGTGCCCTTACATAAGTATGTAAGGGTGCCGAGGGGTATGCACTGCTGGCAGTGGTCTTTAAACAGGGCTGGAAGAGGAAGCAGTCTCTCTATGTTTAAAAACCACTGGAGATTAAACTTTATTAGCAGAAGTTTTTAAACATAGAGGGACTGCTCCCTGTTCTAGCACTGTTAAAATGTTTAAAAAACTGCATATTAAATCCGCCTATGGAGTGGCTGTATTTAGTTAGTAATTCAATTACCATATTACTCCAATTCTGCCAGCGGAATTAAAATTCCGCCCATCCCTATTAAAAACCCCTTTCATTTTGCAGTCAGAAAAAGAAAAGTAAATACCAATTGCCATGTTAAAAGGGTAAGCAGCAATTTGTCAGAAGACAGAGCCAGACAGTTGACCTCTGTGTATGAAGTACAGCAAATGCGACTAAATTAAATTCAAAATGTAAAGACATCTGTATTGCTCTTTCACTACCTACCAGAAACCAGCTCGTGACCCACCTGTGAGTCGCAAACCACAATGTGTGAAACGCTGCTCTAAGGACTTTTGTGGCATCTCATGTCCAGCAGTTGAAGCATTGAGGAAACAGATCAATCTGTATTTTGAACAAGGTTTATCCATTTCCGAAAAAAGAAAATGGTAGAGAATTTACCAGTAAACCTCTAATTAACAAAGTAGGTAATGGGTACTAGCCTGCGTCCAGTCGATAGTTCAAGCACAGTAATTTTGGTAATGAAACTTGTGAATTGAAGGTAACCTCAATCATAAACCAGTAAATGCAACAACGTAGCAAGCCAAGTGGGTGATGCATCGAAGAAGCAGCCAAGGGATCTATCTACCTCCCCTCGCTAATACCCATGCCTGGTGTTTACTTTAATGTTACTTTTGTACCTATTTCTGGGCCTTTGTTTTTAGGTCGCAGCCTACCATAAATAATATAACCCAGTATTTGTAAAGCTCTAACTAATCACGCCTAAGTGTCTCAAGGCGCTGGGGGCCGTCAGGAAGATTAAGCGAGTTATTGCCCAGAGTCACATGGTGCTGGGCTAACCTGCCTCCAGCACCGGGGATCAAACTGTGAGCCCCGTGTTCTGGGGTCAGCCGCACTGGCTGCTGCGCCACAACTAGCCGCATCTGTCTGGTTTGCTAAAGATACTTTTGGGGGATTCAGAAAGTTGACTAGAAATGCATTCTGCCCATTGCTTACCATTGGCTTTGTGGTTTGTAACTCACATTTTCTGACTTTCTCTTTGCTGTCTTTATTTGCATTAGTCTGTCCAGTTTGAGATTGTCCCTCCTGTTGCCCAAACCTTGTTTACTGCATTCTTCCACAACTTGTGCTGTTTGCTGGACATTCAAAGACAGAGGTCAAATATCAAGCTGTGACTTCCAAGGGAGCCTGGTGTTTACTTTTCTTTCGCTGACTTCAAAGTGAGATAATTTATGTGACACTCCATCCTGCTGAGTACCCATGCGAGAGTACAGGCTGTAGGAAGTAATTTTTTTTCTAGCACACAACAAAAATGAACTTTGCTTATATTCCAGAATACATCAGAATGAGAAAATTTAAAAAGAAGCCTTTTTTTGTAATTCTGAAGTGTAGTGGAAACAAATATTTGAATATGATTAACACACATCAATACACTACATGATGAAATTTCCACACATTATTGTTTGAGCGCAGTAAAACTGTATGTCTGTGCAAATGTAATGGTTATTTCAATTGGAAATGTGTTGTCTGTAAAGGCAGTGTGCTAGCACACCATGCATACTCCACACTATTCCGCTCCTATACCCCAACCCAATCTAATCCACTCCAATCTACCCAATTCCACACCATGCCACCCAATCTACCCCACTCCACTCCAATCTACTCCATTCCAATCTGCTCCACTCCACTCAATCTATCCCAATCTTCCCCACCCCACTCCAATCTTCACAACTCCACTCTACCACACTCCAATCTACCCCACCCCATCCCAATCTACCCCAACCCACTCTACTCCAATCGGCTCTACTATACCCCTCCCCAATTTACCCCTTTCTACCCCACTTCTGTCATAAGCCACCTACCTGGATCCCAGATGATTTCAATGGAGCGGCCATGCTAGTTCCTGAATCCCCCCGAAACTTGCCCTCGGTTTACAGGAGGAGATACTGCTCTTGTGGCAAATCCCAGGTGGAGTGGGTTGGGATGGAGGGAGCATGTAGAGTCAAAGATGCTGTGCCTCGTCTACTCAACAGCAACACTGCAGCAGGCATTCACAACAGTCTGATGAATGGTACCGGCAGATATGGTACCTATAACAAATAAATAATAAGGCTTTATTTTAGTATTAACTCTATCTCTTAAGGTATCACCTCACAAAATCTTTTCAAACCTCAACCAACCTTTAATTTTGTTGTTGTTTTGTTTTCATTTAGATTGTCTGTAGAGGCTCCTTTATCAACATTTTTGAAACTGTAGTGAGTATGATTTCAGCATTAAACCCACAAGCAAATTTGGACGAGGTTAGCTTCACCCAAGTCCTCTCTGGCAAAGCCCTGCAAACAGTATGTACAAGTTGAACAAAAACACTGGTTACCTTTGTTTGCAGCACGATTTTGTGACTGAGCTCAGTGCGTAGTAAAATCAAGTCTGTTAATAATGCGTCTCTCCTTTTCTCCTTGTTCTTTTTTCCATCCAGGTGCGAGACTAATGCAGGACGTTCTTTGTGGTGAGGTCAAAGTGGGAGAATCAAGGGAGCTGGCAAAACAGAGTCCTGGAGGCCGGGAAACAGGTAAGTGGCAGGCAAAGAGGCTAAGCGAAGGGGAGGAGTGTGGATGGTCTTTTAATAAGTCTGCTTTAGATGTTCATAAAGGTCACATTCTAATTGTTTGTAACAAGGAACAGGTGCAGATAATTAACTTGATGAGGCTGCGTTCTAGAAGGTACTTTAGAATGTTCACAAAGGTCATGTTCTAATTGCTTATAGCAAGGAACAGGTGTAGGTTAATTTGATAAGCTGTCTTCTAGAAGGTGGTTTAGAATGTTCACAAAAGTTGCATTCTAATTGCTTATAGCAAGGAAAAGGTGCAGGGGATTAATTTAATGAGAGCTGTCTTCCGGAAGGTTCACGTTGATGTCATCTATGCCATTGCGTTATGCTTATTCTGGTGGATTTTCTGGATGTTTCCATGGCACCTGAAACCTGACCTTGCATATGCATGGTAAAACATTTGGTCAATATGGTCAAAAGTCAGGGAACAAGACATTTGTTCCTTCATAAGTGTTGGCAGGAATGATATGAGACATGCCTATATACTGTGCTAGTCGAAAGAGGTTAACTCTGGCAGGAATCATGACAACTTCAGTCCACCCCACTCCACTCCAATCTACCCCACTCCAAACTATCCCACTCCAGTTGATCTCATTCCAATCTACTTCTATGTACCCCGCTTCATTCCAATCTACCCTACTCTAATCCACCCAATCTACTCCACTCCAATGTACGCCACTCCACCCTAATCTACTGCCTCCACTCAAATCTACTCCACTCCAATCTCCACTCCACTCCAATCTATCCAACTCTACTCCGGTGTACCACACTCCAATCTACCATAACCTATCCCACTCCAATCTACCACATTCTAGCCCACTCTACCCTTATCTACCCCACTTTACTCTTATCTACCCCACCCCAATCTACCCATTCTACCCCACTCTACTCCACTCCAATTTACCCCACTCTAATCTCCACTCAACTCTATCCCACTCCACTCCACCCTACTCCACTCTATCCTACTCCAATACACCCATTCTACCATACTCTACGCAACTCCAATCTAGCGCACTCCAATGAACTCTACTCCAATCTACTATGCTTCACTCTATGACAATGTACCCCACTTCACTCCAATCTATCCCACTCTAATCTACCACACTCCACCCCAATCCAACCCACTCCAGTGTAGCACAATCTACTCCACTCCAATATACTTCACTCTAAACTACTCCACCCCTCTCTACCCCACTCCACCCACTCCAATCTACCCCATCCCATTTTATCCCACTCCACTTCAGTCTACCTTATTCCACTCACTCCGATCTACCCTACTTCAAACTACCCCACGCCAATCTAGCCCACTCCAGTGTTCCCCAGTCCGCTTCAATCTACCCCAATCTACTCCACTCCATTCCAATCTAACTACTCTTATCCACCCAGTCTAACCCACTCCAAGTACCCCACTCTGTTCTACTCTACTCCAATCTGCCCCACTCCACTCTAATCTATTCCAATCCACCCCATCTACCCCACTCCATTCCACTCTACTGCACTCTAATCCACCCAATCCCCCCACTCCAAGTACCCCACTTCACTCCACTTCATTCTACCCCACTCCCCTCCACTCTAATCTGCCCCAGTCCTCTCTATCCCACATCACATCACTCCACTCCAATCTACCCTATTCCATCCCACTCCACTCTTTCCCAATCTACCTCACTCCACTCCAATCTACCCAATATACCTCACCCCACTCTACCCCAATCTACCCGATCTACCCCCTCCTATCACCATACTCCTATCTACACCAATCTAACCCACTTCACTCCCATATACCCCAACCCATTCCACTCCAATCTACCCCACTCCACTTCAATCTACCCCACCCCACTCCACTACAATCTACCCCACTCCATACAATCTACCCCAACCCACTGCAACCTACCCACTCCACTACAGTCTACCCAGTCTGCTCCAATACACCCTACTCCAATCCACCCCACTTCAATCTACTTCACCCCACTTCAATCTACTCCAACCCACTTCAATCTACTCCACTCAAATCTATCCTACGCCACTCCAGTCTACCCCACTCACTCCAAACTACCCCATTCTACTCCACTACAATCTACCCAAATCTACCCCAAGCTAGTCTACCTCACTCTACCACAATGCACATCATTACTACCTTCCCCATTCTACCCCACTTTACCCCCTTCATTCTAAACCAATCTACCCTGCTCCACACTACCCCAGTCTACCCCACTCCACTCTAAACCAATATATCCCACTCCATGCTACCCCAATCTACCCCACTCCACAATACTCTACTCTAAACCAACCTAACCCACTCCACACTACCCCAATCCACCCCACTCCACACTGTTACAAGTTACCCCATTCCACTCTACCCCAATCTACACCACTACAATCAACCCCACACCACGCCACTAATGTTTAGCCATGCTGAACAGCAGCCACACTGGTGTACAACATGGCTAAAACACATTGCCGACGCCAATAGCTCTCAAGTAGGTAGGACCCATTGGCTTTGTTAATGTTTGTTTCATTTGGAATATTCAAACTGGCTTGGCTTTTTTAAAAACAGCTCTATGCTCATTGATTGCAGAACATCTTACATTTGCTCTCATCTGAGGCAAGTTTAACATGACACAATTTCCTTTTACCGATCCCAAAGTCAGGAACAATAGAAGGAATTTTGGCAACAGAGCAAAAATTACATTTTACTGATGTTACATCTCCCCCATTAAGGGCAGTGTTTCTGCCTTCCAACTACAATCAGTAAGACCTGGAAGAAATTGTAATTATGCCAGAGTATTCGAAGTAATTTTGGTAATTCGCTTCGTTATTCTTTTGATGCAAAATTATCAAAAATTACACGATTACACCTGTTCAATTAATTATGCATAAATTGGCACAAACATCCTACTGCAGGAGCACATGAACAACAAACTTATAGATTTTCTTTGTGCAAAATGCATCCTAGGATCCATTTTGGATGTGAGGGTGCATTTTACTCTAAGAAAGTAGTGCAAAATTCTGGGTTACCCTCCACACATAATTCTGTGTAATCCTGCGTCATTTTGCTGTCATTTTGCATAGTTACCCTACAGCAAATTACATGAGTTATTCCCACCCCTTTACAATTAAACACTTCCAGATGTCCCTGTTGGTGACGGAATAAAGTTGCTTTAACTCGAATAACGGCACGGCCGGCGCTGCCCCAAGTGACAATATGTCTTGTACTCTGATTTGGGCTAGTTTCATGACCAAAATAACAGTACATGAGAAATCAAATTCTTCTTTGGCCTTTATTTTGTCCTCTGGCGAAGATCTCCCTTTTCATGGCTAAACGAATTTTGTGTGCTATTTTTGAAATCGTGTAAATCACTGGCCTTTGCAATTTACATAGTACTCTTCTCAATATTGATTTTATTCCAGTCATGAACTCCATACACAGAATAGGATTTGCATGGTGTTGACTTGCACTCAAGCACGTATTTGATTTATATTTCCTTTCATATATAGCTGGAAATTAAATGTATTGTTATATCTTCACAAATATAATTAATGTGGTAGAGATAAAACCCCTGATTCGTGTTTTATCACAGACAAAATAACTGTGGCACTATGAAGTGCTTTGTGTTGTCAAAGCTTGAATTGGTGGACATGATAGCCACTTAAATGTACTTAATATTATTGGACTGATTTAGACTTTAGCTGACAAGGTGGCCCGTCATATACATGACAGAGTACTAGCGCCACCATTGGAAAACTTACTCTGGCTGCCTAGTGAAATAGGGGCCATCGGAGTAAGGCCATCCGATTGCCTGCTCTATTTTGAGTGGATGGTTTGATGTCCTTTATTCCTGGTTTTTTTTCTGTAAAATTTAGTGATCAAGAACAGAAAAAAATGATGCCCCCAACACCTTGTAAGAAACCCCCCAGAGTAGCAGGGCATTCCTTTTTTGTCTTTCAAAAACAAATTCCAGCAATGGGACTTTGTTTCTGAAAAACATAAAAGTTTGATTTGTGACAGCCAAAAAGACAATGGCTGATCACTGAACTTTCACTGCCTTCACAGGAGCCAATATAGCAGTGGCTCCTGTGAAGGAACAGAGATCATCACAGGGCCAACAGTGAACTCATAATTTGACAGGAGAAGAGATAACCTCCACGTTCCTCTGGTACTGCGAGCCACACACTAAGGACTAAGTTGGTCGGATTGTCTTTATCTACCTGCTTCATGAACTTCCCAGCTGCTTCTTTACCTTGAAAAACAAGTCTTTGCTGAACTGGACCTCCCCATGAGGCACAGGGTCAGACTGATTTGCATATGGCCATGTCTGAACTGGGGTGGTGGAGTGAGCTAAAGAATGATGATGGATTAAACCCAGATCAGTTGACTGGGGGTGAGTGTTTGATTAGCTCAAACGCTCCGTCCATCATCCCCTTTGGTATCGCTTTGTTCGCCTAAGTTGGCAGGGTATGCCCAGACGTGGGTCCCTTGCTCACTTTGCCACTGGATTCAAGCTAGCCTGGCTGATGACGGCTGAATAGTCAGAAACCGGTCCCAGGATGCTTGTTTCCGGTCCAGGGAAGACATGGCTTGGCAGTTCGGGCTGGACTGTTCCCATGAGGCACAGGGTCAGACTGATTTGCATATGGCCATGTCTGAACTGGGGTGGTGGAGTGAGCTAAAGAATGATGATGGATTAAACCCAGATCAGTTGACTGGGGGTGAGTGTTTGATTAGCTCAAACGCTCCGTCCATCATCCCCTTTGGTATCGCTTTGTTCGCCCTAAGTTGGCAGGGTATGCCCAGACGTGGGTCCCTTGCTCACTTTGCCACTGGATTCAAGCCAGCCTGGCTGATGACGGCTGAATAGCCAGAAACCGGTCCCAGGATGCTTGTTTCCGGTCCAGGGAAGACATGGCTTGGCAGTTCGGGCTGGACTATTCCCATGAGGCACAGGGTCAGACTGATTTGCATATGGCCATGTCTGAACTGGGGTGGTGGAGTGAGCTAAAGAATGATGATGGATTAAACCCAGATCAGTTGACTGGGGGTGAGTGTTTGATTAGCTCAAACACTCCATCCATCATCCCCTTTGGTATCAAACTGGACCTCATGGCATTGTTTTCCATCAACTTTTTGCCTTCATGCTCCTGTTTTTGCTGACTTTGTTTTTGCTGCCTTAGGACTCTACACACTTTACCACTGCTAACCAGTGCTAAAGTGCCTGTGCTCTCTCCTTTATATATGGTGTCATTGGCTTATACCTAATTGGCACATTTAATTTATTTGTAAGTCCCTAGTAAAGTGTACCCAGGGCCTGTAAATTAAATGCTACAAGTAGGCCTGCACCACTGATTGTGCCACCCACTTACATGGAGCCAATATAGCAGTGGCTCCTGTGAAGGAACAGAGATCATCACAGGGCCAACAGTGAACTCATAATTTGACAGGAGAAGAGATAACCTCCACGTTCCTCTGGTACTGCGAGCCACACACTAGGGACTAAGTTGGTCGGATTGTCTTTATCTACCTGCTTCATGAACTTCCCAGCTGCTTCTTTACCTTGAAAAACAAGTCTTTGCTGAACTGGACCTCCCCATGAGGCACAGGGTCAGACTGATTTGCATATGGCCATGTCTGAACTGGGGTGGTGGAGTGAGCTAAAGAATGATGATGGATTAAACCCAGATCAGTTGACTGGGGGTGAGTGTTTGATTAGCTCAAACGCTCCGTCCATCATCCCCTTTGGTATCGCTTTGTTCGCCCTAAGTTGGCAGGGTATGCCCAGACGTGGGTCCCTTGCTCACTTTGCCACTGGATTCAAGCTAGCCTGGCTGATGACGGCTGAATAGTCAGAAACCGGTCCCAGGATGCTTGTTTCCGGTCCAGGGAAGACATGGCTTGGCAGTTCGGGCTGGACTGTTCCCATGAGGAACAGGGTCAGACTGATTTGCATATGGCCATGTCTGAACTGGGGTGGTGGAGTGAGCTAAAGAATGATGATGGATTAAACCCAGATCAGTTGACTGGGGGTGAGTGTTTGATTAGCTCAAACGCTCCGTCCATCATCCCCTTTGGTATCGCTTTGTTCGCCTAAGTTGGCAGGGTATGCCCAGACGTGGGTCCCTTGCTCACTTTGCCACTGGATTCAAGCCAGCCTGGCTGATGACGGCTGAATAGCCAGAAACCGGTCCCAGGATGCTTGTTTCCGGTCCAGGGAAGACATGGCTTGGCAGTTCGGGCTGGACTGTTCCCATGAGGCACAGGGTCAGACTGATTTGCATATGGCCATGTCTGAACTGGGGTGGTGGAGTGAGCTAAAGAATGATGATGGATTAAACCCAGATCAGTTGACTGGGGGTGAGTGTTTGATTAGCTCAAACGCTCCGTCCATCATCCCCTTTGGTATCGAACTGGACCTCATGGCATTGTTTTCCATCAACTTTTTGCCTTCATGCTCCTGTTTTTGCTGACTTTGTTTTTGCTGCCTTAGGACTCTACACACTTTACCACTGCTAACCAGTGCTAAAGTGCCTGTGCTCTCTCCTTTATATATGGTGTCATTGGCTTATACCTAATTGGCACATTTAATTTATTTGTAAGTCCCTAGTAAAGTGTACCCAGGGCCTGTAAATTAAATGCTACAAGTAGGCCTGCACCACTGATTGTGCCACCCACTTACATAGCCTTGTAAAACATATCTCAGGCCTGCCATTGCAGCCTGTGTATTCAGTCCTAAACTGCCATTCCAACCTAGGAAAATAAACCTTTTTCCAGGCCCAAACCTTCCTTTTAAATACATGTAAATCACCCCTAAGCTAAGCACTACACAGCCCAGAGGGTAGGGTGCAATGTATTTAAAATATTGGGCATGTACCTTTAAGTTTTACATGTCCTAGAAGTGACCAACCCCTAAATTAGTTTTTCACTTATTCAAGGCCTAGCTCTCCTATAGGATAATATTGTGTTACCTTATCACATTTAATATGTGATAACTTTCACTTGGGAACAGGTAGACAGGTTGAGTTTTGTGTCTAAAGAAATTTAATTTAAAGCCCTTTCATGGTAAAGTCTGATTTAAAGTCACAGTTCTGAAAATGCCACTTTTAGATTGTTTTTTTTTTTGTCCTCATTTGCCTTAGATAAAAACAGAGATAATTGGAGATTCTCTGGGGCCCCCCTACTTGATCGGCACCGACCAGAGAACTCTGTTCCAAAGGTATTGCACTTTACACAGAACCTCTCCTTACAAGGTTAAAATCGGCTCTCTCTCAGAGCTATCCAGAAGGTAACCGGTGTGGTGAAGTATCTCAGTGTAGAGGCATAATCATAGGACCCCAGATTCCAGCCAACTTGCACATGGTAACCAAAAATCTCTCTTCTTTTTCGGTGATAACCTGTCCAACTTAATTATATATTTTACAGTGTTAATCCAATCTCTTACAGTTGGGGGGACATTTTTTAGCCAGTTTTTACAGATTTCCCTTCGGGCCAGTAAAATTAAATAAAGCATCAGTTTTTTGTTGTCAACAGATAGAGATTCATGCCATACCGGAACCCCAAAAAAATGCCAATTCTGGGCTTACCTGCAGTTGCCTTCCGAACATTATAGAAATACCATTACTTACATTGGCCCAGAAATGTTGCAGTGTTGGACAGTACAAGAACATGTTGGTATCATCTACATTTTCTTGGAAGCACTTGGGGCATTTCGGAGTGGCACCCTTCCCAAATTTGGAAAGCCTTAAGGGTGTCCAATAAACCCTATGGAGACAAAAAATGTGGTTTCTCTTTAAATTCGCAGCCTGCACCGTAGACTACAAAATGTTGCAAGATACTTGCCATAATTCTTCTAGATGGATTCCCAGCAAGCTCTTTTCCCACAGTTCCGTCAGCAGTTTAAAATCCCCCTACGAAAGATCGATCAGGAGCCAATATAGTTTTGCCACCTCTTTCTTTTTTGCCACTTTCTTTGTTAATGCAGATTCCCACTCGTTCGGGATGCCAACACCTGGTCCGCCTGCTTGGTGGTAACTTCTCAATTGCTAAATATTTGAACCTAGATAATTCATTATCGGTTATGTCAAGCAACTTTTCCAAAGGTAGTAGAGCACCATCATCGACCAGCTGCTTCCAACACGATATTCCGGCTTTCCTCAGAGGAACCGGCAAAGAGTCCTTTGTCCATTCTGGAGAGCCAGGAGCATCCCAAATCGGAGCTAAAGCACTATGATAATTAATTTTTAGCTCCTTTCGAATTTTGTACCACGTGGTGGCAAGATCTTTAAGCAGACCTTTTTAAAGTATTTGGGATCTCCAAATTTATAGATGAAACCTTGCTCCCCCCCTTTCACTTCTAAGAGCATCACCTTGAACATTCTTCCGATATCTGAACCATCCGGTTCATTCAACAGCATTTTCCTGTTCCTCAGTAGGAAAACCCATGCATAATAAATTAAATCTGGCAGGCACAGTCCTCCCTTAATTTTCTTCCTGCTGAGTTTTTTCCACGAAATACGTGTGCCTTTGAGGCCCAGATAAAACTACTTATCTTGGACTGCAATTTCTTAAGCCAGATTTCACTGAACACCACGGGGATGTTTTGGAATATAAAAATGAGTTTGGGGAAGATCATCATTTTTATCAGATTTACCCTTCCAATTATGGTCAATGGTAAATGAGCCTAGCTTGCCAATGACTTGCTAATCTCCTTGCTGACTTTTTAAAGTTGATTTCTGGAATTCTCTCAATGTCCTGTGTGACCATGACGGCCAGATATCTTATCTCCGTTTTGATGTTCCCTTGTTGTGTGATCATATTCCAGGCTATGGACTCCGTTTTTGTTGCATTTACTTTATAGCCTGAAATATGACCAAATTGGGAGGCCAAATTATACAATATTGGAACCGCCGAGGGCAGAACTGAGGTGTACACCATCAAATCATCAGCGTACAAAGCCACTTTCTTCTCCCAACTGTTGTATTTAAAAGGGAGGTTTCTGCCCTCCTGCCTGATTTTTACAGCCAGGGGCTCTATATATAAATTATAAAGTAAGGGGGATAAAGGGCACCCCTGTCTAGTTCCCCTCTGGATTTCGAAAGAGGCGGATAGATTCCCGTTCACCAAGACCCTGGCTGTGGGCGTTTGATACATCAGGCTCACGGTCCTACAGAAGTTGTCTCCTAAGTTGCACACGCCTTAATATTTTTTGCAAATAGGGCCAGTTTACCCTATCAAATGCTTTAGTGGCATCTAAGATGATAATGGCCAGGGAGTTTTGTGAAGTGTAGCTAAATCTATCGCTCCGATTAGATTGTAGGTCAGGTCCTGAATCCCTCTTCCTCGAACAAAGCCTTTTTGATCCTCATGCAGAAGGCCCCCACCACCCCATTTAACCTCTCTGCTAAGATCTTAGCGAAGATTTTATAATCGCAATTAAGCAGAGAGATAGGCATGTATGAGTCACAAGAGTTGGGTGGCTTTGCTGGCTTTAAAACCAGCGTAACTGTGGCTTCATTCCAGGATGCTGGCATGTCCCTACCTTCCTCGAAGATGTGTGAGAATAGCTTCTCCATAATAGAGATGAGAACCTTACTCAAGCACTTATAAAATTCAGCCGGTATACCATCTGGACCTGCCGCTTTCCCAGATTTCCCAGCCATTATGGCCTTCCTAATATCATTCCCTATAATGGGGCTAATAAGGTTACCAGCCTCTCTGTCCTCGATTTTAGCTGGAACATCCTGACCCAACCAAGCCTCGATATCCTCTTCCATTACTCATAATTGCTCTTGATATACCATTTCGAAATAATCATGAAAGGCCTTTTCTATTTCTTCGCTGGTTGTAAAGTTGTTACCCGATCCCTCATTTCTAAGTTCCTTTATGAACCCTTTTGCCAGGTCATTTTTAGCTTTCCAGGCTAGGAGTTTTCCACACCCTTCCCCGTATTCAAAGTGCGCAAGTTTGCTTACTTGCCACCTTTTCCTTAATCTCTCTCCGATCACCCCGGCTAGTTCCAATCTGAGAGTCTGGAGAGATGCTTTTATACGTCCTTCTTCCTGTTCCACCCCTGAAACTAATAGCTGCTGTTGCAACTGCTGGATGCTCTGTTCTATTCCCCCTACTTCATCTCTATGGATCTTATGTCTAGATATCTGTAAAGATGTTATATACCCCCTTAGAAAGGCTTTGTAGGCGTCCACACAATCCCCAATGGGGCACTATCAAGATTGTTCGCAAAAAAAAACCTGGGTCTCGACACTCAAATTTTCAATTACAGATTCCTCCAATAATATGACACGATCCATTCTCCACCTCCTCCGGGGTAATTTAACTGGTAGATCCAAGACCAAAGTTATTGCAGAATGATCTGATAAATGTGCACCTAGTTGTTTTATATCCTTCACCCATCTTTTCAGATTTTGATCTATTAAAAAGAAATCTAGTCTTGATTGGTGACCATACTTTTTGTTATAAAAAGTGAAACCTCTTTTAGTGTCCATTTTATCCCTCCAGATATCCACCCATTCTAACTGTCTCATAGAGGACTATAACAAGATTCGCATTTTGCTATTCAAAATTGCTCTGCTGCTAGATGAACCAATTTTGAGTCTAGGACTACATTAAAATCTCCTACTAAAATTATAGGATTGGCAAAACTCAATAACTCCATGAGCAATCCCGAAAGAGAACTAGGATCATCTACGTTAGGCCCATAGTATCCAACCAGTGTGAACTTATAATGAAAGAACCTAATTTTCACTATGACCCTACTACCTGTTCTGTCTACTTTACTATCTTCTACAGTGATATGTGGACACCTTTTAATCAGAATTGCCACTCCTTTAATAGTTAGTTGTTGGGTAGTACAGATAAGATTGTGAACCCAGTGCCTAGACTTAAAAAGACCTCTCATTTCTATATCCGTCAAGTGCGTTTTCTGCAATATTATGATCTGTGCTGGGGTGTCTTTTAAGTATTGTAAAATCTTTTCCCTCCTATATTTAACTCTTAATTCATTCACTTTCCAGGAGAGAACCTTCAACTAGGCACTCTTTTCACTCATCGAATGGGCCGTGTTTTTCCTGCCTTCAGGGCGCTGGAAACTATACTAAGGCGAACAGGACATTTTTTTTTTTTCCCCGCTGCTCCCCACCAAGTGACCCATACCCTTATCCCACCTAGTCCCTCCCATGACACCCACCCTTGAGAACCCTCCTTTCCCTACCTCCATTGTCTCTACCTAGGCCTATGAGGCCCCTCCTAGAGTCGGAAAGATGCAATATACCTTGTTGCTATTTACTGCTCTTCACAGCTTTTTACCCAAAAACATTATTTACTTGACCTGAGGATATTAATGACAGGTTAGCTACCAGGGGGGGGGGGTCTACTTCCCAATTCCTCTAGCTTGTCCCCCCTCTGAGATAGATTGCAAAAAAGTTCTCCGCATCCTCCACCCACTGAAAGGTATGCATTTTGTTATTATGCATTACCCGTAAGGTTGCGGGAAATTTTAACTGTGCGGTGGCGCCTAACTTCTTGAAGGGCTCCAATAATTTCCCCAGCTCTCATTGCCTATTTGTGGTGATGGATGATACGTCTGATCTTATTTCAAAGCTAATTCCGTCTACCATTAATGATTTCATTTTTAGGGCTTTAGCCAGAATGTCTTCTTTTATCCTGTATGTATGGAAGTGGATTAAGATTTTCCTGGGTTTGGTCTTGTTAGGGGTTAATCTAAACGAGCCTCCATGAACCCTCTTGATGTCTGCCATAAGGTCTTGCTCTGTACAGTCAACTTGGGTCCGTGCTCTTATCAACCTCACTACAAATTCCTTTAGGTTTTCCCCCTCTGCCCCCTCTGGGATTTTCAGCAAACGGAGGTTATTCCTTCTTTGAGCATTTTCAAGGGATTCAAGCTTTTCTTTAACACCCATACCACTTTCCTTTAACAAGGTGATCTCTTTCTTGTTTTCCTCATTTTGAGACTCTAGACCCTTCACTGCTATTTCAAGTGCTACATTTCTAGCCGCAAGAGCATCCAAATTGTTCTCCATTTTCTCACCTGCTGACCTAATCTCAGCCTGGTTAGCTTGGGAGAGCTTAAATCTACTTCTGACCTCTGTCGTCAGTAACTGAATCAGGCTGAAACGGACTGTGGTGCTGCCTGACTAGAAGGTCCCGCCTTCAAATCTGTTATTATTGTCTGGCTCTGGGCGATATCCCCAGAGTGCGAGGTTTTTTGTAACTTGACCTGCAGGGGCATAACCGTGTCCTCACCCGGGGCGATGTTGTCCACTAATTGAGGGTCGTAAGCCAGCACTTGGAACCTGTTAGGGCTAGTTATTGTTTCCATCTTACTTCCTAAGAGACACGCGGTAGTATTTAGCGTTGGGGTACCTGGGTGTTTCAATATCAAAGTTTTTGGCATTACCTTGAAAAAAGTTCTCAATGAAGGGGTAACCCTTACTTTATGCTGTTGAGGAGGTGCTCTTAGTTTCCTTGATTTTCCCTTCTTGAGGCTGCTCCCCTCTTCAGTCCCTATCTCAGTAAGGACTAGCCGGGTATTAGCAGTTTCGAAAACTCTTAAAGTATCTTGCAAGGTTATGTTACTGGTTAATAAAGGCCCTGAGACTGGCCCTGCCACTGCACTTCTTAAGGAGTATCTTCCCTTCTGTGTGATGTGTGCTACTATCTACCCTTTCACACCCTCAACTGATAGTGCTTCCACAGAATTACATTGTTCCCTGGGAACTTTATTTCCACCCTTAGAAATCTTCCCAGAATGCTTTGCATGGGTGGCACTCCCCTTACTCCCCCTCTTGCTCCGCTGTAACACACTCTCCCTCCTACCTGCATCCACTGGTGTGCTCTCTGTGTCTTGCAGGGCTCCTACTGACTCGCTTGCACCTAGCACACTGGTGCTGCCCTTGCCCCCACCACCCCGGACGGGAATGCGTGCGACCGCTCTCCCCCTCCTACTCAATTCCAGGGCTGCACGGGACCACCACGGATCTCGAGGGTCCTTTCCAGGCTGTTTCACCGCCGCCGCTACCGCCTCCAGCTCTGTTGCAGCAGTGATCACAGACGGCGTGGGGCGCGAAGATGAATCCTCCTCTTCCCGTCGCATCGACCGGTAAGCAAACTTTTACTTTTAGCAGGGGAAACATTCCCCATTTCAATAGATATCTTCTAGCGCATATTGCGCATATTGCCTCCTCTGAAGAAAATGGGAAAAAAACTGTACAGCTGCAAAGACGCCTTCAACAACGCTCCCGACTCCCGGAGCCGCAATGACCCGCCACTAGTTGGCCGCCATGTTCCCCGCCACTTTTAGATTGTTGACATTTTCTTGTCACAGCTATTTGGAGCCTGCAGCCTGTATCCTGGGTCAAATCACTAGGTGTAGCTGGCAGTTGGTCTTTGTGGGTTGCTCCCAGATAGTGAGACAAAGGGAAGGTAGGTGCCCGCAGAATGGGCCACTGTAGATTAACGAGGGAGAAGCAGTCACCTACCATACTTGCACATCACAAAGGCTCTGCCTGAGCACTCTCACAAAGAGTTTGTGTAAGACACCAGGATCTGTTTGCAGTGTACCCCCCACTTTTTGCCCCCGTTTTGACTACTGGATGCTGGTTTTCTGACTTTGATTGTGCCTTGCACTCTGCTAACCAAACCCAATGACTGTGCTCTGATTAAAGGTACATGGTAATTAGGTATAATTACAATTGGTACTTACAACATACCTGTAAGTCCCTAGTATATGGTAGGGCATGTAGGTCATGAGGCCCAGTAGATTTAATGTATTTAAGTGTGTACTACTTTGGTGCTTGATGTCATTTTAAAAGCCAGCCCTGCCTTGCAGGCTGCTTTTAAACTTAAATTTTATGCAAATTCGACTTTGGAATTAAAGCCACTTCCAAAGTCTCAAACAAATATTATTTTGTACATATACGTCCTCCCAAAGGCCTCCCCTTAGTGCCCCAGGGTTAGGGTGCCTTGTAACTATAAACAGGGACATGATAAAAGTCATTTTAGATGCCCTGGTGAGGGAAAAACCGCCAAATTTGTTTTTCCCCATTGTAACGCAATAGCTCCATAGGCTAACATGGGAATACTTTATTAAAGTGTAACTGTTCTAAGAAAAAAGCTAAAAATATACGTCAAAGCATCAAAATCCAACAACTTTCCACTGTTAAATTTATTATAACTATCACAGAAAAGACGTTATAGAACTGTCTTTTCTGTAAGCCAAAATCCAGCCTTCCAGTAGCCCTGTTCTCATTGGTCAGCCTCTGCCATGCTGAGCCAAGCTGTCTTAATGAGGTGTGAAGTGGCCTGATTAGAGACAAAGGATTTTCTGTGGGAGTAGAACTGCAAGCTGCAGAGAAAAAGGCAGGATGGGGGTGGAGTAGCCAAACTGGTCTTCAAAGAGGGAATGACAGTTTAGGGCAGCACAGGCTCACCCCCACATCCTTCACGCCCAGCCAGACAGGAGCCCCTGTAATTAGATTAGAAGAGGTGCCAGAAGGGGAGTGGTGGTGAAACTTAGCCACACCAGTGGGATGGCTTAGCTGGATCTTAACCTCCAGGAGAAAATTTCTCCATTTTGGATTTTGGAAGAATAGTGCGTTCTGGAACAAGAATATGCCACACTTTCGAGGAAGTTGTCATAGCTGAGGGTGGCACCCTGCACCCCATTGGTCAGGGGTGCCCCCTGCTTGTCACCCGGGAACAGTAGATAAAAATGGGAGAGCCCCTGGTCTACACCCCAAGAATACTGCACCCATAAAGACTCCTCATCCCTGGTGGTCCGGTGGGAGAGCCTTGCTCTTCCGCTGGCCGCTGCTGTCTGCTCTGTCTCTGTGCCACCCTTTGGTTTTCTGTTCTCTCTGGTGCCTGTGTGCCTTTTCTGACTTTTTCTGCCTGCTGTCTCTGTTTTTCTGCATCCTCTCTTCTTATATATTATATTTTCTATTCTTTGCTGGTCTCTCCTGTTCCCCCTCCCTATTTTGCTGGTGCCCGTCGCTGCCTTGTGCCCTCCCGCTGCTGCTGCCCGTGCAGCCCCTCCCCCCTGCTGGTTTCCTGCCTCCCGTTGCCCGCCTCCCAGCTGCGCATCCCTCCCCTACTTAATGGCGGCCGCTGTGCGGCCACACCGCGCCAAAGGCAAGCCCGTCTGCGCCTGTCTTTGACCCGTCCGTGACCCGACCGCGGCCAGCGCCAGGGACCCTGGCTCTCCGGCCATCCACCGCTACAACTCAGCTGCCCTCCTCACACTCAACCCCGGAAGAAACAAGAACTGACAGAGATCGACGCCGAACACCACCCACGGCCAGTTCTCCTGCCGACACTACCGACAATCCTTCACCATCAACAGCTCCCCCATGACCGCCGAACCCATGACGGACGCCTGCACCACCGAAGCCCTGACGTGCATCCTCCTCAACGTGCGCTCCCTCCACAGACATGCCACGGAGATCTGGGACCTGCTCGACACCCTCTCACCAGACATCGCCTTCTTCACGGAAACATGGACTAACGCCACCTCCGCCCCGACATCGCCACCGCTATCCCCGACGGATACAAGATCCAAAGAAAGGACCGCCCCCACCGCCCAGGAGGAGTACTCGCCATCGCACACAAGAGCTTCCTCCGACTCTCCACCTCCAGAATGAGCTACCCCCTCTCCAACACAGAGCACCTCCACTTCCAGATCCAGACCAGCCCCAGAACCACACTACGCAGGACCCTCGTCTACAGACCCCCCGGACCTCACGCCTCCTCCGCCACCACCATTGCGACCTCATCGCACCCCATGCCATCGCCTCCACGGACTACATCATCATCGGAGACCTGAACTTCCACCTCGACAACTGCAGCGACCCTGACTCCACCACCCTCTTTGACAACCTCGACAACCTCGGACTGAAACAGCTCGCCACCACCCCCACCCACAAAGCCGGACACACCCTCGACCCCATCTTCACAGGAGGGACTAACATCTACTTCAGCCACACCACGCAGCCCCTCTGGACAGGCCACCACTGCGTACACTTCACCTTCAACACCACCACTGCACCCAAACCCACCCCGCGCCTGCTCCGAAGGAACTGGAGCAAGATCACAGAGGAACACTTCAACGCCACCCTCTTCCACGACCCCCCTCCGGCACGACCGACGCCAACTCCGCAGCGGAAGAACTACATCGCTGGATCTCCAGCTGCGCTGACAATCTCGCACCCCTCCACCACCCCGTCAATCAACGTCCCCTGAAGGCAGCCTGGTTCACCACTGACCTCCAGTAAGCCAGGCGCTCCTGCAGATGCCTCGAGAAACTCTGTTGGAACAAGAAAACCACCGAAGACCAGAACAACTACAGGAACACCATGAATGAATACCGCCAGCGCATAAGAGCCACCAAGAGGACCTTTATCAAGAACAAAATCCACTCCAACGCAAGTAACGCAAAAGAACTCTTCAACGTCATACAGCAGTTCACCAAACCCCCCAGCGAAGCCACGGACGTCCCTCCATCCCAGGACCTCTTCAACATGCTCAGGTCCTACTTCCACCTGAAAATCAAGGCCCTCTACGACAACTTCAGCGAACAGACTCCTGACACCACCACCCTCTCCACCACCGACAACCGGCCGATCATCACCACCTGGAAACCTGCTACCGCTGAAGACACCACCAAGACCATGAAGAACACCCACTCAGGAGCTCACACGGACCCCTGCCCACCACACATCTACCACAGAGCTGCCGCCGCCATAGCTCCCAAACTAGGCCGAACCATCAACGCCTCCCTGGAATCCGGCATCTTCCCCGACGAATGGAAGCGGGCAGAAGTCAAGCCCCTCATCAAGTAACCCTCGGCCGACTCGACGGACCTGAAAAACCACAGGCCCATCTCTCTCCTTCCCTTCACAGCCAAAGTCACCAAGAGATTCATCAACGCCCAGCTGACCACCTTCATCGAAGAGAACGCCATCCTCGACTCATCCCAGTCCAGATTACGCAGCAACCACAGCACCAAGACCGCCCTCCTCGCTGCCACCGATGACATCCGCATGCTACTCGACTAGGGCCACATTGCGGCCCTCATCCTACTAGACCTCTCCGCGGCCTTCGACAACGTCTCACACCGCACTCTCACAGCCAGACTCCACGACGCCGGTATACGAGGAACCGCCCTCGACTGGATCCGCTCCTTTCTCTCCGGCAGAACCCAAAGGATCATACTCCCTCCCTTCCTCTCCAAACCTACAGAGATCAACTGTGGAGTACCCCAAGGATCCTCGCTCAGCCCCACGCTTTTCAACATCTACATGGCCCCCCTCGCCGCCATCGTCAGACAGCATGGGCTCAGCATAGTATCTTACGCCGACGACACCCAGCTCATCCTCTCCCTCACGAAGAACCCCGAAGACACCAGACTCAGCTTCCAAGAAGGAATGAAAGACGTCGCAGCCTGGATGAGCGGCAGCTGCCTAAAACTGAACTCGGAGAAGACCGAGGACCTCGTCCTTGGACCCTCCCCACGGCGTGGGACAGCTCCTGGTGGCTCCCTGCTCTCAGAAACCCACCCACGCCAATGGACCACGCCCAGAACCTCGGCATCATCCTAGACTCCTACCTCACCATGACCCGCCAGATCAACGCCGTCGCCTCGACCTGCTTCAACTCCCTCCGCATCCTCCGAAAGACCTTCAAGTGGATCCCCCACGAATGCAGAAAGACCGTCACCCATGCACTCGTAACAAGCAGACTGGACTACGGTAACGCACACTACGCCGGAATCAACAAAACCCTGCTACACAAGCTCCATACCATCCAGAACACCGCGGCCAGACTTGTCCTCGGAACCCCACAACACAAGCACATGACCCCGCACCTACGAAACCTCCACTGGCTCCCCATCGAGAAGAGAGTAACCTTCAAGCTAATCACCCACACCTACAAATCCCTGCACAACATCGGACCCAAATATCTCAACGGAAGAGTCTCCTTCACGTACCCAAAAGGAACCTCCGCTCCGCCGACCTCGCCCTGGCAGAGACCCCATGCATCCGCAGAACCAGAGCAGGCGGAAGAGCCTTCTCCTACGTCGCAGCAAAGACCTGGAACGTCAACATCAGACGCTCCCCCACTCTGAGCACCTTCAGGAAGAGCCTCAAGACTTGGCTCTTCGACTGACCCGGAGCTGCACCCCCCCCCCCAGCGCCTTGAGACCCTCACGGGTTAGTAGCGTGCTTTATAAACCCCTGATTGATTGATTGATTGCACCTGCTGCACACTTTGGAACTATAGCTCTAATGATGTTGCTTTGCTTCAAAAGGATAGAGAAGGGACCCCCTGAAAGCAACAGGTACCTACGAGCTACAAGAGATCTTTGCCTGAAACTACAAGAAGAAGAAGGACTGCCCTGCTGGAACCCTGGCCTGCATCAAGACGAATGCACCTTGAATGACTGCACCTTCTGCACACTTTGAAACTACAGCCCTAAGGACTTGCCATGCTTCAGAAAGCGAAAGGAGTGGTCTCCCTGAAAGCAATAGGTTTAAAGAGCTCCATCTGCATCATCTCTACCAAGAAGAACCCAGCTGGACTGTGTCTAGGGAACTATAAAGGATTTGGCTAGGTGCATTGTGGGATATGTAGTGCCAACAGCTCAAGGACAATTTCAGACCCTTGGATTGATGTTTTGGACACTTTGAACCCACAAGAGGAACTTCAGGAAGAAGTTCCAGAGCTTTGGAGAAGTTTAGAGCAACTTCCGTAAAAGGTTCCATAAGTTTACCAGGTGCATTGTGGGAGTTGTAGTCCCAGATTCCAAGAGGCACCCCAGAGCATCTGAAATCTTGGCTATTGCTGTGGACCACTTTCCTGAATCAAGAAACACTTCTGGAAGTAAGTGTAAAAGTGTTACATCGTGGGTGGCCTGAACTCTGGACTTTGACCTGGTCCAGCGCAACCTTTTTCAAACTTTTGAGCTCTATTTCCTTCTAAGTTATTATATTACTTTTAATCTTTAAACAATTCATATCTCTGGTTCCCTGCATTGGATTTGTGTCATGTTGGTGTCTTTTCAATCATAAAAATACAATATATTTTTATAAATTGGTGTTGGTTTTTTATTATATGTTGTGTCTTACTTATTTAATGTATTGGTGTTTTTAAATGCTTTACACACCTGTCTCCTAAGTTAAGCTTGCCTGCTCACAGCCAGCTATTAAGGGTTGAACAAGGGAATCATTTGTTGAGACCTGGACTGGCCCTTATATTGTGATTGTGGCCTTATTACTTGTGATAGGTGCCTACTTACCCCTACTAATAAACCACATTCCAACATTTTGTCATTAGTCTTTTGTGTCCCAAGACAAACTGGGGCCAGGGCAGGATGGAAGGGAATGCCTGACACCTTGGGGGCAGGGGGAAATGGAAGCCTCTAGAAAAGTTTACTACTTCAAAGAGGGTACCAGGTATATATATAGTGGACCTCAGACCCCAACTCTTCAGTACACATCTGGACCTGTAGAAGGTGCATGAGAAGGACTGCTGTGCTGCTTTGCTGCAAGAAGGGCTGCCACTCTGCTGCCCTGCTGTGCTGCCCTCCTGCCTGAGTGAGAAGGACTGGACCTGCATCTTAAACCAAGGACCACCAGAGTAACTCCAAGAAGTAGTTGGTTGGCATCCTAATCAGAAGCCTCAGGGACAGAACAGATTTCCACCATCTTAAACCCAGCACATGGACAGTGTCAGCTGTGAGTCCTGCCCTCCCGTGTGGTGCCACCCCAGACCTGGACCCTTGGAAATGGGCCTGAATGTGCCCTGCCAGTTCAACCGTTGTCCCAGCAGAACTGATGCATCGCCTCCCAAAAACTTTGCATCAGAGTTGCAGCAGGACAGCTGTGTGACACATCCCTGCTGCAGGACTTTGCACTGCTGCCTGCAGCCTCCCAGGAACCACCCCTGAACAATGCATTCTTGACACAAGCATTTGAACTGCAAGCCCTGCAGCTTCTTTAGAACCAGCCAGTGTACAACGCATCTTTGATGCAGAACTTCGCATTGCAAGCCTCTCATCAATGGCACCCTTGACGATGATGCAGGACATGGCATTGCAGCCGTTCGGCTCCTAGGAACTGCTGATCAGATAACCACAGCTGGCTCTTTGTGTCTGGCTACTTATGCGGCAAGCTACCAGAGAGTTAGGCATACGTTAATTTGAGGGTTTGCTTGTGTTTCAGCCTAACAGAGATTGTGATTGCTGCTTAAGTAGGGTTTCACCCCCTTCAACTAGTAACCCAATTTCCAACAATGTGAAAAATATATAAATAAAATAGGAGACAAACATAATTTGAGCATTCAAAGTAAAAAGTAGATCTATTCAAAGTCACTTCACGATTCTACTGCCCTTCTGACCTTTCTCCTATAAGCATTACAACCTCACATGCAACTGTCTTCATAGAGGGACAACAGACCACACCTATTAATACCAGTTGCATTATGCTTTTTCAAATTCCCCTGTCTTTTTTCCTTTTGAATTTCTGAGTGGCCCATAAACAATGGTCCCACCATGCACCACTTCTAAGGTACATAGAAAAGTCATCTGTGGCTATTTGGACAAGCAGGAGACTCCGAAATGGTTTTCCCACTATTGTTTACCTAGCACTGTTGAATGCTGTACGTTGGAAGTAGTAATCATTTTTAGAGGTGCATTGTGGATGCACCACCAGCAAACAATAGTGAATCCTAGAACTTTGGAGCTGTGTTCCCTTTATTCTTGGTGATTTGTACCCTGTAACTTTGTGTATGTATAGGGGGTGGAAATCTACCTGCCCACGCTTAAGTTCAGCTCATCCATCGATTTGTCCTGTCTAACTTTCTGTATGTGAAGCTTGCGACTACAGAAGCTTCCAGAAACAATGCCATGCATTATTATACATAGCAGTGGGTATCTCAAAGAATTCTGTGGCTATGCCAAGCTTATTTTGCCTTCAACAATGAAGTATCCTTCCAAGCTGTCTCGATATGATCCTTAATACACACCTGCTCTCTCCAGGGTGGCTGAAAGCAAACACAAGTGAATCCAGCCAGATTGCCTCACATTCGAGCTCTAAACAGCATACTTCTATGATATGTGGTGGGTTTTCATCTCCTTGGCGCATGGAAGAACCCAACCCAAAGAAGACCCGCATGCAGTGTCCTAGTGCTTTTTTTGGGTGCGCGGATCTGCACCCTGCCCGTTGCCACAAGGTTGCGTCCAAGCCTGAAACTTTGTCAAATGCCTGCCTGATAAGCCTTCTATGCTAAAAGTCTAGCCTCAAAGTAGACCGCAAATCCACTGTTGAGCAGCAGTGTAGATGGCACAAAGCATCCAAATGCATCTAGAGCAGGGGTCTCCAAACAGTAGCTCGTCCTCGGCCATAGACTACAAGCTTGTTTTCGTTTTTCCCAGATAGCTATATCTATCATATAAAAGTAACATTATTCCCTTTGTCGTAATTACCAGCCACAGCATGATTATTTAAAGAAAATAAAAAATATGCATACAGTATCAGCAGAAATATGTAAGGAATGCCATAAACCTAGGTTTTCCATCAATAATCTCCTGGTGACAGTGCTCGTACCTGGAAAATCGTAAATCTGTTATAATCATGGGCGTTTGCCACAACGTTCAACCTGAAATTTTTACTTTGTTTGAATTTCAAGTTTGTTGTTCCCAAGTTTCCGAAGTTTCTGGAAGACAGAACCAAGTCCAAATGTATCCACCAGAGTTTGTTGTACTTTGACCATGATCAGAGTTTGCAGAAACTCAGGAGTTTAAAAGTTTTGCGGACTACCAAATCTGGCCAGCTTGTGGGCCGAGGAGCCTCTTTAGTCAACCAAGACCAGGCATTTCTCGAATATGAGGAGCTGGTTTTGAGATATCAGCCCTGGAATTTCCGGTACAACGGAGCACCACGAAAATACAACTATATCAGGTAGAAATCATGTGCTTGTGAATGTAGCCTTGATTAACATTGCTTTGATTTGATTCAAACCCATTTTTATTTCTCAAAATAAGCTCATCAGCAGGTAACATTTTGTACCACTTATTGGTGGGTATTTCTCAGAGTGCCTTGAAACGTCAATGAGTGCCTTGTAAATTTAAAGTATGTGTCTGCTCTGCAGACTATCTCGGGAGCATATTTTGAAATTGTAGTATTAAATAATCAGAACGTTGCACAGTTTAGGAGCTGTCCATGGTGCTGAACTTCTTCAAGATAACATTATCCCTTTGTTTCCAATCAGAGGTGTTTCCCTGAATTAAACTGACGAACAGTCACTGAACCAGTTTGTGGATCATAGCACACAAACCATGCCTAAAATTATGGGGCATATTATCAAGGGCTCTATCGCCGCTTTAGCGGGACTTTTTCCCGCTAAAGCGGCGATAATTCTAACGCCCTATTAGCAAGCTGTCGCTAACTGCTGTTAGCGACAGCTTCTAGGCGATAGCGACCGGGTTGGGTGCCGCTTTGCATGCCAGCGATATTTATCGCTAATGGCATGCAAAGTAGCGTTCCCAACCTAAAGCGACTGGAAACAGTCGCTAAGCTCGCTATCGCCTATTAGCGAGGCAGGGAGGTGATTAACGAACCAGCGCTAAACACGTTTAGCGCTGGTTTGTTAACGCCTGGTCCAGACCTGACTTAGCCATGTAATCCAATGGGAGGTGGATTACATGGCTAAATCCCCTCGCCCTATCACCTAGCTAACACTGGTCACAGTGTGAATATCGCTTGTTTTCAAGCGATATTCACACTGTTCTCCAGGGTTTCTATCGCTAGGAGATAAGCGTTGCTGATAGCACGCTATCTCCGCGATAGAAACCTGCGATAACCGGCGATAATTATCCAAGCGCTAACTGCGCTTAGCGATAATTATCGCCAGTTATGCTAATAGGCCCCTATATTTTAAAATTACGACATATTTCAGCATGCCTCCGTTTTTTCTAGTTTTTAGTGCTAGGCAGTGGACAGGTGTGTATTAAATAGTTATTTCTTTTCGACTAGTAACTGTGGGGCATATTATCAAGAACGGAGTTAAAATTATCGCCGGTTTAGCGGCAGAAAACTGCCGCTAAAGCGGCGATAATGGGCTTGATAATATGCCCTGGAGAATTCCAATAGAAGCCCATGTTCACACCAGAACATGGACTTCTATTGGAATTCTCAAGGGCATATTATCAAGCCCATTATCGCCGCTTTAGCGGCAGTTTTCTGCCGCTAAACAGCGATAATTTTGACGCCGTTCTTGATAATATGCCCCTCTGTCACTCATAGACATAGAAGATCTCCTCATATGTTTAAAAGAACAATTTTATTGACTCGTATATTTTCATATGATTTACAAATAGCCACTTCAAACTAATTATTATATCGCCTCAAAATGTTTCGACTTTTGTAATATATAATACTGAAAAATACCAATTACCTCAGATTTTAGTTTGAAATAAATATATTTCTCTCTTTTATTGTATATTCCACATGAAATAGTTTTGTTTTTTTACAAAATATGTTTTTCTCACACTCTCTGATACTCTTACATATTAAACATCCTAATAAATTTAATGTGGCCGCCTGTCTACAGGATTTGTCTCACACTACAACCTCAAGCACCTATAGTGTCTTTCATTCAGACCACTCAGATTACACCTATGGTGCATAAATACTCTGTATATTTCGTTCAATCTAATAATTTCGATTTTAAAATTAAGATCTTTGAAATGCATTTCCACAATGTAGTTCATATTGATAAAATAGTATCCTCCCCCATGAAGACGTTTTGGCTTGTCTGGTTGTTTAAAGCTTTATCAGGATTACACAGGTGTGTAAAATTATTTATTTTGGTTATAGGTCAGCTTCATATTTGTGTCCTGGTGTCATTTTCTGCGTAATCTTAACTGATTAATTTGATATGTTTCAAACATTTCTCTTATCCATAATGGGATTGCTGTGACTTTTTTAATTGTTAAGTATTGTTTCATTATTTATTTACTCTTTCGAGAGCTTTAACTTTGCAAGAATATGCACTCCCGTTTAATATTCATCAAGAGTGTTTGTAAATATCATTTAAAAAACAATATGTTAGCTCCCAACGTATTTTGCTTCACATTCAGGCTGACAATACAGTGTAACTTTGTGATTCAACACAACCCTGAAGAGAAATTTATATATACGGCGCATTGAAATATTTGTGTTCTATTGTATCTCACTTAACCATCATTCTACCTCCCGTGAGTCAAATCATGGCTGCTCAACCAATCTACCCAGTGGATCACGGAGGCTCACATTTCAATCTCAGACCCTGTATCAAACATCCAGATCAACACCTATTGTCTCATGTTTGATGCCGCAATGTGATCCCTAGAACGTCATGGATCTGCAAAAATCCTGACACCCTATGACATGCAACACTGACAGGTAATGCAAGGCCAGCCCAGTTGATCACCATGATGAAAATCAAGAGCCTCATTTATGAATCCCTATCATCACTTTTGCACTGCCAGAACGTCATTTTTTTTACATTCCGGTGGCGCAATGTGCCACGGCATAATTATAAGGACAAGTAAAGCCACTTTGCCTGGCTTTTCATGGCCTTATAAATATGTGCCCCTTTTATACAACTCCCATGGAACCTGACACATTGTAAACCTGGGAATACGACAGAACCTAACGCCACCCTAGGGGTGGTATTAGGGAGGCATAGTAAGACCCACACAGCTGTTTTGCTGAGAGGTCGTCAGAGTCAACGCACCCTTTTTCCACCACTCTGCAAACGCAGCTCCTGGCGCACTACTGCTTTGGGGATGAAGTGCACTTCAGTCCTGAGGCCCTCAGGAGGCAAGGGACCTCATCCCCCCACCAGCAGTGTGCCGAGAGGTGCGTTTGCAGGGTGATAGAGAAAGGGGGCGTGGCGACCAACCACCTCTCAGCAATCCCATAGTGAGGGGCTTACTGGAGGTAACAGGAGGTCTTCTTGGCCCCTAAGGACCCTCAGAAGCCAAGGGTGCTTCATATCCCAACCAAGAGCGCACCAGAGGCGCATGTGCAGTGTAGTGGAGAAAGGGGGTGGGGCCTCTGGCAAGTTGCCAGTATTTTTTTGTTCATTTTTTCTTTTTTAGGAAGGGGGGCCCCCAGGGACCCCATCCCCTGGGACCTGACCCTTTTTTGATTTAAAAAATGGATCCCAGGGAGCCAGCTTTTTTTTAAATTAATTTTTTAATTTAAAGGGAGGGTTCCGAGCAGCCACCCTCCTGGGCCGACTTCGGTCCCAAGGACCCCACTCCCCGGGGCGAGGCCTTTTCTTTTTTTTTTAATAATCCTTAAAGGAAGGGGGACCGAATCCACCGGGATGTGGCCATTTCACTGGGGAACATGGGGGAAGCCTGAAGGCCCCCATGGCCCCAGCCTGCTCCCGCCTCCTGCGGGAGCTGGCATTGCTTTTAACACCCAGGGTGCTGCTGAAATGCAGCTCCCTGTGTGCAAAAAAGAAAAGTGTCCTCCACTTTGAGTAAGCAACAGCATAATGCTCTTGCTTGCTCAAAGCGGAGCACACTGTTTGCTATGGCATGCCATAGCAAACTGCAATGTCCCAGGGGTGGGCTCCCTGGGATATTGCTGGAGCCAGTCTTGGGGAGTGGCAGTCCCCAGGGCCATGTAGGGGTCCTGGAGGGGGGCTGCACGGCACCACTCCTTTATTCCTCAATGGACCCCCTTAATTATTGTATGTGTGCCCTGGGGAGGTGGCGGTTCCTGGGGCTGTGTGGAGTGGTCAGAGCCCCTCCAGGCTTTGTTATTTATTTTAGCCCTGGGGAGGTGGCGGTCCTCGGGGCAGCGGATGTCCACGAGGCCCCCCATATTATTGATATTAGCCCTGGGGAGGTTGAGGTCCCCGGAGCAGGTGGGGTCCGCAAGGCCCCCATATTGTTTTAATTAGGCCCAGGAGGTGGTGGTACCCGGAGTGGGGGGTCCGCAAGGACCCCCAACATAATTGGAAATAGCCTTGGTGAGGTGGTGGTCCCCGGTACTGTGGGCGGGCCCAGTGGGCCCACCCGCATTAATAATGAAAAGTTACCCTGATAGGTGGTGGTCCCTGGGGCTTTGATAAGCCCTTGGAGGGGGGCCCTGTGTGCCCCATCTACATTTACCATATGCCCCCGGGACCTTGTTATTTATTTTAGCCCCGGGGAGGTGGTGGTCCCCGGGGCAGGGGGGTCTGTGATGCCCCCATATTGTTTTAATTAGCCCTGGGGAGATGGTGGTCCCCAGGGCAGGGGGGTCAATGAGGTCCCCCACATAATTGGGTATAGCCAATAGGAAGTGGTCAGTCTCTGGGGCTACGGGCAGGCCCAGTAGGCCCACCCGCATTAATAATGAAAAGTGCCCCTGGGAGCTGGGGGTCCCCGGTGCTCTGATAAGCCCTGGGAGGGAGCCTCGTATGTCCCCCTCCTATATTTACCTTATGCCCCCGGGACCTGGCCCACCTGGTCCCAAAACGTGTTTTCTCCATGCAATTTCTATAGGAAACTTTAGACAAGGCTACAGGTCAAACTGTTGAACGGAATTACGCCAAATTTGGCAGGGAGAAAGGTCTTGGTCCAGAAAGCACGCTTTTGTTTAAATGGGGTAAGTCCGTTCAGTAGTTTTAGAGAAATATCAAAATTTACAGATATCGATATTTGAGAATTCTGACATCTGATTGGCTGAGGCGTTACGAGCACAAGCGTCCGGCTCATTGGTTGCGAACTGTTGAAACTAGGAAGTGTTGGCAGCCATTTAGTGACTGACTTGAAAGGCGTAGGGCGAAACAAAAGAGAAAAATTGTATAAGAGGGTATAGTAGGAACACTGTGGTCTTAGTTTAAGCAGTCTGTACGGTGCAGAGGCAGGGAGTTTGAATGTTGCGTAGGCCGTGGAAATCACGTCCGCAGACGTGGAAATCACGTCCGCAGAACAACGGTGCGTGGTATTGCGGCAAGGTTGCGTAGGCTCTGGAAATCCCATCGGTAAAATAACAATGCGCCGTATTGCAGCCTTCCTTTAATATAATGCGCAGTAATGTTTACTTATAATGCGGTGTTCACTTTTATCATGGACAGTGTCACTTTCTTACACGAAAATTAATATTATGTGGGAGGGCATGTTCTGTTCGTGTGTCTGGAACAAAATTAACGTTTAATTGGCTGAGGTGTTCCAACAACGAGCTCAATGTTCATTGGCTGCGAACCATTGAAAGTATAAGTGTTGCCAGCCATTTCCTCCCCGTCCGCGGAGTAGCAGGGACATCTGATTGGCTGACGTGTTCCAAGCAGGACCTTCCCAAGCTTAATGTTCATTGGCTGCGAACCATTCAAAGTATAAGTGTTGCCAGCAATTTCCTCCCCGTCCGTGGAGTAGCAGGGACATCTGATTGGCTGACGTGTTCCAAGCAGGACCTTCCCAAGCTTAATGTTCATTGGCTGTGAACCATTGAAAGTAGAAGTGTTGCCAGCCATTTCCTCCCAGACCGCGGAGTAGCAGGGACATCTGATTGGCTGACGTGTTCCAAGCAGTACCTTCCCAAGCTTAATGTTCATTGGCTGCGAACCATTGAAAGTACAAGTGTTGCCAGCCATTTCCTCCCCGTCCGCGGAGTAGCAGGAACATGTTATTGGCTGACGTGTTCCAAGCAGGACGTTCCCAAGCTTAATGTTCATTGGCTGTAAACCATTGAAAGTAGAAGTGTTGCCAGCCATTCCCTCCCCCTCCGCGGAGCATCAGGGACATCTGATTGGGTAACGTGTTCCAAGCAGGACCTTCCCAAGCTTAATGTTCATTTGCTGTAAACCATTGAAAGTAGAAGTGTTGGCAGCTATTCCCTCCCCCTCTGCGGAACACCATGGACATTTTATTGGCTAAACTGTTCCTAGTACAAGTTTGCTCATTATTGGCTGGGAACGGTTCACTGTTGTGAACCATTTTGTGACGCACTTCAATGGAGTACGGGAAAAGAAAGTAGTAGCGGGGAGGGTAGGAACACTATTAACTCTGTACAGTGGTCACAAGGTGGTGGAGAGGGATTGTGAAGGTAAAAATAGTTTTTTATATATTTTAAGGGCCATTTATATAATTGGCGTGGGGTGTACAAATCACGGCGGGAAAATAACAAAGTGTGTTGCGGTCTTCTTTTTATTAAGTTTGCGGGTGGGATACTTCCCAGGAGCATTGTTTAGTTATAATGTGGTGTTTACTTTTCTAACGGGGAGCTGTGGTCGCGCAGCAAAAATTTCAGTCTAGGTTTGAAATAGTTTTTATTAAGCAATTACAAATATACTTTGTTCGGAAACTGAAGCTGTATACATCAAAGGGGTGACAAATAAAAATGCAATTCATAAAATATCCCTTAAGCGTGGGTACACCCTCCCTTTTTTCTGCTATAGTTTGTAAAAGTGTTGCCCCATATTCTTGATAATATAAGAGGACATGAGTTACTTTTAGATAAAGTAGAAAAGAAGTGCTACAAGAAACACTCCCGCACTACATCATCTCAGGTCACAAGAACAATAACAAGTAAAAAACAGTTAAACACAAATCACTTTATATTACATAGAAATGTACGCTTTATCATTTTTTATCATTTCTATTATTGTAGAATTCGGGAAAGTTCGGTCGTAGTGCTTAGATCACGTACTCCTTTAAGAATATATAGGATAGTAGTATAATAATATACACTACTGGTCGTATATATTCTATAGGGAGAAGGTGAATAGGAACCGCAACAGACAAAAATAGAAATAGTAAAAAAACATTCAGAAATGTAGGGTTTATCAAAGGTATTCACTAAGAAAGTATCTATGGAAATGATTTTTTTTTAAACTGCAATTTCCAAAAATATTGTTACTGTAAAAATATCTGATCAAGTAAGTTATAAAGGTCAGTAAACTGTATTTCAGATGGTTTACTCCTGGCGGCGACAAATCTCCAATTCCTGTTGTGTGGAAATATCACACTCTTACAATATACACAGTGTCACTGATGGCACACAAAAAGGAAAATGAAAATGAAGTCATCAATACAAAACAAGATCAATAGCGAAATACTTTCCAGCGAGGAGTATGTTGAGAGCTTCTTTTCTCCGGGACTTCGAAATCTTTCATCTTCACGCCAACGGGTCATAAAGTGCTCTGAGATCACAATGACTGTTAATATTATAATATACATATTCACAGTATATGATCCCAAGAAAGAAACAGAGTAAGAACGAGAAGGTGCTGACGTTAAATATAAATCTTTAGTCTTCGCGTCGACGGGTCATAAACTCCACTGAGGTCAGTATAAATGTTCATATTACAATATACATACTCACACTATATGATCTCAAGGGAGAAATAGACTAAAAACCAGAAGCTGCTGACGTTACATATAAATCTTTAGTCTTCGCGCCAACGGGTCACAAACTCCTCTGAGATTATAATGTGTGGTTATTATAATATACATACTCACACTATATGATGTCAAGTGGGAAATAGACTACAAACTAGAAGCTGCTGATGTTACATATAAATCTTTAGTCTTCGCGCCGACGGGTCACCAACACTTCTGAGGTCAAGTACAGTGTCAATATTATAATATACAAAGTCACACTATATGAGCTCAAAGGAGCCAGAACAGGAACAATGTTTGCTGTATTCTGTCTGTTTCTGAAAACAAGCTGCTGACGTTACATATAAATGGCAAAAACAACCAATAACACTTTTTCTAAATACAAGTGTTTAAACATTGACAAATAGCTACATATTATAAATATCTAGTATTGCATAATCAAACAACTTACAACTCAGGATTATGTTTTGTGGCTGCAAAAAAAGAATCCAACTGTAGAAAAGAGCACCTGCATCACTGAATGGAGACGCGTAAATAACTCGCAAAAACAAAACTAATCAATCAACGGGTGTGGTTTATATACTTTTTGGTTATTCAGTAGTCTATGGAAGGAAGATGCGGCTCCACCCATTTAGATGTCACGTTTTACAGTTGACACGTGCTCACGTTTTAACTGTTTCACTTGTGCACGTGTTGGGAAAAGTTACAAAATGTGAAGCGGAAAACGTTTCGATTTCGAACCTAACACGTATAAGGTCCTTAATATGTACATACGTTGGAGAGCTTAAAAACTGTTACCCGGAAAACCGTGTAATTTCCATTCTCATGAGTAAATACATTTATTGATTGCCGTAATTCTAAATAGAAGGCATAAAAAAAAAGATCTATCAGAATAGAAGAAAAAAAAACGTGATAATATTTCTCATCACTATGGTTTTAAATTAAAAAAATGTGAGCATTTGTAAAGCGTACAGCTAACCCTGGAAAGGTGTGCCGGCGCTCGGGGGCGTCGGAAAGATTAAGCAAGGTGTTACCCACAGTGACATAGTGGTGGGCTAACGTGCCGCTGGAGCCGGGAATCGAACTGTGAACGCTGTTGTTCGAAGTCAGGTATCATAGCTGCTCCGTCACACTTTTTCCACACTTATATGTTAATTAGTGCTAATTAAGTTTTAAACATTGTTAAATTATAACTTATAACAGACTACTGTTACAGTTAGTTTTTGTCTACAAAAAGTATGCACGTCTTTTTTAAATTTAGTTAAAAACAATATAGGTTTTAGGGACATTGTAGTTAGAAATTAGCATTTAAAAAACCTTTGAAATTCACTGAAAAAACCATAGGTTTCAGGGAAGTTATAGTTAGAAATTAGCATTTAAAAAACCATTGAAATTCACTGAAAAAACCATAGGTTTTAAAGACGTTATAGTTAGAAATTAGCATTTAAAAAACCTTTGAAATTCACTGAAAAAACCATAGGTTTCAGGGGCGTTATAGTTAGCTGGACATTTCACTCGTACAAAACCATAGAAATTCCACTGTTATAGTTAGTTCAGCTAACTATAACTCACGCCATCGCAATGCACTGCTCATGACGTCACATATTACATCATTCATGGCATGATCAGTGACATCACTGATGACATCACTGATGACATCTGAAATGACATCACTGATGACATCACTGATGACATCATCCACGTGAAAATCTGATGCACCTCCTCACAGTCTAATATAACCTTTAATACACCACCTGTAAAATGCAGACTACCATTTTCGAAACCATCGAGACACCAATACCAGTTACTACATACGCACTCTTTGATTCCTAGGTCTACACACACATCCACTCATTCACCCATACATTCACTTATACATGCAGTTACTCATCAATACAACACTATGATATGCACTCATACACCTACTCAGACACTCACACACCGCCACTCAGCCATGGAGTTACTCACACACCTAGTCAGTCATGCAAAGAATCAATCACACTCCCATTTACTCACCTATACAGTTATACACACACCACCTCCCTAATTCATACAGATACTAACGTCTAATTACTCTCTTATATAATCACTGATACAAGTACACACTCATCCATACAGCCACTCTCACAATCACTCACTCTCACATATACTCATTTATATACAGCATCACTCACATATACTGCCTTTTACATATGTAGTTACTCACACATGTCCCACTGAGACATCCATTCACTCACCAACACACCCATACACACACTCACCCACCCATACAGCTGTTTCCACATGCACTCTTGAACCCGTACACCCAGTGAATCAACCACTCACACATCAATGCACAGAGTCACACACCTCCAACCCACCCACACACACACTCAGTCTCCCATACAAATACTCAGGCAAACAATCAATAACCCATATAAACACTCATGTAGCTACTGACCAACCCATGTAGCAGCTTACACAACAACAGACCAACTGATACACACAGTTTAGTCACTAACCCATGCATTCAGTAAGACACGCTTAATCACTCACTTATACAATCAGTCACACACCTGTAAAATCCCCCATCCAG